>ML685835.1:9687918-9795461 GCA_007922175.1 Pelusios castaneus
CTCCCTCCTCTTTGGAGCAACCCTTCAAGTAGTTGAAGGTTGCTATCAAATCTCCCCTCAGTCTTCTCTTCTGTAGACTAAATAAGCCTAGTTCCTTCAGTCTCTCCTCATAAGTCATGTGCCCCAGCCCCCTAATCATTTTTGTTGCCCTCCGCTGGACTCTTTCTAATTTGTCCACCTCCTTTCTGTAGTGGGGAGCCCAAAACTGGACACAGTACTCCAGATGCGGCCTGACCAGTGTCGAATAGAGGGGAATTATCACATCCCTCGATCTGCTGGCAATACTCCTACTGATGCAGCCTAATATGCCATTGGCCTTTTTGGCAACAAGGGCACACTGTTGGCTCATATTCATCTTCCCGTCCACCATAACTCCCAGGTCCTTTTCTACAGCGCTGCTACTTAGCCGATCGGTCCCCAGCCTGTAGCAGTGCATGGGATTTTTTCCGTCCTAAGTGCAGGACTTTGCACTTGTCTTTGTTGAACCTCATAAGGTTTCTTTCAGCCCAGTGTTCCAATTTGTCCAAGTCTCTCTGGATCCTGTCCCTGCCCTCCAGAGTATCTACCATTCCCCCCAACTTGGTGTCATCCACAAACTTACTAAGCACGCAGTCTATTCCATCATCAAGATCATTAATGAAGATGTTGAATAGAACCGGCCCCAGGACCGACCCCTGGGGCACTCCACTCATTACCAGTTGCCAACCAGACATCGAGCCATTGATTCCTACCCGCTGAGCCCGTTGATCTAACCAGTTTTCGATCCACCTTACGGTCCACTCGTCCAACCCACACTTCCTTAACTTGCCGATGAGAATGCTGTGGGAAACCGTATCAAAAGCCTTGCTAAACTCAAGGTATATCACGTCAACGGCTCTTCCCGCATCCACAAATCCAGTCATCTCATCATAGAAGGAAATCAGGTTGGTCAGGCACGATTTGCCCTTGGTGAATCCATGTTGACTGTTCCTGATCACTCTATTTTCCTCCAAGTGTTTCAGGATGGATTCTTTGAGGACCTGCTCCATGATTTTCCCAGGGATTGAGGTGAGGCTGACTGATCTGTAGTTCCCCGGATCCTCCTTTTTCCCTTTCTTAAAGATAGGTACTATATTTGCCTTTTTCCAATCCTCCGGGACCACCCCCGTTCGCCACGAGTTCTCAAAGATAATGGCCAGCGGCTCTGCAATCACTTCCCCCAACTCCCTCAGCACCCTCGGATGCAGTTCATCCGGCCCCATGGACTTGTGCACATCCAGTTTCATTAAGTGTTCCCTAACCTGACTTTCCATCACCGAGGGCCACTCTTCTCTCCAGTCCGCGTTACCCCATGTAGTAGCCTGGGAGCTGGCCCGCCCTGTGAAGACTGAAGTAAAAAAAGCATTGAGTACTTCAGCCTTTTCCGCATCATCCTCCACGAGGATGCCTTCCCCATTCAGTAAGGGACCTACACCACCTCTGATCCTTTTTCTTGTTGCTGATATACTTATAGAATCCCTTTCTGTTATCCTTCACATCTCTTGCTAGCTGCAACTCCAATTGTCCTTTGGCCTTTCTGATTTGATCCCTGCAGTCCCGAGCAATATCTTTATACGCCTCCCTTGTCATCTGTCCAAGCTTCCACTTCTTGTAAGCTTCCCTTTTATGTTTCAGCTCCCCGCAGAGTTCCCTGCTAAGCCACGCTGGTCGCCGTCCACATTTGCTGTTCTTTCTGCACATCGGAATGTTATCTTCCTGTGCCTTTAACAGGGTTTCTTTAAAATACAGCCAGCTGTCTTGGACACCTTTCCCCTTCAGATCAGCCTCCCATGGGACCCTGCCCATCAGCTCCCTAAGGGAGCCAAAATCTGCTTTTCTGAAGTCCAGGGTGTGTGTTCTGCTTCTTTCCTTCCTTCCATTGATCAGGATCCTGAACTCTACCATCTCATGGTCGCTGCTGCCCAGGTTGCCATTTACTTCTACTTCCCCGATCAATTCTTCTCTGTTTGTGAGCAATAGGTCTAGAGGTGCAAGGCCCCTAGTTGGTTCCTCCAGCATTTGTACTAGGAAGTTGTCCTCAATATTCTCCAAAAACTTCCTGGATTGCCTGTGCACTGCTGTATTATCTTCCCAGCAGACATCAGGATAATTGAAGTCCCCCATAAGAACCAGGGCCTGCGACGATCTGGAAACTTCTGTTAGTTGTCCATAGAACGCCTCATCCACCTCCTCTTTCTGGTCTGGCGGTCTGTAGCAGACACCCACCACAACATCCCCCTTGTTGCATTCTCCCCTAAACTTAACCCACAAACTTTCAACCATCTTGTTTCCACTTTCATAGTGGAGCTCCGAGCAGTCATACAGCTCTTTTACATATAACGCTACTCCTCCCCCCCTTTTTCCCTTCCTGTCCTTCCTGAACAATTTATATCCATCCATGGCAGTGCTCCAGTCATGCAAGTTATCCCACCACGTTTCTGTTATTCCAATTATATCATAGTTCCTTGGCTGTCCCAGTACTACCAATTCTTCCTGCTTGTTTCCCAGGCTCCTCGCATTTGTGTACAGGCACCTAAGATACCGGGCCCACTGCCCTACTTTGCCCCATCGATTCTCCCTCCTGTCGCATCTTCCTCCTTGCAATTTCTCCCGGTGTCCTCCTTCCCCACTCGCCTGAGGTATTATGACTTCATCAGGAAATAAAAAACAATTATTTGATCCCACCCCCCAGTTCCAACTACCCTCTTTTTTATTCCTGCTGTTACAGCCCCAGCATCCCCCAAGTTCCATCCCTTCCCCCAGGTTTCCCTCAGTTTCACTTACCGGTATCCTTGTATTATCTCTGAAAACACAGGCATCTGCCACTTGTCCTGAAGAAGATCTTTCTTAGTAGATGATAGCAGTAGTTCTCTTAACTTCTCTGTAGGCCAGCAACTGAAGGGTGACATCTTACTCCAATTCCCACACACAAAGGCTATGTCTACACTTGTAAAGTTAAGTCGACTCTGTTAAGTCGACTTAACAAGGTCGAATTTAAGTTGACTTAAAGTCGACCTTGTTAAGTTGACTTAACAGAGTGGCTACACTTTAAGTCATCTTAAGTCGACCTTGTTAAGTTGACTTAGTGGTAGACATAGCCATCCACACTGGCTTTTGTTGACTTAATAAGGTCGACTTAGTGCTATCCCCGTCCACACTGGCTTTAAGTTGACTTAAAAAGTCGACTGAAGGCTTAAGTCGATGGAAGGCTTAAGTCGACCTTCAGAGGTGGTGTTATTAAATCAACTTAAAGAAGCGCTTAAGTCAACTTAATAAAAGCCCAGTGTGGGCACAGCTTTGTGTAGGTCGACTTAAGTGTCCTTAAGTTGATCTAAGTTGCCAGTGTAGACGCACCCAAAGACAGCACATTACAGTGGACTTTTAGAGCACGGTCATGGACTCCATTTACATCATGGGCACTTTGGAGTTCATGAAAGAGAAAATACACACAATGACACTGTTTTCAGTATTTGACTTAATAGTGCCTCCCTCCCTTAATTCTTCAGCCATACAAAATACACAGATGGAAAAATAATTTTAGATTAAATATAGGCTCTAATTTTAATTGTATAAGGTTGATTGGTAGAATCTCCATCTTTGGAGATTTTTAAGGCCCAGTTAGACAAAACCCTGGCTGGGGTGATTTAGTGGGAGTGGTCCTGCTTTTTAGCATGGGGTTGGACTAGATGACCTCATGAGGTCCCTTCCTTCCCTATTATTCTATGATTGGAACTTTTAAATTATAGATTGATCCACTTGATTTTTAATTTATAACCCTTCACTATTCCAAACTAGGCACAAAGTAGGTGCCTAGAGTATGTGGTACTTAAATGAAACCATTGTGGCATGTTGTTATATACTTTAGCATTTCTGTGGCAACAATCCAATATAGACTCCAACCCAAAGAACCCATCTCCAACTTTTGTATATTCTGTGTGTAAATTTGTTAATGGATAGAGCAAAAATGCCACTGGCAAAACAAATCACATGTCATGACTATGCCATCAGACAGGGGCCGTCCTTGGGGGGGGGGCGAACGGGATGATCGCACTGGGCCCCACGGCTATGTGGGCCCCACGCTGTCCCGCTCCCAGCTGGGGGCAGTGCGGGGCCCATGCCGCGGCCCCCCTGCCTGGCCACACTTCGCCCTGCCCCCACTGCCTTTGGCTAAAGGCAGCAGGGTGGGAGGCTTTGCCCAGCCTCTGGCCAGGGCCGACCCTCCCTGCTGCCGGGGCGGAGCAGGCTGGACCAGGGGCGGGGCAGTTCATGGGGCCGGCCTCTCTGGGCCAGGCCAGCCTGGCCTGCCCCACATGGTTGGCCCCAGCCAGCAGCAGGGCCCCAGGACCCGTTCCCCAGTCGGGGTGCCGCTGGCACAGCCTGGGGTCCCGGCCGGGGCCGGCTTGTGGCTGCAGCTTCAGCTGGGGCTTGCTTCTGCCAGCCCCGGCCAGGTACCCAAGGGCGCGCTGCCGCTGGGAGCTGAGGCGTGCCGGGCTCCCGGGTGGGGGAGCGGGTCGACCTAGGCCTCCCTTCCCCGCTCCAGCATGGGGGTGGGGGTGGAGTGGGCCCCCCCAGACCCATCAGCCCTGGGCCTCGCTTCCCCCTAGGGACGGCCCTGCCATCAGAGGGTATAAAGGACCAATACCACCCTGCATCTATGCATGGAGTTCTTTACCATTGTAAGGTGGGAAGCACCCAAAACAACTATATTAAGAAGTTCCAAAGAAGTAGCCGTGTTAATCTAGTTCAGCAAAACAAACAAGGAGTCCTGTGGCACTTTTAAAGACTAACATCTGTTATAATATCATCTGTTATTTGACACTGTTTGAATCAAAACAACTTACTTGGTTTGCTGAAAAAAAAAATGAACTGACTTTTGACTTACCCCTCTTTGTATTTATTTATTTGCCTGACATGCTACAGTTTCCATTTCATGCATCTGATGAAGTGGGATTCAATCCATGGAAGCTCATGTGATAAATACATTCATTAGTTGTTAAAAGTGCCTCAGGACTCCTTGTTTGTTTAACTATTTTAATGCTATAGTCATAATACCAGAACCTGTTCTGATTCCTTCTCCTGGCTATTTTTAGTTTTCACTTTTTGTTTAGATGCTTAATTGTTGGCTTTAATAATTCACTATGAAGGTCACTGTGGAAATGGTTATTATTTCTGCCTGCCTTGGGATCCTTAGCAGAAGGGTTTGTCTGTGGGAGGAAGAAGAGTACCACCCTGCCCCACCACCCAGAATCCACTGTTCTTTCTGCCCCCTCACTTCTCTCTCTTATTACTTTCCTTTTTGTTTTGTCCTTCTTGCCTTTCTTGTTTCTCCCTTTGTTCTTCTAAAGAGATTCTAGTGGACCGTTTACATACAATAAGTATTTATGAGGATTAAGCAGAGTATCAACAATTCAGAGGAGGGGGGAGGAAGGGGAACTGCTTTATGTTGAGTTCATTTACTTTTCTACAGTGTTGCAGTGACATCTTTTGTGCTTTTCAGGTGAAACGCCTTGGGTGAAAGAAACATGCCCGTCACTTAGCACTTCTCAGTGCCCAGAAGGGTAGGATGATTTGTTCACTCATCAGTCTACTTATAGGATTTATAGGAATGTTTTTATCTTTTCTGATAGAGAGAAAATGTTATAATAATCAGAAATAACAAAGTACACAAATTTTGGGAAGCCTTTAATAAAAAATAATTATTTATACACTGCCGAAAATTTCATTAATTGTTTTATAGCAATTGGAAAAGATTGGGTCCTCCTAACAATGTACAGGGATCCCAAAATTTGTGTACTTTGTGCACACAGTTATAGCAATTGTGTACTTTGTTATTTCTGATTATTATAACATTTTCTCTCTAAGAGAAATCGTTATAAAATGATTATTTCATTAATTGTTTTATAGCAATTGCAATGGGAAAAGATTGGGTCCTGTCCTGAAGAGTGCATAATTTAAACTCTATACATGACACAAGGAGTGACATCAGCAGGCAATTAGAAAAGTGCAGGACAAGGAATACACACTATTGTTACTTAATAGCATTTATTATATGTGCATTGTGGTGGTTTTGACACTCCCCCCCCACACACACACACACACATGGGAACCATGAAGATGTGCATATAACAAATGGTGGCAGGATTTGGGGTGGGATGACTGATTAAACCCCTCAGAAAGGAAATCAGGAGAGAGTTAGTTCAAACCCTCCTTCCTTCACAAGGGAAACCTCATTCCCCAAGGTGCAGGCCAGATGAGCAAAGTTTCCTAAGGGATGATTGTTAGAATGTTCAAACCATCTGGAGGGAGGATTCGGGATATATTGAGAGACAAAGGACAAAATTCAGTCTCTGGCATAAACAGAATCTTCTTGTAAATTTGTCCCCTCATTTTTTGTTTATGTTTATAGTTTGCTTTAAAATAAAAACCAATGCATTACTTTTCCTAATTTATAAGTGGACTTAGTATTCTTATTCTGGTGGCTGTTAGCTAGCCCCGTTTTGAAAGCTAATATAAATAACCTTCCTCTTTATTACCTACCTTCTGACTAATTATTCATTGTTATAAAGGATTATAAACTGGTAAAAAAAAGTATTTGGAACTTCTGTTCCTGGATTCCAGGGCAATACCATTGATGTCGCTATGAATTTCCCAAAATGTGGCTAAAATTCCTTTCTGATGACAAATTCCCACTTACTTGCAGGTTTGATTTGCCACCTCTTATTCTCTTTTCGATGGATGGTTTTAGAGCAGAATATTTACAAACATGGAGTTCTTTACTTCCGAATATCGAAAAACTCAGTAAGTTAACAAGGAAGCAGTGACAATTAAAAACCAGAACTTCTTGGCCGTTCTTTTTCCCATCATTACACATGTGACACTCTGGTCACTAGACAAATATCCCATAGCAGTCCTCTTGTCATTGGTTTGCTCAAGATTAACCTGGGTGTTAGAGTGCTTTGTAATCACCTATTCATTAGTGGGCACTATATTGGCCCGCAGTCTCTAACTTTATTTCAACAAATTCCAAAGGGGTAGCCGTGTTAGTCTATTGTAGAAAGACAACAGAGTCATTCAAATACATTTGGAGACTGAAAAAGTTCCACTATAAGTTTTAATACATTTTCTATCCTCCATTATAATAAATGACTGTACGTAGTAATAAAACATGCAAATGGCCATCACTTGCTTTCATATTAAATTACGGTATATCATAATACTAAAAAGCAATGAATTGTGTAACAGTGAATCTTAACTTTATTGCTCCTAAGTGTCCCTATGGCTTGATTCATTCATCTTCTTCCTCTATCACTCAATAACAATACTCTGAAACTGACAGATTTCTACTGTATTTAGTTTTTATGTTATATATTTTAAAACTTGCTATGTTTGTTGGAAGCCACTAAGTGTAATTGGATAAACAAACTTATCTGGTTTGTGGCTAGCCTATTAAATATAACAAAGGCTATAAGAAAGTCATAACTTTGACTAATGAGCAAACTGATGTGACTCCTTGCCTAAATGTTTTACACTTTGCTGCTGCTGAGCCAGCAGAAGAAATACAATCAGGTAGTAAGATACAGCATGCAAAAGTCCAAGTTTTTTCAAGTTCCATTTGAAAGAGATGTAAGGGTAATATATCTTTCCTACCGGAATGAAAGAGAGATTAATTTCAAGCATCCAGGAAGATATTTTGAACAGAAACAATTACAAGACTTAGTTTTAATATGAACACTCACCAGTTATACACATTTGTTTTCAACATTAATCATGGTTTATGAACTCACATACTTCGTTTCCCACATTAGCAGCGGTGATTTAGCATGGTGACACCAGCAACTGTGCAGACCACACAGAAGGTCTCTGTGGACCATTGGTGTTCAGTAGACGATAATATAAGAACTTAAAAAAACATTCACTGCCGCAACCCATGCTATTATTACAAACCTGAGGGCTTGTGGTGATCTATCCTTGTATCTTTACTAACTCCATAGATTGTTAAACAGTTTGGCCTAGAAAACTTAGGTATTATATTCCATAGAGTTAGTCAAACTATTACAGATAATGTTCAGTATGGACTTAGTCCTTTTTACTCTTTGTGAATTATTTGCAAACTGATCTTGATGAATCCAACATGTTTGTTCATTATTCATAAGCATTTGCCGAATAGTTTGGATGAATAGTTTTCCGAGTATGGGTTGTTTAATGTGACTGTTTGCTTTTCATGCAGTGTGACGGATTACTGAAACCCAAGTTCTTTCCGATCTCTCATTGGGGGACAGAAACATTTTAAACAGAAGAATGAAGTTGGATTTCAGTAAGCAGTCACAAATCATGAGACATGACTATTCAAAGGAGAAATGAAAGCTGGTCTGGCGGTTAGGGCAGGAGTCTGCAACCTGTGGCTACAGAGTCGCATGCAACTCTTTGGTTGCCTCTTGAGGCTCTGGGTTTCAGCCCCCCTCCTGCCAGGGTACTCTGCAGGCAGCCTGTGCCAGGTTTCAGGCTCCCCCTGCCTGGAGGTGGACCGCTCCTGGTTCTGGGCTCGCTCCTCCCTCCTGCCAGGGGACCCTGCAGGCAGCCTGTGCCAGGTTTCAGGCTCCCCCTGCCTGTGGGTGGACCGCACCTGGTTCTGGGCTCCCTCCCTCCTGCCAGAGGACTCTGCAGGCACCCTGGCCCAACTCCCCCCACTAGGAGGCTACACCCTTTGCAGCTCTCAAAACACTTGGTTATTGAAGGAATTGTAAAAAAATGGCTCTTCTTATCTTTCAGGTTGCCAACCCCTGGGTTGGGGCACTTGTTTTGGCCTTAGGAGATCTGGCTTAAATCCTTGGTCTGTCAGACTGTCTGTGTGAACTTGGACAAGTCACTTAGGGTGCATCTACACTTGTGAATTAAGTCGACTTAAGCCGGCTTAAGTCGACTTAATTTACTCTGCGTCTACACAACACTTTCCTTAAGTCAACTTTACTAAACCTCCTTTTAAGTTGACTTTGCTGGCTAAGTCAACTTTAAGAACATAAGAACTTAAGAAAGGCCGTACTGGGTCAGACCAGAGGTCCATCCAGCCCAGTATCTGTCTACCGACAGGGGCCAGTGCCAGGTGCCCCAGAGGGAGTGAACCTAACAGGCAATGATCAAGTGATCACTCTCCTGCCATCCGTCTCCATCCTCTGATAAACAGAGGCTAGGGACACCATTCTTAACCCCTTTCTGGCTAATAGCCATTTATGGACTTAGCCACCATGAACTTATCCAGTTCCCTTTTAAATATTGTTATAGTCCCAGCCTTCACAACCTCCTCAGGTAAGGAGTTCCATAAGTTGACTGTGCGTTGTGTGAAGAAGAACTTCCTTTTATTTGTTTTGAACCTGCTACCTATCAGTTTCATTTGGTGACCCCTGGTTCTTATATTATGGGAGTAAGTAAACAACTTTTCCTTGTCCACTTTTTCTACATCAGTCATAATTTTATATACTTCTATCATGTCCCCCCTCAGTCTCCTCTTTTCCAAGCTGAAGAGGCCTAGCCTTTTTAATCGTTCCTCATACGAGACACTCTCCAAACCCCTAATCATTTTAGTTGCCCTTTTCTGAACCTTTTCTAGTGCTAGAATATCTTTTTTGAGATGAGGAGACCACATCTGTACACAGTATTCGAGATGTGGGCATACCATGGATTTATATAAGGGCAATAATACATTTGCAGTCTTATTTTCTATCCCCTTTTTAATGATTCCTAACATCCTGTTTGCTTTTTTGACCACCTCTGCACACTGTATGGACATCTTCAGAGAACTATCCACAATGACTCCAAGATCTTTTTCTTGACTCGTTGTAGCCAAATTAGCCCCCATCATATTATAGGTATAGTTGGGGTTATTTTTTCCAATGTGCATTACTTTACACTTATCCACATTAAATTTCATTTGCCATTTGGTTGCCCAATCACTTAGTTTTGTGAGATCTTTTTGAAGTTCTTCACAATCTGCTTTGGTCTTGACTATCTTGAGTAGTTTAGTATCATCTGCAAACTTAGCCACCTCACTGTTTACCCCTTTCTCCAGATCATTTATGAATAAATTGAATAGGACTGGTCCTAGGACCGATCCTTGGGGAACACCACTAGCTACCCTTTTCCAATCTGAGAATTTACCATTTATTCCTACCCTTTGTTCCCTGTCTTTTAACCAGTTCTCAATCCATGAAAGGACCTTCCCTTTTATCCCATAACAACTTAACTTACGTAACAGCCTTTGGTGAGGGACCTTGTCAAAGGCTTTCTGGAAATCTAAGTACAGTATGTCCACTGGATTCCCCCTGTCCACATGTTTGTTGACCCCTTCAAAAAACTCTAATAGATTAGTAAGACATGATTTCCCCTTACTGAAACCATGTTGGCTATTGCTCAACAGTTTATGTTTTTCTATGTGACTGACAATTTTATTCTTAACTATTGTTTCAACTAATTTGCCCGGTACCGACGTTAGACTTACCGGTCGGTAATTGCTGGGATCCCCTCTAGGGCCCTTTTTAAATATTGGCATTACATTAGCTAACTTCCAGTCTTTGGGTACCGAAGCCATTTTAAGGGACAGGTTACAAATCTTAGTTAATAGTTCCGCGACTTCACATTTGAGTTCTTTCAGAACTCTTGGGTGAATGCCATCTGGTCCCGGTGACTTGTTAATGTTGAGTTTATCAATTAATTCCAAAACTTCCTCTAGTGACACTTCAATCTGTGACAGTTCCTCAGATCTGTCACCTACAAAAGCCGGCTCAGGTTTGGGAATCTCACTAACATCTTCAGCCGTAAAAACCGAAGTAAAGAATCCATTTAGTTTCTCCGCAATGACTCTATCATCTTTAAGCGCTCCTTTTGTATTATCATCATCATTTAGAAAGTCGACTTAGCCAGTGTAGAGGTGGAGTAGCCCTAAGTCGACTCTAAGTCGACTTAGGGGGCTCCAGGGCTTCCCCACTGCCCTCCCTGGCAGGGTGGCTGGCACAGCCACAGCCTGATGTGCCCCCCCACAGGGCAGGGCAGAGCCCTGCCCACCCTGCTTCTATGCCCTGCCAGGGTCCCTGTCCCCCTTTGCCCCATTGTACCAAGGTACAATGGGGCAAAGGCTGAGCCCCCTGGCACTTGGCAAGGGGTGCCCCCCCCTGCCACCGTGGACCTGTCCCAGGTCCACCTAGCCCTAGAAGTTGACCTAGACGTCCAGTGTGGACGCTCTAGGTCGATTTGGCAGGGTCTCCTTTAAGTCAACTTAAATTTTGAGTGTGGACATGCTAAGTCGACTTAAATTCACAAGTGTAGACATAGCCTTAGCCATTGTGATTGCCTCAATTTCAAATCTGTAAACTAGGGCTATTAGCATTTCCCTACCTCACAGGAATGTTGTGATGTTAAAAATTGTGAGTTGCTGCAGTAATGGGGTCTATATAAGTATCTTGGACAGCTTGTCTGAACATTTGCAGATGAGGAATATGACACCTTGACTAATAGCAACTGAATCTGGTGAAAAGTGTTATCTAAAAATGCTTTGTGATCAGCTCTAATTTTCATTACAATTGTTTAGGAAGTAATTAGAGCATGATTTGTTGCAGAAACATGCGGCACGCATTCAAAGTATATGAGAGCTGCTTACCCCACCAAAACCTTCCCAAACCACTACACTATAGTCACGGTAAGTGAGAATTTATTATTTTTACTCTTCAATATTTATACAGCCTGCAACGTGTTAGGTATATTAGCAGGATAAATGAAAAGAGGAAGTGCCTATCCCAAGGAGCTAACAGTCTGATTTTAAATGTGACACTACAGTCAGAGTAGAGATAGGGGAGGTATAGGATAAGGAGACATAGAGGGCCATGGCAGAAAGCATCCAAGAAGGAAGGGGCCATAGACTACATGTTGACGTAAACATGCTGCCTTGCTTAGCAGAAGTACATATGCCTATCCCTGTAGACAGATTGTACTGGGGAGGGGGTGTCTCAGCCAGAATATTGTTTTTGTTGCTTGTATGTAACTAGTTGAGATCTATCATGCCTGTTTACAAACACATCAGGCTTCAATCACGTGTCAGAGTAGTTTCTCCAGTTAAGTGAAATTGGGATGAATATATGGAAGCTTTACCTCATTGTCAGGTAAAATGATTATATATGATTATATTAATAAGTCTTTTCTCTCTAGCTTCTATATTCAGTAATGGAACACCATACAGATTTCATTTTACTTTAAGAATGAGAGAAATGTTTCACCTTTCTTACTTTATTTTCATTTTAGGGTTTGTATCCAGAATCTCATGGTATCATTGATAACAACATGTATGATGTAAACTTGAAACAGAGTTTTTCACTTTCTGGGCAGGCAAAATTCGACCCTGTCTGGTGGAGCGGACAGCCAGTATGTGTCATTCTTTCTATAGCATTTGTCTTAGCCTCTACATTAGCTCATGTCAAAGCATAAAATACCAAGCTGTGTGATATCAAGGTTCATCAAATTGTTCTGCAGTTCATATTATGCTGTGTATACTGTAGATTTCTTAAGGGATAGTTTGCATTTGATTCAAGAGGAAAAGCTGTTTAAATTTTAACATCTGAATTATGTTCTCTGCTGAAAATTTTATCTTGCAGTTATAGTTTGTGAGAAAATTTTAAATACACAAGTCCATATTTCAGGCCTGAAGTGAAATGCTGGCACCACTGGAGTCACTGGGAGTTTTGCTAGATTTTGCTCCTTGGATTTAGCTGATCGAACTGCAGCAATACCCTTACATCAGGTCTGAAAGGCTATTCTAAAAACAAACAAACAAAAAAAGTTTGAAAACAAACAGTTTAAGATTGTTGAGAGTTAAGTGTCCTGTCACATCATTTACAAAACCCAAATGCTTAAAAGCAAGGGAATGTGCAATTGAAGATATCATAGATCTTTCTATGTTTTAAACAAAATATTTTATTAAGTATAACATATTGCATATTTCGTCATAAGTCAGTAAGTCTAGCTCTGACTTAAAACTGATATTATTCTTTCACTAATAATCTTAAAATATAAACATAGCACAAAACATTTTGAAAAAGAACTAAAAATGACATAGGTTCAAATATAGGATTATATATAATATATATAAATATATAATTATATATAATTTTTGTTGTTGTTTCATGAGGCATGCAATCAGTCTTGCAACAGGACTGTAGTTACAACCCTCTCCATAATAAAACAACAAACACCTGCTGCTGAGTTCAAACTGGAACCTAAATCTTCACAACCATAAGCACAGGTCTTTATCACTGGACCAGAAAGATCATTGTTAGCTGTAAATTATAGAAATACCCTTCTAATCTTTCTAAGCTGCAAACAGCCAACAGAGGGCAATGTTCCAACTTCAATCTTGTATATTTTAATTTCAGCATCTGTAAGCAGTAGAAAAAATATGAGATCACAAAAAACTTCAATAATTAGGTAAAAGTAGGCCAGGTGAAAGAAACAATTAAAAAATGTGAGCCTAGCAATGGATCTTCACTTACATTTTTCTGAATCTGTACTTTGACTTGTTTATTGTCTTGTATTGAGTTATCCAGTAGTATGAATGCCTTGAAATAAGATAATTGTGTCTTCTACCTATAGATCTGGCTGACAGCAATGTATCAAAATTTGAAAGCTGGCACCTTCTTTTGGCCTGGATCCGATGTTCCTATTAATGGAACATACCCTAATTTGTACAGAATGTACAACAAGTAAGTTTCAGTATAATCTAAAGATTTATGCAAAAATCTTATACATTGGTCCAAAGCTGCAAGTTGGCAATCAGTTTTTTTAATAAAGATGAAATGTTAGAGCTCTTACCAAAGTTCTGGGAAACAGACACCATATTAGCATCAAATTATCCACTTCTATGGTGAAACAAACATTTATGACTGAGATTTTCAAAACCACATGCCCAGTTATCATGGATAATTAATGGGCATCCTTATCCCCTAAATGGCTTTAAAAGTTTCAACCTTCAGCAAAATGACAGTTTCCCACTAGACAACAATCTTACAATTTTGATTAAAAGAGAAAAGTATTCCAGGCAAATCTGCCAAATATATTGTATTTTCTCTGATTTCCTTTCATGACGAGACTCTTCACATAGTACTCTTCACAACAGGACAATGTTTTCTTAGCATATTCTTTTACAGGAAATATATATATTGGGGTAGCCAAATTTTCTGACCCTCTGAGTCGCATATGACAATCTTCAGAAGTTCAAGAGCTGGAGCGTGCCTACCGGGATTCAGGGCTTCATCCCTGCTGGAGACACCTAATGGGGCTTGGGGACTACAGCCCTGTAGTGTAGGGTGTCTCAGGATTTCAGCCCTATGAGTGAAAAAGCTGAAGCTCAACCCTTGACACCTGAAGCCCTGAGACCCTCTTTCCTGCTGGGCAGAAGTCAAAGGTGACAGGTGGGAAGGCATTTGGAGTCACATGGCTTTCCAGATTTTTGACACGGTTGGTGGGCCCCAAAATAGTCACATGGTGCAGCTGGGTCCTCTCCCTTCATGGCAGCTACAGGAGCTGGCAAGCTGGTAGCTGCAGCTGTGGGGAAAGGCAGTAGCAAACAATTGCGAGCTGCAGGGGGGTCTGAAGGTAAGAGGCGGGTATGCCTGGGGTGTCTGAATCAAGGTTTTTTGGGGGGTGAATCTTAAATTTCACCCCCTACTTTCAGCAGGCACCAGTTGTCTTTAGCAGAAGCTCCTAGCCCTACCACCTCACCTCAGGGCACAAGCCCTGAGTCCTCCCAATTTTGGTAGGTGAAGAATGATGGAAGGAGGGCTACTTAAGCTGCACTTTACCTGTAAAAGAGCCACAATTTGGCCACCCCAGTGTATACTGTAGATAGGCCCAACTTGACATGAGCAGTTGAACATGGGGGAGGCCTCATTTCTTGCAAAATGGGATTAGGGAGGTAAATAGATTAGCAGATTGAAAACAGGATATTTGTGCTAACTAAGTAAGTGGGTGACTAAGGTAAGAGACAGAATGTCTGAGCTAGCAAAGATAAGAGACGCTATATCCAGGGAACCATTTACTGTAAACAAGATAATAATAGATAAGATAAATCAGGAATGCAAAGATGATGGAAAGAGTAGATTGAGCATGGACTGTGTATGAACAGAGCATGCTGTATAATGAATGCTTCCTAAAGTATCTAAACTAACACAAAAATGTTTGATGATGTGTATACCCTATATCCACTCCCTGTGTTGCTGAAAGCCAAATAAAGATACCTGAGGCCATGTACACACTACAGACTTGTCCCGCAATAAAAGTTATTGCGGGACAAGGAAAGCGCTATAAATATAGCGCTTTCTCGTGTACACACTACTGTTTCTTTCGCAAAGGAGCATTCACCGTGTTCAATTAAATTAAGTTCAATCTATTGCGAAATTAACTTCAAATTAAGTTCAATCTATTGCGAAAGAAGAGCAGTGCATAGTGGGCACCTGTCCCACCATGCACTGCCCACAGCCAGCCCCCTAGCCCAGCTGCAGGGCTTCCGGTGGCAGGAGGGGCTGCGTTGCCAGCCCCCGCTGTCATCCGAACCCCTGGACTGTGCTGGGGGGCCAGCTCTGATTCGAGCTTAAGCGCCGCAGCTCCTGCTGACAGCCGAACCAGCTGGGGGATCGGGTGGCAGCAGAAGCTCCGGTGGAGCTTCTGCCGCCACCCGAACCCTGGACTGTGCTGGGGGGCCGGCTCCGATTTGACCCAGCCCCCCAGCTCAGCTCCCGGGCTCCGGTTGTCAGCAGGAGCCGCGGCGCTTAAGCACCACAGCTCCTGCTGACAGCCGAACCAGCTGGGGGATTGGGTGGCAGCAGAAGCTCCAGCGGAGCTTCTGCCGCCACCCGAACCCCTGGACTGAGCTGGGGAGCCGGCTGGAGCCCTGGATTGGTGGGGTTTCCCTGTGGCTGGAGCTCCGGCCCGGGCGGTGAGGGTTTCCTTGTCCCGGAGAGCTGCGGCTCCCTGCTTGCTGGGGAACCGCAGCTCTCTGTTGACTTAACACCTGCCTGTGTGGATGCAGGCAGTAGACTTAAGTCTAGTGTAGACTCTTTAAGTCAACTTAAATCAACCATGTTAAGTCGACTTAATAGAGTTGACTTAACTTTTCTAGTGTAGACATAGTGAAAATGTCTGAGCTAGCTAAGAGAAGAGAGGGAATATCTAGGGAGCCATTAACTATGAATAAGATAACAATGGACAAAATAAGTCAGAAATGTGAAGATGAAGTAAAGAGTAGGTCGAGCATGGATAGTGCATTAACAGAGCATATTGTACAGGGACTGGTTCCATGGAGTAACACAGCCTATCTGAAAATGTGTGAAGCAATGTTTAATAAATGCAATGAAATATGTAGCTAAATGTAAAGGGAGAGGGTTTCTGGTTTACTTTGGATCTGTGATATATCTTGCAACTATCCCGTGCATTTGAGTCTGATCAAACCAGCATACTGTTGCTGTTGCTATATGTGAAGGCTGTAAAGATATCTGAGTGACAAAGGTTGGGGTTGAATGAGCTCTTGGCAGTCAAGTGGAAAGAAATCTTGAAGGGAATCCCAACACATATTGCTTCCATCAACATCAATGGGAGTTCTGTCATTGACTTTAATAGGGTCAGGATTTCACCTAGCTTTTAAGAACAGAAGAGGCTATTAGGGTCGTCCAGTTTAATTTCCTACATGACACCAGCCATAGAATTTCACTCATTCATTTGTGCATCTAGTACCATAACCTGTGGTTGAATGACAGTATATCTTTTAGGCACACATGGAGGGCCAGATTCACATTTATATTAAGTCTCCTTTATGCTGCTAGAGTGATGGACAATATAGTCAATGTCTTGATAAGATACTCTCATGATGAATTAACTTCACAATTAAAATTTTGTTCCTTACAGCAGCCTTTATTATTAAAATCCTAAACTTTTCCTATTCATTTCTTAGTCATCTCCCAAAGCTGTTATATGAGTCCTGTAAACTCATTAGAATAATATCTTACAGGCTTATCTTTATAAGTCTGTGCAAAGAAGGATGGCTTTCTGGTTCAGAAACATCACTGGGAGTAAACTCGTTACTAACCCCAGCTCTGCCACAGACTTTTGTGTGTGACTTTGGGAAAGTTAATCTCTGTGCATCAGTTTCTTCATCCACGAAATTGGGATAATAACATGAAACTACCTCACGGGTATTATAAGTGTTAGCCAAATGGGCTCGTTCTCCCCGGAGTGGGGTCAATTACCCCAAGGAGGCACAGAGATCAAGATTGAGTTTTATACAGACCTTTATTAGACGACCAGCTGGACGGGTGCCCTCCACGACTAATGCCAGAGGAGTGACACCCCGAGGCATAGTAGTTAGTACATATATATACCATTATTTACGTCATATCAGACCACAGTGTTACAGCAGATTTTCCAGGAGTTTGTAGATGTGGGGTACAGAGGTCTATTTGCCTGTTGATACACTTTAAACATGCCACGTTGTTCTGTTTACCAAAGTACTTAGCAATGTTTGACATAGGTTATGGAAGCAGGTCATGGGATCATTTCACAAGCACAGCATAAATTATTATTTTATCTATCATAAGGATACTTAATTAATGTTCGTAATGTACATCAAAGTCCTTGGATTGTATGTGTTATGGAAAGGAAACAGTTTTTCTTGCCTATTTATGAGATGTGTCTAGTTTAGAAACTTAAGCCCTGAATTTCACTCTGTTAAACCCTGTTTATCTTTGTACATGTGCAAAGTAAAGCATGTTAGCAAGTGTTTGCAGAATCAGGACCTTACTAATCATCATTTGAACTGTTGTATTTCATTAAAATATTAGGGACATAAAACGGTGTAAGTATCTCATTTTGCCATTAACATTCAAAAACATATGCCAATTATCTGTTTTTAATTTAAGCCTTAAGACCTAAATGAATTACCAGGAAAGTGTGAATTAGTAGGTGTTAGAAAAGGTATATTTTTGTACTGGGAAATGCTTTCTGACAGTATCTTATTTATTAATTATTATTATTATTTATTATAGTTCAATTATATATCAACAGAGGATTTCAGAATTACTCAAATGGTTTGATGGTCCCAAATCTGTGAGGTAAGGCTTGATAATATCCAACTAAGCGTTAAAAAGATGCTAAAAGGATTTTCATTCTTATAGCTTTCACATTATTTTCATATACTTGTAAAACAAGTGAGGCTGTATTTTGCTAACTCAGGGTGCATCTACACTTACAAATTAAGTTGACTTAAGGAGGCTTAAGTCGACATAAAATACTCCACGTCTACACTCTAAGCCAGGGATGGGCAAAGTACGGCCCGCGGGCCGTATACGGCCCGGCTGACTTTTTTATCCGGCCCGCAGAGCTGCTCCCTGCAGACCCCCACCGCTCCCTGCAGACTCCCCGGGCTGTGGCTTTGCCGCGGCAGACCCGGCCTGAGCCCGGCCTCTGCGCTGGCCCTCCCCGCCCCCAGGGCGGAGCAGGCAGGCTCAGGGCCGGGGCATGCGCGCGTGCCTGCCTGCCTGCCTGCCCCATGCGGCCAGGGCAGCGGGGTGGCCGCAGCTGGGGCAGGCTGCCAGGCTCCCACCCGCCGGCCGCCTCGACTTCCCGGCCCGGGGCCGGGGTCGGCCTCCGGTGCCGGGGTCTGCTTTGCCCTGCCGGGGCCGCATTCGGGTCCCCGCCGCCAGCGGCCTCGGCTTTTTTCTTTCTTTCTTTTTTTTTTCCTCTTCTTTCTCTTCTTCGCCTTCCTTTCTCTTCCCTTCCTTTTCTCTTCTTCGCCTTCTTTTCTCTTTCCTTCCTTTTCTCTTCTTTGCCTTCCCTTTTCTTTCCTTCCTTGTCTCTTCTTTGCCTTCCCTTTTCTTTCCTTCCTTGTCTCTTCTTTGCCTGCCCTTTTCTTTCCTTCCTTGTCTCTTCTTTGCCTGCCCTTTTCTTTCCTTCTTTTTCTCTTCTTTGCCTGCCCTTTTCTTTCCTTCCTTCTCTAACTTCTTTCCTTCTCTCCACCTCTCTTTTCCTACCTTCTCTTTTTTCTTCCTTTCTCTTCCTTTCTTTCTCTAGTTTGCCTTCCTTTTTCTTTCCTTCTTTCTCTTCCTTTTTTCTTTCTCTTCTTTGTCTTCCTCTTCCTTCCTTCCTTCTTTCTCTTCCTCTTCCTTCCTTCTTTTCTTCTTTCTTTCTTGTCTTCCTCTTCCTTCCTTCTTTCTCTTCCTTCTTTCCTTCTCGTCTTCCTCTTCCTTCCTTTCTTCTTTCTCTTACTTTTTTCTTTTTCTCCTCCTTCCTTCTCTTTTTTTTCTCTTCCTTCCTTCCTTCCTTCTTTTTTAAAAAGCTTTTTAAAAATTAATTTTAAATAAAAACCTTTCTAAAAATTAAATTTCAATTCAAAATTCATTCAAATTCAATTAATTAAACACAATTAATTAATTCTGTTCTACCTTGAATTAAACTAAACCTTTAATGTTACAAAGTTTAAATTTAATTTATATTAGTTCACACAAACGCCCCATCCATCTGCTCTTGGTCCGGCCCCCGATCCAATATATGAACCCATTGTGGCCCATGAGTCAAAAGGTTTGCCCACCCCTGCTCTAAGCTGCTCCTTAAATCGAATAAAGGAAAAGTTAGTTCAAATTAATAACACCTTGTTTTAATTCAAACTAGCGCTTAAATCGACTTAAACCAGTGGAGACGGGGATTAGCACCTTGGTGGAGCTTATTAAATTGACTTAAAATGTTAAGTTGACTTAATAAGGTCGAAAAGGGGCCATGTCTACACTTGAAAAGTTAAGTCGACTTTTG
Source organism: Pelusios castaneus (assembly GCA_007922175.1). Taxonomy (NCBI): domain Eukaryota; kingdom Metazoa; phylum Chordata; order Testudines; family Pelomedusidae; genus Pelusios; species Pelusios castaneus. The sequence continues at coordinate 9,707,767 of ML685835.1, forward strand.
TTAAGTTGACTTAGCCTCAGTTGTTATTTCTTTGGATATAAAGGGTTGCTGTCATTGTGGTTGTGCATATTATCTTCTTGGATTGAGAGGTAGAGATGGAAGACGTAAACCAAGTCACTGCCAGTACGAGTGCAGGGTGTACGTACATGAATGGGAATGTATAGGCTGTTTTTTCTTTTTTTGTCTTTTGCTGACTTGCAATATCTTTTTTCTTTGGTATTACCTGGGTAAATGTTGAGACATCCTTGCCCTGTTCAGATAATAAAAGGAGAAAAGGCTGTGTAAAGAAGCCAGTACTTTTGTGAATATTTGTGTATCAAAGAATTCAGAGTCTTATCTGGGAGTGGTAAAGATTTTACCTTATACACAGTAATCCAGACTATGGCTCAGTTGTCAAAAGTTATTCTATTGTAGTTTCATGGGAGATTACTGTGTTCCTGTATGTTATAAACTAACAAACAAGAATGAATGTTAATTCCTTGTAGTATGAGTTCTCTGCAATAGATATATGCTCACAGTTTTTATATCTGGGGAGGAGGTTGTGAACCCAGACTCTAGGCCCAAGGTGTTCTGGGAAATGGAGATTAGCAGTTGGGTAGCCATTTTATTCCTGTTGTATTTATGATGGTAAAACTAAATAATATTATTTTAAGAATTATTTTGTGTAATCAAATGGGGCAATGAGCTACCAAGTTAATTAGTGCTTCATGGGAATAAATGAAAGAAAGCTTTTCATTCTTTTATGTGAGGGATTATATATGACTACTTCATATAAAATGGGGGTGAGATGAAGCTCTCTGGAGTCGAACCCACTGAAGCAGGAAGAAGTCTGGCTATAGGCTCAGATTTTTCAGACATGGCCTCTAATTCTCAGTTTCGGGGTGCCTTGCTAATGACATTGAAGGCTGCTTCTGAAAACTGGCTCTAAGTATTTACATTCACTTACAAAACAGTTGAGAGGAAACAGCTTAAACTTTGTTACTTTTTTGTCTGTTCGGAATTTTGTTCATTGTTTCCTTTTTTAAATGAAGTTTTTACAGAAACTTTCCCAAATTCTCACAGTACTCTTTTCTTTGGTTTAAATCTAGGCCAGATTTCTATACTTTGTATATTGAAGAACCAGATTCCTCTGGACACTCATTTGGACCAGTTAGTGGTGGAGTAAGTTGTATTTTTTTTTCTTAAGCTAAGTTGCTCCAGAAATAGTGGTATACAGTAATTTATATAGTTCAGAAGGAGTTGCAGAGCCCTGATTAGCATGACTTTGCTTTACAGTCTAGTTAAGCACACATCATTAGTCAATGTTGGAATTTAGCAAACAGTGCTAACTTTCAAAGCCCTTATTTTCATTTTGTCTAGCCTTTTGGGGATAGTTGGCCCCATCCCAGCATGATTCCAGCACTGCCTGTCTTGCACTAGTACTCAAGCAAAATTGTTGCCCAATGAGGACTGCAGAAAAATTGGTTCAGATTGATTTCTTTTTTTTTAAATTCCACCCAAATGGTTCAGATCTTTCTAAGAATGAGACTAGGGAAAAATGCATTCTTTTGCAAAGTTAAAAACAATTCTGGAAACCTTTTTCTTTGAGAGCAAGAAATTGAAATTTAGAAGGGGACTTGGCCTTCTTGTCAGGGGTGTTTGCTGTTCTTGTGAAAATTCACCCAAATTTGGACAAATTTAAGCCCCTGAAAAAGACTCTGTTTTCTCATGCTCATTAGAGATTTCTAAGAATGTAAGCAACTGAAGTCTCCAATGATTCTGTCCTCACTGAAGATGTTCTAGAACAGGGGTCAGCAACCCAAAAGAAAGAAGAGCCATTTCCCACCCCCCATAAACAAGGATTCCAGGGGCCGCGGACGGTTGTGCCGCGCGGCGGGCCCCCCGGGCGGGGGGGCAGCCCCTCTCCCTCCCTAGTCAGGAGGCAGCCCGGACCTGGGCCCCCCTGGCTGGCCCCAGGTGCCACCCAGCATGCTCCCATACACAGCTGGCTTTCCTGCTCCTAGCAGTCCCCCTCAGTGCAGCTGACCCTCCTGGCATGCCCACCCAGCCCCAGGACAACACACGCCCTCGTCCACGACTATTCCTCCTCCCCACCCAGCCCCAGGTGGTTAGACCTCCTGGCATCCTCCCACCTCCCCAAGCTCAGCTGGCCCTTCTGGAGCCCAGTGACTGGGATCCTTCCTGCTCTGTGCAGAAGAGGGATGCAGAGGGTGGGGGGACATGAGGCAAAGGAGAAGGCAAATGTGCCAGCCCCCAGGGTGCCAGACAGCCTCTGCCAGGCTGCAGGGAGGCACCTGGCTGGCCCTAGCACCAGGCCAGATTGGGGGACCCCAGCCCAGGCCACCAAGTTTTGGGGCGCTGGCGCCACCCCACCCTCCCACCACATGGAGCAGAGGCAGCCAGGCATCCACACAGAAGCCCCTGATGCTGGCGGAGGGGAGACAGGTGGCCAGGACCAGAAGCCACACCACGCTCCCGCTGCTGCCAGCGCCGAGCAGTGCTCCCGGCTACCCCCACCCCAGCGGGCAGAGAGCAGCCGGCATGGGGTTACTGCTTTGGCGGGGGGGGAAGGAGGGGGGAGGTGGGAAGACAGGGCCCTGGAGCGAACTGGTTCCAGGTAGTCAACTGCTTCGCCCCCAGACCCCCTCAGCACAGAACACAGGCCGCCTCGCCCCCAGGCCCTGGAGTGGGCCTGTCCAGTGCTGGGGGGTGGGGGCAAAGTAGCCCGAACTCCACAAAATGGGCTGCTTCAGGCCCCACTCCTGAAAGAAGCAGTCCCACGGAAGCTGCTCTTTGCCCCCTGGGGAGGGGCAGCTGGCCAGGGTAGCTCTTAAGTTTGTAAGGTGCTCCTCTTCATTCTTGCCGGTGATGAGGATGTCGTCAAGATAGCACTGTACTCCAGATAAGCCACTCAAGATCTGGTCCATTGCCCTCTGGAACAAGGCTGGGGCTGAAGTAATCCCAAAAGGCAAGCGACCATATCTGTACAGTCCCTTATGTGTTACAGTAGTCAACACCTTGTGTTTCTTCTTTGACATGCATCTGTAAATATGCTTGGCTCAAATCAATCTTGCTGAATTTTGTCCCCCAGCTAAACCCATGAAGAGGTCCTTGATGTGGGGAAAGGGGTATTGGTCTGCGTGTAACACTGGATTAGCCATGACCTTAAAATCTCCACAAATCTGAATGGAGCCATCTTTTTTCACTATTGGGATGATTGGTGTCGGCCACTGGCTGTGAGTAACCGGCACTAAGGCTCCTTCCTTGACAAGTTGCTCCAAATTTGCTTCAACCTTGAACCTGATGGCAAATGGCACCGGTCTGGCCTTCAAATATTTCGGATGACAGTCAGGTTTAATATTTAACTTCACAGTGATTCCCTTTATGCTGCCTAAGTCCTCTCCGAAAACAGCAGCATGTTTCACTAGTATCATTGCCAGGTTTATTTCTTCTTCAGTCAATTGATGCACTTCTGCCCAATTGAGTTGGATCTTCCTAATCCAAGACCTTCCCATTAAGGCAGGGTAATTCCCTTTCACCACAAACAGTGGTAGCATTGCTGTCTGTCCATTGAGCTCTACTTTCACATCAATAGTACCCAACAGGGGTACAGCCTCTCCTGTGTACGTTTTCAAAATAACTGTCATCAGTTTAAGTGGCAGATGTCTAAAGTCCTTCTCATACACAGTGTTGGAAACTAATGAAACAGCTGCACCAGTGTCCAGTTCCATGCGTACAGGTTTGCCTTCACCAGCGGTGTCACCCAGAATTTGCGTGGGCCAGCTGTTATAGACAAAACATGAAGTGACTTCCTCTTCAGAATGGGTGTCGCTATAATCACCTTCAGTCTGTTCTACTGAATGTAGAATTTTCCTCTTGTTCCACTGGACCACCTGCTCATTGTTCTCTGGTCTGCCTTTTTTGCTTGGCTCAGTCCTCTTTTGTTTGGAGGCACATTCGATGTGTCCTTTCTTGCCACATCGTTGGCACAGTAGTTCCTTACACCCAGCATTCTGATGCATGATGATCTCTTCGCAGGGGCTGAGTGGTAGGTTCTTTGGATACCTTATGCATCCCTGCATTTGCCCTGATTAGTTGCATCTCCTGGGTGGCCTGTTCCATAGAGACTGCAATATCAATGGCTTTCTGCAAGGAAGCTGAGCTTCAGTTAGCAGGCGTTTCATTGTTGATTCACAGTGAAAGCCACACATTAGCCTGCCACATAGCATTTCATCCAACATGTTCTTGAAATCACAGTGTTCTGCCAGGAATACAACCATTGTGTCCTTAATGGCTCATCAGGTTACTCCCTGGGCCCATTGTACCTGGCAGCTTCCTTAACATTAAGGACACAATGGTTGTAGACAGCCTGTCTCGGGTGCTTCCCCAGAATCATACAAGTTAAAGTATAGATATAACAACCATATTCCTAACTTCTAATACAAATACAATTCCTATACATGAACTATATAATCATTCCCAGCAAATTAATACCTTTCTATTGATACCAAACATGACATAGTTCCTATGGATTATAGCATATATGAGACATTAATAGAAAGTAATATCATAAATGATTCCCTAAATCTGGACAGTGTCACACAGGGCTCTGCCCTGCCCTTTGGGGGGGCATGCCAGGCTCCCTCTGTGCCCCCCCCCCAGCAGAAAAGGCATTGGTGTAGTCCCGGGGTAGCCCTAAGTCGACTTAGGGCTACCCCATGTCTACACTGGCTTAATTCGACTTTAAAAAGTCGAATTAAGCCTTAAGTCTAATTAAATCTAGGTTTAATAAAGTCAACTTAATTTTCATTAAGTCGACTTTATTTTCCTTAAGTCGACTTAAGCAAGCTGCCTAAGTCGACTTAAGGAAACTGTAGTGTAGATGCAGGGTAGACGCAAGCTTAAGTTGAATTAATTTACAAGTGTAGACGCAGCCTTAGAGCTGCTACGAATTGTGCAATGGATTCACCTTCACCTTGATTCCTGTGATAGAACTGGTATCTCTCTGCTATTACCAATGGTTTTGGGGGAAAATGCGCTTCTAGAACTTCCACAAGATTATCATATAATTTTGCCTCCCGATAAAGCAAATTACATAGCAAATTAGATAGGTCTTAGCACCTATAATGGTCAAGGAAACAGGTACCTTCTTTTCATCGCGTATATCATTCACTACCACGAAGTTCTGAAAGCGTGCTATATACAATTTCCAACTGGAGGCAGTAGAATCAAATTTTTTAGGAAAACCAGTGAGTGAAGCCATGGTCGAACCAGTGAATGGAACTATGGCTCCCTCTTGTGGTTGTTTATCTGATGTCCCTTGGCTTCACCAAACAAATAGATCAGATTTCAACTCCAGTCATCCCCCTTCAGGCACATAGCACAGGCATGCAAACAGTGAGGAAAAATAAAATTAATTCTTGTGTAGCTCAGGATTTCCTGGGTTCACAAGATGTTATCTCATCATCCCACCTTCGTCACCAGTGTCATGTATTAAAATTAAATAATGATCAATAGACATAACAGGCTTTAGAGTTCCCTTACTAGGCTTTATTCAGCATGTCTGGCAAGGACTGCCAGCAGACACACAGGTTTACTTGAGTGCTTAAGAATCCTCCCATTTATCATTATGGAAACCCCCAAAGGCCCCAGTAACCTGAGACACCACACTTGGCCATGTTTATTGCTGATGAAGCAGGGTGATAATATCTTGGCTTAGTGATTACAAGTTCACTAAAATACGTGTGCCTGTGACAAAAGACATGGCTCAGTGAATGGTGAGCCTTTCCATTCCCCCTAGGCTGGTAAAAGATATTCGCTCTGAGACACTCTTTATACACTAAGGCTGTCTACACTTGAAAAGTTAAGTCGACTTTATAAAGTCAACTTAATAAGGTCGATTTTAAGTCAACCTTATTAAGTCGACTTAACAGAAGTGGACTTAACTTTTCAAGTGTAGATGTGGCCCCTTTTCGACTTAAATCAACTTAATGTTTTAAGTCGACTTAAAAAGGTCCACCTAGGCACTACTCCACAGGCTTAAGTCGACTTAATAAAGTTGACTTAAGCGCTAGTTTGAATTAAAACCAGGTGTTATTAATTCGAACTAACTTCTCCTTGATTCGACTTAAGGAGCAGCTTAAGTTGACTTAAGGAAAGCCCAGTGTAGATGCAGAGTAAATTAAGTCGACTTAAGCCTCCTTAAATCGACTTAATTTGTAAGTGTAGACGCACCCTAAGTTACATATTGCCCACTGATATGGTCAGTTGCCACCCTTTACTTTGTACATTCTGATTTGAATCAAATATCTCTATTCATCACACAGTCAATCCTGACCTTATATTTAGGAGAGGCATCATGTTCCTGTTGGGTGGGGAATGTATTTGGGTGTTCTGGTGCCACCCATCTGGAATGTGTTTGTGTGAGTATCCTGTGGCTTAGCGCTTGTTAGGAATGTTTTTTTTTCTTGCCATATTCTGTGAACTTGAACCAGAGTATATTTTGTAACAGGGCCTACCTTCTGCTCATAGCCTGACTTTTAATAATTTTTCTTTATATCAGTAAATTTGACTTGACTCTGGCTTTTTGTTTAACACAAGATTTAGCATCCATTACACAAGAGTTATTTCTAATGTAATGTAGCAAAACTTATTATGGTGGTTTGGTTTATATACTGAAAGCAGTAGAAACCCTGTTTTCCGTAGTTGAATCCGTGGGCACTTGCACTAATAAATTGCAGTGATGTTGACAGAATTGTTTTTGCGCTCAGAAACAAGACTAAAATTAAGAGTAGAAAGATAATAGAGAAACTTGCTTATTTTTTTCTACTCTGATTATACAGGCTCACGGATTGACTAGGGGTCTTGAAATCAATAACAAGGAGAAATTTTAATGAAACTCTGTTTGTTATTTAGGTAATTAAAGCTTTGCAGTTAGCGGATGAAGCACTAGGAATGTTAATGGAGGGACTAAAACAGAGGAACCTGCACAACTGTGTAAATCTCATTGTTTTGGCTGATCATGGTACTGTATATAGTTTTGAACTTAACTTTTTTGTTTAACTTTTAACTTAAATTTTCTGCTATATCCTTGTTTATTCTCTCCCTTATGTCTGGTGTTCATGCTCACTGTTTTAACAAACTGCCATAAATAGCCTTGTCAACATTGCACTTTCTAATATAATAAAAAAAATATATTTATATATTATTCTTGTTTTAGGAATGGATAAGACTGACTGTAACCAGTTAGAATACATGACAGATTATTTTAATCAAATTAATTTCTACATGTACGATGGGCCTGCAGCTCGCATTCGGGCTTACAATGTTCCAGACGACTACTTTACTTGTAAGTGTGATCCCATGCCATTAGTGCACAAGAAAGGAGAGAAATAAGGGTAATCAAGATGATATAAAGAGGATAATCATCAGTTTCAAACCTTAGAGGTACCTGTAGTAAACATTTCTCTGTTTCAACCTAGCAGACTTGAATGCCATTGGTCCATGGAAACAATGTTTCAAGAGTGATCTTTGACTATGATTTAGGATAGTGCTAAAAGGGAGTCACTCCTGTGGCAGTTGCAATCTGTTTTCATCTCATGTGGAAAGAGAAAGAATAGTTTTGGGGTTAAGGCATTGGACTTGTACTCAGGAAACCTGAGTTCAGTTTCCAGCCCTGCGACAGATTTCTGACCCATGGGCAAATCACTTAATCTCAGTTTCCTGTCTGTAAAATGGGAATAAAAGTCTGTCTTCTCCTCTTAGAATGCAATTTCTTCAGCTCAGGGACTGTCTTTTACTATGTATGTATAGTACCTAGTACATTGCGGCCCTGATCTTGGTTGAGACCTCTCAGTGATATCATAATACAAATTAATAATAACTGAAATAATTTAAATGTATCTGTAGCATATGAGGCTATCAGATTGAAGAAAGTTCTCGCTTTCAGTCTGGGAACAGAATAGGGTAAAGTAAAAGCCTGAAGTCACTTGTTTCAATGAGCATACAGAATTCCTACTGTCAAAGTCAGGCTTATTTTAAGGTCTTAGGAGCCAACAAGCTATTTTAATTCTTTATTATTTCTCATGTTTACTGTACAGCTGATGTGCTTGGCAGTATTATAAATACAACACACAAAATAAAGACAGTCCATGTTTACACATTAAAAAAAGACAGAACAGAATCAATAAGCTATGATGAGAAGTCCAGAGGAGGCAATGAATAAGATTTAGGGTTTTTAAACTATTAACATAATTATTGTTTCGGTTCTTGTGGGCACCTTAGTATCCCTAAAAATCTTTTTCTTCCCTAAAATAGCAGGGTTCAGTAAAAATAAAAACAAACTCAATACTAACCGTTAGCAACAAAAGATTAATCTCTCTCCTCAAAGTGTGAAAGATTAATTATAGCAACAGATTTGCTTTTCTCTGAAGCATTAAGTATGACTGTTGTCAATGCCAGGATACAAGACTTAAAGGACCATGGTCCAGATCGCTTTCAGTACTGCAAATCTTACATTTTAAAGTATTGGGGGGCAGGGGCTGGGTAGAGGTGCACAGTTTGTCTCCAGTGATTCTGGCAACTAATAAGTACAAGGCTGGATGGTTTGCATAGGCTGACTAAGCACTGGCTGTTCACTTTTACAAATGGTATACAAGTGAATGCAAAAATAGTAAAAATTCTTGCACAATGCTATGAATTTTCAATAGCTTGAACGTAACTTAATCTGTTCTCTTTTTTCTTAACCAGTTGATTCTGAAGGAATCGTTAAAAACCTTACTGTGAGTAAACTGTTTCTCATGCATTTAATCTGAATGGCATTTTGACTGAGGCATATATCTGTGGATGTATTACGTGTGCACTTCTCAACCCCTGACTTATGCACCCATTTCCTATTCTTTTTAGTGTGGTATTGACTCAGATGTGACTCTCTGCGTACATTAGAAGGCAAATCCTAGTTTGTATGTGGGCTTGCTTCAGAGGATCTCTGTGGAGGATCAAAGGAAGAAATTTTCCCAAATTCCAGATTGGGACTGGATTAATGCAGGGGCTTTAGGGGCTGGGGGGTGGGGGGCACGCAAAACAATCCAGCCACAGCCGGCTGGCTCTGCGCTCAGGGAGGCACTGCTTGAAGGGAATGTAGGAGACAGCTTCCTATCCCTCTGCTCTAGGTAGGGTAGCTTCCGGGTCACACCCTCTAGCTGCAGGGAAGGAGGATTGGCTCCATGCGCTTCTCAGCTGGGCTGACTGCAATTCTGCCCTCCCCCCCGCCCCCAAGCTGCCACTGCCACTCTCTTTGGCTATATCTACACTGGGTAATTTAAGTCGACTTTAACTAAGTCGACTTAGTGTGTCCACACTTAAAAATAAAGTCAACTTAAAGGGGAACTTAAAAAGTCGACCTAGAGCATTCACACTGGATGCCTAGGTCGACTTCTAGGGGCTTAGGGGGACCTAGGGCAGGTCCACAGGGGCAGGGGGGGGGCACCCCTTGCCCAATGCCAGGGGTCTCAGCCTTTGCCCCATTGTACCTAGGTACAATGGGACAAAGGGGGACAGGGACCCTGGCAGGGCATAGCGGCAGGGTGGGCAGGGCTCTGCCCTGCCAGGTGGGGGGGGCATGCCAGGCTCCCCCTGTGCCCCCCCGGCAGGGAGGGCATTGGTGTAGCCCTGGGGTAGCCCTAAGTTGACTTAGGGCTACCCCACGTCTACACTGGCTTAAGTCAACTCTAGGGAGTCGACTTAACCTTAGGCCTACTAGGAAGGTGGTTTTATAAAGTCGACTTAATTTTAATTAAGTCAACTTTATTTTCCTTAAGTCGACTTAAGCAGCTTGCTTAAGTTGACTTAAGGAAACTGTACAGGAGACGCAGGGTAAATTAAGTCGACTTAAGCAAGCTTAAGTCGAGTTAATTTACCAGTGTAGATGCAGCGTTTGTTAGCAGGACTCCTGGGAGCCAGAGCCACAAGGGGGCTGGAGAGGGGTAACGGGGGACTGTGCTAGAGGGGGGAATAGGGATGTGAGGGTGAGAGGAAGTGAAGGGGGATGAAGGGGGCAGGACAGGGTGGGAGAGGGGTAGGGGGCAGTGGATAGCTGGAGGGTGGGTGAGGCAATGCAGGGGAATCAGGAGACAGGGAGGTTAGGGGCTGGGAGAAGGAGCCTGGAGTAGAGGTGGATGTAAGTGTGGAGGACACTGTGAAGGAAGGGGGGATGTATAGAGGTGAGGGGACGCTGGAGGGAAATGTGAGAGCAGGAGTCCCATTGCCAAGCGGTAATAGCTCACAGACAGCCAGGGTGTCCTCCAACCCTGAACTGAGCATAAGAAGGGACCCACAGAAAGCTTGTTATGGCTGCTTCACTGCCCCCACAGCAGGGGGAGAGGAGGACATGGGCCCACAGACCTCTCCAGTGGTATGCTGCTGCACCTGGCAGGTGGTTGTTCAACTTGTTTTTAAAAGCTTCTAATGATGGGGAATCCACAACCCCCATTGGAATCCTATTCCATCGCTTAACTGACCTTCTAGGTAGAAAGTTTTTCCTAATATCTAATATAAATCTCCCTTGCTGTGGATGAAGCCAATTTATTCTTGTCCTACCTTCAGTGGATGTGGAGAACAGTGGATCATCATCTTGTTTAGAACAGCCCTTATACTAGAAGACTGTTATTGAGTCTCCCCTTAGTCTCCATTTCACAAGACTAAATGTGCCCATGCTTTTTTAACTTTTCCTCATCTGTCAGGTTTTCTAAACATTTTGTCATTTTTGTTGCTCTTCTCTTGGCTCTCTCCAATATGTCCATATATTTCCTAAAATGTGGGACCCAGAATTGGACCCAGTACTCCAGCTGGGGCCTCACCAGTGCTGAGTAGAAGTGGGACTCATCTGCTATGTCTGACATACAACATTTCTATTAATACCCTGCAGAATCATATTTGCTTTTTTGCAGCTGCATCATATTGATGACTCAATCAGTTTGTGGTCCACTATAACCCCCAGATCCTTTCCAGCAGTCTATCTAGCCAGTTATTCTACATTTTGTAGTTATGCATTTGATTTCTTTTTTCCTTATAAGTGAGGTACATTGCACTTTTCTTTACTGAATTTCATTTTGTTGAATTCAGACTATTTTTCCAATTGGTAAAAGCCATTTTGAATTTTAAACCTGTCCTGCGAAGTGTTTGCAACCCCTTCCAACTTGGTGTCATCTGCAAATTTTATAAGCATACTTTTCACTGCATTGTCCAAGTCATTAATGAAAATAATGAATAGTACTGGTCCCCACTAAATGTACCATCCCAATTTTATAGCAAACCATTGATTATCTAGTCTTGTGGCACTTTTAAAGATGAACAAATTTATTTATCACATGAGCTTTTGTGGGAGAGGTCCCAATTCATCAAATGCTTGAAAATGTTTTCAAGCATTAGAAGAAAGAAAAAGTGGGATCTCTCCCACGAAAGCTCATGTGATAAATAAATTTGTTAGTCTTTAAAAGTGCCACAAGACTCTTTGGGCGCGTCTACACTGGCACCTTAGGTCAACTTAAGGATGCTTAAGTCGACCTGCCGAACTCCGTGTTCACATTGGGCGCTTATTAAGTTGACTTAAGTGCTTCCTTAAGTCCACTTAATAACACCACCTCTTAAGGTCAACCTAAGACAACCTTGACCTTATTAAGCCAACTTAATGCCAGTGTAGATGGGGATGTCTACACTACAAGCTCTGTTAAGTCAACTTAACAAGGTCGACTTAGGTTGACTTTAAGTGTAGACGCTCCATTAAGTCGACCTTACAAGGTCTACTTTAAGTCGACTTAAAGTTGACCTTGTTAAGTTGACTTAACAGAGTTGACTTAACAAGTGTAGACATAGCCTTTGTTTGTTTTGCTGAGCTAGACTAACATGGCTACGCCTATGGAACTACTCTTTGAATATGGTCTTTCAACCATTTGTGCACCCACTTTATCGTAATTTCATCTAGTTTCTAGACCACATTTCCCTAGTTCGCTTATGAGAATGTCATGTGAGACTTTGTCAAAAGCCTAACTGAAATCAGGTATATTATGTCTACTTCTTCTCCCCATCCACAAGATCAGTAATCCTGTCAAAGAAACAAGTTAAATTGTTTTCTCATCATTTGTTCTTGACCAATACATGCTGATAATTCCTTATGACCCTATTATCCTCCAGGTGCTTATGAACTGATTGTTTAATAATTTGTTCCAATATCGTTCCAGGTATTGAAGTTATTTTGACTAGTCTACAATTCCAAGTCCTCATTGTTCATCTTTTTAAAGATTGTTACAATGTTTGCCCTTCTCCACCTTTTTGAGACCTCTTCCATCCTCCGGCTGTTCTCAGAGAAAATTGCTAATGGCTCCAAGATTGTTTCAGCTAGTTCCATATGTACCGTAGGGTGAATTTCATCAGGCACTGTGGACTTGAATATTCTTTAGCTTGTTCTTTCCCCATTTTGGCTTGCATTCCTTCACCCTGATTGTTAATAATAATTGTGTTGAGTATTTGGTCATCATTAGCCTTTTTAGTGAAAACTGAAGCAAAATAGATATTAAGCACCTCAGCTTTCTTGATATCATTAGTTGTTAGCTCTCCTCTGCTAGGTAGAGGACCTGCACCTTCCTTCCTCTTTCTTTTGCTCTTAATGTATTTAAAGAGCCTTATTGCTTTTTTGTCCCATGACATCTGTAACTCATTTTGTGCCTTTGCCTTTCTGATTTTGTCCCTACATACTAATGCTGCTCTTCTGTACTCTTTTCTTTCATGGTCTTATTTTGTACTTTTCATTCTTAATGATTCATTGACATAATTTTGCCTGTAATTAATTTTGTGCTATTATTTTTCCCTTCAGCATTTATTGATAGGTGAAATTGACAAATGTTCTAATATTTTATTATTAAATATTACAGCATGGAAAAAGATCTCATGGCACATCCTATACGTGTCATTTTTATAATTTGGTCATGATATCTATTTCAAAGACATTGCCACTAGAGGTCTTCCTGAGTCCTGCTGAAAAACTCAACAGTACAATATGACTTATAGTTTTTGCATGTCACTGAATATTCAGACAGCAACTTGAAGCCCTAAGTTTTTCTTGAATTTGGATATCCAGGATTATTTAGTTATTTTCCAGTACTAAATAATCTAAATAACCATTTAGAGTAGATTAAAATAAATGTGAAATGTCCATCTTCCTTTCTATATTGCTCATGAGTATGCAGTACGGCTCAGGGTTCCTAACTTCTTTCCATCTGTTTTTCTTGCACCAACTACCAGTGTATCTTATTATATCATTTGATGGCTTCCTTTATCTTTTCCCAGGATGAGGATCCTGTGTAGAGTTTATAGTAGATGTCATGGAGCCATCTCTTTAATCCTTTTCAATAGATAGATAGATAGATAGATAGATAGATAGATAGATAGATAGATAGATAGATAGATAGATAGATAGATAGATGCTGGTACAAAGAGACCAAGAAGCTAGTTGTCTAAGAATTCTGCCTAATAGGGGAACCCCCAGGGTGACATAGAACTGGCAATAGTGGTTTTAGCCCACTCCACTGCTGGTTTCTAGCCTAGGGTCTTCTGCATACCAGGGAAAACAGTTCATGTCTGGAGCATTGCTTTACTCTGGTGCTCTCTAGCTGATGGAATGGCTCCTGAAGGCCAAAGACAGCTGAACACAATTTAGTACAGCCCTGTGAGTGATGCAAAGGTACTATAAAGCCATGTTAATTGGCCAGCTGAGTATTCCTTTGGCATGGGAAACTGGGACTCCTCATGTAGCATGGAACTGGAGTAGCTGGATCTGTGCCACATCACTCCCTACCCACTAGAGGACTTATGGTTCAGAAAAAAAGGACATGGCTGGAGCTCTGCTGAGGCATGACCTCCTGGGGCCTTTAGCAGCAGGCAGCCCTTTGGTGCTGAGAGGTACTTGTGATCCCTATTTTACAGATGGCCTTATCAAGTACAACAGTAGTTATAAAGGTAGCACAAATTCCTTCCCTCTCTGATGCTTTCCTTCTCATACAAAGTCTTTTTGGGTTTTTTTCTGCCCTCTCCCTGCTTATCACTAAGATTGTACCACTAGTACAGTAAAACTCAGTATGCATCACGATTACTAATAGCATTAAAATGAGAACTGGTTCTACCAGAATTCAGTCTTTGCTATACTCCTTAAAAATAGTATTTCCTGCTCAGAATTACTGGGAGCTCCTAGATTTTTACAATGGCATGTTCTGTTCTTCTAAAAATTCCTATTACACATTTCAAATAAGAAATATATGTTGGCTCTTTAAGGAATTGCAGAAAGCCTAAGCAACATGTTAGAGGAGGTAAGTTTTGAAGTGAGGTCACCAGGTCCAGTGAATATACTGGGTTTGTTTGTTCACATCTGTGCTTGTTGTGGTGTTTAATGCATGTTTATTTCCTTTATTCTTCCACTTTTGGCCACCTCCAAGGTTTGAAATCCTACAGATTGTTAACCAGAAAGAACCACTAATTGGTGTTAGAAATACTTTTGCTATATTAAAACTCATCTTAGCATCTATTCAAATTATGTCAAAGGTACAATTTGATAACTCAGCATATTTTGTCTCTTTTAGTAATTATACATTTATAAAAAATGTGCCAAAAGTTGGATATTGACTGTTGCCAAAAATGAGATTTGTATGCTTATAATTTTTTAATGATTTCAAAATAACATCTTATAGGCATGTAAAAGGATATATTCCCCTTGCCTATTTATTGCAAATTGCTGAAAAGCATTAGCTTTCAGGGACCTTTAGCTACTAACTTGTGTAGAATGTAAACTGACATACTGATTGCAGGTATGAATGTCAATAACATTAGCCATAACATATACCAAAATCTTTACCATTACCTGTTCTTTGTTCTTATCAGTACCTTTACAAAAGGCTCCTATTAAGGATTGATGCATTTACAGTAGGTAGTATGATAAGTTCCAAAAGGATAGCTGTGTTAGTTCAGTTCAGCAAAAACAAACCAGGAATCCTGTGGCACTTTTAAAGATTAACAAATGTATTTATCGCAAGAGTTTCCATGGGAGAAATCCCACTTCATCAGATGCTTGAAAATGAAAAACTTACGGTACGAGAGGGAAAAATAAATGCAGTGAAATGCAAGTCGCAGAAAGATGGGGAGGTTGAGGGAAGTGAAAATCACTGTTTGTAATGAGAAAGCCAGCCTGTATCTCTATTCAAAACCAAGTTAAAGGTGTCAAATTTGCATATGAATTCTAACTCTGTAGTTTCTCTTTGAAGCTTTGATTTAAAGTTAACCTGTTTAAGTACTGTAGTATGGTACATCTTGTCAAAGGCCTATGTAACAAATCCAAATAAAATAGTTTACTGTCCATTATTAACTGAGACAAAAATGTGGTGAAATAAGTCAGTGAAAAAGTTATTGTTCTAATTATCAATCAACATATACAGTATATTTAGTGTGCCAATTACTACTGTATCTATGGGAATGTGCTTGATGTAGGGCAAATCTTACGACTGGATCTTTTCATGTTTTTCAGTGCCGAAAACCCAACCAGCATTTCAAACCCTATTTAACACCCAACTTGCCGAAGCGATTCCATTATGCTAACAACATTCGCATTGACAAAGTTCATCTTATGGTGGACCGGCAGTGGCTGGCTGTTAGGTAAGTTACTGGCTATAAATTTATTCTTACACCTATTTTTCAAGATGTCTTATTTCCTTCACAGATGTATTGTTCACCTTCTATTTAAGACTTGCATCTCTTGCAGTGAAGAGAATCCCTGGTCCTTAGAACACTGAATTTTCCAAACTGTTAGATGAATGTCTAGGAGTATATATAAAGGAAATGATTGTGTGTTTCTGTGTGAGCCAGGTATATACTGCTTTACATGGTATGCATAGAGTTTTTTCCTCAAATCAGAACGTTAAATGAGGGGAACGAAGTCTTGTTCATTGTTCACCTTCATTAATGTCTCATCACTTCAGTTAACCATGTAGGGCTGCTGGAATTGGCTTCTTATATGCTCAATTAATGAAAATCTGTCAAGAAAAAAGTGCTGCAATTTTTCAAAGGCCCCTAACTCAGTCAAATTAAAGCCAATTTTCACAGAAATATTCAAAACACTTTTCAGTGAGGACTCTTAGGGTACGTCTATACTGGAGCCTTAGATCGAAGGAAGGCTAAGTCAACCTACAGACTGCTGCGTCCACATTGAGCTTTTATTAAGTCTACTTAAGCGCTTCCTTAAGTCGACTTAATAACACCATCTCTTACGGTCAACTTAACGCTTAAGTCAACCTTATTAAGTCGACTTAATCTAGTGTAGATGGGGAAAGCCCTTAAGTTGACCTAATTGGCCTCCAGGTTCCCTCCCAGGGCTACCCACAATGCACCACTCCTCCATCGACCTAGCACCTGCCAGTGTGGACACAGGCAGTCAACAGGAGTGTTCAATGTGGACTCTCTAAGTTGACTTAACAGAGCCTCCAGTGTAGACATACCCTTACTTTGTTAATTTTTTCTATCTCCTGCCCTGCCAGTGCCAGAGCTGTTCAAAAAAAATTGCAGAAGCTTTTTTGTAACAGTGGAAGTCTATTTTCTTCCACATTTTCCTCATTTTTACTCAAACTTGAAGAAATAAATCAGCTTTGAGAAGAGACTAAGCCTGAAAAGTATACCAAAAAGTGAATGATTTGGAAAGTTACTATTAACTGAAAAAGGAACGGTTAAAATGGAAATAGTTCTCTGATCTTAGCTGTCTTACTTGCTTATGCTCCAATTATAATAATGTGTGTACACAAACTGTGTATGTTGCTGGCATACACACGCTGTAAATACATGGGGGGTAGATTTTCAAAACTGTAAATTGTGTGCGCATACAGAGGTACAATGGGAATAAATTATGGTTGTGGCATCGGGATACTAATTTTCATGTTGAAAAATGAAAGTGGTAAGTCTTAGAAAATCAGAAATTGCGAGCATCTTTCATCCCACCTGCATTCTCAGTTGAAAATGCATTACAGATGCAAATTTTACTTGCATTTATTATTGCTTCAACTGGCAAACGCCTTTTGGGAATATATTCTGTATTGTACTTTATAGATACATATTCCTTAATTATGGGTAATCTTTTCCTGATTCTTGGATGGTTTTTCAGCTACTCTCTTTCTCTTAAATGCCTTCTGTCCATTTCTGAGTAGAAGACTTATTTTTCCTATAATCTTACATAATTTTTTAAAAACCTGAATGTTTGTTGCAAGAAGGGTAAAATGCCTGTTTAGTATTGGACTTCATATTTGATTTTGAGTAGTGTCCAGTATTTGTCCTAGATATTTAAAGAGAAATACTCATTTTGGGGTGTTTCCATATGTATTTTCTCCTTTACATAAGACCCTAAGAACAGCCATAGTGGGTCAGACCAATGATCAATTTAGTCCAGTATCCTGTCTTCTGACAGCAGCCAGTGCCAGGTGTTTCAAGTGTTTGTTACCCATTAGAAGTCAAATAATATGACACTTCTATTGTATTTAAAATACAAAATCAAAACTAAGGCTGTAGTTCATAGTGGAAAATGCAAACATTTTTAGAATAATATATTTAAATTTAATGTTCCCTCATGAGGCAAAGCCATCTGTATTCCTGACTGAAATTGTTCCAACAAGACTAACATAACCGGATTTTCTAGGAAGAAGTCTAAAAACTAGCCCCAAGCAGATGGTGCTTTTTTGGGGGGAATTTCCCACTTCAGAAGTCAGCCTTTTTCTTTGATTATTTTGGCGGCATAGATTCACTGTGTAGTACCTAAAAACTTGAGGTAACCTAAGAGACACAGATATCTCTACAAAAGTCAGCATTGTGTTATAAGAGCAAATAGTATCAAAATATTATGCCAAACTGTTCTCTCAGGGTGTGCCCCAAAGTCCAGTTTTTTGGTGTAAAAAGTATTATTGTTGTATTTGTTCCATTTTTGCTTACAATATAAAATGATTTCTTCTTAGGAATAAAGATTATACATTTTGTGGTGGTGGTAATCATGGCTATGACAATGAGTTTAAGAGTATGGAGGTAAGGTGATTTCTTCTCAATCTTATGTCCCACTGTACAGCCAACTACAAATGTGCTTTAAATAAGCAAAAGAGTGTAGTATATGACAACTTTTGCAGTCTGATTTTCTTACATGGTCATTCAGACATTAACCCTGGAAATCTGCTCTAGGGACACAATTTGTAACCAATATCAAATATTCAAATTGGCCTCAATTGTGCTTGCAAACTCTTGTGATTGAGTGTCACCTTTAAGAGTCTAAGACTTAGTCATATTTCAGGACATCTAAAAAAAAATGTAAGTCTTATAAACTACAGTACCTAAACAGGTGAGAAACAAAACTCTGCATAGTTTGCACAGCCATATTAAAAGCACATTAGAACATCATAATTAGAAATTCCCTAATTTTTCCCAAGTATTTGCATTTCAGATGAAAAGTATTCATAGAAAATATTATCATATTTATTCTGCTGATGCAGAATGCATAGTGCTTTACAGTATGGTGATATACCATGCTAATATTTTTCTTTGACGGTGTCCTGTTTGTGTTTTTTAGACGTGCTAATCAGAAAGCATTAAGAGTTTTTCTGTATTACTCACTTCAAAAACCTCTCTCCTCTTAAAACAAAGGAAATGCCATATCAGACCAGACTATTAGTCCATCTAGTCATGTCTCCTGTCTCTTGCAGTGGCCAGTTCAGGAAAAAGCCCAACCATAATGCACTTAATTAGCAAATACTATATACTTTGAGGCACAATTTTCTGACCACAGCTCATTGTCAGCCCTTAAAGTTTTAATCCTAGTTAGTTTAAATGCAGATGATGTCCTGATTCATGTAAAAAATTTAATAATTTATGTAGTTTATTCTCTTATTTGCCTCCATGATATCCTGCAGCAATATATTTCACAGCTTAATGACCATGTATCCTGAGTATAAAGGGTAATTCTATTTATCCCTTTAAAATGTGGTGCCTTTTAATTTTATTTGATACCATCCTGTCTTTGTATTATGGAGAAGGATAAACAGAAGCATGGTCTTGGATTACTCTTTGCTGGTAAAAAGCTTTGGAGCCCATCCCATGTAACTGATATGTTCTAGGAGTCAGTCCTTGTTCAGCTACACTGTGCCCAGTTTATGAGTGCTTTAATAGTATGCTCACATTAACTCTCAGACACATAAATGCTAAGTGATAATGTGAGTGCCCAGAAGGGACACTTGGCTTAAGGCTCTGAGAATATTTGAGTGTGTGTCTATGCTACAGAGACTACACCAGCAGAGCTGTATCAGTGTCGTTATGTGGGCATAGCTCGTAGTATAAACACAGATTATTTATATAGCTGAAAAATAACCTGAACAGAGTTCTTATACACTCCTTTTTCATGTTATTCATAACGCATTACATTCTGCTTTCTCACAGCAGAACAGAGCCAGATCAATGCAGAGGTTATAGGGGCTGCAGCCCCTAAAGATCCTGCTGATCAGCCCTGCCAGCACAGTGCCGGAAGGGCTGAGGCACTGGTGCTGAGGCAGGGTGGGCTCTGGGGCCAGCAGCCATGGGAGTCCGTAGTGCTCCCGCTCCCCCCCTGGGGCTGGCTGCTCTGTCCCTGCAGGGGTGGGGCGAACAAGTGCATGTCCACTGTGCTCCAAGTGTGGGGCTACTCCATGCGCTTGCTGCCCCACCCCCCGGCCCTGGAGCACAGCAGCCACAAGCTGGATGGCCCCACCCCTGGGGGCAGACCAGTTGGTCTGGGGGTGGGAGCACAGCAGCTAGCTGTGGCCTCTGGCTCCAGGGCCAAGCCCCACCCATAGCCACTGTGGTGGGGGGCTGGGGCACCAGGCTGGGGGGAGTGACCCATGTGGAGGCCAGGACTCCAGGCTGGGGGCCTCACAAAAGTGGGCAGCCTGAGGCCCTGGGCCACCCTAATCCAGCCCTTCATCAGAACAATCCTACTATTTTGATAGAGTGCAGAATCTGCCCCAATACTCTTAGTTCTCTTAAAAATCTAAGTCCTGTTGTTTTCTAGTTTGGATTCTTTTAGATAACAACTTTTCTTATTACAATCTGAATGCAGGCTGTCTTCATAGCACAGGGACCGAGCTTTAATGAAAAAACTGAAGTGGAACCTTTTGAAAACATAGAGGTTTATAATCTAATGTGTGGTAAGTATACACAACCAAGGCTGCAGCTGGTAACGCATAAGCAGGTTTTCAGCTGCTAATATGTTATGAGGTAAAACAAAGATTACAAAAACAATAGTGAATGCATCCAGAAGCTAACAGCCAGGGCCGGGCCGCCCCCGACCGCGGGGCCCCCCTGCCCCACTCCGGCCCCAGGAATGGGCCAGCCAGCCCAGAGGTGGAGCGGAGCACAGATCCCAGCCTCTGGCTCCAGGGCCCGGCCCCCCCCCCCCCCCCCAGCGTCAGCAAAGTAGGAGAACTTTCTCAGCACTCCTGCCCTGCTAGTGCTAAATGGGGCTGGATTATTGCAGGGGAGTTAGGAGATTGAGTCCAGGGCTCCCTTTTTGGCCAGGGCCAGGGTTTAAGCTCCTAAAGACCCTATGATAATCCAGCTCTGCTAACAACTCTGTACCAAATATCTCACCCCACCTATCAAAGTCCCACTGGATTTCAAGTTTATGTATACTAGCTCCCACTCCTCAAAAAATGAGCTGTAAGATAGGGGAATCTTTTGTTAAAATAATTCCTGATTCTAGAATCAATTCTAATCAACTGTTGTGAATGGGCCTCATTTACCCTAACTGAACTGACTGTGTTAGCACTTGCCATCATCATTGTAATGTTTCTCACTCTTGTAAGTTTATATATACCTCCTAACTGTAGTTTCCACTTCATTCATCTGATGAAGTGGGTTGCAGCCCACAAAAGCCTTATGTCTGAAGAAATTTGTTAGTCTTTAAGATGCCACAGGACTTTTGCTGTTCATATTACAACCTGTTGCAACTGGTTGACCCAGGTCAGGGGGGCCAGGCCATTGTTTGTGTATGTGTGGCTTGAGGAGGCCATCTGCCTTCTTAGTGCCCTCTGCAATGATCAAACACTTGGGTTCCAGCAGCAGAATATATGACTAACATATGGGGGGAACTGACACGCACACCCAGAGCGCTCACAGAAAACCCCAAGAATATCTCCACTTAGTCACAAGGATTCCCTGTGGTCATCTTGAGAAGACCTCTTGCAGACATTTGTAATGTTTGGACAGAATTTTAGATGAGCCACTGTAACCCAAAGTTTGGAGTGTAATTTTCTGTAATTTAAAACAAGAGTCACGTAAAATGAAACATTCCAGTGCTCGTGAGAATATGGTCTCTATGGAATGGAATGGTCTCAAATGATGACACCAGTGACATGTTTAAAGTAATCAGACCTCATTCCTACAATACCACTTGAAAATGTAAAAACTACCCAGAAATGAACAGCCTGCAACATCTTCATCCTTAACTTTATGTAAAATGTAGCAAACATGTTAAAACGTAAAAAAATATTGACTGCCTATATTTAACAAATTATTAACTCAATTGCCTGACTTGTGACAATTGGTTAATTAGCTAATTTCTTGATGGTTTGTTGCTGTGCTGGTTTATATTCTGAATATTCATTTTAGTTTTGTTTTGTTGAATCTTGATTAACAGAGCCATTTATTATTCAGTGTTTCAATTATCTGTATACATATGTGGTTGCCCAAGCGGTTCAAGTAATTGAAATACTACTGTCATATTTAATGGATAAAGAAGGCAAATAAAACTCAGTATTTTCCTCTGTAGGCCATCAGGATGTTTTTGCAAATTTTTCAAATGTTCTGTAACCTGTTTCATCAGATCTGCTGCGTATTAAACCTGCACCAAACAATGGAACGCATGGCAGCTTAAATCATCTTTTGAAGAAGCCTTTCTATAACCCATCATATTCAAAAGAAGAATCAACTCCTTCTTCATGCCCCTTTACCATAGAAATTCCTCCAGATACCTTAGGATGTAAATGTGAGCCACCAGTAAGTAATGGCTCCAGAGTTTGTTTGTTTTCTCAGTTAGAAGATGAATTCTTCCTGAATAATTCTTGAATATTATATTTTACAGCAATTGAATATGGAAGGAATAAATCAAAGATTAAATCTCACCTCAGAAGAAAGTAAGTTGTTGGAAATAAAAGGAGCTGGGGTGATCTAAAATATATGCCCTTATTTATTTATTTTGTATTATTGCTTTCATTGGAACATTTTGCAAAGTAAAGTGCTATCAAAGGTAAATAAGAATGACCAAATCTAGCCCATAATTAGTCATTTTCCCCTTTCCATTAAAGTACAGCGAATCCACTAGCAAATGAGCTGTGCCGCATACTACAGAGGAAGGTGAAAAAAAAACAAAAAAAACCCAACCCAGAGCCCTTGCCAATCTGCCCTGAGGGAAAATTTCTTCCTGACCCCAAATATGACAATCAGTTAAACCCTGAGCATGTGGACAAGACTCACCAGCAAGATACCCAAGAAAGAATTCTTTGTAATAACTTAGAACCCATCCCATCTAACATCCTTTCTCAGGTCCCTGGCATATCCACCACCAGTAGTCAAAAATCAGTCAATTGCCAAATTAGGCCGTCTCATCATACCATCCCCTCCATAAAATTATCAAGCTCAGTTTTCAAGCCATCTAGGCTTTGTGTCCCCACAACTCCTCTTGGAAGACTAGTCCAGAACTTTACTCTTCTGATGATTAGAAACCTGTATCTAATTCCAAGTCTAAATTTCCTGATGACAGTTTGTATCCATTTTTTCTTGTTTCCACATCGGCACTGCACTCAAATAATTCCTCTCCTTCCTTGGTATTTATCCCTCTGATGTATTTATAGAGAGCAATCATATCTCCCCTCAGCCATCTTTTGATTAGGGTAAACATGCCAAGCTCTTTAAGTCTCCTCTCATAAGGCAGGCTCTCCATTCCACAGATCATCCTTGTAGCCCTTCTCTGCATCTGTTCCAGTTTGAATTAATCTTTCTTAAATATGGGGGACCAGAACTGCACACAATATTCCAGATGAGGTCTCACCAGTGTCTTATATAATGGTACTAACACCTCCCGATAACTACTGGAAATACCTTTTCTGATGCATCCTACGACTCCATTAACTTTTTTCACAGCCACATCGCATTGGCACATTGCATCTTGTGATCAACCAGTATGCCCAGGTCCTTCTCCTCCTCGATCACTTCCAACTGATGCATCCCCAACTTACAGGAAAAATTCTTCTTGTTATTCCCTAACAGCGCTCCTGCTTCATGCCTGGGCTAGCTGGTCTGCCCCTCCAGGGGTGGGGCCAACGGGCACGTGCCTGCTGTGCTCCAGGGGCAGGGCTGCCCATGCACCAGCCAGCCCCACCCCTGGCCCTGGAGCACAGTAGCCACACAGGTCTGCCCCACCCCTGGGGGAAGACCAGCTGGTCTGGATGTGGAAGCACTACTGCTGGCCATGGCATCTGACTCCAGGACCATGCCCCACCCCTAGGCCACTGAGGTGGGAGGCTGGGGCCCCAGCCTGGGGGCCTCACAAAGGTGTGCAGCCTGGAGCTGCGGGCCCTCTTAATCCAGCCCTGAATACTACCCCTGAGTATACAGATTTATTAAAAATCCTAGCTAATGGGCTGGCAATTTCATCTGCCAGTTCCTTTAATATTCTTGGATGGAGATTATCCAGACCACCCAATTTAGTCCCCTTAAGCAGTTCGAGTTTGGCTTCTACCTCGAATATGGTCATTACTATCTGCATATCCTCATTCCCATTAGCTACCCTACCAGTATCCCCAAGCTCATCATTAAAAACAGAGGCAAAATATTTGTTTAGATGTTTGGCCATGCCTAGATTATCCATAACCTCTACCTCAACCTCAGTGTTGAGCGGTCCCTCTTCTTCTTTTTTTGTTTTCTTCCTATTTATGTGGCTATAGAACCATGGCCGCTGCCCCCACCCCCCACCCCATTGCTATGCAGCCTGCTCACCCCACCCCGCTGACTTCAGCTTGCTGCTGAAAGCAAGAACGGACAGGGCGGGAGGCCAGATCACAGCCTCTGGGCTGGCTCGCCCCACCCCCAGGGCAGAGCTGTCCCCTGCCCCCAGGGCAGAGTGGGAGAGTGGAGCCCAGGTGGTCTCGGGTCCAACCCACTCTGCCCCCTTTCCTGGCTCCTCTCCTGCTGCCTGGTCCCCTGCCATGGCCTCGGATCGCTGGCTGGGGCTGGCTCCTACTGGCAGCCTCAGGTTCCTGGCCGTAGCCTTGGTTACCCAGCTGTGGCTGTGGCTGGCTCCCACCGGTGGCCTTGGGTTCCCAGCTGGGGCCAGCTCTCACCAGCAGCCTCGGGTTCCCGGCCATGGCCTTGGCTGGAGCCGAGCCCCGGCCGGCAGCAGCAGCTTCGCTCTGGGTCCCCAGGGGCGGAGCGGGCTGGCCTGCCCCACTCCCCTCCAGTGGTGGGGGCCTAGGCTGATTGGCCCTGGGCCCCACTCCCCCCAAGGGACAGCCCTGTATAAAACCTTTTACTATTGGTTTTAATTCCCTTTGTAAGGTCCAACTCTACTTGGCTTTTGGCCTTCCTCACTTTATCTCTAAACATGTTCTGATTTCCAAGAGGTAGCTTTCCTTGCTGATTCCTCCCATCTTCCACCTTGTAAGCTTTTTGCTTCCTCTTAATCACCTGTTCAAGATGCTTACTCATCCATCTTGGTCTACAACTCTTGCCTATGATTTTTTTTCCCCTTCCTTGGGATGCAGGCTTCAGATAGTTCCTGCAACTTTGACTTCAAGTGATTCCAAGCCTTCTCTACATTTAGATCCAAGAGTTCTAAAGACAATCCACTTCCGCAGCTAATTCCCTTTATTTTTTAATGTTAACCCTTTTGAAGTTGAAGACACTAGTCACAGATTTATTTTTGTTTATTCTTCCACTTAGTTTGAACTGAATTAACTCATGGTCACTCGAACCAAGGTTCTCCTTCGAGCCCTGATCCAAATCCCATTAAAGTCCATGGAAAGACACCAACTGGCTTCAGTAGGTTTTGGATCAGTCCAAGGTACTTTAGGAAGACAGGAAATGATATTGTTCCCAGGCTTTAAGCCATCTCTTGTTCTTCAACTGTTCACATAACTCTGGGGGTATAACTGACTGCTTTTGGTGGATGTTCTTGCCACTTAGTTTATATAACATTTCATAATCATCTAGGGCCTGATTTTCACTTCACTGACACAATGAAGCCCAGAGCTATATCAGCGTGAACTTAGCATGAGTTAGAGGAGATTCAAGCCTTGCCTTTTTGTGATATTTTATCTGTCATACTTGAGTAATCTATGTCTATTAACCATGCCATGAAACATAGTGTTCCACAGTTTTAAATATCCAGTTGTACAGATCCTTAATAAACATGTTGTTATACCTAATTATATGGTACCATGTTTTATTCAATTAAAACTTAATTCTATGTGGTGCATATTTTTCATCCTTCCCATAGACCTTTCTGTCAGGAAAAATGTTTTCACAAACACAAAACTGAGTAACTATTTTTTACATTTTAGTAAAGAAGACGGAGTCTTATAATTTGCCCTATGGGAGACCCAGAGTTCTGCAGAGACAAAACTCACACTGCCTTCTTTACCATCATCAGTATGTGAGTGGATACAGTCACAACATCTGGATGCCACTGTGGAGTGCTTACACTATCAACAGAACAGTAAGTTATCAAATATACAGGTTGTTCATAATGGAATGACCAACGGATCTGACAGTGTAGAGCATTCATTAGGAATGCTGGTTATGAACCAGGGATATTATATGACTCCTCCAGATGATTTCTTTCTTGAAATTCAATATTTCTTATGAGAATGAAGCAGGTTGAGTTTACTTGGCATCTGGTAATGGAAAGGCAGAATTTTATTTTTCTGCCTCAAAGTAATATAGTTCCAGTTTAATGTTTGGATTCAGGTGGTGGCAGTGGGTTTAAGCAACATGTTTTTATAAACACATATGAATTGTCCGGATCTAGCTTCTTTTAAAAAAACACTTGTAAAATAATCAAAACTAATTGTACCTTGAATATCTTTTAAAATAATTTTTAAAATGTAGAAATGGTCATTTAATAGGGGCCCAAAAGATACAAAGACCAAAGCACGGCAGTTAAGTTGGTTCAAGTAAACCTGTTTGCGCAAAATAGGTAAATTGTCAGGATAGAGGAGCAGAACCTGCCTTACAGTCCCAACACAGAGACCATGGGTATGTCGATGCTGCAATTAAAAACCCACGGCTGCTCCATGCCAACCGACTCAAGCTAAGGCGCTCAGTCTAAGAGGCTATTTAATTGCAGTGTAGCCATTTGGGCTCATGGGCTCTAGAACCCTATGAAGTGGGAGTGTCCCAGATCTCAGGCTGCAGCCCGAACCTGAATGTATACACTGCATTTAACAGTCCAAGCACCATGAACTTGAGTCAGCTGGCATGAGGAAGCTGTGGGTGTCTAATTGCAATGTAGACATACCCTGTGGGAGTGAAAGAGCGGCTGGCCACGGGCAGGCTGGGCAGTGGGGAGTGCTACTCCGGGTCTGCAGTGGAGCAGAGGGAGGGTGGCACAGCCGCTGGTCCCAGCTTCCCCACCTACCCCCAGCTGCCATGAGGCTCCGGGGATGCCGGGCTGCAGTGGGGCACACGGCCGGCCCCAGCATCAGGGCCAGCTCCTAGCCGGCACTGGCCGCCCAGTTTCAGGTAGCCAGGGCCACCCCCACCCTCCCGCCGCAAGAACACGAGGCGGCTGAGTGGAAGTGCCACAGACCCTAGCACTCACGGGGAGGGGGGACAGGAGAGGATGGTGGGCAAGGGCTGGCCAGAGGCTGCACTCCCCACCTTACCCCTAGCTGGCCACGCCTCCCCAGGGGGAAGAGAGCAGTCGGCGCAGAGCTGTGGCTTGTGGGGGCGGGGCCCTTGAGTGGAGTGAAGGAGAGGTAGTATGCATCTTTTGGAGAATGGGTGCTTGAAAGTTTTCTTCATCTTTTCATTTGCTTTCTCTACCAATAAAGCTTTTAAAAAAATATGCAAACCTACTGGATACTTTATACTAATACAGTTTCTGTTGCAAACATATTGCATATATTTACAATTCCTAAGCAGTGTGATTTATAGATACTGTAATTATAATTGGGGGGTGGATGAACCTTGTAGAGTTGAAGCTCTCATGAACTCCTTGAATGAATTGTTTGGGTTCACAGGGTTGACAAAATGACAGTAAATTTACACACTTCCCCTTCCCCCCACTATAATTTAACTTGCTTTTATTCTGCAAGGGAAATAATTTTAAAATAGATTTTTCCAGCTAACGGGAAGTCTGTGCTTTGTTTATGTAGTTTGATATATGTATGTATCTCCTCCTTGTACCAGTGCCAATTCTGAAGCAAGCTGTTTTCCAACAAAAACATTTTCAAAGAAAGTACTTCAAAAAACCTAAGAAACCATTTTCTGTTGTGAAAACAGTTTTGATGGAAAGTTTTTGACCAGTCTTAAATCAAGGATAATGCAGTTGGGGATATTTCTCATAGAGGTTCAGGATGCATCATGGCTGAGCATTTAATAAAAAAGGCACTGAGGTGTCTGGAGAGCACTATAACAACCAAAAATCAACTAGCACAGATTATGCCTTTTATCAGAAGGGTATGACATAGTATTGTAAAAAGTTCCCTCTCTTAGGTACAAGACAGTAACATGGGGAGAAGTTACAAATGTAAGGGTCATATTGCATGCTTTCATATTTTCTAAACCTACATGTTTAACTCAAGGTGTGTTTTGCTAACTAAATATAACTATTTAGAAGAAATCGGAGTATCTTAGATGAGAAAGCAGGACAAAAGCCTCATTACTTCTACCAAAATATGAGTGCTAGGTGGCTGCAATAGATGTCTTAGCTTGTATATTTTGGGCAAATACCATGGAGAGGCAATGTCCATGGAGATGGTTTTCCTCTAAATGAGCAACGCATCATAGGTTATGGGCAGATCTTACTGAAGGCACAGAGAGGCTAGGTTTTCCCTGATTGACTGTGATGGATTTCACTCTCTGCTAGGCTTTCCCTGATTGGCTATGGTGGACTTCACTCTCTGCTAGACTTTCCCTGATTGGCTGTGGTGGACTTCACTCTCTGCTTATCGCTGCCTTGCTTGGTTGGGCAGTGTTACAGTGAAACTGCACCTAGACCTGTGCCCACCTCTAATCTAAGTGATTTTATTCCTGATGCCAGTTGTTCTTGCCTACCAGCCTGTTCAGTAATCAGGGGAGTCCCTTCAAAGACACTCATTTGTTTTTCAGATAAGGGAAATGTTATGTACAATGTAAGGAAGAAGCAGAGCGAGGAATGTGAAGATTTGAGGGTTTATAATGGCCCCCTGTCACAGACTTGCATTGTGACATTTGACCACCAGTCGTTTAAGGCTTGATCTCAAGGGGAGTCTTTCTGTTGATTTTAAAAGACAATCAGCCTGTTCCTCAGTTTCTTCATTCAAAAGCAGGGATACCACTTGCCTGTCTCAGAGGAGTATTGTGTATCTTACTACATTGATACTACACGTCTGACGAAGTGGGATTTTCTCCCACGAAAGCTCATGCGATTAATAAATCTGTTAGTCTTTAAAAGTGCCACAAGACTCTGTTGTCTTTCTACAATAGACTAACACGGCTACCCCTTTGGAATCTTACTACATTGTTTTTCCTTAGGTGGGAAGTGAGTGCTAAGTGTTTCCACAATTAACTTTTCATTCATATGCACTCCTCCTGGATTACAGGAGACTAGGGTTTTATGGGACTCCTCTTTGTCCTCCCACTGATGCTGTCTATACCCCTCCTTTTTCCTGCCCAGACTTCCAGTGTCTCTCCCAAACTTCTAGATGAGGGTCTATTTAATGTACGCCCCAACACTTGTGTCTGTCACTGCCCCAGTCAGCCAGGGAGGAACAGGCTAGTGAGTGAGTCATCCTACAGCAGTCACAATCCCACACTGACTGGGGCCATGTACACACAATCACTTTATCGCGCATTAATGGTTATTACCGCGCGATAACAACAGCGTACACACATGCAACAGGGCTGTTGCACATCAACAGCCCTATTGTAGCTCAACAAAAAACCCACCTTGACGAGGGTGGTAGCAGTTAACGCGGAACAGCTGTTGCGCGTTTCGACTTGTATGTACGCTTACCGCGCAATGATTGGCCTCCGGAAGTGTCCCATCATTCCAAAGTCATCCTCCTTGGTCTTCCCCCCACACGCTCTCTGTGGCCATGACGAAACAGTCCCCGCCCTGTTTCAAGTCCCAAGATTTTTGAATTTCTCCTCTGTTGTCACTTCCTGTTCTCTTGCTCGTGGAGTGCAGCTCTGATCTTCACTAGCAATGGCAGCCCAACGTGGCACACGTGCACCCGTTTGGAGCACGGCCGATGTGCTGGACCTGATCAGCATCTAGGGAGAGTCTGCTGTGCAGGCGCAACTACGCAGCAGCAGGTGAAATTTTGATACATATGGCATAATTTCTCCGGCCATATCAGAGAGAGGCTATGATAGAGACACTGTGCAGTGCAGATTGAAGGTGAAGAAGCTAAGAATAAGCTATCACTGAGCGAAGGAGGCAAACCGCCGTTCGGGATCAGAGCCTGTTAAATGCAGGTACTACAAGGAGATCGAAGCCATCCTCAGTGGGGACCCCAGAATCACTGCAAAGAGTCCTGTGGACACATGGGCACCCCCTCATCCAATGAATGCCAGAGCAGAGCAAGATGAGGACGTGATTGATGAGGAAGTGGAGATGGAGGATGACCTGGAGGAGAGCACAACAGTGTGTAGCCAGGAGCTCTTCTGCACCCCCGCTGAGACGTCCACCCAAGATATCAACTGCAGTGTGTCCTCTGAGGCGGCAGAGGAGGGTTCAGGTAAGTTTCTCTTTCGTGGAGCTATAACTTCTGCTAAAATGAGGATCGTTGTCCGGGGTGGGGGTGCTTGCTGTCTCGGTCCCCACTGTGCACGCTCTTTAGTCTGCATTAATTAGAAGTGCATCAATACAAGCAGTAATTGTCAAAAAATCATCTGTATTTAGGTCAATAAAGGTTTCCTTGATGTACCTCCAGATCCTCCTACTCAGGTTAGATGGGAAAGCGTATGTGTCTCCGCTCCCGTATAAGGATACTCGGCATCGCCAGCTGCAAAGCACAGCCCTGGGAACCATGGCAGCGCACAAACCGGCAGCATACGGTCCTGGCTTGCATCCGGTGGCATGTAGGATATGTGTTCTAGCTGGCAGGGGCACTCTGAGGAGAGAGATATCAGGTTCCATCTGTATGCCCTGTGCAGAATGTTAGCCCACAGTTATGTTACTATTAGGACTGCACTATATGAGTTTAGCCCTCCAGACAACCCTTACCCAGCTCCCTTTCAAAATGGGTACCTTCATGGGACAGATGGAAAACCTACGTACCTCGTTCAAGTCCAGCCTCCCAAACAAACAGCGCCAGCGCCCTTTTAAACGGCCAAAGGCACATTCTACAATCATTCTGCAGTGGCTCAATCTGTAATTGAATCACTCCTTGCTGCGATCTAGGTTCCCGGTGTACGGCTTCATGTGTCATGGCATCAGTGGGTATGCTGGGTCTCCTAGGATGACTATGGGCATCTCCACATCCCCCACAGTAATTTTTTGATCTGGGAAGAATGTCCCCCCTTGCAGCTTCTGGTACAGGCCAGTGTTCCTGAAAATCTGGGCATCATGCACCTTTTCCGACCACCCAGCATTGATGTCCGTAAAACGCCCCCTGTGATCCACGAGTGCTTGCAGCACCATGGAGAAGTAGCCCTTCCTGTTGAGGTACTTGGTTGCGAGATGGTCTGGTGCCAAAATCGGGATATGTGTGCCGTCTATTGCTCCCCAGCAGTTAGGGAATCCCATGGCAGGAAACCCGTCAACAATCTCATGAACATTGCCCAATGTCACCATCCTCCATAGCAGAACGTGATTGATGGCTTGGCACACTTGTGAGAGGGCTAATCTGACAGTGGACCTGCTGACTCCGACTGGTAGCAGTCAGGAGTCGCCATCTTCCAGACAGCTATTGCAACACGCTTCTCCGCGGTTAGGGCGGACCTCATGTTGGTGTTCTTATGTCACAGGGCAGGGGCCAGCTCTGAACACAGTTCCAAAAAGGTTGCTTTCTGCATTCGAAAGTTCTGTACCCACTGCTCGTTATCCCACAGCTGCATAACAATGCGATCCCACCACTCGGTGCTCGTCTCTCGCGACCAGAAACGGCGGTGCACCGTGTGCAGATGAACTGTGAAGGAGCTGAGCAATGCGGTGCTGTTGCTCTGCAGGGCATCGAGCAGCCCCTGCTCCTCAGCGTCCTCGTCTGATTCGGAGCTCATTGTGTACTAAGCCACCAGCCGAGATGTATTTAGAATGCTGAAGGCAACAGTGGAGATTAGAGCAGGATCCATGCTGTCGCAATTGTGATTGCTCGCAAGTAGTGCGTCACTGCACTGTTGAAAATAGGTGCGAGTTGCTATTAGCAACGAGGAAGACGCAAGGGGAACACAGTGCACCACAGGAAATTGAGAGTTTACCCATGGCGCTTTGCATTCCTTTCCTTCATCCCAGGATTCCAAGCGCCGATTCAGGGAAAATTGAACTGTGGGATAGGTGCCCAGAATTCATTGCGCTACACTGCAACATTGCAAAGAGCTGTGTTGCGTTGCAAGGAGCGGCGTGTGTACGCGCTCTCCTGCAATAAAGGTCACGTGATTTTTAAAGCACGATTGCCTTGTTGCACTGTAATCTTATCGTGTGTACATAGCCTCAGTTCCTGCCTTTGGAGGGGCACATAGCAGCTGCCTCTCATGCTGGGAGGGGAGAGGGGAAGATAGGTAGAGGTGGGGAAAGGAGAGGAGAGGAGGAAGTCAGCCAGAGGCCTATGCAGTGACTGTGGTGAGGGATAGGGAAAGAGACCTGGAGGTGGGACCTTGGAGGGGTTGTGGGAGAAGAGCAGGGAGCTTGCCTTCCCCAAGGAAAGCTTCAAAATCTACCCATGTCCTGGGTTATCTCTAAACCAGAGAAACAATGCTCATTGGTTAGCAATGACTCTAGGTTGGTGTGTTTCTGACTATTAGACAGATACAGACTTGTGAACAGGGACTGCAAACAGGGTAGTTTGTGAGGGAGTTGGTGGGAAGTTTGTGGTTTGTGTAGCTACTATGGTGAAGAGGACCCGCACCGCTTGTGCCAGCACTGCTACTGTCTCCTCCACCTGCGCCTGTATCCAGACAGACATACTGACCATGGATATCTCTACCCAGATCCTGGCGTGGACTTGCAAGGACTGTGGCCTGCATTTCCCACTCTCAGATGGTCAGGCTGGGGAGATCATTCAATGTGACAGGTGTCTCCTGGTGGAATCTCTCAGGAAGCAGGTGGGGGAGTTACAGGAGGAGGTGGCCAGGCTCAGGAGTATCCATGCCCTGGAGAAGTTCCTGGATAGCATCCATGAGGAAACGTGCAGGGATGAGGAAACTATCCAGAGGCAAAGGACTGCTGCCACACCCTCGGAGAAGGATGGGATGGCTCAAGCAGAGGGTGGACACTGGCAGCTGGTTACTTCTGGCAGCAGACAGTGCTCCACCCCTGCTCCCATCCCACCCTCCGTTGTGGTAAAGAACCGCTACACAGCACTACAGACAGGAGATGATATGGAAGAGGAGAAGCCGTGCACCCCCGAGGTTCGGAGGATCACAACCATCACACCCAGGAAAAAACGTCGGGTTGTGGTGGTTGGTGACTCTCTTCTGAGGGGGACGGAGGCACCCATCTGTCGCCCAGATAAGGCTTCTCGGGAGGTATGCTGCCTGCCAGGCGCCCGTATCCGAGACGTTACGGAGGGATTGTCGAGAATCATCCGTCCCTCTGACTACTACCCCATGCTACTCATCCATGTGGGAATCAATGATACTGCGAGAGGTGACCCTCTGCAGATCAAAGGTGACTACAGGGCTCTGGGAGCACGGGTGAAGGAGTTCGGTGCACAGGTGGTGTTCTCCTCGATCCTCCTGGTCAAGGGTAGGGGCCCGAGCAGAGACAGATGCATCCTGGAGGTGAATGCCTGGCTGCGGAGATGGTGTTACCAGGAGGGCTTTGGCTTCCTCGACCATGGGGTGCTGTTTCAGGAAGAAGGACTGCTAGGCAGAGATGGACTCCACCTATCCAGGAAGGGAAAGAGCATATTTGGAAGCAGACTGGCTAACCTGGTAAGGAGGGCTTTAAACTAGGTCCGAAGGGGGAAGATGACCAAGACCCACAGGTAAGTGAAACTGAGGGAAACCTGGGGGAAGGGATGGAACTTGGGGGATGCTGGGGCTGTAACAGCAGGAATAAAAGAGAAGGTAGTTGGAACTGGGGGCTGGGGACTGGGGTCAAATAATTGTTTTTTTTTTCCTGATAAAGTCATAATACCTCAGGCGAGTGGGGAAGGAGGACACCGGGAGAAATTGCAAGGGGGAAGATGCGACAGGAGGGAGAATCGACAGGGCAAAGTAGGGCAATGGGCCCGGTATCTTAGGTGCCTGTACACAAATGCGAGGAGCCTGGGAAACAAGCAGGAAGAATTGGTAGTACTGGCACAGACAAGGAACTATGATATAATTGGAATAACAGAAACGTGGTGGGATAACTTGCATGACTGGAGCACTGCCATGGATGGATATAAATTGTTCAGGAAGGACAGGCAGGGAAAAAGGGGGGGAGGAGTAGCGTTATATGTAAAAGAGCTGTATGACTGCTCGGAGCTCCACTATGAAAGTGGAAACAAGATGGTTGAAAGCTTGTGGGTTAAGTTTAGGGGAGAATGCAACAAGGGGGATGTTGTGGTGGGTGTCTGCTACAGACCACCAGACCAGAAAGAGGAGGTGGATGAGGCGTTCTATGGACAACTAACAGAAGTTTCCAGATCGTCGCAGGCCCTGGTTCTTATGGGGGACTTCAATTATCCTGATGTCTGCTGGGAAGATAATACAGCAGTGCACAGGCAATCCAGGAAGTTTTTGGAGAATATTGAAGACAACTTCCTAGTACAAATGCTGGAGGAACCAACTAGGGGCCTTGCACCTCTAGACCTATTGCTCACAAACAGAGAAGAATTGATCGGGGAAGTAGAAGTAAATGGCAACCTGGGCAGCAGCGACCATGAGATGGTAGAGTTCAGGATCCTGATCAATGGAAGGAAGGAAAGAAGCAGAACACACACCCTGGACTTCAGAAAAGCAGATTTTGGCTCCCTTAGGGAGCTGATGGGCAGGGTCCCATGGGAAGCTGATCTGAAGGGGAAAGGTGTCCAAGACAGCTGGCTGTATTTTAAAGAAACCCTGTTAAAGGCACAGGAAGATAACATTCCGATGTGCAGAAAGAACAGCAAATGTGGACGGCGACCAGCGTGGCTTAGCAGGGAACTCTGCGGGGAGCTGAAACATAAAAGGGAAGCTTACAAGAAGTGGAAGCTTGGACAGATGACAAGGGAGGCGTATAAAGATATTGCTCGGGACTGCAGGGATCAAATCAGAAAGGCCAAAGGACAATTGGAGTTGCAGCTAGCAAGAGATGTGAAGGATAACAGAAAGGGGTTCTATAAGTATATCAGCAACAAGAAAAGGATCAGAGGTGGTGTAGGTCCCTTACTGAATGGGGCAGGCATCCTCGTGGAGGATGATGCGGAAAAGGCTGAAGTACTCAATGCTTTTTTTACTTCAGTCTTCACAGGGCGGGCCAGCTCCCAGGCTACTACACGGGGTAACGCGGACTGGAGAGAAGAGTGGCCCTCGGTGATGGAAAGTCAGGTTAGGGAACACTTAATGAAACTGGATGTGCACAAGTCCATGGGGCCGGATGAACTGCATCCGAGGGT
This sequence comes from Pelusios castaneus, assembly GCA_007922175.1. Taxonomy (NCBI): domain Eukaryota; kingdom Metazoa; phylum Chordata; order Testudines; family Pelomedusidae; genus Pelusios; species Pelusios castaneus. The sequence goes on from ML685835.1 coordinate 9,742,800, forward strand.
GCTGAGGGAGTTGGGGGAAGTGATTGCAGAGCCGCTGGCCATTATCTTTGAGAACTCGTGGCGAACGGGGGTGGTCCCGGAGGATTGGAAAAAGGCAAATATAGTACCTATCTTTAAGAAAGGGAAAAAGGAGGATCCGGGGAACTACAGACCGGTCAGCCTCACCTCAATCCCTGGGAAAATCATGGAGCAGGTCCTCAAGGAATCCATCCTGAAACACTTGGAGGAAAATAGAGTGATCAGGAACAGTCAACATGGATTCACCAAGGGCAAATCGTGCCTGACCAACCTGATTTCCTTCTATGATGAGATGACTGGATTTGTGGATGCGGGAAGAGCCGTTGACGTGATATACCTTGACTTTAGCAAGGCTTTTGATACGGTTTCCCACAGCATTCTCGTTGGCAAGTTAAGGAAGTATGGGTTGGACGAGTGGACCGTAAGGTGGATCGAAAACTGGTTAGATCAACGGGCTCAGCGGGTAGGAATCAATGGCTCGATGTCTGGTTGGCAACCGGTAACGAGTGGAGTGCCCCAGGGGTCGGTCCTGGGGCCGGTTCTATTCAACATCTTCATTAATGATCTTGATGATGGAATAGACTGCGTGCTTAGTAAGTTTGCGGATGACACCAAGTTGGGGGGAATGGTAGATACTCTGGAGGGCAGGGACAGGATCCAGAGAGACTTGGACAAATTGGAACACTGGGCCGAAAGAAACCTCATGAGGTTCAACAAAGACAAGTGCAAAGTCCTGCACTTAGGACGGAAAAATCCCATGCACTGCTACAGGCTGGGGACCGATCAGCTAAGTAGCAGTGCTGTAGAAAAGGACCTGGGAGTTATGGTGGACGGGAAGATGAATATGAGCCAACAGTGTGCCCTTGTTGCCAAAAAGGCCAATGGCATATTAGGCTGCATCAGTAGGAGTATTGCCAGCAGATCGAGGGATGTGATAATTCCCCTCTATTCGACACTGGTCAGGCCGCATCTGGAGTACTGTGTCCAGTTTTGGGCTCCCCACTACAGAAAGGATGTGGACAAATTAGAAAGAGTCCAGCGGAGGGCAACAAAAATGATTAGGGGGCTGGGGCACATGACTTATGAGGAGAGACTGAAGGAACTAGGCTTATTTAGTCTACAGAAGAGAAGACTGAGGGGAGATTTGATAGCAACCTTCAACTACTTGAAGGGTTGCTCCAAAGAGTTGGGAGCTAGGCTGTTCTCGAGGGTAACAGAGGACAGAACAAGGAGCAATGGTTTCAAATTACAGCTGTAATTACAGGAGGTCAAGGTTGGATATTAGGAAAAACTTTCTCACTAGGAGGGTGGTGAAGCATTGGAATGGGCTATCTAGGGAGGTGGTAGAATCTTCATCTTTGGAGATTTTTAAGGCTCGGTTAGACAAAACTCTGGCTGGGATAATTTAGGGGGAGTGGTCCTGCTTTTTAGCAGGGGGTTGGACTAGATGACCTCGTGAGGTCCCTTCCAACCCTATTATTCTATGATTCTATGATTCTATGATTCAAGCTGGACAACAAAATGAAGCAGGCTGAGGTTTTGCTGACTCTGTCTCCTGAGGATCCCCTCAGGTGGCTGGTACGTTAGGATGAGTGCAAAGCGGTCAGTGTGGAGAGCCAAAAATCTGGCTCAAGAAGTTCTTGTAGGTAATGTTCTGTGTGTGTGATTAGCAGTCTTAAGAATGAACAATTCCTTCTGACTGGTTATTAATAATGCTGTCTCGAGTATTTATATTATTGTAATTACAGACAGTATATCAATGACGACAGCTTGATTTTCTGTAACTATGACTCTGATTCAGAGAAAAATCTGAGATTTGAACTACTGGTGTTTGAGTGCTTTTCTGAGGTAACATACTCATCTCCCTGAGAGGAAGGAATTGGTTGCATCAAGCCGACCACCTCTCCCACTCAAGGGTATTCAGAGAATAATAAGCAACTTTTCCCACCACACATTTAATCAGCATGTAACAGGCTAGAATGCTGACTGTGTTGTGAGATGGAATTCAAATCTACTGCATCCTTTATATTATTTTGTTGGTTGTGCATTCGATATGCACACTGGGGCTATGTCTACACTTGAAAATTTAGGTCAACTTTAACCAAGTCGACTTAGTGAGTCTACAGCTAAATTTTAAGTTGACTTTGGGGGGAACTTACAAAGTCGACCTAGAGCGTCCACACTGGATGCCTAGGTCGACTTCTAGGGGCTAGGAGAACCTATGGCAGGTCCACGGGGGCAGGGGGCACCCCTTGCCCAGTGCCAGGGGGCTCAGCCTTTGCTTCGACTCTAGGGATTCGACATAAGCCCTAATTCGAGTTAAAACTAAGTGTAATAAAGTCGACTTAATTTTCATTGTCGACTTTATTTTCCTTAAGTCGACTTAAGCAAGTTGCTTAAGTCAACTTAAGGAAACTATAGTGTAGACGCAGGGTATATTAAGTCGACTTAAGCGAGCATAAATTGACTTAATTTACAAGTGTAGATGCAGCCTGGAACACTAAACTTTATTTGTCTTTCTGAGTTTGCTGTAGTTTGTCTGTGTGTGACTCTAGAGTATGATTTTATGGCAAAAGAAAATTATGTGCCAGTACATTTTGTTAAGTATAAAATTTTATAGATTAGATCAGTTTTTTAATCTTATCCTTAAATAGTCTAATCTGTACTGCACTGGGATAAAAACAGAATTGAGACTTGTTTGGTACTTTTTTATTTCTGGAATAAAAAGCCTTGGTGCATTGGGTTTATGGAACCTTTGTTTTGTGTGGTTTAAGTTGTGGGTTTCTTTTTTTCTTTTTTCTCTTTTTTTTTTTTTTTGGTGTCACCCCTCCAAAAACCTCCTGGAAGTGGCTGAAAATTGACATGACAGACCACAGCAGCTGCTGAAATATTATAGTTAGCCTGTCGTGTACTGAAAATAAATTATGCACCTGGACACATTAATTACTGGATTGTTTTTTAAAAAAATCTTATTCTTGTTACACGAACCAGAGAATGGATTACATGATTTTATTTATGGAGTAGTTATCTAAAGTCATTGTAACTGACTTCTTTTTCACAGGTCACCATGGTTCATCATGTGACCTGAGATAGAGAAAATGAGTGAGGATATGGTTATAGATCCAGTAGTGGGCACCCAGAACACAGGATGGACACCTATAGAGTTGTTCATTATTTCTAAATAAAGAAATAAAATCAAAGTACAAGAAAAAAGAGGCAGAAGCATGATTTCCCCCCCATGCAATTCACCTTCACCAGATCAAAAGCGATGTTGCACTACATGTCATCTTCCTTATCTAATAATTGTTTATAAAGCTTAGGCTGCTTCCCAAGTTATTAAAACAAAACCAGAAACCACACCAATAAATCTCTGCCTGTAGTGTTAAAAAATAAAATAAATGAAATCTCCTTAGTGATAAGAGATTGAGATAATTAATTATATTATCTTATATCAAATAAAACAATTCCTTAGCAAACTGAGATGAAATGAAATGGAAGTAAGAGCTTCTGCTGAAAAATAAAACACGTGTGGCTAAAATACAATTCTGATGTTGTCGTGGATGCAACTCTAGCAGTTGTAAATACAGAAATTAAGAGTCAAAATGTTGAGGGCCTGCTCTTCATTTGGTGGTTGTGAATTAACATATCTTCATTGAAGTGAAAGGAGTTGTGCTGATTTACAGCTGCTCAGAATTGAGTCCATAAAATGTACTGGTGTCATTGCTTAGCCTATCTAGATATCGTTAAGATTACGTCAGCCAGTATGTGATTCTCACCTGTTAACTGCAATGCAGTAGCAAGTGAGATCATGAAAGACCTTATTTTTAGAAAGCTGCATAAGCCGAACGTGTCACCTTTTTCAGCTAAGATATTACCTTAGCCTTGCTACTACAATTTTACACAGTGCTTAGGGTTTTCCGTAACTATTAGTGAAACACAGAAGGGCCAAGGAAAAACACTCCTCAGAAAACATCTGTTTCCATTACTTGCAGTGAGTTGATTCATTATGAAAATAGGAAAAGATCCAATGAAAATCATTCTAGGAAGTCACAAACCATACAAGGTATAAGGGTAGCCGCAACTGTGGGTGTAACTTTTACCCCTTTTTCCTCTTAGCAGGCAGACGCATCTTCACTTCCTTCCACTGTTCCAGACTGTCTGCGGGCTGATGTTAGAATCCCTGCTGCTGAAAGCCAAAACTGCTCCGACTACCATCCAGGCCTGAACATCACCCACGGTTTCCTCTATCCTCCCAGTCAGTAGGATTCTTTTTATAGCTAGCATTTAGAAAGTCTTAATCTGCTGGATGTGGGTATGTGTTTAGACATACATACAACACCAAAACAACCCACTTGGGATAAATGGGCTGTGCAGAAAAAGGTTTCTACTCGCTGTGCATTAACCAAAAGCAGTAAAACTACTATTATAAAGTCAGTAAACATTGCAGCAGCTAACCACCGATCCACTCTAATCCTACCCAAATATTTTCAGTTCAGAAGATTTAGGTTTTCTTTAAAAATGGAAGACTTGTTGGATATGATGAAAATTGACCACAATGAGATAAAGAGACCATAGTGGAGTCAAGAATCTGCCCAGGCAGCATCTCTCCATGTAAATTTCAATTTTCTTATGTCAGCTTTGATATATTGTATTGTAGTGGTTCGTTTTGCAATAGGCAAACAGGAGTTATCAGCTCACCTTTCACAAGGCTGCCACAGTTTGGTACATCTGAGCAGTCTTTCTTGGGGGAACCTGCTTCGCAGTGGAAAAAATATGTATTTGAGAATAATTCACTGAAATATAAATAGATCAAGCAAATTTATCTAATTAAAATAATATAGGTTGCCAAAAGCTGAGTAGGCTTGGGACAGTAAACAAAATCCTGGGGAATAGATGAGGCATATGTTGGGCTAACTGTGTAATAGTTCCTGTCTGGCATGCCTTACAGATTAAATTTGTATTGGAAATTTACAGAACAAAGATCTTTTACTGGAGTGAAAGGAATATTTTTGTTGTCTATCCCAGGGAAATATTTTCCAGTATTACAGAACAAGCCCCCAAACCTTTTCAAACTACTATAGCATAATGTAGATAACATATCTCTCTGTATGTATATATAATTATGTATTATTTATGTATGTATATTTATATAGTTGAAATATTAATGAGATTTTTAGTTAAAGCAAACTGTAATAATTTTCTTTCAGACTGCATGTTACATACCCTGTACACTAAGAAAAATCTTCCTATAAATCTGTCATTAATGCATGTCATTCTTTTTTTTGTGTGTGTAGATTTCAATGCAACTGCTTCAGAACAATACGATGCCTTGCTTACCAGCAATATTGTCCCCATGTATGACGAATTCAAAAGTAGGTTCTCAGAGGGTTCTGCTGAACATTTTTTGTAGGTTATTAAATGAGAGTTGGCTAAAGAAAATTAAAAATAAATAAAATATTTAAAAAATATTTTCTTAGATCATATTCAGTATATCCATACTTAGTACAATTGTATTAGAAAGTTGTTTTCTAAAATAGCTATGGAGGATTTTAAAACACATCTGATGTATTCATTTACTTTACTCTTTTCACTGGATAATCCTACTTAAAACTGCCTCTTGCTCACTGGAATATATTAATGTTTGAATTTCTTACTACTAGACCTTGAGTGAGATTCTTTGTCCCTCACTAGTCTCTTTGGCTATGTCTACACTACAAAAAGTTAGGTCGACTTAACCAAGTGCTTCCCCTGAATGGGGACTTAGTAAGTCAACCTAACTGCCCTTAGGTCGACCTAATAAAGTGGACTTAAGTGTCCACACTGTGCTTAGGTCGACCTAAGGAGTCGACCTAAAGGTTAGGTCGACCTAACCGGTGGTTCTTATTAAGTCGGCCTAAGCTTTCATTAACTCGACTTAAGGAATTTCTTAAGTCAACTTAATGAAAGCCTGGTGTGGACAGGGACTAAGTTAGGTCCTTAAGTCGATCTAACTTGCAAGTGTAGACATAGCCTTTGAGCCACTCAGATGGTACAAAGAGAGTGGTAATTGGCTGCAAAACCCTTGCTAGACATTCTCTTGGTGTGAGGAAGTAGCCAAAAGTGTACAGCTGATATAGCTGTCTACTATTTTATCTTCCTTTGACCTCGTGCAGGAAGAGAACAGAGAAGCAGACAGGTTGACTTTAGTAACCAGTTTGATGACACTGCTTCTGTTTCACCATGAAGAATCTCAGCAAAGCAGACAATCTGGATCTTTATTTGGAAAATTTATGTTTGTCAGATGAGTTTGTTGTTCAACTGTAATGAACCCTGTTATTCCAGTCCTTCCTTCCAGTTATTAGTAAACATGAGCTATAATTTGTCTACAGTTGCAGGTATTTACCTAATAGTCCAGTGCTGATTTTCTAAGACAAAGAAATAGACAGAAAATGCTATATCAAGTAACAGAAAAAAGAAACAAAGGGGTAGCCATGTTAGTCTAGTTCAGAAAAACAAACAAGGAGTTTTGTGGCACTTCTAAAATCTAACAAATTTATCTATTACATAAGCTTACCTGGGACAGATCCCTCTTTGTCAGACACTTGAAGTGGGATTTCTCTCATGAAAGCTCATGCGATAAATAAATTTGTTAGTTTTTAAAAGTGCTGCAAGACTCCTTCTTTGTTTTGTAGAAAAAAGAAAGAGGGAGGGGGGAGGATGGGAAATGATTGTATTACTTTTCACAGTTCATTCATATCCCAGTCACTTATACTGCATCATATAAAACAAAGAAACCCAGAACAGCAAAGTAACCTGAATCCTGAAGGAAAAATAAACAGAGAGAGACCACCCTGTCACAAGGAACAGAGAACTCACTGGCCAGCAGTTGCTGAGTATAGATCACAAGTATACTGTCTATAACTGTGTACCTATTATTAATAGTTTACATCCTAAAGATAAATGTTCATTTAAATTACGTAAGTAAAATAAGTTAAATGGCCCAATGGTATATGAAATGTGTTTGATTGACACAGACTAGTTCCTGTGGACAAATATCCAAATCCCCAAAAATGTCAACTCAGCTAGTACCAATTGCCATCCATGCCAGTAGTCACAGCTAAGAACTGATAGGAACTGAAAATGACCTGTCCTTTCAGTTCAAGTGTTGTTCTTTACAAATACAGGTTGAGGCATATCACTGGACTGTGTAAAGAAGCTTGCAATAGCTTCACCCTTTTCACACCTCTTCCACAGATCAGCAGAGTACACTGGATATGTCAAAACAACAGTTTTCCTCTATTTTTGCTTAAAAAGTGAACTATTTAAAAAAATATAGAAGAAGGTGTAACAGTTTAGCTTGTGCTACATTTTTATTCTTTGCCTATGGCAAAAGGTGAAAGATGTTTGCTAGCTCTTTAATGTAATAGAGGTAGAACATGTTGGAACTGGTACTAATGATGTTTAATAACAGAGATATGGAACTACTTCCATAATGTGCTGCTTCTAAAGTATGCTGCGGAGAGGAATGGACTGAATGTGATCAGTGGACCAGTATTCGATTACAATTATGATGGCCATTTTGATGCTCTTCATGAAATTACACAGTAAGTACAAAAAGATAGTCGAAAAGGGTCAAACTCTGGCTTATTTTACATGTATTTTCTGCTATGTTTTCTATATTCAAACCATATTTCATTCCATTCCAACTGCAATGCCCCCCATCCATCCAGTTACCTCCTTCAGCACCAATCTCTTTATGGGTTTTGTGGGACAGGCCTGAGTTCTTCTGGATCCCACTACCCACACAGGCAGGTGCAACTTCTTTTTCTTCTCATATGAATTTATTTGGTAGTGTGTACACTTCTCTTGTCTCTTTCTGGAAGGGTCACTACGACAGCTTGGAAGAAAAATTTTAGTCACAGGATAACCCTCACTTACTTGCCAGATATTTGAAGACTTCCAAGAAATAACACAAACACATACCATACGTTTAATTAACGCAGTAATAATATTAAACAGGAGATAAATATAACATAACGGGGTAAAACACTTTTCTCAGAGTCACTGGTGCTTACACTGATAATACATGTGAATTTCCCCAGTGATGTGACCTTATATAGCACATGTAAAATTAGAGTCCTGTTAGTACATGGTTTGTTGGTGCCCTTAATGACCTGTGATGACAATATTTTCTGTTCAGCAATCAGCATGTGGCTGACTAGGTTTACCACAGCCCAAAAGACTCACAAATGGGACAAGGTGGGAAGTCCCTCTGCAGATTTAATAGATAGAAGATAATAAAATCTTCAGGTGCTGACCCTCTGGTTTGAGAACACAGTTCAGGGAGTAATTTCTCTGACTAGTTAACTGAAAGATGGTGCACTCACAGCTCTGGATCCTCAGGTTCAGGAATGGCTCTGGACTCCTCAATCACTGCAGAGGTGCTGACAGTCGCTGCTTGCAGGCATCTTCTTCATGCAGGAGTCAGCCCATTCCTGGTGCCAGGATTTCCCCTCAGCACAAAGGGATGCAGGCTACAAAACCATACTAAAACCCAAACTTCGTCTCCCACCCCAGTGCTCAGAAACACTCCCAGCAGGCAGCAAACTTGACTAGCAGTCAGAGCTGTGGAAGGCTAACTCAGCCTGGCTGAAGGAAGTTTTCCCGACAAAGTTCTAAAAACTGAGAGTCAAATTGGAGGTGGAAAGGGCCAAGCTGAGGGATCTTGCTTTTAGGTCCCTTGAGACCAGTTCTCAGGGGGAACCCTGCATGCAGGCCTGGGACTCACTAGCCCTCCACACAGCCAGTCCTGCTCTTTCCATGGCTGATGGAAGGCTGCTCTGATCTGAGCTCCAAGGGAAGGGCATTTCACTCCCTATTGGTTGCGGAGCAGACTCTGAGTTTGCTCCACCTCCCAGTCCCCATGAGGGTTGGTGTGCCTCTCCCTGAGTCGCCTGCATACAGAGCCCCAGGCACATAGGTAAGTTCCATGGGGGTTACACAACCATATTCTTTCAGTCTGAGTGACTTCTGCTAGAGGTTAAAAAACCCAAGAAAGATCAAAAGTAAAATATCCATGAGAGGAGCACAGTGTGTATTCTGTCTATATGATGCTGCATCCACTTTTACTAACAAAATGGCAGTTGCCCCTATTGGCTGGCATAATCCTTGGGAATTAAAGTTGCAGAAAATAGTCATAACAATAACTTTCATATAAAGATACACTATACCTCTCCTCCCCCATATACAAACCACATGCTCTTGCAGATGCAGGTGATGTAAGAGGGCAGCTCTGATCGGATTCCAATGGAAATGTAGAGGGAGCCCACTTTTTTGTTTTGGACCTCTGCAACACTGAAACATAAAAATGGCTGTACTGGATCAGACCAATGGTCCATCTAGCTCAGTATCCTGTCTCTGACAGTGACCAGTACCAGGTGCTTCAGAGAGAATGAAAGAACAGGGAATTCTGCGTGATCCATCCCCTGTCATCTAGTCCCAGCTTCTGGCAGTTGAATGTTCAGGGACCCTTAGAGCACCCTGACCCTCTTGGCTAATAGCTTGTGGAACTGCTGTCATTGGAGATGACATCTTCAAAGTTAGACTTAATACCATATCTACCAAGGATGTCTTGGGAACAGTGAAATCAGTTCTTCCATGATGCAGGAAGGTGCCTGTGTTTCTAAAAGACCAGTCTGTGCACCAGTGCCATTCCCTGAGATCTCCCTCATACAGTTTAGGAAGGCAGCTAGCCCTGTTATTAAAAGGGTTAATAAACATTAGACTAGAAGATAACAGACTGGAGAATCCTCCTAACCCAGCATTCCAGAATACAGTCAACTACATAACACAGTCTGCAGTCTTTCACAAATATGTTTTATTTTGTACCTTTAGTGCCTGATCTGTAAGTGGGAAGTGAGGGTGTACCGCAAATGCAGGAACCACTTTGCACCTCACAGAATTAGGCCCTATTTAGGAATGGCTATAATACTGGAATGGTGACATTTTAATATGTAAATCCTAAACTGATATAGCTTTTTATAGCAGGTAAAGCACTATGACATAAAAACATGTCATTTTATTGGAACTTCATGCTAGATTCTGCCAACTCTTCCTCCCAACACTAATTTTCTCTTTGAGTTTTGCAAATTAAACTTCACGATATTTTAAATTGTTAACAGAATGAAATGAAAATATGGGGCTTGATCCTGCAAAGTGCAGTGCACTTTGGTGCTGTCTAGCAAAGCACTTAGGCTATGTCTACACTTGGTCAAATAAGTCGACTTTGCTAAGTCAACTTAACAAAGTCGACTTTATGTCAACTTTGTTAAGTCGACTTAGCATGTCGACACTATAAAATTAAGTTGACTTCAAGGAGACCTTGCCAAATCGACTTAGAGCGTCCACACTGGATGCCTAAATCGACTTCTAGGGGTTAGGTGGACCTGGAACTGGTCCATGTTGGCAGGGGGGCACCCCTTCCAAAGTGCCAGTGGGCTCAGCATTTACCCTATTGTACCTGGGTGCAATGGGGACTGAGCAGGACAGGGACACTGGCAGGGCATAGGAGCAGTGTGGGCAGGGCTCTGTCCTGCCCTGTGGGGGGGCAAGCCAGGCTCTGGCTGTGCCAGCCACCCTGGCAGGGAACGCAGAGGGGGAGCCCTGGGGCCCTTTAAGTCGACTTAAAGTCGACTTAGGGCTAATCCGCGTCTACACTGGCTAAGTCGACTTAATAAAGTCGACTTAAAACCAGGTTTAATAAAGTCGACTTAAAATTTTCTGAAATCGACTTAAGCAGCAGCTTAAGTCAATTTAAGGAAATTGTAGTGTAGACGCAGATTAAATTAAGTTGATTTAAGAAGGCTTAAGTCAACTTAATTTGTAAGTGTAGATGCATCCATAAACACATGCTTTACTTTAAGCATGTGAGTAGTCCCATTTGATTTCAGTGGCACAGTCACATGCTTAAAGATGCTTTTAAAGCTACTTACTTTGCTGGAGTAGTGTTTTATATACTCAGTCACACTGGATACATATAAAAAGCCTGTTTTCAAGCTTTAAAAATAAAGGTGAAATTCTGCATTGATATGTGTATATATACATACCCACTGACTTCAGTGCTTGTACAGTATACTACTCTCTTTTATGCCTGTGATGATCAAATTTATCCCTTAATTAATGTTCTTCTATAGGCACATAAACAACACACAAATCCCTGTCCCAAGCCACTACTTTGTGGTGCTGACCAGCTGTAAGAACCAATCCAATACACCGCTGAACTGTGCAGAGTCCTTGGATGTTTTGTCTTTTATCATTCCTCATCGACCTGACAACAGCGAAAGCTGTGCTGTAAGTACGGTTTGTGCATGTTTCTGCAATCTGTCTGTGTGAGCTCTGATTCCTACAGATGTGCTTCTGGGGGAAGTCTTTAGATCCCCATGTGTGTCACTGTCATTCTTGACTGAAACAAAATACAGTCAAGAGTGAAGGATGGAACTAGTAGTAGCTATGAAGGGCTTGTTCAGAATGTCAGATGAGTGGTAGCAGCTCTGAGTTGCAAGGATGGCTGGAAGAGTGAGAAGCTGGGGCAGCAAGGTGTAGAGCAAGTGGGGCAAATTGAAGAGGGTGAGACAACTATGGGCTAGTCTTCACTGATGACGACAAATTCGCCACTGTCAGATCGATCTTCCTAATTGACTGATCAGATCTGTGAAGACCTGATCAGCCGATCAGGAAGTTGATCTCTGAAGACCACCCCAGCAACTGGAGTAGTGCTGAGGGCATTTCCCTTTGACTCAGCACACTGAGGACACCATGGTAAGTAGGCGATAGGCAGTCAAAGGGGGATATGCAAGGTATTTTAAGTACTTTGTGCATCTTCCTTCAACTGCCGCCGAAATCCTGCCACAGTATAGACCTGCCCTAAGTAGAGAAACAGCTGTGCAGGAAATAAGGATGGCTCCCATGGGAATTAGAGCAACTAACATTCAGCATTTCGTAGGGGGAGTAAGTAGCAGGGCTGGGAAGAGCTACAGGCTAGAGGTGACTCAGGTCAGTCTCTTGCTAAATAGAGGGTTGCAGACACGTGGAATCACTGCAGCTTTGTGAAGAATACAACTAGTTCTTATAGTGACATTTTAATGGTATGACAACATTAGCAGAATTATTCCCTTTGGCAAACTGAAGGAAAACATTACTCCTTATTTGTCTTTGGCTGACATCAGTTAGCGTGCTTTTACAGAGATGCTTCTTCTGAGGTTGAAATTGATAGCCGATAACCTTGATGTTTAGTGATACACTTATCGTACATAGTAAATAGATTATGATAATAATGGGAAAAGAAGTTACCATACTTCATGGAAAAATCTCTATACTAACAGTCCAAACATTTATAGTGTTTTGGACCATTACTCTTTATATTTCAATTTTCTTGGATTTTTGTTTTTGTTCAAGGCTGCACTTAGCTCAGACAAGATTATACTTAGATTAGTTTAGATTAGATTAGGTTGTATTTAGTTTAGATGAGATTATATTGCTTTGTAAGTGCAAGTGGAAATGTGATTTCACTGTATTTTGTAGTTTTAAAAGGCTTTTGAAACTTCAGGAAACCATTTATCAGCAGTATCGCTTCTATTTGCTTACCATTCTTCCGAAGTATGAGTTATTTCTCAAAATATGGACATGGCACTTTTATAGTAAACATTCAGTTCTCACACTCAACTATTCAGCCAAAATAATCAAAGTGTAAGTAACTGGAAAAAATATCTGTTCAACAGAGCAAATTGGTATCAGGAAGGAGAGAAAACATTCATTTGATCTAATTCAAACCAGACACCCAAATGCATAACTACAGAGATTTCCAGGAAGAGTGTGGAAAGAGTTTTTCAAGTGAAGGCTTTTAGACCATGCAAGGCTATTCTGATGTTTGGTAACATGAAAAAATAACCTACGTTTGAACTGCTCATTTTACTTTGACAGGATGGGCAACCAGATTCCCAGTGGGTTGAAGAAAGATTTCAAGCTCATGCAGCACGTATCCGTGATGTGGAACTTGTAACTGGGCTCGACTTTTACCAGGACAGAGGCCAGCCTGTCTCTGAAATTTTACAGCTAAAGACATTTTTGCCAACATTTGAGACTATCATTAACTGAGCATGTGTCAGCTCAGCTTGGAAAAATAAATCTGAATAAATTAAATTAAAGTTTCCTGCAAAGGAAAAACCACTACAGCTCTTCAGTTGATCAAGAAAACAAACTTGTAATACAAGAAATATAATTTTATTTGCTTTTTCTCAAGTTCTCAGTCTTTTGTCATTTATTTAGTATGGAGATGAAAGGGGTAGTTTTAAATTGTTGATTACCAGATAATTTTATCTAAAAAAATCACTAAAAATATTTAATCTAGAGACACAAGAGATGGTGGCCGGCTACTACTAGTTGTTTTTCTTGCTGCCAGCTCAGGGATGTGATTCCCTCTATTTAATCGCAGGGGTTCTTTTACATACCTTGATCAAGACTAAGCACAATAATCACAGTTATTAACAAGGGCTATTTTTGTATTAAAGAAAACATTAAACAAACACCACAAATGATGAATTGGTTACTTCCATTACAATTTCTTCTGTCTCTCTCTCCATGGAGGGCTTTTAATGAAGATGGCATCCTTGAGAGTGAATCAGGGCACTTTTCTCTTGGTAAATTGAGACCAATGCAAGCTATTTCCCCCAAATAATTATGAATTCCGTTTTAATATCTTATTAGTTACTTAAAACTAGTCATGTATTGGCAAAAGAATTTAATGGAAATTGAAGCTTGTCTCGTTATTAACAATAACCAAAACTGCTTACTTTGTGTAGCTATAAATTATCTTAACTAAGTCCAGTGGTTAAAGTATAATTTGATGGGCCCCGGAACCTTCTAATCTCTGGGCCCCCTTCCCGTACTGTCCGGGCCTCCTTCATGCATGCACGGGTCCCAGCCTAGGTAGGCATTTGCAACCACTTCTCAGTACCGTATGCACCGGTTATCGCTTCATAAAAATATTTATAATTTTATATGACATTTATGTCTATATCAATTATTGTCACGAACTAGCAAACACTGCATAACACAATAAGTACTGTGATCTTTATATTCCTGATACGCACATTTCACTTCATTAAGTGCAATGCCAAACTTGGAACACACAAATGTTGTCACTTTCACCAAATTCCGGTGACAGCTCTGTGGTGAAACATGATGGGTCAAGTGCTTCAACAGCACTGCTTAGACATTTCTCTGAGTCTGGCAACAATCTAGCATTCATACAGTCCGCTAAGGCCTGGTAAAACAGTCATTTCGAAATCTCAATTTGCTTGCCAGCATTCACAAACATCTGTGCTGCCCCTTCCAGCCAGCGCTGCATCATTCCAGGGCTGAGCTGCTGGGACAGGGGCTGCAGCTCACTGCCGCCGGTGCTGCCCAGTCCCCTTCCACACCTCCCCTCCCCGCTGACTTTCCCTTGCCCCCAGGTTGGCTGCCACCCCCCACTTTCCATATCCCCTTGTTTCCTCCCCCACCAGCTCTCCCCCATCCCTCCCCGACCAGTTCCTCTCTCCCCCTCCATTCTATCCCCAGGCCGGCTCTCCTCCACCATCACCGGCCCCCCTCTAAATATTATTGCCCACCTCTGCTGTAGGAGGTGGGGGTTGGCCGGGCCTGTAGTCAGGCTGGTGGCGCTGTGGGGGCAGATGGGGGGGATGCAGGGCCCATGGCCCAGTGGCACTGTGGGGAGGGGGGTTGGCAGGGGCCCACGGACAGCACAGCACTCCACGAGCAGAGCTGGGATGCTCAGTGCTGTGGAGTGTTGGTCTGGGCAGCCGCCAGCTATTGTGGGGGACAGCCCTGGGCTAGGCAACAATAGGCTGGGGATGGGGATGGGACCGGCGGGTGCGCAAAGCAGCAACGCTGCAGATGCAGCGCTCCAGTCCAGGGGTGGACTGGAGACTCCCTCTCCCCTCTCCTCGGGAGCATCCATGGGCTGAGTGCTGCTGCCAGGACAGAGGCAGGGTGGCGGAAGGGCTGCAAAGCAAGTAGCAGCAGGGTGGCCAGAATCAGGACCACCAGGGTCATCTTAAACCTCTGCGGTAATCCGGCCCTGCCCGATGGAGCCTGTGGCCAGGGTGCTCACATCATGCAGGCCCTCTGCCCTGCCAGTGCCAAGGGGGCAGGACTGCCCTGGGCCAGCGGCTGGGCTCCATGCTCCCATCCTGCCCCTGGGCCAGCTGGCCCGCTCATAGGGACAGGGTGGACCAGCCCTATTCATTCTGTTCCATTCTGGAGATGGGACGGGGCAGGCTGGCATGCTGTACAGCCTCTGGCGTGGCCTTCCAGGGCCTGTGGTCCTGGAGGGCCGCATCGTAAGCTGCACTGTGTGCCAGTTGGGCCCTCCCCCACCTCCTGGGGGGCAGATCGAATGGAGTGGAGAGTCAGGGCCTCAGGTGCGGGGTTAGGAGGGGCCACCAGTGGGCTGGGGCCCAGGACCCCACAGTCCCTTGGAGGCATAGAGCTTAAACAGGAGGCAGTAGATAGGTTGATAGAAGAATTCTTGCATTGACCTAAACTTAAGGTTAGGTTGGCTTAACTATGTCTCCTAGAAGTGTGGATTTTTCAACCCCCTGAGCAAGGCACCTAGGTCAAACTTAGTTTTCAATGTAGACCAGGCCTTAGATGACACTTTAAGGTCCTGCATATGTAGTCTGTTTTAATGCATATGAAACCTTTCTTTATTTGCCTTTGTTGTTCTTCTGCCAGGGAAAACAGATAACTTTCAAAGCTAACTTTAACTTTCTTTTTATTCACTCCATTCTCTGAGACATTGTTTCAATTTTATTAAAATTTGACAGGAAATGAAATTCTGCTTTCAGAAAGGCTCCTGGGTGCGTCTACACTTGTAAATTAAGTTGACTTAAGCTTGCTTAAGTCGACTTAATTTACTCTGCGTCTACACTACACTTTCCTTAAGTTGACTTAAGCAGCTGCTTAGGTTGACTTAAGGAAAAATTAAGTCGACTTTATAAAACCTAGTTTTCAGTCGACTTTGCTGGCTAAGTCGACTTTAGAAAGTCGACTTAGCCAGTGTGGACGTGGAGTAGCCCTAAGTCGACTTTAAGTCGACTTAGGGGGCTCCAGGGCTTCCCCACTGCCCTCCTTGCCAGGGTGGCTGGCACAGCCACAGCCTGGCGTGCCCCCCCCCAAAGGGCAGGGCAGAGTCCTGCCCACCCTGCCCCTATGCCCTGCCAGGGTCCCAGTCCCCCTTTGCCCCATTGTACCAAGGTACAGGCTGAGCCCCCTGGCACTTGGCAAGGGGTGCCCCCCTGCCACCGTGGACCAGTCCCAGGTCCACCTAGCCCCTACAAGTCGACCTAGGCGTCCAGTGTGGACGCTCTAGGTAGATTTGGCAAGGTCCCCTCTAAGTCGACTTAAAATTTGAGTGTGGACATGCTAAGTCGACTTAAATTAAGAAGTGTAGACATAGCCCCTGATCTTTTAAGAATTTTTCAAAAGATGTTTTTAAGAATGAGAAGTAAAATTAAATAACTTTTAGAAAGTCTTTTAGCTTAGGGTAAGGGTTTGCTTGTGCACTGTCAGTAACTAGTTACGTCCCCATTAATATAAACATTCTATACTTAAATGGCTTCTTATACTAGCTTAGTTTAATACAGACATTAGATTACATAAAAGCATTTTTTCTATTACACAGCAAAGACATTAGTAACTTTAAATTTAGCTAACATATTGTAGTGGACTCTGGCTACAACCAATAGCACAGGCCCTCAGGTTCTTTGGGTTCAGTAGACACAGCACCAAGGAGGCAATGTTAAGAGTAAAAGCAAAGTACGTTTATTAGGGTACAAACAAGCAGGGGGGAATAGGAAAGAAATCAATGCTTACGCCCCTTCCACAGACGGGAACCCTGAGAAAGCTTAGAGAGCGATGATCCAAGGTGATCAGCACGGCAACTGTCCTATCAGTGAAGTTTCAAAGAGGAGGGTTTAAGCAACAGCTTATATACACTTTTTACACACTAGCAAAAAGCATTAACATACATAACTAATTTCTTTCTCACCTACTTACTATATTAATGGCCTTGGTTCCCACCAATAAAAAAGAAAGAACACTCCAGTTCCCATCGATAAAAAAAGAAAACATATTTTGAAGCTGCAGCCAAGGCTGATGGTACCAGTTAATTAGGCAATGTCTGGGAATTGTAATACACGGGAAGTGTTGTTCAAAGATCAGGACTAAGATACCACTTACACCATCTAACTAGCTAAAACCATCACAAGATCTTCCGTTAGCACTACACATATTTACAAGTATGTATCTCACAAACATGTTTGCTATTATAACACTGAAGAAATAAATAAAAGTTTTTATCGAGTTTAAGAATAATAGTAAGTTTCCTTGTAAGTTGGTGGGTGTTAGTAGAGCCCACTTTGTCTAGATTTGTTGCTCTGCTAACACACCCTACATTCCTTTCATACTCAGGTTTCTTCTTAAAACATGAATGTTTACATGCTTGGTTTGCTTGTTTGTGGGAGACAGAAATAGAAACTTTCTAAATTCTTTTGATTAGCTTAAATTTTGTAACTATTAGCTATACATAAATATTGCTATATCTCCAATCATCCTGGCTGAGGCATTCTTGTAGCTATAGCCTAATATTTAGTGAAAGTGTAGTAACAGAAGTTTGTAACAACTTAATTTTTTATTGTTATAATAATTTTCTTAATTTTGCATCAATATTGAGACTTGTCCCTAACATTAACTTTGATTTTGCTTCTGCAAACTGGATAAGAACAATTCAAGGTAAGTCAAATCCTCATTTCTGAGTCAGCCTTTTAATATTTACTAAATGTTATGTTCCTGGATCTCTAAAAAAACAGCAAATGGTCTTTGCTGTAGGGTTACAACAAAAAATGGTTATGCAATAGAGACCTTGGCATTGCAAATCATATAACAGAGATTTCTATAATGAAGACAGTGGGAAAACAAGTTTGAGAGACTGTTTTCATACTTGTTTTTGTCAGTAAATGTATGGTTTCTTGATATCACTCTGTGAGTGATGGATGCTCTTTTAACTTTACTTTCTTCTATGAATTCAATTGACTTTTCAACAAATTGAAGAGCTTTTCAATATTTATCACTGCTATTTTTGTCACATGATTAAATGCCTTTCATTAGCACTTTAAAGGGAAAATATCCCAATTAAAATGACACTAAGTGGTCTTTATTATATACCCAAAGAGCTGGTTACTCCTGGGTAAGTCAGAGTCTACACAGTGATAAACCAAGGGCAGTGAGTCTTAGAGCCCAGGTCAGCTGACTCAGGCTTGTGTAGATATGTGGGCTCAGACTGAAGCTCACGGTCTGAAACCCACCCCACTGCAGGATCTCCAGACCTGGGCTCCAGCATACGCCTAAATATCTACACTGCCATTTTATAGCCCAGCAACCTGAATCCTGCAAGATCAAGTCAACTGACCCAAGGCAAATGCAACCATACCATGGATCTTTTATCAGAGTGTAGACATGCCCTTTGTAAACACACTATGCTAAAAGAGGTGAGCACCATCAGAAAAGCCACAGGGATTGTATGGGGATGCTTTGAATATTCACAGCTCCCTCAAAATGCTTGGCAATTCCTAAATACTGGAGTGCTAGTCTCAAATAGTTAAGCATGAATTGGAGCACAAAACAGGCAGCAGTAACACATGGAAAAACAGGTAATATATCCAGAGGCAGCCTTTGGCTATTGGGGGCCCTATGCAAAGGCCTGTTGTGGGGCCCCATACAGGCCTGCAGGGGCCCCCCTGCCCCTGGGTCCAGCTCCTCCTCCTGCTGCTGACAGAGACAGACACTGCTTTTGGGGTAGGTGAAGCAGGCGATGGGGCCCCTTCCTGCTCAGAGCCCTAGGCGTGCGCCTGCTTCGCCTACCCCAAAAGCCGCCTCTGAATATATCTTACATTTATATAGTGACTTTCATTATGAAGGATCCCAAAGGACAAAATGCATACCACACCTATGGTGCCGAGGAAATGCAGCTAGATAGAGGAGTGGTTCTCAATTGCTGTGTTGCAACACAAAAGTGTGTCGCGGTACAGCAGAGAGTGTGTTGTGGGCTAGCAGATGCCCCCCATCACCAGAGAGCTGTGGCAGCAACAGGAGCATGGCCTTGACAATGGCAGCCTGCCTGTGTTAGTGTAACCAATTAGTCTAACTGGAGAGTTTCCCTTTAATAGATCTGTTGGGTCAGTGTTGCTAGGCAGATTTAGCTGCTTAGAGCCAGAAGTTTCGGGTATGCGGAGTGGCAGCTTTGAGCATGGGTCACAGGGTCCCCTGCTGCTGGCTGCTGGAGTGAGATGCCTGAGAGCCAGCAGCCAGGGTGGTTGGATTGAGAGGAGCCCACGTGCTCTGTGCACAGGGAGAAGCGAGCCTGGAGCAGACAGCAGGTTGTTTCCCCAACTCTGAAGCATTTTGCTTCAGATCAGTGATATTGCTATCCCTCCAGCAGGGCAGTCTGGGGCACTGGGTGCAGAAAAGGGACCATTGGAAGAAGAGGGGGGTTTCTTTTAATTGGATACTTTGAGTTGTATTAAATACTGGGAGGAATGAACAGTTCTTTAATGTCATAAGGGGGAAGAGTTAATTATACTTCGTTATTCTCAGAGTTGTACATTTCTTTTGCTTCAGGGTTTCTTTCTTTCTATATCTCTCTCTCTGTATAAATGAGTGGTGCCTAAGCAGCCAGCTGACTGAAGAGCAGGGTTTGCCTGGAAGATTCCAGCAGACAGAGAACAAGGAGCTGCTTCTTCCTACTCAAGCCTTTGAGTTTAGCCTACAGAGACTATCACTGGGAGCCAGGTGAACTCCACCAGAACTTTGGGACACTTGAGTGGATAGTGTTTCTGAGGGGCTGCTCTGTTTAAATTCATTTTTTTTCTTGTTTATATGTATTGTGAAATAGTAAATGTGAGTTCCCAAAATTAGCCACATCTTGTTATAGATTTATATGGTAGTCATTATTTTGTTTCTTAAATCATATGATTTATAAAGTTAATGTTTAATAAAACTCATTACTTTTCTTTCTTTGTTTTTATCTGCTTTGAACAATCTTTGCCGTGAGTCCCATACAGACTGGATCCTGGGTCTCCAGCTGCTTTCTCCACAGGGATTGGGGTGTATTTCTGTGAGGTACTGGAGAAGGGCAATTTAATTAATTTTAGCCCACCCGAAGGTTGCATTAGCTCTGCTCACCTGTGTATGCCTAGGACGTGAGGCTGGAGCAAGGTGTTTTTAAATCTCCTGCCCTGCCACACACCAAGGCATGTGTCCCAGGGCAGGCCAGAGCCTGGCCAGGGAGTGGGCCTCTGTGACTGGCATCTGTGGGGTTAGCTCCCTTTGCCTTGAGGGTGAGTGTGCCCCAGGGCTTGGGAGAGAAGCAGAACTGCAGGTCAGGCCAGGGCTGGGGAGAGAAGCAGGGGGGCAGAGCCAGAGAAAGACGCAGTGCTGCAGGGCGGGGGCCAGGACCAGGGCCAGGAAGAGAAGTGGGGCTCTGGGGCCGGGGCTGCGGGGGACAGAATTGGGGCCATGGGGCTGCCAGGGAGTCTTGCTGTGTTGTGCGTGGCTGGGAACCTTCCCAGCCATGTCACAACCCCGCAAAGGTTGAGAACCACTGAGCTGCTACAGTAGTAGAAATTGCCTGTCTCCCTTGTTATTGCAAATGTTCCCTGTGATAATTGAACAGGGGGGTTGAGATCCCAGTTGTAAGCACACTTAATTGTAAGTATAATTTACAGTGGCAGGTACATGATCAGCTTGTCTGATTTGTAGGCACAATCAAGTAGTTACACATGGTTATTAATACTGGAGCCTGTCATAGAGTCTCCAAGTTGAGATGTCTATTTTAAAAATAATGACCTTCAAGTACACACAGAACAGATAGGCCCTTGTGTTAAGGACTCTTCTGAGAGAGCCATCCCCACCCACAAACAACCTCAGTGGTATTTAATTTCTCTGTTTCCCCAAGGATGAGGAGATGAATCAAACCTGCTGGGATTTGAATATGTGGTTAGACCACAAAGCTATCTTCTCCAACATATAATCATGTGTTCATCTGGAATATTTAGATACCCACATCTTCTTCTATATCCAAGCAAGAGAATAACAATGACAAGCCACTTCTGGTGGCACAAACATCTTTTTGAGCACACAAGTTCATGTTCAACATATGGTACATCTAATTCCTAATTTAGTTCATGGACTATTAAAATGATTTAGGCATGCAAATTATTCATGCCAAATCATAAAATTAATTCAAAAGTGAGAATATATCTGGTTTTAGGAACATAACTTTGTATCCAGTTATGCATGAAGCAGGGCTCTTAAAAAATCTGTATCTGTATGTTTATAACTGGCCAAATTTTGTTTTTCAAGGATTGCTCAGACTTAGACTCCTATACTGTATTATCTGTTATTCCTGAAAATCCCCCAACTTTTTTTCAGAATAATTATCTAACATACAAATATCTTTTAAAACACACAGCTGGGAAAAGCTGGTACTTAGTTTTTGAAGACATAAAGCGTTGCGATTTATCCTCAGCATGCGAGTTGCCAGCTGATGGTGTCTCTGAAAGAAGCTAGTGACCTTAGTCCAGTTCGTGGCTGTAAGGTCTCCATATAACAGCTGGCATCAAAAGGCTATGTCTACACTGGCAAGTTAGTTCGAATTAAGGAAGCTTAATTCGAACTAACTTAAGCCTTGGCCACACTAGACTTTCATTAGTTCGAATTAAGGGCTTCCTTAATTCGAACTAATAAATTCGATTATACTTTTCCAACTAATGGTTAATTTGAACTAGTTAGTTCGAATTAACCCAATGTGGCCATGTTAGTTCAAACTAAGCGCTTAGTTCGAACTAGCCGGCACATTGACCTTAATGCAATTGACTAATTCAAACTAAGCAAGTGCCATGAATGGCACTTGCTTAGTTCGAACTAGCATTCTAGTGGAGCCATGCTAGTTTGAATTAAGTTAATTCGAACTAACTAAAATTAGTTCGAATTAGTTAGTTCGAATTAACTAATTCGAAATAACTTTAGTAAGTGTGGACATAGCCAATGATGGCAGTTTCAGTAAAGGCCCACTGTTAGAATTGCCTTCTCAGGCCTAGAGATGGTCTCTTCAGGGGCTTGTGTGTTACCAATTCAGGCACCAATTCAGAACTGAAACTGTGTGCGGCAGTATGGATAAACTTTTTCTCCTGTACTCGTTTCATTTGTTAAGGAATCTAGCTCTAGGAATGGTAATGTGACACTTGTCACAAGTTCTACATTTTAGGAAAGGAAAACTTCTGTAACTAACCAACAGTACATGAATTTTAAGTATTACAACAGAATATGCAGTTCAGAATTCACTTCCAGTCGGCGTTTGAGCATTCGATCCTAAATATAACTTTTCACACATGCATACTAATAGAGTGACTGCTGACTTGTTCTCAGAAAGCGACCATGAAAGGGTCATGAACACAATCAATTTGAATATTCTAGTCCAGGGATTAAGGCACTAGCTAGAATTTACACCCAGATTCGGTCTCCTGCTGTGCCACAGACTTCCTGTATAACCTCAGACAAGTCACGTAGGATCTCTGTACTTCAGTGTTCTGTCTCTAAAAAGGGAGACAATAACAATTCGCTTTCTTCACAGGTTTTGTAAGTGTAACCCATATGCCTGAAAAGGCTATCTCTGAGAGACCTGCTGAGGGTGGGTTACTGTTGTTGGGCAGATTAGCTACCCACAACTGGAAACTTCCAGAAGCAGCGAGTGGTAGCAATTTGAGCATGCTCCACAATGTACCCTGCTTGTGTGATGTGATGTTGTCAGTCAGATGACTGGAGAGCAGCAGCCTGAGCAGACAGCAGGCAGGAGCTGCCTTGAGGGGAGACCATGTGCTCAGTGTTCTGGAGAGGAGCTGAGCCAGGAGTGAACAAGATGTTTTCTCCATGTAAAGGAGTCATTTGCGACAGACCTTGCAGACATGCATATGGGACTGAGGGCTGGTTGCAGAGGAGAAGAGAAAGCCTGCATGGAGTGCTACAGAGGATCCCAGCAAAGAAAGAAGAGGACAGTTATTTCTTGCCACTCAAGCTTCCACACTGGAACAGAGACTGTAGCTGAGAGTTGGGTGAACTCCACACAGACTTTGGGACTCTTGGGTATCTTTCATGCAAGGGATTGTTCTTGGTTAATGGTAGTTTGTTTTCTTAGGATAAGGTTCATTTAGTTAGTAGTTAATAAAGTTCATTGTTATGTTTGTTTTAGTAGTATTTTAATGTGTGAGTGTAGCTCTGAGCAAGCTTCGCCGTGAGTCCTGTACAGACTGGATCCTGGGTCTCCAGCTGCTTCCTCCACAGGGATTGGGATTGATTTCTGTGGGGCACTGGAGAAGGGTAATTAAATTAATTTAGCTCACCTGAAGGTTACATAAGGATAAATACAAGCAAGGTCTGAGTGCCTGAGGACACTCTCCTGTGCTCAATCAGCTGAAAGGAAAGCGCCTTATTTGCACTGGCTTTGTGTTTGCATGAGTACAATTAAGTACTTAGCATAATTTCACTGTATATGGATAAACCCACTCAGGTGTGGGCAGGATGGGAAATGTTTAGTATGGCTGGTTTTAGGTTACAAATCATTTTTGTGTTAACTGCAGGGGCAATGAAATGTCCTTCGATTGTATGAATAAATGACAGCAGAACTGTGTTTATCCTGTACTGACGAAAAATTCACTCTCACCTAAACAGAGCTCAAAAGGGCGGCAGATGGATGCTCCATCATTGTAAGAACAGCAGGGAGGAGCTTTGCTGCTGAGATTGCACTAACTCTGAAAAAGGGCTAGCTGCAGGCATTGCTTATCTCCCCCCATCCTTTTTGGAATCTTCTGTTTGAAATAGGGACATTGCTCCTGTGTCAGCAGAAAGGTTTTCCCATGAGCTGAAATTCTTTAAGAGCTGAAATGGTTAGAAAAACTGGGAAACCTTGACTGACAAACAGCAGAGAAGAGCCAGCAATAGTTGGTAGCAGCAGACAGGGACTGAGCAAGACCCAGAGGTGGTAGGAGACAGCAGCAGAGCAGCCCTGGGTAAGTCTACATGTGGCAAGAACCTGCAGGAGGGGACTGACTGAGCCCCACTTTGCCCCCCCCCAATGGGTATGTCCACACTGGAGCCTTAGGTCGACTTAAGGAAGGTTAAGTCAACCTACAGATTCCTGCATCCACACTGGGCTTTTATTAAGTCGACGTAAGTGCTTCCTTAAGTCGACTTAATAACACGACCTCTTAAGGTCGACCTAAGGTTTAAGTCAACCTTACTAAGTTGACTTAGGCCAATGTAGATGGGGATAGCCCTTAAGTTGACCTTATTAAGTTGACTTAGGCCAGTGTAGACAGGGGATAGCTCTTAAGTCGACCTAATTGGCCTCCATGCCCTCTTGCAGAGTTCCTGGTAGACATACCCAGGGGTTAAAGTAAGGGGGAATGCACCGTAATGCCGTTCCAGGGCCCACAATTTTTAGCGTTCCAGGGCCCCTCAAAATAGAAAAACCAGGCGGAACACAGTGTTCCAGAGTGTTCTGCCCAGGGGGCTCAGAAAAGCTGCAGACTTGTTCTGCCCTGTCCTGCTGTGGCCAGGCTGGGGAGTTTCAAATAATCAGACAGAACGTGCTCAGGGCAGGAGCAGCCTGGCCCAGGAGCGGCTCTGCCAGCCACCCCTGCAGCTCCGGGCCTCCGGCCAGGTAAGGGGGGACTGAAAGGAGCAGGGAAGGGGCCCGGCAGGGCAAGAGGAGAGGGAAGGGGTCCCGGGGGAGGGGGAGAGGAGCAGGGAAGGGTCAAAGGGGGGGGGGCAGAGAAGTGGGGAAGGGGCCGGGGGGGGTGGGGAGCCGGCAGTCAGGCGGGGAAGGGGCTGCAGGGGGTGACTGGAGCGGTGAAGAGGCCGGGGTGGTCAGGGAGCTGACGAGCAGGTGGGGAATGATGCTGATGGCATAGAATTAGCTTTGCTGCAGTGTTTGACAGCACATGGGTTCACTGAGGAATTTCTTAAAGATAATTGGATTGGTTTAGGAGTAGATGGAGCTTCTGTCATGTTAGGCAGTAAGGCTGGTGTTGCCACAAAATTAAAGACACAATTTCCACTTTTGATAAGTTGGCATTGTTTTAATCACAGGTTGGAATTGGCTGTGGCTGATGCTATCAAATGCTGCAGTGAAGTTAATCACTTTAAATCATTCGTGGATTCATTGTATGCTCTGTACAGTCAGTCGCCAAAGTGCTTGCGGGAGTTGTCTGAATGTGCGAGTGATCAGGACATCCAGCTTAATAGGACTGGATGCCGATTTGATGTACGTTGGGTTGCCTCTAGCTATACACAGTGTATGAGCTGTTTGGTGGTCATATGAAACCTTCCATAGCCACTTGAAAAAAATCAACTGATTTCTCACTAGAAGGGAAAGATAAAGCAAAATTTGCTGGCATGGCAAAAAAACTGGAGAATCCAGATTTTGTTAAAAACTTGGGTCTCATGCTTGATGATCTGGAGGAACTTGTAGACCTATCCTTGGCATTGCAAAAATCTGATGTAACGTTATCTACAGCAAGTAAGTCGATAAGTCCACAAGTTTGGGTGTTTATAGCTCGCAGAGACTGTGATTCAGAGTTCTACCAAGAGGCTTGTGAGTCGATTGCTGAGGTTGCTTTAACGGTATATGTGTAAACATGTCTGTGGATGCTGGCAAGCAAATTGAAATTTCTAAGTGTCAGTTTTACCAGGCCTTAGCAGACTGTATGAATGCTAGATTGTTACCAGATTATGGTGTTGTTGAAGCACTTGACTCATCATGTTTCACTACCGAGCTGTCACTGGAATTTGGTGAAAGAGACATAAAATTTTTGGGTTCCAAGTTTGGCATTGCATTTAATGAAGTGAAAAGTGCATATCGGGAATATAAAGATCACAATACTTATTGTGTTTGCTAGTTTGTGACAATAATTACTACAGACAAACACCATATAAAATTATAAATATTTTTATGGAGCGATAACAGATGCATATGGTACTGAGAAGTGGTTGCAAATGCATACCTAGGCTGGGGCCCGCACATGCATGTAGTGGGCCCGGACAATACGGGAAGGGGGCCCAGAGATTAGGAGCGTTCCAGGGCACGGCAAATTATACTTTAACCACTGAACATACCCTATGAGAGGTGGACACTACAACTACAATGGTTGAGAGAGGCAAAAGGAAGAAGTGAAAGACATGCTCTACGTACTCTGGGGTGAGGTGGATTCTGCTCATTGTGTTTATGAATTCTGCATTACGCTGTTTTCCCAAACCAGTGCTGTTTGGATATTTCCCTCCTTTTATTAAACGTGTATGTTCTATGCTCAGACTCTGTGCTTGTGAGCAGGGATGATTGGCTTTTAGAGAGCCCAGGAGACAATGTGTGATTTCCCAGGAGACTGGGTGAAGGCTTGAGCCAGTTTGGTGTTGTATCATTGACAAGGACCCCTAGATATAGAATCTGCCCTTTGCTGCTATTGGCTCTTCCTGGCAGAAGGGTTACATAAATATATTAAATATTGTGAAGCCCTTGGAGATTTACTGATAAAAAGTACTATATGAGAGCTAGGGATCATGACTACTACTATAATGGGATGAATAGGCATGAAATTCCATTCCCTCTGCCCTCCCCCCCATTATTCAGTTGAGTTAAAGAGTTGGAGTCAATAGAGCTGCACAAAAACCACAGACTGAAAAATTTGGCCTAATATGGGTAAAAAGCTAGAGTCTCGTCCCTGCTCTGCTTCCTTGGTAGTGAAAACCCCTTGCCAATCCCTTGCTATAGGAGAGTCCTTAGCTAGCTCCAAGCCAGTTCCCAGAGCTCCTAGCACAGCTAGCATACATAAAATGTGTTGACAGTTGCCCTGACCAGGGGTGTCACTGGCATTGGGCTCACAGGGCACAGACCGAGTGTGCTGGCAAGTGCCCTGAGCTGTGGCCCTGGTGCAGACAGCTTGCCTGAGCCCTGAGAGGAGCTCAGTTGGGGTTGGCTGGGCCGGCCCCTTTTAAATCTTCCGCCTTGCAGCACGATGAGGCAGGTAGCCCAGGGTGGGAGAAGAGGTTGGAAAATGTAAAAGCCCCATTTGTGAGGTCCAGGCAGGGTGATCAGGGGGCGGTGTCTCTGGCAGCTGTGAGGTCTGCCTAACTCTGCTCGAAGAGTGACAGGCTGAGTAGGAGGTGGGGTAAAGAGCTAGGCAAGGGAGCTGGCTGGGTGGTGGGGGAAATGGGAAGGCAGTCAGGCTATGTACACATGATCAGATTAAAGCGCAACATGGCAATCGCGCTATAAAAAACACGTGACCTTTATTGCGGGATAGCGCGTACACACGTCGCTCCTTGTAACGCAACAGAATTCTTTGCAATATTGCGGTGTAGGTAACTATACCGATCAGTAGGTTTGCGGTATCCCTCGAGCTTCCATCCTCGACACACCACACGATCCATTGTGTACAGTCAAGCCCTAAGATATAACCGCATTTGCTCTGACCCTTTAGACAGAGACAGACACCTTCAGGATCTCTACCAGGCATTCTTAAAACTACAGTACAAACCCACAGAAGTGAAGAAACAAATTGACAGAGCCAGACGGGTACCCAGAAGTCAACTCCTGCAGGAGAAGCCCATGAAAAACAACAACAGAACGCCACTGGTCGTCACCTACAACCCCCAAGCCAGACCTCTTCAACACATCATCAAAAATCTACAGCCTATTTTACAAGATGATCCCTCACTCTCTCAAGCCTTGGGAGACAGACCTCTCCTTGCTTTCAGACAGCCCCCTAATCTTAAAAGGATACTTACCAGCAACTACAGATCACAGAGCAGAAACACTAAAGCAGGAACACAGCCCTGCAGCAGACCACGCTGCCAACTTTGCCCTCATATCTACACTGATGACACCATCACAGGGCCTAATCATGCCACCTACTCCATCAAGGGTTCGTTCACCTGCTCATCCACCAATGTGATTTATGCCATCATGTGCCGGAAATGCCCCTCTGCCTTATATATTGGACAGACAGGACAGTCTCTGCGCCAAAGAATCAATGGACACAAATCTGACATCAGAAATTGCAATACTGAAAAACCTGTAGGGGAACACTTCAACCTCCCTGCTCACTCCCTTAATGACTTGTTAATAGCTGTGTTGACACAGATGAATAACAAATCACAGCTTCAGAGAGAGTCTGCAGAGCTCGAACTTATATGCAAATTTGACTCAGTTGCCTTGGGGTTGAACAGGGACTATGGATTTTTCTCGCATTACATCAAGTGAATTGACCTCCCCCCTCCTCTATGTGCTGTTCCCCAGTGTTTTGAATCCTAACACCTGCTTTGATTTGCTGTTACAGCCTGACTTGATGCTTTGTCATACACTCCCCTGCATTTAATTTCCTCCCACTCTGTAACTTTCCTATCTTCAAAGCGTCTGACGAAGTGGGATTTTCTCCCACGAAAGCTCATGCGATTAATAAATCTGTTAGTCTTTAAAAGTGCCACAAGACTCTGTTGTCTTTCAAATTATTTGTCACTGTTCTTATTAAAACCTAAAGGGAGGGGTTACAGGTGGTTGTAGCTGCGGGTCTCTTAAAGTAGCTCAGGGGGGATGGGTGGCCTTCAAAGAAATTCTCTGAAGGACTACGGGGTGTGGGAGGCAGACACGGCTGAACTGTATGGAGTGGAGCCCGTACATTAATCGCCTGGGTGTGCAAAGCAATCATGCTCTTGAGCAGTTCTGTTTCCTTCTTCATCACGCTTATCAGTTCATCCCTGTGTTTCTGCCTCCTCTGTTGGGATTCCTCTCTCCAGGCTCGATCTCTCTCGCGGATTCCTGTGCTGTTTTCAGCAGGTCCTGAAACATATCCTCCCTGTTTCGTCGAGCACGCCGCCGAATGTTTCTCATGCGGTCAGCTGGGGTAGACACCGGCCTTGTGAAGGTCGAATCTAAAAAAAAAAAATAATAATAAAGCTGTTGTTAACACATAGCCTAGATAACCAATGTAACCTTCCAATAGCACATTCCACTGGAAGGTGCAGAGCAGTCAACATCCTATGCTTCGCTGAAGCGGACAAGGTACATCTTAATAGAAAGCTTACTGGGGGCTAACATTCTGCACAGGGCACACAGATGGAACCCAATCTCTCTCTCCTCAGAGTGCTCCTGCCAGCTAGAATACATATCCTACATGCCACCGGTTGCAAGCCAGGACCGTATGCTGCTGCACTGTGTGCTGCCATGGTTCCCAGGGCTGTGCTTTGCAGCTGGCGAGGCAGAGTATCCGTCTTTGGGAGCGTAGACACAAACGCTCTCTCATCTAACCTGAGTAGTAGGCTCTGGAGGTACATCGAGGAAACCTTTACTGACCTAAATACAGATGATTTTTTGACAATCACTGCTTGTGTTGATGCACTTCTAGTGAATGCAGAGTAAAGAGTGTGCACAGCGGGGACTGAGACAGCAAGCACCCCCACCCCGGACAATGATATTTTAGCAGGAGCCATAGCTGCACAAAAGAGAAACTTATCGGAACCCCCCTCTGCCGCCTCAGAGGACATGCTGCAATTCATGTCTTGGGTGGACGTCTCAGCGGGGCTGCAGAAGAGCTCCTGGCTACACGCTGTTGCGCTTTCCTCTAGGTCATCCTCCATCTCCTCCTCCTCATCGATCACGTGCTCATCCTGCTCGGGTCTGGCATTCACTGGATGAGGGGGGGCCGATGTGTCCACGGGACTCTTTGCAGTGGTTGTGGGGTCCCCACTGAGGATGGCTTCTATCTCCTTATAGTACCTGCATGTAGCAGGTGCTGATCCCGAACGGCGGTTTGCCTCCTTCGCTCGGTGATAGGTTATTCTTAGCTCCTTCACCTTTGATCTGCACTGCACAGTGTCTCTATCATAACCTCTCTCTGACATGGCCCAAGAAATTATGCCAAATGTATCATAATTTCGCCTGCTGCCGCATGGCTGCGCCTGCACCGTGGACTCTCCCCAGATGCTGATCAGGTCCAGCACCTCTGCCGTGCTCCAAAGGGGTGCACGTCTTCCACGACAGGCCGCCATTGCTACTGATGATCGGAGCTGCACTCCACTCCACGAGGAAGAGAACAGGAAGTGAAACAGACGAGAAATTTGAAAATCCCGGGAATCTGATCAGGGCGGGGATTGTTTCGTCACGGCCACAGAGCGGGTGGGGGAAGACCAGAGAGGACGACTTTGGAATGCTGGGACACTTCCGGAGGCCAATCATTGCACGGTAAGCGTACACACGAGTGGAAAGGTGCAGCAGCTGTTCCGCATTAACTGCTACCACCCTCGTCAAGGTGGTTTTTGTATTGCGCTACAACAAGGCAGTTAATGCTCAACAGCCCTATTGCACGTGTGTACGCTGTTGCTGTTATCGTGCGGTAATGATTGTTAATGCGCAATAAAGTGATCGTGTGTACAAGGCCTCAGGGAAGCCACAGGGAATAGGAGGGAGTTTGTGGGCCTTTGACCTCAATCTTATTTATGTTCAGCAATGCCCCTGGCCCTAGCAGGTATTTTTTTCAAGATTTTTTTTTGAAAGCTTTAGTTGTCCATACGGGCCATTGACCTTTTAAAAACTAATATTCCTTGCTGTTTACCGAGACTGTGGTGAAGATTTTCCTCACTACTAAATTCAATAAGTGAGTCTAGTCATGAGTGACTCGAGACCTGTCTGGAATTTTGACTGATTTGGTGGAAAGTTTGTGGGTTGGTTTTTTCCTTCTTTCCCTGCCTAAGTGCCATAACCCAGTGCCCACCTCACTGGGATCTGAAAACTGGCACAGTAGTTCAAGAGCTTTAATTGTCTAAATAGCTGGAAAAATCTTGCAATTTACTTCAATGAAACTTTTAAGAATAACAGTTGTTTTATTTACAAGCTTACAAGAAGTGGAAGCTTGGACAGATGACAAGGGAGGCGTATAAAGATATTGCTCGGGACTGCAGGGATCAAATCAGAAAGGCCAAAGGACAATTGGAGTTGCAGCTAGCAAGAGATGTAAAGGATAACAGAAAGGGGTTCTATAAGTATATCAGCAACAAGAAAAGGATCAGAGGTGGTGTAGGTCCCTTACTGAATGGGACAGGAATCCTTGTGGAGGATGATGCGGAAAAGGCTGAAGTACTCAATGCTTTTTTTACTTCAGTCTTCACAGGGCGGGTCAGCTCCCAGGCTACTACACGGGGTAACGCGGACTGGAGAGAAGAGTGGCCCTCGGTGATGGAAAGTCAGGTTAGGGAACACTTAATGAAATTGGATGTGCACAAGTCCATGGGGCCGGATGAACTGCATCCGAGGGTGCTGAGGGAGTTGGGGGAAGTGATTGCAGAGCCGCTGGCCATTATCTTTGAGAACTCGTGGCGAACGGGGGTGGTCCCAGAGGATTGGAAAAAGGCAAATATAGTACCTATCTTTAAGAAAGGGAAAAAGGAGGATCCGGGGAACTACAGACCGGTCAGCCTCACCTCAATCCCTGGGAAAATCATGGAGCAGGTCCTCAAGGAATCCATCCTGAAACACTTGGAGGAAAATAGAGTGATCAGGAACAGTCAACATGGATTCGCCAAGGGCAAATCGTGCCTGACCAACCTGATTTCCTTCTATGATGAGATGACTGGATTTGTGGATGCGGGAAGAGCCGTTGACGTGATATACCTTGACTTTAGCAAGGCTTTTGATACAGTTTCCCACAGCATTCTCGTCGGCAAGTTAAGGAAGTATGGGTTGGACGAGTGGACCGTAAGGTGGATCGAAAACTGGTTAGATCAACGGGCTCAGCGGGTAGGAATCAATGGCTCGATGTCTGGTTGGCAACCGGTAACAAGTGGAGTGCCCCAGGGATCGGTCCTGGGGCCGGTTCTATTCAACATCTTCATTAATGGTCTTGATGATGGAATAGACTGCGTGCTTAGTAAGTTTGCGGATGACACCAAGTTGGGGGGAATGGTAGATACTCTGGAGGGCAGGGACAGGATCCAGAGAAACTTGGACAAACTGGAACACTGGGCTGAAAGAAACCTCATGAGGTTCAACAAAGACAAGTGCAAAGTCCTGCACTTAGGATGGAAAAATCCCATGCACTGCTACAGGCTGGGGACCGATCAGCTAAGTAGCAGCGCTGTAGAAAAGGACCTGGGAGTTATGGTGGACGGGAAGATGAATATGAGCCAACAGTGTGCCCTTGTTGCCAAAAAGGCCAATGGCATATTAGGCTGCATCAGTAGGAGTACTGCCAGCAGATCGAGGGATGTGATAATTCCCCTCTATTCGACACTGGTCAGGCCGCATCTGGAGTACTGTGTCCAGTTTTGGGCTCCCCACTACAGAAAGGAGGTGGACAAATTAGAAAGAGTCCAGCGGAGGGCAACAAAAATGATTAGGGGGCTGGGGCACATGACTTATGAGGAGAGACTGAAGGAAATAGGCTTATTTAGTCTACAGAAGAGAAGACTGAGGGGAGATTTGATAGCAACCTTCAACTACTTGAAGGGTTGCTCTAAAGAGGAGGGAGCTAGGCTGTTCTCGAGGGTAACAGAGGACAGAACAAGGAGCAATGGTTTCAAATTACAGCTGGGGAGGTCAAGGTTGGATATTAGGAAAAGCTTTCTCACTAGGAGGGTGGTGAAGCATTGGAATGGGCTATCTAGGGAGGTGGTAGAATCTTCATCTTT
The DNA here is from genome assembly GCA_007922175.1 of Pelusios castaneus. NCBI lineage: Eukaryota > Metazoa > Chordata > Testudines > Pelomedusidae > Pelusios > Pelusios castaneus. The sequence continues at coordinate 9,775,644 of ML685835.1, forward strand.
GGAGATTTTTAAGGCTCGGTTAGACAAAACCCTGGCTGGGATAATTTAGGGGGAGTGGTCCTGCTTTTTAGCAGGGGGTTGGACTAGATGACCTCGTGAGGTCCCTTCCAACCCTATTATTCTATGATTGTATGATTTACTTCTGTGTCTCAGGTCCATAGGTAGATTATGTGTGAAAATTTAAATTTGAGACACCATGCAGTAATGCTAAAAAATTCCAAGCTGGATGGCTGAAATTAACCTTTTAAATTCATTTAGGTGCCTAGTAGGCCCCTGGATTTGAAATTCTTGGCCTAAATGGTTTTATAAAATTTCCAGTATTAGCAGGAAGCTTTGTTTATAGATATGTAGGTTTTTTTCTGTATGACAATGATTATTTTATCATGAAAAATCTTTGACAATACACTTTCATGACTGGGCTCCCCACTACAGAAGGGATGTGGACAAATTAGAAAGAGTCCAGCAGAGGGCAATGGAAATGATTAGGGGGCTGGGGCACATGACTTATGAGGAGAGACTGAAGGAACTAGAAAAGACTGAGGGGGGATTTGATAGCAACCTTCAACTACTTGAAGGGTTGCTCCAAAGAGGAGGGAGCTAGGCTGTTCTCGAGGGTAACAGAGGATAGAACAAGGAGCAATGGTTTCAAATTACAGATGGGGAGGTCGAGGTTGGATATTAGGAAAAACTTTCTCACTAGGAGGGTGGTGAAGCATTGGAATGGGTTGCCTAGGGAGGTGGTGGAATCTGCGTCTTTGGAGATATTTAAGGTCCGGTTAGACAATACCCTGGCTGTGATGATTTAGTGGGAGTAGTCCTGCTTTTAGCAGGGGGTTGGACTAGATGACCTCATGAGGTCCTTTACCACCCCAAGATTCTATGACTCTATGACTGGTTGACATAGGCTCTGATCCAAAGCTCAGGAAAGACTCCCTTTGATTTCAATGAACTTTGGATTAAGTTTATAGTACTTAGTACACAGTAAAGGGCCAAATTCTATCCCAGAATTGCACCCAAGTGACCCCACTGAGCACAGCAGGATTGGACTGGTTAAAATAAGTGGAAGAATTGCCCTTGTCATCCCCCAAAACCTGGAATATATTCTATATGAGTAAAATTCACCACTGTTCAAGACTCAGAGTTTAAATGGGATTTTTAAGTGGTACATAGGCCTTGCGCTTCTCCTCCGTGCAGGAGGAGAATTTTATTGTCTGGGAGTAAATATTAAATCTTATCTGATGCTGATAATGTTTTAAAAATATCCTGTCCTACATTATAAGTAAACAGAGTTGATAGCAAAATCCTGGAATTATGATAGTTCCTAAAAGTGCTTTCATAAAGAGCACTGTTTGAAATTGGGAAGACATTTTTGAGTTTATATGGTGTAAGAAACGATTAGCTGTTTCAGACAAAGATCCTACTCTTCTAAACCCATAAAACACAGTACTAGTATTTTTGTGTAGGTGACATATAAAACAATCTTAGTTATTCAAATGCATGGCTTTGATTCTAAGTTAGCTACTTAAACCAAAACACTTTCATTGCATTCATTCAACAGATGACACATGTGATGATTTATAGCAATAAAATGAATGACAGATTAGCACTACCCTTTAATAACTAGTTACGCAAGCAAGTAGAGTTGCAATATTAAGGAAAAGTTTCTCATTCTCTTTCCTAGAAATTGGGAAGAGATTCTTCTTCCCCTTCATATCAAATTCTTCCTAATTCCCAGACACACGAGCCATCAATTAAAGATTTATGCTTTGAAAGGGTAACCAATCTGGTGCTTTGTTTCTCAGCCTGCCTTGGGAGATCTCTGTATCAAAAAGAGGCAAAATGGAAGCCATTTCATTTTCCATTTGTAAAAACTGATAGTACTAGATGCCAGCTATTAGCCTCCCACCACTGCTCCATTCATAATGTTGGGCTACCCTTCAAGACCTCTTTCTACTTGGCTCCCCAAGAATTCAGTTCAGTTCCAGACTATATCCACCAGGTATCTTTATCTGTCACACAGAAATGCTCTGCAGGGTTGATCAGACTCAAATACAGGGAGGTGGATGCAGAGTACATCACTGATCCACAGTTACACAGAAAGCCTCTTCCTTTATATACATGGACACATCTCTTTGCATCACACATTTTTGATTGGCTTGGTTACTGTGGAGGACCTAATCTTTGTACAGAATGCCTTGTTCAGGCACTGTTCACTCTCAGCTTTCTTTTTACCTCATCCAGTGATGTTCTGAGGCTGTCTGGCACCCAGGGGCCAATTCACATTTTCTCCTCTGCTCCTGCCTCATGCCCCGACCTCCCTGCCCTGTGAAACTCCTCCCCGCACAGGGCAGGAGAGGTCCCAGCAACTAGGCCCCCTCCTGCTCTGTCCAGGGGGATGCATAGGGCGGGGTAGAGAGGGGGCACAAGGCATGGAGGGAGGCAAATGTGACAAGTCCCAGGCGCAAGATAGCTGCTGCCGTGGGGGGGGAGGGAAGGTGGATGGGGAAAGGGGTCACTGAGCCAATAGTGGCAAAGCCGTGTATGGTTGTTCTCAGAACAACCAAAGTAACAAAATCTGCCTGCAAATGGCTTTGGGCACTACATTGGGGTGTGGCTGCTGCTTTACGGGGACAGGGCCCTGGGGAGGGCCTATTCAGCAGAGTTTGGGCTGCTTCGCCCCCCACCCCCAGGCCTTCTAGAGTTGTTGAATATTAGGACCACAACTTAAAATAACTACAGGGAAGAAAGCTAAGGCACGCTCCCCCTACAACTAGTTAAATAAATCTCCTTGCCTTTTTTCCATCATAGTTGTAGAAAGTGGGGTTAGATAATGGGAACTTATATTATTAGGGGTAACTAGTGTTAGGAGTAGTAGTTAGTTATGCATAGGCCCAAACCTGAACCAGTTTTCAAAGGCCTTAGTATAAGAGCACACATGAACATGCCAAGAACTCAGACGTCACCTAATGAGCACCTGCAGCCCTAATGAGCAGCTGCAGCCCTAACGAGCACCCTAACGAGCCTCGAATACCCAACAAGGTTGCAATGACCTCTCGGAAGAGAACTCCCTGATAGCTCCCTGATAGCTTCCCGATAGCTCCCTGACAGCTAACTAAAATGATCGATGGCAATGTAGCAAAGACTGTGGGAACCCCTGTAAAAACAGGAGGGGCACAGAGGGCTAAAGCTCTATAAAATATCAGCTCTGGAGACACTGAGGCAGACAGGTTTTGGACAGATTCAAGACACCCAGTGGCTTCGGCTACTATAGCAAGTGGGGTCTGTCCAGAGAAGCAAGAGAAAGGTCAGGTCCTAGTCTTGAAGCTGACTGGACTGGCACGTTGGCCCGAGCTCATCAAAGAAAGGTCAGCACTTGATCCCTGAAGGTGGCGAAACTGACACGTTGGCAAGGAGTTCGGTGAGTATTAAGAAATCACCAATAGGCCTCGGTGAACACTAGTTCATAAGTAGCTACAGGTATATATGTAACAGGTATATGAGTAACTGAAATAGAAATTGAAGCTTAGTACCCTGAGTCCTGGTGTAAGGACAGAAGTAGGTTAGCACCCTGGTCCCCGAGGGTACGGGGGGATAGGTATAAGGATAGGGAACAAGCAGTTTAGCACCCCAGCCTGGGAGTACAGGTAGATAGCCTGCCATCCCCTTTGAAGTTAGGGGCACCCCTTTGTTGCTAGGGGCAAGTGCAGGGTAATAAGAATAGTTTTAGCAATTAAATAGTTAATAATGCGCATTTACTTTTATCTTTAAAACCTGCTGCAGCACAATAACATAACAAGTTTAATGGTAAAGCAGTAAACCTTGCAAGTATATAACAGTCAAAGAGTGCACTAACAAAAGAGATAAGCAAAGATATGTCTTCTTGTACCCAAGATGATCTGTAATAAACACTTTGTACTTATAATTCTCTTGATTCTATTGTTATTTGCCATGGTACTGTTAATTCCTGACACTCCCCTCCCCCCTTTTCTGTTTCCCCTATGGGAACAGCACTTGATTCCTTTGGTGATCACCTGGGTTATCGGCTGGCTCGATTTAACCCTTTATTATTCAGTTTTAATTCCCCTGACTACTGATGTATCTGTCAGAGCCTCCTTTCCATCAGATCAGGGCCGGGCTATTAACCCGGTGGACAAAGAACCCAGCGTCTGCCTGGACCCCTCAATGAATAACACCCTGAGGGAAGACATTAAACAGTGTACAGGCAAAGAATAGTGATGGGGGAAAACCTTCTGGTCACTTAAGGGAGGATGGGCAAGGAAGGTCCAGTTCACCTTGCTCTCACAGATCTGATTTTGTGATCCTAAAGACAGACCCAGGAAAATCAAGGTGGGTTTGTTAATAAGGGTTTCTGTGTTTTCCTGGAACCACTTCCTCACCCTCAGTGACAACCACACTTGTTAAAACATATTTATGAGCTGATGCTGTTGCTGGAAGCAGCTCACTTAAGGTCATTTCCAATATAGTTAAACTGGAGATAGTTTTAAAAGGCTTGTCATATTTTATGAGCTCCCTGTTCAGAGGCTTTTTCTTTAAAAGAAAAAAAAATTAGAGAGAGTAAATAGAGGGGCACTTGATCAAATTGTCTCCCACACCATGCCTTCCATATTTGTGTATATGTCAGTTTGTACATAAAAAACTGGGGTTTTGCATGTGCAAAATGGGTAACTACACATGAAAATGCTGGTTTTCCTCCCTAACTGTCAAGTTTTGTTCAATAGAGGATGGTTAAGTGGAAATTGTTCCACTCTTAAATTGTGGGATGTTTTAATGAAGGATGGCTGAAAATTTGGCCCTGGAACTTCAACACAATAGCATAGTTGACTTCTATAATGAAGTAGTGAATGTGAGACTTGTAAAGGATTAGTGTATGTCTGCTTGCATCTGTATTAACTTAAAACAACCATTTTGTTTTGTAAGCACTATTTTGATAGTAAAACTCTTCTATGCTTTCACTTTTGTATTTTTGCCTCCATCCTGCTCTGGGTTTAAAGAGATGATAACAGAGGGTCTGCAATGCTGAACAATCAGGAACTGTTAACCTGGATGGTTTTCCATTCAAATGTAAGCACTGTAGAACAATGAGTTGATTGCTTGATGAGGACACAGCTCATTTCAGGTAGTCTTCTAACCAAGCAATGGATACCTAATGAGGGACGTGACACTAAGATATGTCTACACTAGAAACAGCTCAATACTGCAGCTGTGCCACTGTAGTGCAGACACTCACAGCCATGACAGATGGGGTTCAATGGGAAGAAGAATTGTCCTAGGGCCCTCTAAACTGGGACTTATATTGGCTTAACTACATCTTTCATGGATGTGACTTTTTCACACCCCTGAGCATTTGTAGCCATACTGACCTAAGTTTTAGGTATAGACCAGCTGGGTGAGCAGGGTCACCTGATGTTGAGGAGAAAGGCTGGGCTCTCATAAAAGGAAGACTCTCACCAACCAGTTTAGAGACCGACAGAATAAACCCAGATGACAAGGATGTGCAAGAGAAGAGGAGGGTCCTAGGGCCCTGAAAAGGCTGACCAAACCTCAAGGACTCTGAGCGAGGGCATGAATTCCAGATAGAGACTGAAAGGCTTAATAAAGTCCTGAGAGGCCAGTTATGTTATCTGGCTGTACCTGGAGAGCAGGCCATACTTAATTAGAAATGAAGCCCCGCTGGGTAGTGATTATAAAGGTAGGAAGTTGAGACCAGAAAAGGGCTTCAGGGAGAGAGGTGCAATCACTCTCTGTAGGCATGCAGCAGTTCTCCCCACAAAAGCCATATTATTGGAATTTAACATATGTAGCCTATGCACACCCATATCATATACCACCTGAAAACTCATGTTCTGTGCATTTAGGTGAGGTATGATGTAGAGCTCTCAGGTGGTGCTGTAAGCCTATAGGTGAGGTGAAACAATGGGCATCTAAAAAGAGAAAGTGTCTTTTTTGCACATTTCCAGAAACACAGCAAGATGATTATGACTGCAGTTTTCACTGTTCAAGTTAATTTCATCACCTGAATGTGGTGTTTATCAGTCAACACTACTAAGCAACAATACATTAAGATTTTTATTGGTTGTGCATGGGCAAGGATTGTTTTCAGAAATGATGGAGCTGTTTAAGTGGCTGGTGGTTAAAGGGTCCCTGGGCTGTAACCCAGTGTAATAGGGGTATCTGGCCCTCCCATCAGTCACTGGAGAGTGTCATGAAGCCCCTGATATAGAAGGATAAGGACACCAGAAAGCTCTGAAAGAAGGGTGTGAAGACCATTGGGCCCAGTCATTTTAGTAAGTAAATGTGTATGGTTGGGCTCTTACTCCACAGATGGGACTTTAAAGTGATATGTCTGGAAGGCCAAATCACATGAAGAGGGACCACCACAGTACTGGAGTGCAGTAAGGATCCTATGTAATGTTCCCTGGACTGGTATATCACTTTGCTGTGTGAACTCCCACTCCTGGGCAGGTCACACACAGCGACCAGCAAGCAAGTTGCCCCTCCGACTCGGTGGGTGAGTGCCTCTAGCCGCCCACTCATGGGATTATGCAATGGTATGAACCCTGCCAATATGCAGCCCTAGGAACTGCTATCTTACAATGTTTAGTGCTGACCACTGGACACTGCAAGCTCATAATAGTCCATTTTATCAAAGAAATTGATATGAACCAGCTCTGTCACTCCAGATGGAGTCTCTAACATACCTTAAACTAAATGCACTGCTTTGGATCAAACAAGCATATTTATTAAATATAGAAAGATTGTAAGTGATTATAAGTCAGGGGAAAGCACATCTGATTCGATCAAAAGCAAATTAAAAAAAAAATCACATTCTAAACTAAGCATAACACCTTCAGCAACCTTACGTTATATGGTTCTCACCATAGGGTGGCTGGTTTGCCACCAGCCAGGCCCTCCCTCTGTGGTCAATGCTTCAGTTGCTTGATGTTTGTAGATGGGATAAAAGAGAGAGAGAGAGCTCACAGCCAAACTGTCCCCCTTTTTCAACATGTTTCTTCACCCACCTCTTCAGGGTCAGGTGATGAACGATGTCATGTATGGCCCCTTCCATTTGAGTCGGTGAGTATTCCATTATCAAAACTTAGGCTAGTCCATTGTTCCTGGAACAGCTGGTTTGTTTTGTGCATGCCTTAGTGAGGCGTGAACTGCCTTTTTGGCCTTGGAGAATTTTGCCTGGATCTGTCTCAAGCCATGAGGCACACATTTAGTAATATTACATAGCAGAGCTTCATTGCCATACATGTAAGTTTGCAACAAACGAGACAGTAACACAGAGGATCTACTGCCTCAGGCAAATGCTGGGAAAAGGCAGGAACTCCTGGAGAAGCTTACAGGAGCTGGCACTGGTATCAGGGTGTAGTAAGTTGAACTGTGAAGTCTCATCTCTTAGGAATGGGTGCTAACTATAGGATCTATAGGCCCAGAGATTGACTAGAGGCACAGAGCCCCAGATTGTGCTTAGATTCTTCTCAGACTCCTAGCAAGTTAAGAGCATGTTGGAGCCAGTGGGTGAATCCAATTACAAACTGGCAAGTTCTTTGTCCATGAGGCCAATCATCAAAGGTTGTAGCACGGTTAATCATCCCATTTTTGCTTGCCATCATTCTCTGTGGGGTATTTCCTTTGAAGCCATTGGGAATTTTCCATAAAAATTAATGCAAGAAATAGCTCCTGTTCCTATGCAGAGTTCAGTGCAACAGAACTTGGTTATTGAAAGCACGCAGTTCAGAAGAACCAGGCTCTTTCTACTTGAACTGCAGTATTCCACAGAGAAGAGCTCCTTCAGCCTCTATAGCTGTAGAACAGCATTGAACTTGTTCGTTTATCTATATATAAAAATGTTTTGAGTCATAACTGAAACTAAATTTGACTTCTATACCCTGTAATTCTTTGTTACCAGAGGAAAAAACATTCTGCATTTGTATCTCATGCGCTTGAAAGTAACTACAAATCTTTGGGAGTTGGAAGAAGCTGGCAGGAGAATAGCTGAGAAGTAGTATTTTATAAAGGACATTCCTTCTGCCCAGCAGAATCCTGTCACACAAGCCAACAAAATGAAATTTCCATTCTTCTAGAGGCTGGTTTTTCTTACAAGAGAAATGAGGAAAGGCTTTCTAGTTGCTTTCAGGCAAAAAGTTGGTGAATGTGTGTCTAGCTATGAAAACTATAGCTTCAAATAGAATGTACATCAGCTGGAAAACATCAGCCTGTCTATTTAACTAAATGCTTTGCAAAAATGCACAGCATGCTTGAAAAATAATTGCTTTCAACTTCTTGCTCAGTGTTAGAAAGGCAGGATGGCTCTTCTGTATCTGGTGACAATGCTACTATACAACTTATTGAGCTACAGTTTACAGCATTCTTTCAGAGATACAGCTCTACTAGTGTGACATTCCACTCCCCCTATCTGGTCTGGTGTGCCGCTGTGCCTCCCTGATCGCCCACTCTTGGACCTCAATTTACCTGCTTTGCTAGGTGGCCACTCACTCCTGGGTCAACTCACACCAGCCTCCTGTGTGTAATCAATCCCAGGCAGTAGATGTGCGCTTTCCAGCCACTCAGGGGACGGTCCACCAGCAAGCGCCCCCAGATGCCACACCGGGAATTTCTGTCTTGCGGGGATCAGGGCCCTTCCCAAATCACTGCAAGCTCATAAACCCCAGGTCCACCCGTTTAATAAAGAAACAGAAATGCAACAACTTTTGCTTTCTCACACTCTCTAAAATCCACACTGCTTTAGATAAAACAAATACCAGTTTATTGATTAGAACATGATTTTAAGTGAGTATTTAGCAAACCAATGCACAATCATTTAATAAAGTAGTCAGGAGTTACCACAAGCAAATAAAACCACTGGCAGGGCCCAGTCCTTCTTGTAGATAGAGATGTTTCAAGATGGAATTTCTCTGGCAAAAAACCTCAACAATTCAAAGTGTCTCTTTTCAAACCCCTCTAGCCTCCCTTTCCTGAACTGAGGTCATTCACTTTGTTCAGAAAGGGTTGGCCATCTTCTCTCCGGCCAAGGTGCTACAGACAATTAGCCAGCCCATTGTCATTCTTGTTTTCTCTGGATGTATGCTTGCAACTCTCCTCCCTGAGCCATGTGAAAAACATGGGAACATGTTTCACAGCTGTACACATACATGATGCTGCAGGAAACATGACATCATAACAATAATGCAGAGCATGTTATGAGTGTTCAAAAAAGGAATCTTGCATGGCATATTTGGCATCAAACCATACAATTATATTGCAAAAGTGAACAGGAAAGTTACACAGATCATATCCTAGGGTGTGTCCTGTGATAACCAGATTTAATTATAGATAATTAAAATGAAGGCTAGCCTTCATCTTAATTAACTTCAACAATGTTAACTCTGAATATAGTTATAATAAACAAACATAATACTAAAACCATAAGTGGTTTGTGTCAGACTGCTTATTGTAAAGCACTTAATCCAGCACTGGAAAACAGATGGCTTCTACCAAAGGAAAAGGATGATTTTACAGAAGTCTGGTAATAACTCCTTTTCACTGGCAAAACAGCTAATACAACTGTTTATGTTCTTGTTGTACAGATCTGTGTCATTGTAAATTTTCTCTGACATATTGGTGTCATCCAACAAATGGGTACAAAAGTTCATGGACAGACAACACATGGTGGTTTGTGGGGTTGGAAGAAGCTTAGACGGTAAATTTTAAACAAAAGCATTACTAGAAATTTGAGGATCAGAAATCAAGCACTCAAGTATCAAAAAATACCAGCAGTTCAGATAGCAACTTTGCTATGTTGCAAGTCTACATATTTTATGATAGAGTTTATATTAGTAAGAAACTACATTAGCTTCATATTTCATGAGAAAAGGAGGACTATGATGTATGTTCAATGTAGCTGTGTTAATACTGTATGCATAACTTTAATTTTTTGTATTTCCCATACTTAAAAGGTTTTGTTTGCTAAAAGAAACAATGGAGAAGTATTATTAATAGATCCCAGATGGATAAATTATTGTTAATGAAGGGTTATACTCTGACATTAAAATTTATAGAAGAGCAAAAGTAAGGGCATCAGGCAGTAGAAAAATGGAATCTAAGAAATTCTTGAGTCTTGAAGAAGGATGGACAATATATTTCAAACTAACAGATTAATAGCACATCTCAGAAAGGGAGTTCCCCTTTTTCCAATTTCCTTTGAGTCAGGGAACTGAAATAGCAACACTATTAATGAATAGGTACATTATATAATATTTCATGCTATAGTAATAACTTGCAAATTGACAAAACTATCCTACATAAAACTCTTGGTGAAGGAAAGGAATATATAAAAGGAAGTTGACTAAAAGTTTAATTCAGCATGTGTAAAATACATAAGCTTTATGCAATTTCTCATGACAGGGCTTATTTTAGGCCTTGTCATGGGGCCGCATGTCTAGTCTTCTGAAGTCCTGCTGCCCAACCAGCCCAGGTTGAAGCTCGAGACCCACAGTTCCCTCCCCGCTTTGGATCAAGAACTCATCTTGATTTTCCAAAGGCAGTGCAGGATAGTGCACAAGAGCAACAGGGAGGGAGAGGGAGGAGCCAATGCTCCCCTTCCCCCATCACCGCCCAGGAGGTTGTTGTGGCTGCATGAAAAACACCTGGGGGCCACATGTAGTCACTGTGCCCACATTTGAGGAATGCCGATCTATGTCCTCAGGAGAGAAACAGAAAATGAGAGGATACAACAGCTATGGGGAGGTTTGGGAGAACTAGCACCAATTTTGGGGTCTGGGCAATTTGACTATGGGGTTCCCACTGCCAAGAGGGAGTGTCACTCATGGATTCTAAACCTGGGCAGTGGGTTGCGAGACTCAGAGCTAGAGAGATGTTTTTTAAACCCTGCCCAGCAAACCAAAAGCACATGGGATCCAAAGTTTACGTCTATTACAGCAGCCTGAGAGTGTCCACCAAAGTTAGAACCAGAGCTATTTTCAGGGTCTCAGTGACTTGCCCCGTAGCAGATTTTGGTCCATGTGAACTCTGGGAGATGTATATTATGTCCTGAAAATCCAACACTTGTTTCTTGCATGACAGTTAAGTGCGCCAGCCTTGAAATTCTCTTTCTAGTTTTAGAATGCACATATTTGTTCAAGAAACTTTTTTTTGCTGCTGTATTATCATGTGCATGCGAAACAGGGTTTGTTACAACACTGAAATGCAAATTTAGCATTCCAGGTTTTAACTTTTAGTAGGAAGAATAAGAAAGCCAAATTCTGTCACTTTTGAAAAACTCTTTAGGGACATGCAATGTTTGAAATATGATAGTGCCATGAAGAACACAATGATTTTTCACTGATTTACACTAAACTACCTTTTTGGTCATATCTTTTCTCAGATCTTTTCAAACTGGGATTGAAACAGAGAGTTTTAAGTCTTGTACTACATAATTCAGAACTGGATCTGTGCTTGCATTTTCCTTTACTCATGCAGATGTGGAGCAGTCACCTCCTGGCTCCCACAGAAGCATCTCATTTTGGATTTCGGACAAATGTTTGTATGGGAATATGTGGTTCCATGTGTACTGTGTTGAAGAAATACCAGATTCATGCTGAATTAGGAATTCGTCATCTGTTTTGTAACAGTCAAATAAGACCAGAAAAAAGAACTCTGAACTACTTGAGCCATGTGAAATACATTTGGGGACATGCTTCATATAATGTCCGATGTTGAGGAAACATGCTACCATGACAATAATGTAGAGTATGCCATGAGCATTAAAAGACTACTTCACATGACATATTTTGAATTAAACCACACCATTACCTTGCAAGGGTGAACAGGAAAGATACATAGATCTCATGACAGAGGAAACCATCCAGAACACAGAAGAGCAGTCCTAACCCATATCTGACAGCCTCTGTGCCATTGAAAAGGAAGGAGAATATTAAATGGGAGTGGAGGGAAACTATCCCAGAGTTGGACCTATGGTATCCTCTCACTCTGAGGCTACCCTTTCAGGGGAGGGAAGCTGCCATTATTAAGACAGGTAATAATAATAGGGGATTCAATTATAAATATAGATAGTTGGCTTTGCAATGACTGGCAGACATGGGTGGCTCGGTGTGTCACACACAGCTGAGAAGGCTCCCAACTGTGTCGCGACCCTGAAAAGGCTGAGAACCCCTGAGTTAGACAGATAGAACAGCAGAGTCTTATTGTGTAGCTGAGACAATAGAGTAGGAAGGAGGGTTTTAAGTTTATTAGGAACATGAGTGCTTGTGGGTAAGGAGAAGCTTATACAGAAAGGATGAGTTCACCCAAATAGAGCCTGATTGCTGGCATGTAAAATTACAGAGCTAATAGAGGAGCTTAACTAAGGGCTGGGGGAAGCCAACAGATGTGGAGGAGCCCATGGTCACACAGAGACATCTCTTAGGGGAGTGTTACTGGTGTGGCCCTAACAGCTGGACTGGCACCTCTTCCTGGTTGTTCTGAGGATTAGCTTGAGACTGACATCCCCATCTGTGGTTTCCAGACAGGCCTTCTGGCTCTGTTGTGCACTCGCAGTCTCTCTCACACCCTCAGGAATGGCAGCGTCTTCTTTGTGGTTTGGCCCTCTGGCCATGTCACCATCCCTGTGTCCCCCTTCTGGGGGGCAAGAGAGCATATCTCAGTACTGTAATCCAGCCACTTCCCTCTGGTGAGGGATGGGGAAGGGGAGGGGATAACTTGGGCTCACCCACTGTTCTGAGACCCAACCCAGGGACCCTGTAAATAGCAGCTTCCCACGCATCTTTAATTCTCAGGGTCCAGCATCTTTTTTCTCAAATTTATCTCACCACACTCAGCTGCTCCATCCCAGCAGCGAGCCAGGTGCTCCCTCTCAGTAACATGGTTACTGCCAACAGCTGCTCTGTGCACGGTGTTTACAGTTCTCTCAGCCCTCCAAGGTCACAATCTTCACTTCCTGAGCTCCCAGCAGAGACTGACTACTCTGGAACTGCAGCCCTTTTTATTTGAGTCTGCTTGGCCCTGACTGACTGCTCAGAGCCCCTCTCCTTTTGGCTACTTCCCACACAGCTGCCATACCGCTCTATTCACCCCTTTTGTACCAGTGTGGGGCAAGCACCCCATCAAAGGGAGGCTCTCTTAATGGGGATTTGCTATGTCTTAGTAAAGAGGAGAGGATAGATATCCATAAACTACAGGTTGGAGCTGAAGAAATACAATCAAATGAAAAGGTCCCATTTACTGCATCACATGAAGCCAAACAATTACATATTGACACATTTTATAAGTGCTTGTATACAAATGTTAGAAATCCAAATACTAACATGGGTGAACTTGAGTGCCTGGTATTAAATGAGGTTATTGATATAATAGGCAACACAGAACTTGGAGGAATTATGATAACCAATGGGACACAGTAATACCAGAGTACCAAATATACAGGAATGACAGAGTAGGTTGTGCTGGGGAGGGAGTAGCACTATATGTGAAAAAGTCAAATATACTATAAATCTTAAATGACAAACTGTTCCACAGAATCTCTACAAATGGACATTTCATACTTGAATACTATGAGTACAGCAGTCAGCATATTCTACCGATGACCTGCCCAAATGGTGATGGTGATTCTGAAATGTTCTGGGAGATGAGAAAGGCAACAGAAATAGAAAACTCAATAATGGGATTCCAACCATCCCCATATTGACTGGATACACTTCACTTCAGGACAGGATGCAGAGATAAAATTTCAAGGCACCATTGAAGACTTTTTGGGAGTAGCTAATCCTGGAACCCACAAGGGGAGAGGCAATTCTTGATTTAGTCTTAAGTAGTACACAGAATCTGGCCAAAGAGGTGAATATAATAAAACACTTGGTAATTCTGACCAGAATGTAATTAAGTTTAACATTCTTGTATGGGCAAAAACAGCGAAGAAGCCCACCACCATAGCATTTAATTTCAACAAGTAGATCTGCAAAAGATTGAGGTAGCTAGTGAAATGGAAATGGAAGTGGAAGGAACAGTCATGAGTGAAAAGTCTGCAAGCTGCATGGAAACTTTTAAAAAAAACCACCATTCAGGAGGCTCAAATTATATCCTAAAGGAAAAGGACCAAAAAATGCCACCATGGCTAAACAGCAGAATAAAATCGATGGTTAGAGGAAAAAAGGCATCCTTTAAAAACTGTAAGTAAAATCCTATTGAAGAAATTGGAAAGGAGCATAAAGTTTTGAAAATCAAGTGTAAATGTATAATTAGATGGACCAAAAAGAATTTGAAGAGAAACTAGCAAAAGACAGAAAAACTATCAGCAATTTAAAAAAAAATTATATCAGAACAGAAGCCTGCCAAACAATCAGAGGGACCACTGGATGACTGAGGTACTAAAGCACTCAAGGAAAATAGGGCTATTACAGAGAAGCTAAATGAATTTTTTATACCCTTCTTCACTGTAGAGGAGGTGAGGGAAATTCCCACAGCTAAGCCATTCTTTTTTCTAAGCTATTGCGGGACAAGGAAAGCGCTATAAATATAGCGCTTTTATGTGTACATACGTGCTTCTTGTATCGCAAAGAAGCATTTACCCGTGTGAACGCTCCTTTGCGATACAAGGAGCAGTGCATGGTGGGCCCCCGCTGCCTCCCGAAGCCCTGGGGCTAAGGTAAGGTCCTGGCCCAAACCGGCTGCCCTTGCTGGTTTGGGCCAGCCCCCTAGTCCAGCTGCAGGGGTTCGGGTGGCGGCAGGGGTTGCGGTGTGAACCCCCCTGCAGCTGGACTGGCGAGGGCAGCCGGTTCGGGTCAGCCCCCTAGCTCAGCTCCAGGGCTTGGGTGGCAGCTCCAATAGTCAATTTCACTGCTCTGCTAGAGCAGTGTAATTAACATATATGACAGCTCCAATGTCCCAGAGTGGCCTGGATTGGCACTCTGGGACGTTTCTGGAGGCTGTCTACTGCGGAAAATCCATCCACACGAGCACTACTGTGGAACAGCTGTTCTGCGGTAAGCCTAACCACTCTCGACTTGAGTGGTTTAACTGTTGCAGGGCAAGAGGGTGTTGCCACGCAACAGGGAAAACACTTGTGTATACGCTCCAAGCTTTATTGCGCAGTAAGGAGCCTTATCGCCTAATAGAGTGATCGTGTGTACATGGCCTGAGGCAATGTCCCAAAGTGAGGTGTTGACAAAGGGCATTTAGAAACAAGTTAATAAATTAAGCAGTAATGAATCACCAGGACCAGTTGGTTTTCACCTAATAGTTCTGAAGGAACTCATATGAAATAGCAGAACTACTAACTGTGGTATGTAACCTATCACTTTGAGTTGGGGCATTCACCCAACACTAGCCTTGGAGAGGGTAATATATTGCAACAGAGACCAATTAGCCATAGGCTGTGCCTCAAGGGGAGCTAGAATGCAATAAGCCTTAACTGGAGCTGAAGCTCATGTGGGCAGAAACAAGTGTGACTTTTATAAAGCCAGGGAGCTGACAACATAGCTGCTTGCAGTGAGGAAGTCTGTGATTACACTCCCTGATCCAAGGTGGGAGAGTAGGAGCCTGTAATAGGCAGTTTGGGAAACAGCCCAGGGAAGAACCAGTAAAGATTGGGAAAGTGTAGATCTGAACTACTGGGTTGCAGAGGCGGCCTTTGGCTATTGGGGGCCCTAGGCGAAGGCCCGTTGTGGGGCCCCATACAGGCCTGCAGGGCCCCCCCTGCCCCCCGCTCCAGCCCCAGGGTCCAGCTCCTCCTCCTGCTGCTGACAGAGACAGACACTGCTTTTGGGGTAGGTGAAGCAGGAGACTGGGCCCCTTACTGCTCAGGGCTCTAGCCGTGCGCCTGCTTCGCCTACCCCAAAAGCCGCCTCTGCTGGGTTGAGAGTCCCTAGATTAGAAGCCAGTGTAGAGGGTGGGCCTATGTTCCCTACAGGCCACTGTGGAACTAGCATACAAGGGGCAGCCCATTTGGGGCTTGCTAGAGACAGTTTGAAAGGAAACTTTGATAATACCATGGAAGGAGGAGTGGGGGTGTTTCATAAAACTTGGCCAGAGGGTTAAGCTATGAAGAGAAAACCAGCACAGCTTTAGAACTATGGGAGGCCATGGAGCAAGTGAGCAAGATGATGGGCTGAGCCACTGATGGAAAGTGCATCAGACCATGTGGCAAATTAATCCCCAGATGAGCCACTAGGAAGAACCAGAGCAATAAGAGTGCACCCTGTGACATGTTTCAGTCCTCATCTGTACCAGATGACTGGAGGATCGCTAAATTAACACTGATTTTTTTTTAAAAAAAAACAAGCTTCAGAGGTGATTCTGACAATTATAGGCTGATAAGCCTATAATTCAGTACAGGTAAACTGGTTGAAACTATAGAAAAGAACAGAATTGTCAGATACATAGATGAATGTGATTTGTTGGGGAAGAGTCAAAATGGCAATAATGTGTCACCAAATGGTTCTGATGTCACAGAGGTAGATAATACCCAGCTCTTACACAGTACACAAGGTGGCTATCACCGAGACTCAACATAAGGATGAAACATCTTGAAAAATAAGGGTTGGGGGACTACAAAATAGTATTGCCAGGAGGAAGAGGTTTACCTCATGCTCCATAATGTTAGTTATCTTTAAGTCACACTGCTGCTAAACTGGAAACAAGGAAGGTGGTCTGCTCTTACAGGAGCAGAGGATTGTGCTGACCTTGTTGGGCCAGTGAAAGACTACAGAAGGAGCTAAGCTATTATGGAGAAGATAAAAATGGGCCATACTGGATCAGACCAATGGTCCATCTAACCATTAGTCATCTTTAGCATATTGCCAGCAAGGGTGTAGTGACGGGTGGGCGGGCCCATGCCCACCTACTTTTTGACCACGCCCACCCAACTGGCCTTTCGTGTCACTTGCTTGAACCGGGAAGTTCAGACAAGTGACATGATAGACTGAATACTGCCTGATGACACTCAAATGACACTTGACCGTTAGCAGGCCTATCCTCCAGTCCCAAGCCAGGGTGGGACCAGTGCTGTCCCGTGTCGGGAGCGGGGCCCAGGGCCAACTGGCCTAGGCGGGGCCCTGCCCCCCCCATGCTGGAGGGGAGTCGGGCCGCTCCACCCCCTCAGGGGGCCAGCCTGGGCGGGGAACCTGAGGCTGCCGGCCAGGAGCTGGCTCCGGCCCTGGAAAGGGGGGCTGCCGGTGGGGGGAGCCGGCTGCAGCCAGGACCCCAGGCTGCTGTGGCCAGTGCCCCAGTCGGGGACCCGAGGCCGCCAGCGGCGAGGACTGGCCCTGGCCACATGGGGCAGGCCGGCCCAGAGGTGGGTCCCGGGCACCTGCCCCGCCCCTGGGCCTGCCTGCGGGCTTAGTGCTCCCTGCCCGCCCCACTGCCTTCAGCTCCCTGGCAGCAGGGAGCAAGGAAGAGTGTGGCCATGGGAAGTGGGAATGTTGAGGCACTAAAAGAGTCATTTAAATTATGTTAATCTTGTTGAGGTCACAGTTAATAGTCAGTATAGTGTAATTGTGCAGAGCAGGATGTGTGTAACATTACTGGGCTTTCACAGGATTTTGCTGAGCAGATGATGAACATATGTCAGCACATCTGGATGTAATTGTGTTTGCTTGATAGATTGTGGTTGGCCTGGCTGCTAAAGTCATAACTGGTGATGTCTGCTTTTAGCATCGCATTTAAGAAATGCCCTGGATTAATCTTAAGTATGTAGCAGTGACATTTTACACAGTGTAAGTGACTAGCCAAATATGACAACTAAACACTAAAGTCAAGGGATACTTGATTTACCATCAAAGCACCTTGTTCTGTGTTTTAATAGCTTCCTGCTTTAAAACACTTAATTATTAAACCCACCACAGCATTGCCAATAAATGGAGAAGATGAGGGAATAGATGAGGGAAAATATGTACTAAGGCAATACTCTGAGCCAGGGGTGTAGCTACAGGTGGGCTGGGGCCCACCGACTTTGCCAGGAGGCCCGCGTACCTTACCGCCCAGCAGTGGTGCGAATTTCTTGCTGTGGTCGCAGGGTCGACCAGCAGCCGCTAACGAAGCAGAGGCACTGCTGCCAATAACTCTGCTCCACTTGCGGCTGCAGGTCCCAGCAGCCACAGTCACAAAGTTCATGCTGCTGCGCTTCTCTCCCTTCCCTCAGGGGGGTGGTGGTGGTGGTGGTGCGGGGGGGAGGGGGGAAGCTTCCAGTCATGTGACCAGAAGCTGCCCTTGGCTGGGCCCACCCTCCACTCTCAGTGGCCCAGCCACTAATCAGGGACTGGCTACACCCATGCTTTGAGCTATTATACTCCCTGTATTGGCAACATAGCAACTGTTAACAGAATATATCCCAGTGAAGAGGAGGTCCTATGGAGGGTGGTACTGGTACCTGATAGCAAGTGTGAAAAACCATAAGCTGGGTGGGGGTAATAGTGCCTATTTGAGAAAAAGCCCCAAATATCAGGACTGTCCCTATAAAATCTGGACATCTGGTCACACTACCCGAGAGCAAAGCAAGGCCAACTTCAAGACAAAAAACTTCCTGGCACAGAAAAAACTTTCATGCCCTCCTGTTGGGACCTGGGGGAGGGATGGGGGGGACGGGGACGGGAACAGGGACAGGACTGTGTGTTGCTGCATAGGAAAAAGATTTGGGGCACAGGCCCCAAACCCCCACCCCCATTCCCACCCTCATCTGGCTTCCAACCCCCATTCCCCCTTCTATTTCCCCCATCTTGCTCAGCTTCAGAACACCCCTGCCCTGGCTTCCCCTCATGGCTTCCCCACAAGCCCAAGGTCCCCTCCTAGCTTCTCCACCACATGAAGGGAAGTCAAAGAGGTCTGCCATGTGCCACCCAAAGCCTGTGCCAGCCTCTCAATTCCAGCACACCCCGAGCACCCCCTAGACTGGGCATCTGACACCCTGCACTGCATTCCCCCAAGAATGGATACCACAGCAACCCCAAACACTCCTGCCCCCACTGCATTTCCAGATTACTTAGATACATCCCAGAGACCCTGTGATATACCCTCCCACACACAGCCTACACCCCCCACAGCTTCCTCTGATAAATACTAGCTGTCCAATCTTTCTATGTACACTCCTGCAGGTGGGGACCACCCCATCAGCTCCCATGGATATCCTAGAAATATCCCCCCAAAACAGAGTCAAGTTTCCTCTCACAGCTGTTTTTCAATAACCACCCCCCCCATCATCATTAAATACAAAAGCCAACCCTTCCCTAGAGGTTCTCTATGACCCTCCATGAATACCCGCTCCCCATCTTCCCCCAGATCAATTGTAGGATTTGCCTACAAGGGAAAAATGTTTAGTAGGCTAGGGAAAACAAAATCTTCCAGCCTCATTAATGGCTTCTTTTCCCTCTTCCCATGGAATTTACAGTAGTGGATTTAGGGACTAGAGCTGGAGACAGTTAGAGCTGGGATGCTGTTTTGGGGATTGTTCTGCTTCCTCCTCTCTCAATCTCCAGTCCTCCTCTGACTGAGTCTCCTCCCCCGTGGTCTTCTCAGCCAGCTTGGCCCAGAAGGCAGCCCCCTCCACCCCCGAACCAGGTCAACACCTAGAGAGACAACAGAGTCCTGTGGCACTTTTAAAGACTAAGGCCTTGTACACACTGCAAAGTTATTGCGCGATAAAGCCCTTTATTGCGCAATAACTAGCAGAGCGTACACACACAGAAGCCTCTTATTGCGCGGCAAGAGCCCTCTTGCTGCACAATATGTAAACCACCAAAACGAGCGTGGTAAGGCTTATCACGGAACAGTTGTTCCGTGATAGCT
>ML685835.1:9800461-10028402 GCA_007922175.1 Pelusios castaneus
TTTGGAATTTAACACCTAGAGAAGCTCTGATAGCTGCAGTGAGTTGCCACTCCTCCCTGCTATCAGAGTCCCACAGACCATTTTTAGGGACTTTTTAAAATACAGTTTTAAGGACAGCAGCAAAAGTCCTTCCTTTTTTACTGCACACCCCGATGGTTGGCAACCCTCACCCCAGCAACTACTCACCCCCTAGCTCTGCTTCCCTCCACCCCCCCATGGGCTTCCCTTCCCCACCAGCATCCCCTTGCTGGCTCCAGATGTCCCCCACTCACCCTTGGAGCTAGGGGTTAAAGTAAGGGGGAATGTACCGGAACGCAGTTCCGGGGCCCCTAAAAATAGAAAAATCCAGCGGAACACATGTTCCGCCTTGCCCTGGCTGCTGGCAGGTCCTATGCCCCACAGTTGTTAATCACAATACTTACTGTGTTATGCAGTGTTTGTTAGTTTGTGACAATAATTGCTATAGATATAAACACAGTATAAAATTATAAATATTTTTGTGGTGCAATAACCGATGCATGTGGTACTGAGAAGCGGTTGCAAATGCCTACCTGACCTGGGGCCTGCACCTATATGAAGGGGGCCCAGACAAAATGGGAAGAAGGCCCGGCGATTAGGATGGTTCGGGGCCATCAAATTATACTTTTACCCCTGCTTGGAGCCATAGGGGGACCCCACCTTATCCACAGCAGCTGGAAGCTGCTCCCTGGCCAGGGAGCCTTTTACATTTCCCACCAGTAGCCTGTAGCGGATTTAAAAACACCCCTCCTACAGCACGTTGCGAGCACTCACTGAACAGAGCAGCATCCCTGCGTTTAGCAGGGCTAATGGACAGAGGGAGGCAGGCTACAGCTGCAGCTCAGAACAAAACATTCACCCAGCGCCAGCGACGCAAAGGAAACCAGCACTGCTTGCTTTTGTAACCACCAGCAGCTAGCGAGCCTGCGCCCTGCAGCTAGAAACGCGCCTTATCTCATCCCCAGCCAGGAGGAGGGTGGGGCTGGCACATAGCAAAGCCGAGCGGTCAGGAGAGGAGGGAGGCGGGACGCAGCTGCCTCTCACCCTATTAATAGCGGCGGCCGGAGACAGCGCGTAGCTGGCCACTGGTGCGAGACTGCAACGCCGAGGGGAGCATGCCTGGGAAAAGCCTCAACCCTGGAGAGGAGCAGCAGGCGGCGGCAGCTGTGCCCATGCTCTCAGCCGTGGAGCTCGGCCAGGAGCCAGAGAGAGCAGCGCCTAAAGGCAAAAGCAAGAATCCCAACACCTACAAAGTGCTTTCCCTGGTAAGCGGCGCCTCAGCCAGCCAGGGGCTTGGCTGGCTCCTCGAAATAGTGGGCTCCCGCGCGGAGCACACTTGCCTTGTTGCTGCTGCAGCCTGGGTCGCGGCCGCGCCGGTTTTCCAAGCACCCGGCCTCTGCTCTGCTCTGCTCTGGTCTCCTGCCCTGGAGCACGTGTCAGACGGCGGGAGATTTAAAAGGGCCGGCCAGCTCCCCCCAGCTCTCCCGCGCCCTCTAAATAAAACATAATGAGGTTTACAGTCCGTGTAGCATCAACAGAGTCCTGTGGCACTTTTAAAGACTAACAGATTTATTTATTGCATGAGCTTTCGTGGGAGAAAATCCCACTTCGTCAGATGCTTTGAAGAGTCTGACGAAGTGGGATTTTCCTCCCACGAAAGCTCATGCGCTAAATAAATCTGTCAGTCTTTAAAAGTGCCACAGGACTCTGTTGTCTTTCTACCATAGACTAACGCAGCTACCCCTTTGGAACTTGACTATGTGTAGCAAGTGTGAGTGTTAGATGCCAAGTGCCTCACTTTTTCTTGCCTCAATTTAGCTCCGGATTTAAAAGCCTGGGGGCGAGGCGGCCTCTGTTTGGCCCTGGGGTGGCTGCAGGCGAAGCTGCCTGAACTCTTCAGAGCGGGCCGCTCCAAGGCCGTGACCCCGCAAGTCGCAGCTCCACTCCCCCTGGAGAGGCACGGCCGGCTGGTGGTAGGTGGGGAGCGCAGCGTCTGCGGCGCTTCCGCTCTGCCACCTCGTGTTCATGCTGTGGGAGCGACCCTGGCGACTGGGGGTTGCTGGGCCCCGACCTCGAACATAGGAGACCAAGATTAAGACCCTGCTCTGAATAAGGTGCCTAACTTCTGTGACACTGCCTGTTGTAGTCTTTGGGTTTTTTTTCATTAAAACATTTAATAAGGTTCCTGTTTTGTCCAAATGCTGAATAGGAATGTTTGAGATGTCAATGTTTTATGGGATGGGAATATTTCCCTCCCAGATCTATGCTTCATTGCTTTGCTGAACAAAGATGAACTTCCACATACACTTTAAGATAATGTGCTTCGAAATATTCTGCTTGAAGGTAACGTATCTAAATCAGTCTTATTTGTCTAACCAGCGTTTTCCCAAACATGTCAAAGCATTCATCCCTCACTGAGGACTGTATACATAGTCTGAAATTTTAAATGAAGCCATTTGTGAGTAATCCATGCACAAATGTTTTTTAAACATCTCTTTTAAAGGTATGAGTTGCTCTTCACATTTGATGATGTTGCTGGCACTCGGATAACTCCAAATAGTCACATAGAACTTACAAAACCTTCCCAAAAAATTGAGGGTGGTGATGTACAGAGAAAAAGCATGTAGTATTTGTTAGAAAGTGTTAACAACTGAAAAGTGGGGTTAGAAATGAAAGCCCCTCCCTTAAACATGGCTGTGGGGGAGATTAGAGATGTGAATTCATTGCATTGGGATGGACAGTTTGGGGAGAAGGAAAGCTAAGCAGAATTATGTGGGGTTAGCTCCTTGGAGGGGTGATCAGAAGGTGTGTAGATGAGTCTGTTAAACATTTGGTGATTTGTTGCAATGGCTTGCTGCTGTTGTAAGATTAAATAATGACATCTTGCATTCCATCTTTATAAATAGTTTTTTATTTTAAAAGTTAAAAGGAAGTGGTTAATGAGTTGATGACTGAGGCAGTTAATGATTTATCTGTTGAAGACTCAGCCCTGTGGCTCTTAATAGTTGTCTTTGTCCGTCATCCTGTGTTTTCCCCCCCCCCCCGCTCATGATCTCTGACCTGCTGCTGCTGGGTAGCTTGTGCTCTTGCGGATGAGCCAACCCAGGTGCCCCTCTCAGTGCCCTCAGCTAGGTGGCTCCAGCTTTAGGGGCTAAGCCTCCCCCCCCCCCCAATCTATCATTTAAATTTTTAATTAATTCACAAAATGGTGAGCCATTTAAATGTTTATCCTACATTGTAAATGTTTACAGCTTTAGTAGAGAGAATGCAACTCTCCAGTTCTTTTAGGGAGAACGTTTCTAACTTTCTAGTTGTAGATGCAAAGATATATGTATGATGATTTCATGCCTGGTGGCACTTAGATTTTTTTATAAACAATGCCTCTGATTAAGGGCTGATGATCAGAGAGCACTTGCCTTAAGGTTTTTGCTGCTTCTGAAAGTAACAGGGCTTATTTACATTCTCCTCTATCTCCAGGTTACTCCCACAGATGTCAGTGGGAGTTGTGCTTACATTGGGCATCATGTTTCTTGCCTCCATTCCCAAGGATGCATGGTCCAAACTACAGAAGAATGGCAATAGTTCCTGTGTGGAGGGGAACAGGCTATGAGGTCTCTACATGTAGGGTTGGTGGTGATTACATAAGCCCTTTTAAATTGCAGAGCAGCACTTAGCAAAGATTCTGCACACAGGGACGTACAATGGCAGAGGGAGATTTGTGGGTTGAAAGAGAAGTGGTGTGGAGTTAGACTTCCTTGCCCTGAGACTGGATTTAGTCCATTGAGTATAAATGTGGGAAGTTTTGTGCTTTGGAAACTTATTGTTCAGGGATGGAAAAATATCTCACAGGGTGCATCCATATGAAGCTGTGTCAGAAATGTTCTTTAACATAAACAGAGGGCCAGATCCTCAGCTGGTGTGAATTGATGTGTTTTATTGACTTCCCTGGATGTTTCAGTTTTCTCTAATTGAAGATCATGCCCCAAAGAGTGAAAAAGCTATTGACTATTTTCTCCAGTACTGGACTCAGAGGACTCTTAGGAGGAGGAAAAAGAAAGGAGACATACGTGGGTAATTATAGACTCATCTTCCCATAAAGCTCTAGGGTCTGGTGTACCACAAAGTGCTATTCTGTCACTCTCCTCTTGAGTCTAGTTCAACATGTACATGGGGCCATTAGTAGGTTAATAACACATGGGGTTCCTGTCTGTCTTTCAAATTAAGTAAATATTACACAAAAAAGGCCCTCCATGAGTCCTCTGGGGGAAGGGAAGGAGTTGGGGTTTGCTAATCTCTGCTTCATAGTTCTTCCCTCAGAAAGCCATGGCAAGAAAATATGTATTTTAGTGTTTAGATCATGCTTTTGGGTTTATTTTCTTTCCCTTACTGTCCAACTACAGTAAGGAAGGGGGGATGGGTGGGGGAGGGGGGAATGGAAGTAACAACCAATGAAGGTGTATGTGGGAGTTTACCTGGACTGGTTGGGACAGAATCAGTGCAGAGGCCCAGGGGTTTTAAAAAAAAATCTGCGACCTCCTTCAGAGCACCTGAGTTTGGTACATCACTGAAGTGAGTTCTCTTTTTAGTTCTGAGTAGGAAGCCACATTGACCTCGCGTTTCCTCACCTGGGAAGGATGATCACATAGAAACTGAAACCCAAACTGGTGGATTTTGCAGTCCTGCACTTAAAATTCATCCAGACAGTGTCTTGGTGGCTAATGATTTAGAAGCAAGAAAAACCCAATTGTGAGACGTCATGTTGGGTTTGAGCTCACTGAAATCATTCGGAATATACCATTGACTTTAGTAGGCTTTGAATTGGGTCCATGTTGTCTAATTGTTAATCTGCGGCACTGGCTCTGATTAGACGATTCAGCAAAAGCAATCCAGAGGCATGTGGTAAATGGTTAGGGGGACTGAGTTGGGACACTGGAGACCTGGAGTCTTTTTTTGGCTCTGCCACTGACCCTCTGTGTGATCTTAAGCAAGTCACTTCGTCTCTGATCCTCTATTTCCACTCCTGTCCTTTGTCTTGTCATCTTTGACTGTAAGTTCTTTGGGGCAAGGACACTCTTACTATCTGTTTGTACATTGTCTAGCACAGGGGTCTGCAACCCAAAAGAAAAGAGCCATTTTTGAAAATTCCTTCAATAACAAAGTGTTTTGAGAGCCACAATGGGTGTAGCCTCCTGGTGGGAGGTGCAGGGAGGTGAGCCAGGATTTCTGCTGCAGGGTCCCCTTATGCAGGGGGGGGAAGCCTGGAGCTTGGCATGAGCTGCCCGTGGGGTCCCTGGTGGCTGGGGGAAGCCCAGAGCCAGGCATGGGCCTCCTGCAGGGTACCCCGGTGGTTGGGGGAGCCAAAGAGCCGCAAGGGGGCAGCCAAAGAGCCGCATGTGGCTCCAGAGCCACAGGTTGCAGACCCCTGGCTAGCACAATGGGGGCTTGCTTTCAGGTCAGGCTTCCAGGTGCCACTTTACTATTATAATTATGTATTGTATCAATGTGGTTGGTCTCCACAAAATTTCTAAAGGATGCCCTTGAAAAGGAGTAAGTAGGCAAAACAAAGGGTCAGTGTTACCAACCCTCTGGGATGCCAAGTGGAGTTGAAAATTGCTATTTTAGACTGCCTATAAAATCTCCATGGTGTGCTGGATGTTGAAATACTATGCAGACTTACTGAGAGTCTCAGTTTAAAAATATTGTTTGTCTTCCTGATGTATTTTCTATTTGGCAAGTGAGATGAACAGCAGTATGTGGGAACAAGGACATTATGTACTATTTTTTCTTTAGTTTATGCAACATTACAACTTTCCTGCTTCAACAATAATTTCATGTGAGTTTTTAAAAATGTTAAAAAAAGAAATAAAAAGTGGTGGTTTCAAATGAATGGTTCTCTGATTCCTTTTTTATTATACACCTCAACATGTCCACATATGTTATCCACTCTATTTTATTAAAACAAGAGAATCTTAGCTCTTAAGAGTTTTAAGAACACAGTTGCTTTTGATGTTCTGGTAATCTCATCTTCCAACGGTGGTTTTGAATGCAACTCAGGCTTTAGAATTTGTTTTAGCTTCTCATGAGAGAGAATACAATTTCTATACCTTTTGGAAGTAGAAGAGTGTGGGTTATTGGAGTTGGGTGCTGGAGACTCAAGAAGCTTTTTAAAAGCAGTAATCTTTTTTTACTTCTGAGCAGGGGAAATCTAGGAAAGCGAATTGTTCCTGAGTTGACAGTTTTTTACCTCTTGTACTTATTTTTCAGTTTTTACTTGCGCAGATAAAATAGCCATCTAGCATACCTGATAGTAGAGGGCAAGTGCTGATGTGAACTTTTAAAAATTGAGGCTTTTTTTATATTTTAAAAATTGACTGGTTCATTGGATAGACTATTAATCTGGATTCAGTTTCTTGCTCTGCCACAGACTTCATATGTGACTGTGGGCAAGTTAGTCATGTAGTTTCTCCTGTCAGCAATAAAAAAGACTCATGGCACAGGCATGGCTGGCCCAGGTCAGTTGGTTCGGGCTCATGGGGCTTGGGCTGTAGGACTATAAAATTGCAGTGTAGACATTCACATGTGGGCTGGAGCCTGGGCGCTCGTATCCTGGGAGATGGGAGGGTCTCATGCTGGAATGCCTACGCTGCTATTTTTGGCCTGATAGCAGTTGGAACTTTGAGCAGTCAGCTGACCGGAGCTCTGAGACTTGGTGCCCTGGGTTTTTTGTCTCAGTGTAGACATATCTATGTCTCGGTTCCTCTGTAAAGTGGAGGCAATAGACATGTTCTACCTTAAAGGGAGCGAGAAAAGGACAAGGGCATTTTGGAATGCCTCATACATAAGACTATATCTTAGAACATTTTATTCCTGTGTAAGGTTATATATAGGATCAACATCTCTTATTATATATGCAAATCATGGCAAGGTTCCTCCTTGGTTTGAACGTGGTGGACAAGATCTTAGCCCTGCTCTGGCTGTTTTGCAATGTTCTGGAAGTGTGAATTGGTCCAAAAGCCCCCAAGGGATTCTACTTTCGTACAACAAGCCTCAGTAGGCGTAAATTAGTTGTAGTGGTCCTTATGCCATGTACTGTCTTCTGGGCAGGGACAACCTTATGCTTAACTGATCCCCCTGCTACCAGAATGACCCCTGGTGATTGTGGGCAGCTGATTATATAATAAATCAAAACAGCCTTTAGGCTCATGCTGGAGATTTGTTTAGGACAGGAAGTGTGTAAAGGTGGCTTAAAGCTACATTTTTCCCTTCTGCATGCAGTCAAGCACTAGACTAGATGTTTAGGCTCAGCATAGGCTTGGTAACTTCTTCTGGGTACGTGCTGCTATAAATTGTTAGCAGGCTAAAAGCAGGTGGTATGCAATGCTTTGTTCTTTTGGTTATGATTTATTGTTACTGGGATTAAGACTGGTCTTTGAAAGTATATTAACTTTTTTCACAAAGATCTTTCACCCCTATTTTCATTGAAGCTTCACAGGACGTTCCTCATTAAACACCAGCACCACTTGCTTCCTTTCCTTTCAAAATTATACAGGAAGTAAATCTCTCCTTTTCTGACTTTCCTCTTCACTTGCTGCCACTCTTTATTTCATATTGACAAGAAGTGACTGGGGAAAAAAACAGCTGAAAGGCTGCCGTGAGGCATCTCTATCTACATAAATAAATATTTAGGATTTAAAATATTTGCTAACTCTCCATTTTTGCCTTTTTTGTTTTTCTTCTGCTGAAATCAGTTTATGGCATCCCATCTCTGATGTCTCAGGGTTTAAGTATTTAGATAGCTTTGGCATGTCTGTGTTTCCCACAAGTAAATTTAAAGTTATCACTCCCCATGGTAAACTCCCTAAGACAGTTAACTGATGTCATTGTCTTAAACTGTAACTTTGAAGGCTTCTTGCCCTTCAAATGTGCATGTACAAATAGCATGTAGTAATAGTCTTGGGAGTGTTCCATTTAGATGCTAGTCCTTCATGTTGTTTGATGAAGCAGAACTAAGAACTAAAACAGTTAAAAATAATCCTTTCTGTTCAATGCAAACTTCAGCTTGCGCCTGATGTTTTTCATATTGCCATAAGGCTCATCCAGCCACCTCAAATGCATTGATTTAGGGTAATCAGCACTGCCAAATGCGCAGTTCCCACACCTCAGATTTGCAAAGTCAGATCTCTTCTTGTGGTCAGACAGTGTTGACTTTAATATCTGAACTCTAATCTCACACACTATCCCACCTCCAGATCATATATTATAAGAAGGCATTTAATATAGGCCAACACTGTGAAGTCGGGGAATATGTCTGAAGATGCATAAGAGAAATCCTTACAGATCTGAAATAAGTATATTACATTTGTATCTATCTGATCCATATCTAAAGACTGAATGTTAAGTGACCTCTACTGACTCCATATGAGACTGCCTTACCCAGAAGTTTGGAACACTTCTGTGGTTCATATGCTTTTTCAGCTAACTTCAGTTCAATAAACTTTATTGGACTGAGGGATGAGGCTAGTTTTGCCAAAGGAGAATACGGAACTATCAAATATTTTCCAGTTCAGGTTATAGAATTTTGGATTATCCATTCAACTGCCTTTTGGAAGTTACAGTGAAGACTGATAGACTTTGCTTTATGTTAAGTAATTCCCCAGCTTCCTCTATTCCAGTGGCTTTCAAACTTTTTTTCTTGAGACCCAGTTGAAAAAATTATTTATACCCATGACCGAACAATTACATCTTTGAGCACTGCATTCCAGTCTTTTGTTGGCGGCAGCAGGGGGAATATTGGATATCGCTAAGGAGGAATTAGAGGAACAGCCTAACCCTGGGAGGAATGTCATCGAGCATGTGGCAGGAGCAAATAGCCTGAGTGATGCCATAGTAGGGGAATACCTGGAGAGGGCCGAGGAGTCCCAACGGACCTACTACAGTTGACAGATGAAAATGCAGAAGTTGCAGCTGGGAGAATGGGTGATGGTGCTGGTGCCAGCTGCAGAAAGTAAGCTTTTAGCCAGTTGGCAGGGCCCATACAAAGTAGTGGAAGCCATCGGGGATGTAAATTACAAGGTGGAACAATCGGATCGCAGAAAACCTGAACAAACTTACTACGTGAACTTACTGAAACCCTGGTGGGACCAGGAAACATACGTGGTTACTCAAGATGCAAGCACTGTACTGGAAGCCCTGGAGGGGAAGGTAAGAATATCCCCTGAACTGACCGCAGAACAACAGTCGGAAGTCATCACCATGGTTCAGAGAAATGAAGACATGTTCTCCAAGCGACCTGGCTGTACTTCAATGGTCCAACACCACATTATCACCGACCCAGGAGTACATGTAACAATGAAGCTATACCTGAGGCGAAAAGGGAAGAAATTAGGACGGAGGTAGAGAGGATGCTGGAACTCAGGTTGATTGAGGAATCCCACATAGATGACGTGCCATGCTCCTTCAAAGATATTATTTTTGACATAACTATCTGATCTTGTTTCTTATTCATAATTTCTATTTGCTATGTTTGTGTAGGTAAATATATTTTACTGACAAATAAGATAGCATATCTTCCCCACAGATCTTACAATATTAAGTTCCACATGGTATATGTTGCATTGAGAGCACAAAACAATAAAAACATACTGGATATTCCCTTTTCAGGATTTCACAGATGTTGGGGAATTTTCTGCATGCTGTAGAGCTACTAATACCATATCAAAAAGGGTGAGTCCCTCAAGACTAGCTCATCTATAGAGATTGCATAACATCTGAGAAAGTAAACCACAGAGGACTAAATAAACAAAACCATGACTGTTTTGTTAATTATGCAGCTGTCTTGCATGTTTTTTTTTTTTTTTTTGTTTTTGTTAAAAAAAAAAAAAAAAGTTTTTAAGAAGGTTTGGGGTTGAACTGGGGACAAAAACACTGGGAAAGAAGAAAGACTAAGCATGAGAGAAGGACCATTAAATGTATGGTAGGAACAGGCAGTAAGGAAGAACAGGGCATATAGGGTGTTGGAAGGGGAGGAAAGGAGATGTTTCAAAATTATTATAACTATGATTTTTTTTAGTAGGCTTCTTGGGATTGGAATCAGGAGGGGGAATAGCAGAAAGTTGTCAGTGCAACAGAAGGAGCAGAAGAGAAAAACGAGACTGAGGTGGAAAGACAAGGAAAAGTAGAAGGGTAGAGCTCGGAGGCCAAAGGAGAGTGAAATCCTGAATAAACAGGGGAGCAAAGGAAGTGTGACAGGACAAGCAATCCTGAGAAACGTCTCTAGATCACGCAGTAGGACATGGTCTGGAATCAGGACTTACAGTGGAATCCGGGACCAGATGGTTGATCAGGGTCTTCAGCGTTAATTCAGCTAAGGCCAGCTGAGAGGATCACCAGGTCTGCTCTTAAAATCAGCAGCAGCACAGGCTCATGGCTGCTCAACCTTTCCTCCCATAGCTGGGATCGTGTCTGTGCCTGCCTTGTTCCTAGCTATGTTCCTGCTTTGCCCCAGTCTACTCCAGCCCTGCTTGTCTCTCGACTCTGACAGGAACTCAGCTCTGACCATTATGCCTGACCACTCACAGCCTGCCCCATGACTGTGGTGCTATGGTTTGGCAGGGCTAGGCTCTTTGGAATTCTGGTGGATCTCTATCTTAGACCCTCTCCCTGCTTCATTGGAGTCAATGGTGAAACTTCTATTGACTTCAGTTCTGCAGGATCAGGTCCTTAGTGATGACCAGGTGGGACCCTGCTACTTAATGGTGGACTTACTGTGCCATCTGTCAACCCCAAAATAAAGATCTTTCCAAACGTCTTCAGGAATCCAGCTATCCAACCCTCTGTTGTCAATGCCCATAAATTTACAGGCCAATGTGTTTTCTTGCATCCTCGCACATGTGGGAAGCAGTGATGGGACAGAGATTCAGCCTTAAGAGGGCAATACTGTTATGTTCCAAAACAGACATGCCTTTCCAAAGGAAACGTATGTTTCCGATTGCCTTGTTTTGAGAAATATTCTCAAATATTATCAGCCTTTCAGCATGTGTATTTGGCAGTGCGACTAAACAATTTCTGGAAGTTAGAGCCTGACCAGGTCAAAAAAACAAGAGTCCTGTGGCACTTTTAAAGAGTAACAGATTTATTTATCGCATGAGCTTTCATGGGAGAAAACCCCATTTCGTCAGATGATTTGAAGATGGGAAACTTACAAAATGGGAGGAAATTAAATGCAGGGGAGTGTATGACATAGGTGTAAGAATTCAAACACTGGGGAACAGCACATAGAGGAAGGTGAGGTCAAATCACCTGTTGTAATGAGAGAAAAATCTGTAGTCCCTGTTTAACCCCAAGGCAACTGAGTCAAATTTGCATATAAATTCAAGTTCTGCAGTTTTTCTGAAGCTGTGCTTTTTTTCTCTGTTTCAACACAGCTATTAGCAAGTCAATGGAGTGAGCAGAGAGATTGAAGTGTTCCCCTATTGGTTTTTTAGTGTTGCAATTTCTGATGTCAGATTTGTACATTTATGTTTTTGCGCAGAGACTGTCCTGTTTGTCCAATATACAAGGTCAAGGGGCATGTCCCCTGATGTCAGACTGATTTTGTAAAGTGTGTTTTACCTATAATGCTCATTCCTTACTAACTTTTTTGTCCCCATTTTCTTTATATTTTTGGCATGTTGTATGCATGAAAGGTGCTAATTTGACAGCTCTGAACACTGTTTGTTTATCCAGAGACCAGGCATAGGGAGCAGTAGTGTCCTGACAGTGTGTCTCAACCCTTATCTGTTAGGCAACCTCTCCACAATTAGGTGAGATGTTTGGTGGCTTTGTCTATTCAGTCCTGTGCCTCTCTGCTGAGATTGCCTTACTGGTGGGTGTTTGAGATTTTTTCCTTTGGCCCTGCAGTGGGGGCTAAAATGTGATCCTAAGTGATACACTGAGTACCAATTGTGTTGTGGAAACGGGGGTCTGATCTGAAGCCAATTGAAAGGCCCCTATTGACTTTAGTAATTGAGGTCAGACTCTTGTTTCAAATCCATATTATTAAACATTGGGTAGTAACAGTTTTGCTGTGTTGGGACTTGAGTGGAGTTTACAGGTGAAACGTTCCATCCCCAAGTTACTGAGCCATCCAGGCCTCTTCAGCAAGCCTTACTTTGAAGCTACAAGAAGAAAATACAATAGCCTTAGGATTCTAATAGAAGTTACTGTTCAACATTGGAGGTATGAAAAGTGCTTTTATGGTGGTGTTGCCCAGGGGTGGGCAACATTTTTGGCCCAAGGGTCACATGCCATTTATGGTCACTCAAAGTGGGCCTCTGGTGGGGGGGCAGGAGTGGAGGGGTGAGGCTTGGAGGGGGGGGGCAGTGCCCCCTTCCAGAAAAAGGGATGGAGTGGTTGCAGTAGCACTCTGGGTCTGGCGGAAGCTGCTGATGGTGGGGTGTGTGTGTGTGTGGGGGAGAGCGACTCTGAGTTGGTGGGCTGGAGGACAAGCGCTTGTGAGCCAGATCCAGCCCGTGGGCTGTAGTTTGCCCGCCTCTGGTGTAGCCTGAAAAGATCATGAGACTAATTTTAAAAAAAAAAGTAATGGGTGGATGTGTCCAGATCCTCAGCTAGTATAAATTAGTTTAGCTCACCAGTTGTCTTTTTTTTTTTTTTTTTTTTCCTCACGCTGTGTATTTACACAGTTCCTGTGAGTTTCTGGCTTGTCATAAACAGATTATTTTTGTAATGTGTGTGTGTGGTGCTGGGAAGCTGCCCAACTGTGGTCTGCTTGAGGACCCCAAAACAACACGAATCAGTGTGACTCAACAGTAACGTTGCCATTTGAGTTAGACTTCTGGACCAGAAGGAAGAAATCATTTACTCTGGTGACCAAGATTATGTTGTGGGGACTGTTAAAATGAATTACATTCGCAGTAATGCAAAATTATTTGGCAGTGCAGCTAAACAATTTCTGGAAGTTATAGAGCCTGATAAGGTTTAAAAAAAACAAGAGTCCTGTGGCACTTTTAAAGAGCAACAGATTTATTTATCGCATGATAAATGGGGCTGACATGGGACTGCTAGCTGCCAAAATCACACCAATGGTGTGTTTATCCTTCGTCTAGGTTTTATCAGAATATCTGCTAGTTACTAGGACGTGGAAAACATTAATACAAGAGTGAAAATTAAATGGGAGCAGTTAGGCTGGCAAACCAAATAACCAGTGTATGACCCATAACAATTTAGCAAGATTCTAAAGGGGTAGCCATGTTAGTCCATTGTAGAAAAACAACAGAGTCCTGTGGCATTTTTAAAGACTAACAGATTTTTTTTATCGCATGAGCTTTCATGGGAGAAAATCCCACTTCGTCAGATGCTTTTGAAGAGGCATTACAGTTGTAACCAAGGCAATTTACTTGTATATCAATATCAAAGAAATGTTAATAAAGCTAGCTCTAACTCATTTACTAGTATTGTTAAGACTCAGAGTAGATGGTAAGTGTATTTGTCCTTGGTTATCTATGCAACTGTGTTCAGAAGATCAAAAATGTGAGACACTGCAGAAAAGTGAAAAGACAAGAGTCTTGTGGCACTTTTAAAGACTAACAGATTTATTAATCGCATGAGCTTTTGTGGGAGAAAATCCCACTTCATCAGACGCTTTGAAGATAGGAAAGTTACAGAGTGGGAGGAAATTAAATGCAGGGGAGTGTATGACATAGCATCAGGTCAGGCTGTAACAGCAAATCAAAGTAGGTGTTAGGATTCAAAACACTGGGGAACAGCACATAGAGGAGGGGGGAGGTCAATTCACTTGATGTAATGTGAGAAAAATCCATAGTCCCTGTTTAACCCCAAGGCAACTGAGTCAAATTTGCATATAAGTTCGAGTTCTGCAGACTCTCTTTGAAGCTGTGATTTGTTATTCATCTGTTTCAACACAGCTGTTAACAAGTCGTTAAGGGAGTGAGCAGGGAGGTTGAAGTGTTCCCCTACAGGTTTTTCAGTATTGCAGTTTCTGATGTCAGATTGATGAAGTGGGATTTTCTCCCACGAAAGCTCATGCAATTAATAAATCTGTTAGTCTTTAAAAGTGCCACAAGACTCTTTTGTCTTTCTACAATAGACTAACACGGCTACCCCTTTGGAATTTGCAGAAAAGTGGTAATATTATCTATGTTGTCTTCAGCTTATTTATCCATGCTAAATGACTGGTGGCTCCCTTATGTAAATCAGTGTAACTAGGTTACCTGTGTGCACAGGAAAGGGAATGTTAACTTCAAAGGGTGGGTCAGTTCCTGCTCAGTAAAGGAGCAGCAGTCACATGCTGTGTCCTCAAAGCCTTTGACAACATGTTTTCAGCCATAAGAGAGAAACCTGGGGCCTGAGTCTGCTGAACTTTAAATGGGAAAAGTGTAAACTGTTGGACTGATGTCTTCCGGGTAGTTACTTTGGAATATCCTGGAAAATGCATAAGAATACTCTACATATAAGCTGCCTTTGGATTCTGGCCTGTTAGAGAATGATTTTATATATAATGACTCTCATGCAAACCAGCAAATTCTACCAGCTACAGTTCTGCTCTGAGGACTTGGCAATCACTTGTGGCGTATATGATTCTTGAACTATCCAATAACGCTCTTCTGTTGTTAATAAATCTTTAGTTACTCAGGATTGGCTGACAGCGTGATACTTGGCTCAGTCCTGCAATCTTGACTCTTGTGAATGGTCTCACTGAAATCCACAGGATTACTTGCATGAGTACAGGCTACATACTGACACGAGTAATGGCTGTGGGTTTGATCCCCTAATCTGTACATGTATCGGCTTCTGGCAGCTTGCATGCTTTATATAGATTAATTTTTCATTATCTGACTGACATTTAACTCTTTTTTTAAATTTCCTTTCCTATATTACAGGTGCTGTCTGCTTGTGTGTTAACCATAATCCTAGGATGCATATTTGGACTGAAGCCTAGCTGTTCAAGAGATGGTAATTCATGTGATTTTCAATATGAACATTCAGAGAAATTCTTTTTTTAAAAAAAAGAAACCATGAAATTATTAGAGTAGCATCTTTATGTTGCAGGAAAAGGCAGTTTACATGCATTTCCTGAAGTAATTTAAGTTGCCAGTACATTAGTTCCAAGACTTTCCTGTGGGAATTCCTAAGTGTCTCTTCTATTTCATGGGTGTGCCCCCCCCCCCCCCCCCCCAAATTATAAGGTTTGCTCAGACAGGAGACTAAAAGGGAGGAAGTAAATCATCCATGAAAGAAATCCAACTTGGTGTGGGTTGTGACAGATTATGACTAGACTCAGAACACAAAAATGCTACTGAATTTAGTGTAAGGTCATTGCAAACTCAGCCAACAGTCCTGTGATGATATTTAATTTGATACTCCATTTACTGTTAAATCCTCACTGGAATCTATTTGGTATTGTTCTACCATTTTTCTCAGGCTTTGTAGTGAGGACCACAGTTTGTTCTGGCTAATTACCTGGTGAGCAGAAGGAGATGAGGTGGATACTTGATTCAGTAGTACACTTCAATTCTCTAGTTTTCTTTTACTTTTAGTAACTGCAAAATACTTATTATCCTTTGTAGATAGGAGCTAGAACATGTGGTTTTAATTATGAGGAAATAAACCAGCTACATATGTGTGTATTTGTAATATGCCAGTCACCATGATATATAAAAACACATCTCTCTAAAGTGTTACTGTGTCATTCCCTACAGTGATCTTACTGATGTTCTAAGCATATTGATCAACCCCCTATCAAAGTTTAAGCATTGACTTCTAAACTTCCACCTCATAGTCCCTACCAGCATCCTAATAGTCACACATTGCTCATTTGAAAGAAACAGTAGAAAAGATATGATGGAATGTTAATTGTGGTATGTTTTCAGTCTGTAATCAGACCCTTAACGAAAAATTATAGTGGTACAAAGTCTGTCTGGAGCAGACCCTAGTTTTCTACCTTTTGCAAATATTTAGATCCCGTTACCACTGTTCGAATTATGAACAACGTTTTACTAATAGCTGCTAAGCTCTTACTACTTTCAGTAACATCACTATCCAATATTTCAGTCAAAACCTGCAAAGGCCGTTGCTTTGAAAGGACATTTGGAAGCTGCCGCTGTGACAGAGACTGTGTTAAACTTGGAAACTGCTGTTTAGATTACCAGGAAACGTGCATAGAGCCAGGTAAGGGTGAAAAAGCTGGGCAGACAGAAGAGCAGTTAGATGATTTGCCTCTTGAGTTAGCTCCTCTGGCGGGAGTGCTAGTGTAGATAGCTCATCAGCTGCTAATGGCAGTTTAGGTAGCATGTTGCTTAGGCCTGCTGTGAGAACGTGATAGTTAAAATGCCATTGATCTGTCCCTGCTAGTAATCCTGCTACTGCTTTCACTGATGAAGCTGTAGTTGTTATCATAATCACAATAAAATAATAATGATGATTATAACCAAGTCCTGTATTTGGTACAGGCTGCACTGGCTGGCATGGGGGGAAATAGGGGAGGACTCCTCCCACTCCCTGTTCTTTTATGATCACTCCCTACCCAAATGGAAAAGA
The DNA here is from genome assembly GCA_007922175.1 of Pelusios castaneus. Lineage (NCBI taxonomy): Eukaryota > Metazoa > Chordata > Testudines > Pelomedusidae > Pelusios > Pelusios castaneus. The sequence goes on from ML685835.1 coordinate 9,817,034, forward strand.
AAAGACATGACATAGCTACCTCCCTAGTAGAGCTGAGCAGTAATGGGACTTGCTGTCCAGGAAACATCCTATGTCTTTGGAGTCTTTTTGTTCCATTGCAAAGCATCTTAATTTTTTATGTTCAGTAGCTTTCTGGCCTAACAGCTGCCCAGTAGTCCTAGAGGGTGACATGTACCTGATGGATAAAAACATCTGAAAATAACCTGACTAACTACGACCTTGATCTGGTTTCTGTTCACATCACTAGGCGTTTGACCATTGATGCTAAACATACACTGTCGCCTTGATTCGGAAAAGCACTTTAACACACTTGAACAGGTGCTTAACTCCATCGCTCCTCAGGACAGCACTTAAAATGAATCCTTGCACAAATGCAGGGTTAAGTCTGCTTGCTACAAAAGATACAAATTGCCACACTTCAGGAAATCCATAAGAGGCTGCCTTTTGTTCTCCTTCTTGGGCTGTGGCAATATAACTACATGATGTATAATAGTATTCAGATATCCCTGCGCATGTTGTCATTTAGAAGTGACGGCTAATGCTTTCTGCAAGGTCAGATTCTGCTCTGTTGCATGTATGGACTCCTCAAAACTAATCTTTGCATGTGCATCAGGAGGGAGAATTTACCTTACTCCTCTATGTAGACAAGAACTAAAAATTGTACTTTTTGCATTTTTATTTCTGATTGTAGCTGATATATGGACCTGCAGTAAGTTTCGCTGTGGAGAAAAGAAGCAGCCAGAGTATCGTTGCTCCTGTTCAGATGATTGTGTAGAAAACAAAGATTGTTGTGTCAATTATTACATAGTTTGTCAAGGTAAACATCCATCTTGCATTCCCAACCTCACCTTGCTTGTTTGAAAGGAACAATAGAAAAGTTATGAAACAATGTTAATTGTAACGCTTTTAGTCTTTGGTCATACCTTTAACTGGAATATCTGTAATGGTACAAAAGCTGTTGAGAGCAGGCAGGGGTGCCTTTTCAGATTTTGGTAAGGGGGTAACTTTAACCGTGGTGCTACTTAGACACCTGAAAAAACTAGTGTTTTTGCAGATGATAATTTAGGAAGTAGCTGAGAGGAGTATTGTATCTAATGCCTATACAGAGAGCGAAAATTAAATATCGTACCCATTCAGCTCTGATACTAACATGTTCCGACACCTTGTGTCAAGTGACATAAGGGACACTGGTTAGGTTTTACCTTTTTAATGTACATTCTTACTCTTGAATAAAACAATTGAAACAATTGTAGAGAAATCTAGATTACTTTCTCTGGTGTCACATTTTGAAGCTTTCTTCACAGCCATGAGAGCTAGAAACTTACTTTTCCTTTAAGAATGAAGGCTGAAATCACCACATGTCCACTTGATTCCAGGAGCTGAGGCTTTAAGAAAAATAATTATCATGAGACTCATGATAAAATCATGAGTTGGCAATACAGCTTTCATTTTTGTTTAAAGGCTAGTTAATTTCCAGAAAACTCTTAAACACAACAAACACTACAGTGATTGAGTTGCAGTTCTCACAGGAGAATATTTAAAACCAAACACCAAGAAAATTTCATGTTTCAAGGTGGAGAGAAAAATTGAGTCTTTTGAGATGTATCCAAGCCAGTGCAAACAGAAAAGGAAAATAAACAGGCACAGGAGCTCTGGGCAGCTCTTCCTTTTGGAAAAAAGTTGGATGGTCAGATCTTCCAGTCCTTAATCAGGTGAAACTTTTGCTGTCAGCACCTCCACTCATAGGTATTAAAGTGCTCAGTAACTATACACTTAAATATCTGAACCATCTTCTCCAGGGCTACATATTTTATACACATTGGCTCGGACCACATTTTTTGACATATTCTGAACAGTGTGAAGCACGCAGATGGTGTCCAGTAAATACAAATTATCACATTGATCATTGACTTCATGAACTCTGTAGAAGCAATTCCTGTTCTTCATTTTGGAATTAGCCTGAATACAGCTGAAGGGTTTGAGGCATAGAAACATTGGATACTTATACACAACTTTGTCATTCTTTCCTTTTTCTCAAAATCAGAACAAAAAATGACAAAACAAAATGTTTTTGTTAAAATATAAAACTGCACAGCATCCTCTGCCCTACAACCCAGCACGAGGCAGAGCTTGCCAAGACTTTAAATAAGTGATCTTCTCTCATCTGAACGTCTCTCTCATTTCATCCTTCCTGACTTCGCTGCTGCTTTTCATGATGTCCTACCCAATTGCCTGGGTCCGTTTGCTGGAGTCTCAGAAAACTAGTCATCTTGGGTTTGCCCCTGTCTGTCAGACTTTCTTTTTTTCCCTCCCCAGTATGCAGCAGAGAGAGAGTCCCCAGAGTCCTTGATTCTGCTTCCACATCCCCTCTCAGACATCCTGAATGATCTTAGGCCAGTGCCTTAAGGACAGAGTTTCAAATGCTTTTAGGCACCTCAAGGTGCAGCTAACATTTAGTGGGATTTACGAAGCGCCTCCCCTTCCAAGCCATTTAAAATGTCTCACTAGGTTCCTTAAATATCTTTGGAAATCTGGCCCTTAGTCTCTGTGCCCCATCTGTACTAGTGCCACTACGCACAGCTCTTCCTCACAGATGGGCTGTGAGAAGAAACAGATGTGACATTGAGATACTGCAGTGACAGTGTGACACACTATCACTTCCCTGGCGCGGTTTGGCTTCTTGTCAGTTATCCCCCTTCACATCTCTCTTCTGGACTGGAACATAATGTTAGCTGTATTTCTTGGGAGTCCCTTGTGTTCTGTCTTCAAACCCTGCCTCCAAGAGAGATTCTTGTTTTACAGGAAAACAGAGTCCTGTGGGACTTTTCTGCCGCAAAAGCTCATACAATAAATAAACTTTTTAATCTTTAAAAGTGGCACGCACTCTGTTTATTTTTCTGCAATAGACTAACATGGCTACCCCTTTGGAACTGTTTTACTGGCTTATCTCAGGATATCGAGGTCTTTATCTTAATAACCCTGCCTCTGTTTATAAACAAAACGCTGCCTCCCTGTGCCAGGGATGCAGGCTGAGAACAGCAGCTTTCCTTTGCAGAACTCGCATTTCACATTCAGGGCTTTCCTCTACTCACTAAAACAGGTCGCTCAGGGGTGTGAAAAATACAGCCCCCCCCCCCCCTCCAGTTTTGCTGCAGTTAAGACCTCAGCGTGACCTAGGCTATGTGCTCAAACTTGGGAGGGGAGGGGGCAGAAGGTCCCCCATGCCTTTCCTGTAAATAGTGCCCTTGAGCTGTTTTCTCACTTTAGCAAATCTTTAGCTCTTGTTACAATTGTTATGATTTCTGGCCAACTTTTTGCTAATGGCTGGCAAGTTCTAATCAATTTTAGTAAAGATAATGTTTAAAAACAGTTCAGAGTTTATACAAAGATTTGCTGGTCATCCAGGTAGAGTGTACTGATTATTTATGAGTACAGAGTTTGGTTAGAGGTTAATAAGCATAGGGAATACATAGTCTGTGTCCCGGATAAGGTGTTGAGGGTTCAGTGGTTAAAGAAAAAGCATCCAGTAATTTGGGAGCATCACTTGTAAAAGTTACATAGGACGCAGTTAATGGAGTAGAAATGTCAATAGTAGTGGGTTGTCACTCTCACTGAGTCAGTGGTATGGTGTAAATAGCTCTTTGAGTGAGAAGGTCTTGAAACTTCCTGACGCTGATGCACGGTAGATCTCTGGCTTACTTCTCTTACTGTCTGTGCCTAGTTATGTGTTTTGATATAAATGTGTCTTGACCACCTGATGGTGTCAGACACCCATGAGACTCTGTGTCAGTTGGGCGTAGTGCCAACCAATTCCGCAGTTTTATAGCACACCCTTGTTTTAAGGGTCTCAAGCTCCCAGGGCTCTGACGATCAGGGCGTGTGTCTGGGCCTCGTTTCCCTTCGCTTTCAGGGTGACAGGCAGAGGAGTGTACTTCTTAATAAGATTGCTACAAGGAATGATGATATCAACTGGTAACTCCTGGTCTTGCATCTTAATGGTGTGAAAAGTGAAAGAAAAGGATATTTTATGAAATTTTGATGGACATTTAGCAGCTCAGTTTTAATTAATATGAGATGTGTATAATATTTCTTAATGTCAATGTACCTGTTTTAGGAGAGAAAAGCTGGGTTGAAGAAAAATGTGAAGACATTAATGAGCCCCAGTGTCCAGCAGGGTAAGGATAGTCTCTATTTGGAAATTTTGATTTAAAATAATACTTTTAAGGGCAAAATCATCTGTTTACAAACACGCCCTGCCCTCCTCAGCTCAGCTCAATAGTAATTGTACTATGTTTTTATAGTGTCCCAGTAACATTACAAATATAGATGTTTTTATCCTGGTAAAACGTTCAGTATACAGGGACCATTTTATAACAATATCCCATAAGTGTACAGTCCTGCAACGTGCTGGGCGCTCACTGCTTCTATCTCAGAATCGTGCAGGATCGGGCCTTTTTAAGGTAACAATTTTTTTGTGGTGGTGTAAATAGTAGATACTCCAGGCTTAGGAACTAAAAATTGTGTTCTATGCAGCCAGCTAATGAGGCATGGGAAAGTCACATGTCATTCATCTTGCATGACCTCTCATCCCCCTGAATCTTGCATCTGGCTGACCTGTATGCTGCTGCAGCAGCTGGCCCTTTTGTCTGCTGGAGGCCACCAATCTATGACTGAGTTATTTACCTCCTTAAATCATGATTTAAGGACTTTAAGATACAGAGAATTCACCGGTAGGTGAACCATGCCCTGCGCTACAGAGGAAGGCGAAACACGCCCAGAGCAAATCAAAATCTCTGGGAATTTCCGTTCCATGATATCCTTTGAAATTTTGACTTTCTGTTGTTGTTGTTCCAAACCAGAACTTTCTTTTCTGTGGGAAATTCTGATATTTCAATTCTAGTTTCTAGATAGCTGAAATTCCACCTTCCTTTTGGCCCCCCACCCTAGTAGTGTAGAGAGGCCTTGCTGAGCCAGATAACTGTCTGGGGTTTTGAGAACTAATTCACATCCAGAGTTTCAGAAGCAAATCAAGAGAGTTGCTGCCGGCTGGGAGCTAAGTGTGTGCTGTTCAGTTTCACACCATATTGTTCTCAGAAAACAGACGAACAAGAAAGAGGGATGTGCTGATTAGAAGCTAGAGCAATGACATAAAACATAAGCATTGCCATTTATGGTTTGTGCTTTTTGTTCTTGTAGTATTGAGTTTACTGCATGGAAGGAATGTATAGTAGAGACTTTTACCAAAAGAGCATCTATTTGTGTTGAATCAGAACTTCTTCAATAAGACCCAGCACAGAATGGATGATGTGTGTTCAGGCTTGAGGCAGACAGACACCCATCCCCGAATGATAACACATGAAAACTGCATGCCCCATTCCTAGAGTGGGGATACACAAGAATGCAAGTGAACCTTGCTCGGGTGCTCACTTAGAGCTAATAGACTTGCTCTCCAGTCTCGACATCAACTATACTTTTTTTTTTTTTTTTAATATTTTGAGTGTAGGCCAAAAAGTTCCCTAATGCAGCCTTAGTTAAGAAATGATAATGGCTGTTTCCTTTTCATGTTTGCATAATTTAACTCACTCTAAATTCTTTGTTTCGGTTTGTATTAGGTGGTTCTGATGGTTCAGAGTAGAATAAGGCAAATGCTGATCCTGCAACTGCTTAAGAGAGTGCTTAACTTTATTCACCTGAGTAATCCCATGGACTTCCAACAGGGCTTCTCACATACTTGGAGTTAGTTAAGCATGCACTTAAGTCTCTGCAGGATCTGGGCCTACATGATTTATGCAAAGGAAGAAATCATTTTCTTTTTGAAGAGAAAAATCCTTGTCCTTTCCTGTGCTGAAGGAGAAACAGAATGTGGCACATTCTTAAGGTCCAGGGTAGGCTAGCTCAATATCTTCTCTGGCTGATTGAAAGGATTTGAATCTACATCTCCTTCCTCCCAGCTGAGTGCCTTAATCACCAGACTGTAGGGTTATTCTGGGTGGATAAATGCTGAAAAATCAATTGAGCCTAAAGTTCACCAACTCCAACAGGAAAGAGAGCCATCAATTAACTATAGAATGGCATATAGTCTCCTTCTTGGTCAGAATGCTTGCCTGGATGGGGGGAAGATCTGAGTTCCAGTCTAAGCCTTAGAGTGGGGTTTAACACTCACAGCCAAAGCATGTATCCCAATCACTTGGCTAAATCATGTTAAGGGATGGAAAGACACTCCAGCAGAAATGTTCAGGTCAAATTTGTTGTTAGTTTCTGGTTGACTGAAACTGCATTTTTCAGCAAATAAACTTTGAAAAGTTTCTGCTCAGTGGTAATTGTGAATGTTAATGAGCGTCTGCATACTCTTTATATCTGAAAATCGCTGTACAGATATTAAATCTAATGGTTTTTTTTTACTCTTTCTAATTGCTCAGGTTTACAAAACCGCCAGTATTATTGTTTTCTTTGGATGGTTTCAGAGCGGAGTACTTGCACACGTGGGGTGGACTTCTTCCTGTTATTAGCCAATTAAGTGAGTAGATTCTCTGTCTAAGCAATAGCATGACAATTAGAAAAACCTAAGATCTTCTTTTTCTTAAAAGTATCAGGAGAACTCTTAAACACTTGACCAGCCTCCTATAACTTTACAAATTGTCGCCCGTAAGATGATGCTGATTTATATAGCAAATGGAACATGAGGTGTGGGAGCTGACCAAGACTGAAAATGATTACGCAGTCCTTTCTGTGGTTGAGGAGTGATAATTCTGCAATGAAGTCATATTGTTGTGAAAAATAAACAAGTAGTTAGACATGCTGTTTTGACTCCATACCATTTCTAAAGTATGATTTAGTTTGCGGAGTCACTTGTATTTAGGTGGGATGTTGACTGAAGAATGGAAAGAGAGGTAGAAAGTATTACAATATTTTGAAAAGAAAAGTGGCCTGGAGAAAATAAGAGAAATGACTAACAAGATGCAAGAGCTGATGCATGGAGTAGAAAAATGATGAAATTTGAGGGAGGATGTTCATTTTGTTAAATGAGTGGATAACAGGAATGGGCCGTAGCCTTAGTGCATTTTTCCACAGGTTTTGCGGTGTTATATAGAATATAAACATGTAGTTTTCATTTTTTTTTAAAAGCCCAAACTTTTTAATCCCTTTTAACTATACATATGATTTAAACATAAAAGCTTACCAACAAACTCTTGATCTCTTGTAAAAATCCCATAGTACTTCTTGCTTGAGTAGCAATGTCCGTCTTGCTGTCGTGTCCAATTACAATCTGGGGTGACAACATTCTGTTCACCTTTTTTAAAAAAAAATTCTCTTTGAATATGATGCCAATCACAGCTGCAGCTATCTGGAGCATGACAGTTCCATTTCAGAGCAACTTTCAAGGTTTTGAAATTTTGTTTTAATTTTGAACTCGAACAAAATTTAAACCCTTTCAAACACTTTAATGAAATAAAGTGTGTTTTTTGTAACCTTCGGGTGGGCTAAATTCATTTAGTTGCCCTTCTCCAGTGCCCCACAGAAATCAATCCCAACCCCTATGGGGAAAGCAGCTGGAGACCCAGGATCCAGTCTGTACAGGACTCACGGCGAAGCTTGCTCAGAGCTACACTCACACATTAAAATACCACTAAAAACATAACAATGAACTTTATTAACTACTAACTAAATGAACCTTATCCTAAGAAAACAAACTACAATTAACCAAGAACAATCCCTTGCATGAAAGATACCCAAGAGTCCCAAAGTCTGTGTGGAGTTCACCCAACTCTCAGCTACAGTCTCTGTTCCAGTGTGGAAGCTTGAGTGGCAAGAAATAGCTGTCCTCTTCTTTCTTTGCTGGGATCCTCTGTAGCATTACATGCAGGCTTTCTCTTCTCCTCTGCAACCAGCCCTCAGTCCCAGATGCATGTCTGCAAGGTCTGTTGCAGATGACTCCTTTACATGGAGAAAACATCTTGTTCACTCCTGGCTCAGCTCCTCTCCAGAACACTGAGCACATGGTCTCCCCTCGAGGCAGCTCCTGCCTGCTGTCTGCTCAGGTTACTGCTCTCCAGTCATCTGACTGACATCCCATCACACCAGCAGGGTACACTGTGGAGCATGCTCAAATTGCTACCACTCCCTGTGTAACCCATATGCCTGAAAAGGCTATCTCTTGAGAGACCTGCTGAGGGTGGGTTACTGTTTCTGGAAGTTTCCAGTTGTGGGTCACTAATCTGCCCAACAACAGTAACCCACCCTCAGCAGGTCTCCCAGAGATAGCCTTTTCAGGCATATGGGTTACATTTTGACATAGTTTTTAATAATTAAAACCTGAGCATTTAGGGTCCAGGGCATTCCTCATGAGAGAGACTGACTTTCAAACATTCTAGCCTAATGTCATAAGTACTGGCTTGGTGTGCGTATGGCCCAGGTTTGAGCTTGTTCTGCCTGACTCAGAGCCATGTTTGTCATCCCAGATCACTCTGATTTAGGCAGAGCAGGATCTCCCGCATACCAGGCTAGAGAATGCAAAAATTAGTCTCTTGCTGGTCCCTTTCGACGACAGAGCCCCTGACTTAAGACCTTTCCAATGAACACTTGAAATGGATCACGTTTGAGCTTTAATTAAATTTCGTTTACTCAAAAATGTTTGGACTAGATAAGTCGCATCCTAATAGGGAATCTAATGGGGGATATTGTTCAACTATTAATACCTTCTGGTTCCTGCGTTTCATTTACAGGTTAAATGATTTATGGCAGGGGTTCTCAACCTTTTTGGGATTGCGACACAGCTGAGAGAATTCCCAGCTGTTCACAACACACCAAGGCTTCCCATCTCCCCAGCAGCCTCCCATATCTTCTGCTGCTTCCCGGCAGCCTGCAACCCCAAGTCTGTTCCCCCACAGCTCCCGCTCTCACCATAGCCTTGGCTCTGGCCACGCTGCCCTATCCCTGCATCCCCTCCACTCTGGCCCTGCTGCTCTTTCTGGCCCCCACCCTGCCCAGCAAGGGCAGCACTGCACCAATCACCATAACAAAGGGACTCCCGCCCCATAGCTGCCAGAGAAACCTGCTCCTCCATCCTGAGCTCGACAGGCAGGGCAGGAGATTTAAAAATGCCCCACCTCCAGCTCCTAGGCTGGATGAGTCAGCAGCCTGCCTGAGGCTGCAATGTTAACAGCCAGCAGCTGCTGCGGCAGCTCACCAGCCATGTGGGTGGCTTAGCCTGTGGCGGCACACTTGCCGCTGTGCCGCAACACATTTTTGTGTTGTGATGCAGCAGTTGAAAACTATTTTACGGTATGTATGTGCTGGTAGAATATAACTCTATTTTGGCTGTCAATGACAAGGAGGATGGGACACCAGGAGCCTTAGCTTCTCCATGTTGTGTATAGGGACAACCACAGTATAGATAGATAGGGAAAGCCCTGTACTAGCCTGTAGCCCACAATGGCACTATCTTACCCAATGGGGAATGAAGTTGGGGGACACTAGCTTCATGACCTCATCTCTGCCCTGACCAGCATTGCTGGGCAAGCACAAGAGAGGCAGTATTTGATGTATCCTTTTGTAGTTTGGAGCTCCTGCTCTAGTGTGCACAGCCTGGGCCCTTGAAGAAATTCTGGCAGAGTGTCTTCGTGTTGTTGCACGATGACTCCTCATCTTCCTCATGATTTAGTCAAAGGCTTGAAGCCAGAAAAGCCATTGATGTCAATTGAAAGAATCCCATTGATTTTAAGTGGTCTTTGATTCTGGCTTGGAGCCTGCATTGCAACATTCTGGAATGGTAGGTGCTATGTGTAAGTTATTGTTGTTACTCACTTGTTTTCATAGCATCCTGACTAAAATAATAGCACCACATAGCCTCAGACCTGGCAAATAGTTACATGCAGGGGAAACGACACAGGTGACTAGTATTATTGAGACTACTCATACATATGTATTTACAAGTTCGGGGTCCAATAATATAAAATTCCCATTAATTCCATTTAAGAGTTAACATTTAAATAGCCAAACTGTGGTGATTAGAAGCCACATAACACAGTCTGACTCTTGCATTCCTTTTTAATACATGGGAGAAAAATGTACATTTTATTTCTACTTTTTTGTAACCAAGATTTTTATTAAACTGTCTAATTACAAATATAAAACACAGTTTTTGTTCACAAAGATAAGTGTTCCATCCTACCCCATCTCTTGAACAAACATCAGTCTTGCATTGAGACATAAATAAAAATTCATGATCATTTATCATTCTAGGGTCCTCCTGATCCTGCAAATGTTTATGCATGTGCTTAACTTCGCAATGTGTAATGCCACTGAAGTCGGTGGGACTATTCATTTCATAAAGTTAAACCTGTGGATAACTGTTTGCAGAATAAGAGATGAAATTCTCTGTTGGACATCCTGTGACTTAAAATATATTGTAGGAAAAAAGATGAAATGTTTTTCTGGTGGAATACTAAAAACCATTGAATAAATTGCTTACCAATTGATGGGAAATTGTCTCACACTTTATTTGCAGGATGCATTCATTTATAATATTGGTTAAATAATGGAGAGAAAAATCATCAGCTATATTTACTAAGCAAAACAGAAATGATATAGTCTCTTTCCATAATCCATACGCTCTGATGGCTGGCTGCCATCAACCTAATCCCCCATGTTTGACAGTATCAGGGTAATGGGTTGGACAGCTGGCATACCAAAGGAAATCTTTTTCAGACCTTCCAGGGATGTGTATTGTTACAACCTGAGCCAGTCCCCTTCAGGTGGGAAACCAGTCTGTTGTGATTGGACACAACACTGTAACGTGTTACTAAATCAGCTGGGGCTGGGCTGAGTTTAGTCATTGTTCCTAGCTCTCTGAACCCTTCCTTAGGACACGACTCGTGCCAGCTACCCCAGACTTGAACTACTGCCTCAGACCTCCCAAGCCCCTTAGTTGCTTGTACATGCTCCCTCAGAGCCTCACCTAACTGGGGGCACTGTCTTCTAATTTATCTGCTACAGGAAAGCAAGGAACACAGGCTTAGCAAAGGAATTTCTTAACCCCAATAACTCACTGTATTCTTAACAGCACTGAATTAATAATGAATTATAAAATAATTATAGTTATAATAGTCTGAGATGAAATCTCTCCTATACTGATCTCACTCCTGTGAGTCTGAGGTCTTATCTCACTTCGCACTTCGCATTTCGCACTATCCAAGATTCCTTCTGCTTCCAGAACAGTCGTCTTGCATGTGGTGAAACAGTCCCCTGCTCACAGAGAAGTCCCCCCTCCCCTTTTTTTAAAAAAAAAAAAAAGCCTTCATTCCTTTTAGGCCATATACTCCACTGGCATACTTGTCCCTTCACCCCTCTGTATAGAAAGAAGGCCCATTGTGGGGGGTTGGGGCAATGTACTGGTAATTGAGATACAGCCAATGGCCCTAGACTGTAGCTATTATGGCTTCTCAAAGAGCCCTTCTTTCACGGGAAGGGTAGTTTAATAGAATATGTTGTAATAACCTTGCCCATGGCAAGGTTATTACGAGTCCAGTGTGTAACACAAAATGGATGTCTTAATCCAAAATGGAGGTGACAAATTGGAGTTGACAGTTTGACATTAAACATACCATTCTGTCACGTTCCTTTTTGTTTGGAAAAAGGGGGTTGCAGATTTGTCTTGACTCTTCAGTATGATATTTTTCAAACCTTTTTGTTTTTCAGTTTTGTCTGGCTTTGAAATTTGGGAAGCAAGCCAAGCAGAATAGAGGACAAATGGAGAAAAGTCCCAGCCAAAATTCCCTAGGATTTTGGTTTTTTAAAAAAAACCCTCAACATGTTTGTTTATAGCATCTGAGGAGGCGGACACAACAGGTTGAAGGAATCACTATATCCCAGAACACCAGAAAGACTTTGTAGGAAGGATACATTTTATTACACTCTAAAAGAGTGTTATGTATTTTAGGAGAGGGTTTGTCCAGTTCTTATTTTATCTAAACTTTGTTTTTCCCCACTTGTGGTCTACTCCAAAGCCCATTGAAGGCAACATGAAACTTTTTCCAGTGCCGTCAATGTGTCTGAGATCAGATTCAGCTGACATGGCAGAATAACATGTTGGATATGAAGATTCCTTGATTTTTGCTAACATCTATACTGTATTGAACATGCAGAAGAGAATGATACAAAATGTATGCAGATTGTGGAACACAATCAATCTGATGAATCATTAACTTCAGGCTTATCTATTTGCGTTACACAAAACTTTTGCTCTTTGTGTGGGATTTTTTTTAATACTTTAGTGATTATATTTTTCTAAAAATTAGGTCACCTACTTTAGGTTCTTGAATGTAGATTTAGGCACCTCACTTGAGGAATCCAAATTTGATGATTTTGGGCTCAGATGAATGATTTTTCATTCCAATATATTTTGAGTGATATTTTTAAGAGAACATATGTTTGAGATTATGCCTAGAGAAAACAATAAACCCTGCTTCATTTGGGACGTGTATATAAACTGAAAGCAAAGTAAATTTCTCAGATGTCCATTCAGAGAACTAGGGCAAGAAAGTATTTTGTTTCTGGGAGCTCTCAGATTGAAATTGCTACCAGTGCTTACACTGCACAGCACTTTTAGTAGCTATCAGGTTTGTGTTCTGATTGGAACAGTGTGATTTCTTTGGTAATTCCTATATATGTTTGCAACGGGTACTGTTCAAAAGGCCAGATCCTAGGACCATTGACATCTAAGCTTTAGAATGTTGCACAGTGCAAACTCTCTAGGGAATGTGATTCGTTATTTAAAAAAAAAAAATATGGATAATTGAGTCATGTGAATTTTTTTTCACTTTTGTAACTTGACATTTTTCTCTCCTAGAAAAATGTGGAACATCCACTCCCAACCTGAGACCAGTGTATCCAACAAAAACGTTCCCCAATCATTACTCCATTGTCACAGTAAGAACTTCTGGGTTTTTCTCTCTCTCTGAAAGAGACATTGTTCAGAATTGTAATGAATTCCAGGGGAAATAGGGGATTTGTAGATTATTAAACCCAATCTGAATAATATTTAATATTTTCCATAGGGCTATGAAAAATGTAGCTACCACACTTTTCTCCACATACTTAAATCCAGGCTTAATGTGTGACAATCACTAGTGCCTAGTCAGATTAACTTGATCCAGATAATTAATAAAAACTATCCAATACCCGGGGTAAGAATTTCTGGGGTATTATTGGTATGCTTCTTCACTTTGCACATTGGTACAAATCTGATGTAGTCCACTGACTCAGTTTTGGCTAGAGGAGCAGAAGCAAGCTAGGTTCTTTTCTTATTCCTTTTCTTTGGAAAGATGTGCTCTATGCCCATCCTTTAGAACAGAAAGTATGGCATTAAGTAGATATAGCTAAGGTCTGAAATGGAAGCAGAAATCTGAAAATTGTGAGTTTTGAATGCCTGAGGAGATCTGAGGCTCTCTTGGGCTGCCTCTGAACCAGACTTGGATCCCAAAGTGTAATTGTCATAAACGACTGACCTCTTAAGGTTTCTCCCATCTTGAATTCTGGGGGAAATAAACCATTTTAAAAAAAGCTTCCAAAACTGAAACTTGTCTTACTGCCTTCCATGGTATACTGGCGGACTCCCTTGAACTTCATGGTGCAAAGAGTTTAGAAGCTCAAATTAAGGGCTGATGGAATCTCAGACTCGCTGCCTTCTGCTCCTGACTTCTCCATGATGGTGTCTCTGGGAGTGGTGTGTAAATGGGTGCTATTATGTGCAGTCTCCAGATCTGCCTATTTTTAAAAAACTCTTTAACACAACCCCCTCCCTACTATCTCTTCCCCCTCACTACAAAGTTTGAAGAGGTGGCCAGGTAACAGTGATTTGACTTTGCCACCCTGTAATGGGGTCTTCCCTAACCTGGCATCAGACCTTCCTCTGTCTCAGTTCTCCTACTCTTATGAAAGCTGAGGGGGGCTAACTCCCCAGGTAGTGTGTAACTAATGCTTCCTCTACAGCCAGTATTCCATTCCCTTTTCTGAGGTATTCAGTCCCAAACATGGTTCTGTATCAATCAAAATACATACATCAGGTACATAGTAGGTATGTATCCCCAACTCAGTCTTTAATCTAGTTGGTGTGGTAAACCCCCTTCCAGCTTCTTTCCCTGTCAGTCTTCTCAGGAGTCTCCCTACCTCTTGCAGCTCCCTACTACCTAGTAGTGATTTACTTGTTGGTCTGTTATCTCAGAAAGACAGGCAGTCAGTCACATGTGGGGCTCTACCCAACAGCTTCATAAAAGCCATCAGATCCTCTGACAAACCATCTGTGCTATCCTTAACTAGCTAGAAAGGCTAAAGTTATGGTGAAAACAAAGCCTAACAGAGCGCCATAGGCTGTCAACCTGAACCATCTTTGGAGATTTTTAAGGCCGGGTTAGACAAAACCCTGGCTGGGATCATTTAGTGGGAGTGGTCCTGCTTTTTAGCAGGGGGTTGGACTAGATGACCTCGTGAGGTCCTTTCCACCCCTATTATTCTATGTCAAACCAAATCCAGACTTTGTATAAGTCAATAGAGTTGCATACACTTAGACAAAGTCTAAAAAATGCATCGTACCACATTTGGTGGTCTTCATAGTGGCGAAGTGTTATACCATTAGATCATTCTGTGACTTGTGGCACTTAGTGACTTGTTTGTACATAAGCATTTGTATAAAAAGGATTTTCTTTTGTATTAAAATGGCACAATCTTAATTCTAGGGACTGTATCCAGAATCCCATGGTATAATTGACAACAAGATCTATGATCCGCATAGAAATGCTTCCTTCACACTTAAAAATCAAGAGAAGTTTAATCCACAGTGGTACCAAGGCCAGCCTGTAAGTATTAATAACTAATATGCAGCTAGGAGACATAAGAGGTAGTGGTTATGTTGTTTAGTGACATGTCTCAGGAAAATGTCAGTGAAAACAATGTTAGAGTACTTCCAAGGCAGCCAAGAGGTGTTACTCAACATAAACACATTAGATTATTGTAGCTGTTTAACATGGATTTGGGAATTGCTTGCATGCAAACTGCAACAAGGAAAGAATTAGCTGGCAGGATTTTTGTTAATGGCCGTGTTTGTTTGGGGTTTTTTTTTTTTTCTGGCAATCCCCCTTTAGAACATTTTCATTGATCATTTTTAGCTTCCCGCCACCTTGGTCGTAGTCCAATGGCCTTGCAGTTGCTAACTGGGGAAAGCATCTTTGTACAGTCCCACCTTCTGGGACACCCACAGCTGGAGAAGATCATCCTGCATTTCCCACACTCCTGCTGCAGTGACCCAAAGATTCCCACCCTTCCTTCTCCTCTCTTTTCTGCCTGGAAATAATGCATTAGAAAGAAATAAAACTAAAAGTTTGTGTGCTTGCTTTTCCTTTTTCCAATTTCTCTGGATTTTGTGTCTGTCTCACTCTTCTCTCACCATCCCTTTTTTTTTTTTTTTTTTTTTTTTTAATTTATTGCCATTTCTTCCTCCCCTCCAGCCTATGTTACTCATCTTCCCATCTTTCCTTCACCAAATCTCCCATTTCTCATCCCCTCCCAATGTAGTTTGAGCTTCCTTCTCTGCCTCCCATACATTTGCCATATAACTGTCCATGTAACTATTCAAAATTCATGTTAGACTTTCAAAAATCATGATCTTGGCCTCTCAAATCATGAGGTTTTTCTAAAAATGTATTTTTGGTTATTTGCCTTCTGGGTTTTCAATCTTTAGGTTATGCTCAGGTCGCCTTTTTAAAGCTTTTCTCCACAACTATGAATGCTGGAACTTGTTTTTTAAAATAAAGTAGAGAATCTTGTGAAATGACAAGACTCGAGAAGCTAGGGCTATATGACATGCACCAAATGATGTTTGTTCTCATCCCACAGGTCTGGCTGACAGCTATGCATCAAGGTCTAAAAGCTGGTACATTTTACTGGCCTGGATCAGATGTAGAAATTGATGGAACTTTTCCAGACTTGTATAGAAAGTATGATCGGTATGTAAAACGTGTTTTGGGTTTAGGTTTTGGTTTTGCTCTGGTAGGGCAATATATTAGGATGGGGCAATCAGTTATTTTTGTTGAAGTCCAAGTTTCTTGGTTACGGTATAATCAAAGACCGATTGTGAGACAATAATACAAAAATAACAATAAAGATAAGAAATAAAGATTTTTGTGGTCTGCTCAAAAACATCAGGTGGTCCAGATTTGATCAGATAGAGAATAAATATCTTCCTGCTTACTTAATATAGTCTTGCATATTGTGTAAAAGCAGAGTCCAAGTACTCAGAGCCTGTCTGTACCATTATACATGTTGTGTGACCAGCTGAAGAAATTATTATGCTGCAACAAACTATAGTAAAGTACATTTATAGTGGAGGGTGACCAGCTGAAGAAATTATTATGCTGCAACAAACTATAGTAAAGTACATTTATAGTGGAGGTATGCAAAAGATTTACTATCTGAATCTGGTGATCATCTGATGTCTTACACTTGGTGCAACTGTTTCACAAATACATAGATTCTAACACTGATCACCTAATCTGAGGTCTTCTCTTACATGAAGTGGGAAAATCTTTACATGATATTGCTATGTACTTGAAAACCTCTACGTAATGAGCTAGTTATGTGAAATGTTTCTCTGTCAAATTGACTTTACTGCAAACTTTCAAGTTATTTCACAGTATGACAGTACAGTAGCTTTCATGGTTAGCTGTGAATAAACATTTCTCTGCAGTGGAAAACGCTTGAATTTTAGGATCATCTTTAATATCAAAATATTCCTTGAGGTCCTCACTCTTCTCCTTCTCAAGTCCTATTTTTCTTGTCACATAGATTCTGGCAGTTGGTTGCTAGTGGGAGGTCCTATGCCTTTCTCCAGCTAGTTGCACAGGATCACTTGGAATTGCATTGTGTAGTTCAAGCCACAGCTATCATCAGCATCCAGTGCTGCAGCCTCACTAACATGTAGTCTGTTTATGGTGCATGTGTACTAAACTATGATTCAGTCTGCTTCAGATTTTGATCCCAGCTTTTACCTATGGATGGTCATTAGAAACTTGAGAAATGGCCGTCACACTGTAAAAACCAGGCTTTGTTTTAAAAATACAGCCCATCGGACTAATGCTTATCCCCTTACGTGAGCACATCTGTTGAAATCAGCAGGACTCCTTGTATGAAGAAGGCAAGCAAGATTCAGGGCCTTATACAAAGTTCATGGAAGTTAGAGACTTTTCTTAACTTCTGTGGGCTTTGCCTCAGGCTCTAAGCCTTGTAGTTATAAAATTTGCTGTCATTGGAGTACTCCAAAGAATTGATCTAGACATATTTAATGGATATCCAATTTTAATATTGCCAAGTAATTTTGATTATCTTTGCTGAAATGAAGACAGCTTTCTATGAACATAATTTTGAGATCTTTGAAATGCAGTCGTTATTGTATTGTTCTGGTACAGTTCGGTCCCGTTTGAAGAAAGGGTGATAGCTGTTCTTCATTGGCTGCAGTTACCTAAAGAGAAAAGGTAGGTATTGCATTTTGAATACAAAGCTCTTGTTTACAGTTTTAGAATAATGAAATAATAATGCTTAACAAATACATGACAGTGTACCAGTTTAGATTTTAATATAATGCCCTATTTCCATTATTTCAGTAACTTCATAAAATTGGTCATACTGGATCAAATGACAGGTCCCATCTATCCCAGTAGCCTGTATTGTAACGCTGGCAATACTGGCAGCTTCTGAGGGAATGAACAGAACAGTGAAATTATCAAGTGATTGACACCCTGTTGTTCAGTCCCAGAATCCGGCAAAGGCAGCCTTTGGCTATTGGGGGCCCTAGGCAAAGGCCCATTGTGGAGCCCCCTATAGGTGCATGGGGGCCCTGCTCCCCACCCTCTACTTGCTGTCCTCCCCCCACCCATATGGCCCAAGCCCCCTGATCCAGCTCCTTCTCCTGCTGCTGACTAAAGCAGACACAGATTTTGGGGTAGGCAATGGGGCCCCTTGCTGCTCGTTGCCCTAGGTGTGCGCCTGCTTCACTTGCCCCGAAAGCTGCCTCTGGAATCCAGCAGTTTTGAGACTTAAGGAAACCCAAGCCATGGGATTGCATACTTGACTATTTAGGCCAATGGCTGTTGATGGCCTATCTAATTCTAATTATCTTTTATCCCAGTTATACTTTTTGCCTTCCCAACATCCCTGACAATGTTTTCCATACGTGGATTGTGTGAAGAATTACTTTGTTTTGTTTTTTTAAACCTGCTGCCTATTATTTTCATTGGATGACCCTGGTTCTTGTGTTATGTATAGGGACAAATAACACTTCCTTATTCACTTTCTCTACACCGTTCAGATTTTATAGACCTCTACCATATTCCCTCTTGGACATCTTTTTTCCAAGCTGAACAGTCCCAGTCTTTTTAATCTCTCCTCATGTGGAAGCTATTCCATACCCCTAATGATCTTTTTTGCCCTTTGTACTTTTTTCATTTTTAATATATCACTTTTGAAAGGGGTTGACCAGAACTGCACAGAGTTTTCAAGTTGTGGGTGTACCATAGGATTTATGCAGTGGCATTGTGATATTTTCTGTCTTATTATCTATCCCTTGCTTAATGGTCTGTCCTATTTATCCCTTGTTTAATGGTTCCTAACATTCTGTTAGCTTTTTGACTGCCGCTGCCCATTGAGCGGGTATTTTCAGAGAACCGTCCACCATGATGCCAAAATCTTTCATATATAGTAACTAATTTAGACCCATCATTTTGTATGTATAGTTGGGATTGTTTTCCAATTAGCATTACAATGCATTTATCAGCATATAATTTCATCTGCCATTTTGTTGCCCGGTCAACCAGTTTTGTGAGATCGTTTTATAATTCTTGACGGTTTGCTTTGGACTTAATTGTCTTGAGAAATTTTGTATTGTCTGCATATTTTTTCCACCTCACTGTTTTACCCTCTTTCCCAGGTCATTTATGATTTAAAAATAAATTAAAATTAGTTGTTTCAAGCCAGTTTCAGCTAAGCAAAGTGTTTATTTTCCCCTTGTTTTAAAATGTTCCCTTTGTAAATGATGCACAATTGTTTCTAACACTGATATCCATTGTTGAATTATAATTTTTACAGACTATTTTTCAATGTGTATGTAAAATATTACATTTTTGGTGCTGTTTGATATAGACCACACTTTTACACTCTGTATTTAGAAGAACCAGATTCCTCAGGCCATGTGTATGGACCAGTCAGCAGTGAAGTAAGTAGATGGTTTCTGTTTGCTTTGGTTTTTGTTTTAAAGTTCCGTACTGAGTTAATGATAGGGCTTTGTATAGCATGTTAATTTAACAGCCATAAATGAGAGCACTCATTTCCAGTATATTTAGTAGAATAAGGACTTGGTGGGAGAGTGAACATAATATAACAGACCTAAAAGGGCGTTTAATAAATGTGCCATCTTGAATGCTAACCTATGAGGTGCTGGTTTTTTAAAATTTTTAATTTAAAAGCTGTACATTTGGATAGAGTTGTAAATAGCGTATTTTTTTATTTCCCTCCCTGCCCTCCCCCCCACCACTCACCCTATACTAGTTCACCCTTTTGACAAAAAATGCTAGAACATTTTGGAAGAAATGAAAGCATTTAAGAACATAATCAATTTAGGAAAAGAATCATTTTAATGAAAAGGGTAGAGAGAGGTGGTTTTGGATGCAACATTTCAACCAGCTCTAATCCTAGGCCACTTCCTGTGGATGACTGTTCACATTATAACTTGCATGGCTGCTGACAGTCTCAGAACCAGAATTAGATGGATTTGAGTCATAGCTCCCTCCATGTCAGATTTTGGCACAGGAGAAGGTGGTATAAATAAAGAGAAGCCTTCAGTTTTCAGGAGAGATCAACATTGTATCCTTCAGTAAATGCACTTACAGAAAAAGAGGAAGTAGAAGGGGAAAAAACTATTAATTGATTTGGGAACATTAGAAAATGCTATTATTTCAACTCTGGGAAAGTTTTGGCATCTATAACTGACTTTTTTCCACGGGGGAAAAGAAAGGAATCCTGTGGCACTTTTAAAGACTAACAAATTTATTTATCGCCGGAACTTGACTTCTCCAGATTTCACTGGAGCTATGAACAACATGAGGCTTTTAATTTCTCTTGTGGGAGGACTTTCACAAATTGAACACTTTCTGTGACAATACTGAAAGATCAATCTAATTCTTTAGTTGGTTAACTGCCAATAGGAGCTCTGACAGTGGTGTGCCCCCCTACTTCATAGGAAATATAGCTATCCTTATCTTTGGTTAGCAAATAAAATTTAGGTTTGGTATGTCAAAAACACTTTGAAGATTAGAAATGACTGTAAGGACTTCTGACTTTTTTAGGGCATGATTCTGCAACCCTTTATTCATGCATCTAGTCCTATCCAGTAATATAACTAGCTGATTATAAATTTTAATGGCTTGTATTGATTACTTATGCATTTAAATTTTCAAACAATGATTAAAAGATCCCAAGTCACTAGTTCATCACTGTTCCCAGTTAAAATGACCCAAATCACAAAAGTATATAATTTACATGAAAACTAAACTGATCAGTCTATCTTTTTATAAGAGATTCTCATTCAAATGAGAACCTGGGAATGCTTATGTGAATAGGCCCTTTAAGAAGGGGTATGTGGAGCACAGTATCCTATGTTTTATATCCACCAAGTACAGATATATGAATTAGATGTTAAACATTTAGAAACTATTTTACATCCCTATATTTCTATTCTGCAGGTCATTCTTGCGCTACAGAAAGTGGACAACATAGTTGGGATGCTGATGAATGGTCTCAAACAAATGAACTTGCACAAATGCCTAAACATTATTCTTCTATCCGATCATGGTAAATTGAGCCATACACAGTGGTGAAATGAGGAGAGGCACATGCTTGGAATTAAGTGGCATGCTGCAACTCGTACTAAATCTTAGTACAGAGTTGGAGCACTACCCACCCATCACTCATACTCTCCTATACCAGACATTTAATTGGTTCCAGTGTGGATGTTACAGGGCGTAATATATATAACCCATAACTCAGGGTAAGGTGACCTGAGCCTACCCACCAGAACTCAGTCATAGAAACAGGGCTGGAAGGGACCTCATGAGGTCATCTAGTCCAAGCCCCTGCTAAAAGCAGGACTACTCCCACTAAATCATCACAGCCAGGGTATTGTCTAACTGGACTGTCAATATCTCTAAAGACGGAGATTCCAGCACCTCCCTAGGTAACCCATTCCAATGCTTTACCACCCTCTTAGTGAGCAAGTTTTTCCTAATATCCAACGTCAACCTGCCCAGCTGTAACTTGAAACCATTGCTCCTTGTTCTGTCCTCTGTTTTCACCGAGAACAGCCTAGCTCCCTCCTCTTTGGAGCACCCCTTCAAGTAGTTGAAGGTTGCTAACAAATCCCCCCTCAGTTTCCTCTTCTGCAGACTAAATAAGCCTAGTTCCTTCAGTCTCTCCTTGTAAGTCATGTGCCCCAGCCCCCTAATCATTTTCATTGCCCTCCGCTGGACTCTTTCTAATTTCCAACATCCTTTCTGTAGTGGGGAGCCCAAAACTGGACACAGTATTCCAGATGCGGCCTCACTAGTGCTGAATAGAGGGGAATTATCACATCCCTCGATCTGCTGGCAGCACTCCTGCTGCAGCCCAATATGCCATTGGCTTTTCATATCCAGCTTCCTGTCCACCGTAACCCCCAGGTCCTTTTCTACAGTGCAGCTACTGAGCCCATCGGTCCCCAGCCTGTAGCAGTACATGGGATTTTTCCATCCAAAGTGCAGGACTTTGCACTTGTCCTTGTCGAACCTCATTTCTTTTGGCCCAATGTTCCAATTTGTCTAGGTCTCCCTGAATCCTGTCCTTGCCCTCCAGTGTGTCTACCATTCCCCCCAACTTGGTGTCATCAGTGAACTTACTGAGCATGCAATCTATCCCATCATCCAGATAATTAATGAAGATGTTGAACAGAACTGGCCCCAGGATCGACCCCTGGGGAACTCCACTCGTTACTGGTTGCCAACTAGACATCGAGTCCTAGCACCCTCTCTGCTGTAAGGAGAACAGAAGATGAAGAAGGGTGGGGATCTTAGTCTGTGAAGGCCACAAAATCTTAGACCCTGAAGGTCACAAGGTCTCTCTATCCCATAGGCCCAAGGCCTGACACCAAAATGCCAGATCTTTTACTTCTAGGAATCATTCATTTTATTCCCTTAATCACACTGGAAACTGGCTGCAAGTTGTGAAGGATAAAGCGCTTAACCCAAGTACCTCAGTTATGTACTAATCGTATTCCTATTTTAACCCACTGTGGTACGAAGGTGCCACTCGGAAGGTAGAAATCTCCCTGGTCCTCTGCCAATTGGCCTGTGTGGGAAGAAATTCCTTCCTGACTCCTGAATGGGCATCAGCTGGACTCAAAGTGGATGTCAGACTGTAGGTTCCCATTCCTAGTTTTAGGGAGAGTAA
Organism: Pelusios castaneus; assembly: GCA_007922175.1. Lineage (NCBI taxonomy): Eukaryota > Metazoa > Chordata > Testudines > Pelomedusidae > Pelusios > Pelusios castaneus. The sequence continues at coordinate 9,839,555 of ML685835.1, forward strand.
CTTGGGGCTGCTGGAATGGAGCCAAAAGAGGGACTGCATGGTCCCTGCTCCAGTTGAAGCTGGAGAATGCTGGGCAGTCAGCACCCCTGCCCTCTCAGCTGGCCAATGGCTACAAGAGACTTGTGGGGAGAAGCTACTTGGTGTCCCTCAGCAAGTGTTTCCCTCCCTCACTGGTGGGACTATTCATTTTCACCACTGGCTTCATCTAGTTCCCCCCAACCTATTGAGGCTGCTGGTGATATATATATATATTTTTTTTTTCTTGCAATAGATTGCAGGACTCTGTGTATAAAACTTGAATTGCTGACTACAGCTCAAGTGAGAGGTTATCCACCATACTAGTCCAGCTCTCACTGTCTCCTTTATTGCTGTTTTCTTGTGAGAACTGCCATGGAGGTGTGTTAATAGGCTTCTGAAAAGGTAGATGAATATGTAAAATGTGAATTCATACTTCCTTTGTCATTCAGATATCATATGCTTGTTGATGATATAACCAGGAAAGCTATATTTCCCCTTTGTACAAATCAACCACATGTTGTGTTATCAGGATTACTGCAGATTTCTATCTACTTCTTAAAAAATATTTTTCCCCTATGCAGGAATGGAAGCAGCTAGCTGTAGTAAAACAGCATATCTGAGCACATACATGGAGAATGTTCAAGATATCACAGTAATTTCTGGCCCTGCTGCTCGCTTAAGACCCCAAAATGTTCCAGATGAGTATTTCTCTTGTATGTAGTTGCTAAGCTAATTTGTGTTCCTTGATTATCTATTTCTAAACTTTTTTAAAATAAAGCACGGATTAATACGTACAGAAGATACTGATATTCCTTGGACTCAGTACAAGCTGATGGACTGAGCAGTTAGACCACAGGGATTAGGGAAATGGTTAAGACCTAGAAACTTAAATCTTCTGCTCTTAAAGACATTTAAAAGCTTGGTTCCACCCACTTGTGTATCTTGAGCCCTAATCTCTAAATGATTTAGTCAAACACAAGTTACTGGGTTCAATAAAGGGTAAACTAGGAGAAATTTAATGGCCTGTGATATACAGGAGGCCGAACTACAGGACCTAATGGTCCCTTCTGGCCTCAAGTGTTATGAATCTTTCCTAACCTGGACCTGATCATTTTCCAAGGAAGGTTGCTGGATTAAATGTACAAGTTCCCACTTCGTCAGAAGCTATAAAATGGGGATTTTATCCCACGAAAGCTCATGTGATAAATACATTTGTTAGTCTTTAAAAGTGCCACAGGACTCCTTGTTTTTGTTTCCTTTGGTGGGTTTTTTCCTTAAGATGTTTAGTATAAATATCTTTATAAACGCTATACCAAAGTTGTTATATTATGAAATCTCCAAGTTACTAGACTAACACAACAATTACTGCATCTTAAGTACACTTTGCAATAAAATCTGGAATGTCAAATTCTAGTTGGTAACTGAGAGTCATGTCAAGGGTAGACCACCTGAAAATGCCACAGTCAGGGCAGGCTGCAAAAAGGAGAGCAGAATCTTCCAGCACTGCTGGGCGACACTAAAGCCAGACTTCCAAACTAGCCACCAAAAAATGCTTCTCATTTCCCCACGCTGCTTAGCAACAAGTTAAACTAAAGTACACAGCTTCCTTAAATTCACTTCAGTCTCTGGCTCTCAATAAGCCATTAGGTCCAGTAAAGAGATGTTATTTAAAACTCTGTGCTCCCCCTGTCTCCCTTGGACTCCCTGACAGCCTTGCTGAGCCCCCTGAAACCTCACTGCTGCTGCCCCTGGGCCCCACTGCCCCCCCCCGACCTCCAAAGACCCCATGCCTTGCCACCTCCCGGGGCCCCTTCAGCAGTCCTGGCCTTCCCAACCTCCTTACCCTCTGCTGGCCTGCCACATCACCTGGCTGGAGCTGAAAGGCTAGCCAGAGTCAGCTCCATGGCCAGCCTGGGCCACGTGTCTGAGCGTGCACAGGGTGGGATATTTGAAAAGGCCCCAGCTTCCAGGTGCTTCGCAGGCTGGATACCAGCCCCTGGTGGGCTGGATTCTGGCCTGTGGGCCATAGGTTCAACAAGCCAGGTGTAGCCCCTAGGTTCTTTCCTTGGGCTTATTGTACCTTTAGGGTTCCCTTAATGACTCAGAAACACAGTGAGTTAAAATAGACACATTAAACATATCCATAGCTTCCCATACAGATATGATACATCCGCATAAACAATATGATACTTGGCAAATAACTTCTCTAACTGTACCTGATGTGGCCTATCTTATATGAATTATTGTAATTTTGAAATACTGGTGTTAAATAATATCATAAATAATTCTGCAATCCACACAGCAACACAGCAAAATCCTTTCCTGTCAAAATAATTAAAACTGAACATTACAAATAATCAGTGACTGGAGAGAAAATGCGAAGGAAACCTCTCCTAAAAAGACAACTATTTTAAAAAATATAGCTTGAAGATTATCTTACTGATTTTGTGTTTTATTGTTGGTTGCTTGGTTTTCATACAGGAAAAGCAAGTTCCTTACATTTAGAAATTATTTTTAATCTAGATGATTGTCATTGAATATTAAATCAGCATTCCATATTTGGAAGCCTTTTTTTCTGCATCTTTTTTTCTTAAACTTTTAGATGACTAATTCTTGCATCTGACTCTTCCAGTTGATTACCAGCGCATTACTGAGCAACTTACAGTAAGTATTATCTTTAGTGTCTTCTCATGCTTCTTGATTTATATTGACACTTATTTTTTTACAGCAGCAATGTGCTAGGCTCCTTATGTAACATATGAAAAGAGAAGATCATTGCCCCAAACAGGTTACTACCCAACTCTGAATATGACATAATGAAAGGAAGAGAAACAGTTGAGAGAAAAGTGGACAAGGGTTACAGTAATAAAGGTTATAAGGAATAGCTATCACAGATTTGTCAAGAACAAATCATGTCAAACCTTACCTAATTTCCTTCTTTGACAGGGTTTCTGCCCTACAGGGTAGGAGGAAAAAAGTAGCCATGTTGTATCTTTGATTTCAGCGGGGCTTCTCTGATACAGTGCCATCTGACAGTCTCATGAGCAAACTAGAGAAACATGGTCTTGATGAAATTACAATAAGGTGTGTGTACATAACTAGTCAAAAGACCTGACTCAAAGACCAGTAGTCAATGATTTGCAGTGTAACTGGGAGGAGATCTATAGTGGAGTGCGACAGAAGGTCCATCCCTTCCAACTGGACATGTCTGTGATTGTGACCTCAGTTATTTACTTTTGGCTTATGTCTGACTTAAGTTTTGTTTGTCATTCATTAGACTTTTTTCTGTTTTAACTCCTCTCACAGCCAACATGACCTCATACTCACTCCAGATCTCCCCATGCAGAAACCTCCTTACTGGCCTCATCAGGTTTTTCTAGTCCCTTTTGTCCCAGCCTTTGACATCAAGCATGCTGGGAAATGATGTTGGAGGGCTCTGATAGCCATTATTGTTGTAGGGTAGGACCCCTTAAGAGGCTCAGTCTGGTATTCCGGAAGCTGGCAAACTCCAAATCAGAATTATGTAAAGAAAAGGGGAATGTTGGGGAGGAAGAATATTAAACATCCTTAGGTGACCAATATTTTAAAACCTTTGTGTGAGAGTATGATTTTTCTTTAATAGTGTTGCAGCATTCTCAGACTGGACAATTCAACAGCACTAGACTTTGATGTACTGTTCATATGATACATCTGATAGGAGGAGACACTTCAATAAATAGATGTCTTAATACCAGTCAGTGTTATCAGGTCCAATGTGGTCATAGACTCATCAGGAAAAGGAGCAAAAAATAAATAATTTTTTTTTAAAAATTGACAGCCTCTTTAATATAACTGTTAGATTTGAGAATCAGTTAATATATAATTTAAGTAATTGATATTTATGCACTATCCATTAAGTCTTTGAGTGTGATGGAAAGACTCCCTGTGACTTTAAAGATTTGGTTCAGACCTCTTTGTTATTAAAGCATTGCTATACACTTAGGTTCAGATGTTCATGAGAAGTTATGCATGATGGTCACTGCTAGTTCTTTCACGTTATTAAATTTATCTTAATTTTAAAATTTCAGTGCATAGACCCAGATCAGCATTTCAAAGTATTTATGAAAGAGCTTTTACCCAAGCGTTTTCACTATGTCAACAATGACCGAATTGAACAAGTGAATTTTTACTTAGACCCTCAATGGCAACTTGGTCGGTAAGTTACCTTTCATCATTACTTGAGTATACAGTATTTTTTTTGCTGCCGCCTTTTGTCTTGGAGGAGAAAAATTAAAACAAGTGAATGGTTCTAGATTGACAGGTCTTGGAAACTGAGATCTTTGCTTATCACAGAACAGTTGTAGCACAAAGCAAGTTTTTCCCTATGGTGTCCTTGTCCCTAACTTGTTGTGATCACTTTAGTTTATATGAATTTCTCCTTGTTGAGTAAGCCTAAGAAGTTGGTGGGTTTTGTGAGATGGACTCTTGTCCATCAAAACCCCATTTTTTTGAAATCCTCTTAAATACATGCATAATCCTAAAGCATGTGCTTAAAGTTAAGCATAAGTGCTTTGCTGAATCAGCGTCTCACCGCAGCTCTGACAATCAACTCATTTTTCTCACAAGCCATTGAGCAACCATATCATACTTTTTGCTACTAGCAGCCCAGGGTGAAACTTTTCTGGGGACTTGGAGGTGAAATTTCCTGAGCCATCCCCATCTTTTCTCTTATATCACTGTCAGTAATTAAGTTGTTTCTTCTGGCTTAAACATATACTATTGCCAGAATAGTAGTGTGTATTGTGTAGTGGTAATAAAGATTTAATTTAGGAGAGGATCAGTGATTCATAGGTATAATGTTGACATTTGATGGGAGAACTTACATCTTACAAGTTTTAAATAAACAAGATGTCTAATTTACTAAACTTGCCTAAAGCATTAAATAGTGAGATAATTGAACAGAGGTTACAATGGAAATCAAAGGAATTAATCAAGGAGTTAACAATAGTATACATTGGAATCAATAAGTCAAGAATATAGATTTAAATCCACAACTGATGAAATTATTATAAAGTCATGAAACCAGTATAACACTAACCCTGGATAGCAAAAGGAGAGTGGGTTCTTTCTGAGCCCTAGCAATAATACAATACCAACTCAGTGCACCAGTAATTGAACGACTTACTCAGTACCCCACACCCCCAGCTAATCTTATTTTAAATAGTGTGATCAGCAGGTCACAATTCCCTTTTGGGGAAAGTGGCTTGTGCTAACACTTTTAAAGATGCAGCCTGACACCTTGTGACCTGGTAGGATTTGCTTAGCTTGATTTGGTGTATGTGTAACTGTCGCATTACTAGTTAGCACATGCATGCACCCCAACCCCCTGCGAAGGTTCAGAAAAATCTGTATTATTAGATACAGGGTGTCCTGTGACTGTATTAAAATTGAGTCAGAAATGAAAGATATCGAAAAGAACAAGGGTCTGCTCTTCAGCTTGCTTGATTTGATTTGTGGAGCTTAAGAGTCAGTCAGGAAGTGTAGTTTGGGGAACCAGATGTTTTCTGGCTCTGATATCTTAAACTAGTGGGTGTCACCCTCTGCTCACCTGACTGGTCTGCCATAGTCTTTTCTTGGAACTAGGCTTGGAAAGTAGGGGTATCAATTGTCTGATGATCCAAGGAAAAATCACACTCCTCCCTTGTTTCCTTGCATTGTTAAGGTTGCAATTTGAGCTGGTAAGACCATGGGGTACCTCCCCAGAGATCTTCCAAGCCAATTCGGGGATCACAAGTTTAATTCCCCGACTGCATTGTCCAATTCTGATTGAGTGTGGTCAGGCTTAACAATGTAGGTCACTTTCCAGGCCCTCCTTCCAGTGAACTGCTTCTTTACCATATTCCTGTGGAGACTGCAAACCTATGTTTTCCTTTTCAAGCAGGTGAGATCAAGGGAATAACAAGAAATGATACCTTATATGGATTAAGGGTCAGTTGGTCACAGATGGCTCTTGGGCCAGTAAGGCCTAGCCACTTCCCTTGACATGAGTTAGATCCCGTTAGCTTTCAGCCAGTAATATTGTTATCATCCCTTACTTGTGCACACATCTCATCCTGACCTGTTTCCACTTAAGGCGTCACAGTAAGAAAGGAAAGAGCTGTCGCCCTGGGACTCAGCGGGGTGCACTGTGTGAAAGATCATCATGTTTGTCTAACAAAGTCCAAAGACGAAACTGATTCGGAGCTGCTATTAAAACCCTATTAAAATAAATTCATTAAATATAACAGATTAAAGCTTATACTCAATGCCTGTGCTACCATAAACCTATATATCCTACAATGATGAGTCCACTCCTGTACACATTCACAATAGCCCAACACTAGATCCTAATCTCTTGCATGACATTTTTTTTCCTTCAGACAGCGGTTAGCACAGACTTTACTGTCAGGTAATAACTTGTTTAAGGCATGAAAGCTGGAATTTTGTGATTACCCAAACCTTGCCCAACTGAGTAACAGGACCTAAAATATAATCCAAGACTTCGATATTGGAATGTAGCTGGTTTAATCAAATAGGCTAAACTATGCTACATATTTCACTAGAACTAATTTTGCAATACAATGCTGTTGACGTCGATATACTGTACCAGTAGAACCTCCCTTATCCAAACTCAGTGAACCAAAAGTGTCATCCAAAGTTGAGTAAATTCCCCTTGCATCACGTAGGATTTGACTTGCATAAAGATTTTGTGCTGAAGTCATTAAACTTTTACAGCAGTGGCTTGCAGGGGCGATTGCCACCCCAGGATTTGTATTAGCCATTGCCATAGCCTGCCAGTGCAAAGGTCAAATGTTATGTAGATACTTCCCCACTGCTGCTGGTGGCAGTGCTGTCTTCAGAGGTGGACACCTAGCCAATAGCAGCTGCCACTTTCTGGCTGACCAGCTCTGAAGGCAGTGCCTCCACCAATAGCAGTGCAGAAATAAGCTTGGGTAGGAAGCCTGAGAGCACCCCCTACCACATGTCTGCATCCTGCCTAGGACTCCCCATGGTGGCCTGGTCTGAGCTTGCTCCAGCCAGGCTGCTGGGCTCCACTCCCCCCAGTTGCTGCTAGCTGAGAGTTTTTTACTGGCTCCTGGCCAGGTTCCTCTGCTTCTAAGCAGCTCTTCTGAGGAAGAGCAGGGGCAGAGCTACAGAGAGGGATGGGGGCCTTGTGGTGATGGGGGTGCAGTCCTCCCAATTTTCTGTCTAGCCCACCTCAGCCCACTCACCAGGAAGAGGGTAACATGGCCCATGGCTTGCAGAGATGAGAAGAACTGTAGGTGATGGCTTCTATGAGTTTTTAAAGCTTTACTCCCACAGAGTTTACTGACCATGTAGGCCCCTGGGGTATAGACTTCACTTTAGTTAGTATCCCCTTTTGTATGCAAACAAGGCTACTGAATATAGTATTACACAAATACATTTTGTAAAGTATTATTGGCTACATACCCTGTGACTTCTTTTAAATAGGAAACCATCTGAGGTCAAGTATTGCACTGGTGGATTCCATGGATCAGACAATCGCTTCATGAACATGCAGGTGAGCTTCAGAAAATGTTAAGTCACTCTTATTTTTAATTTACCTTAGTCCCAGGTTGCAAAGGATGATTTGTGCACATCCGTTTGTTTAACCCAGAGGACACCCTGTGACAGGGTGTACCAGGCCTTCATGGCCTCTTGCTGCAGGCTCCCACTGTATTGCTACATCCTGCCCCAGGAAACACTGAAGTGGGAAAGAAAGAGCAGCAAAGGTGGGTGGTTCTTCGAGTGCTGCTCATGTCCATTCTTACCATAGGTGCGTGCAGGCCACCAGAGCTTTTTTCCCCTTAGCTGTAGCCTTAGGCTTGGCCCCAGCGCCCCCTGGAGTACTGTGCTTATGCCACAGTATATTAGGGGCTGCTGGAGCCAAGCCTGCCCAGTCTCTTCTTTCCACCGTGTAGCAGCCACTGGAGCAGCTGTCTTGTCTTTCAAGACACCCTGGGGGAGGGGAGGGAAACACCCTAGACATTTTTCCTCATAGTTGTTAGGTTAAATTCCAAAGGGGTAGCCGTGTTAGTTTATTGTAGAAAGACAACAGAGTCCTGTGGCACTTTTAAAGACTAACAGATTAGTTAGTTAATCTGTTAGTCTTTAAGTGCCACAGGACTCTCTTGTCTTGTTAGGTTAGTTAGTCTCAGTGTTCATTAGTTAGTTTATAGTTCTGTAGCACTCACCCCGGCAGAGGTCCCAGGGGTTTAAGCCCTGCTCAATGTGCGGAAAAGCAGTTCCCTTAAGCAATCGGCATGAGAACTGTTTAAAATGCCTCAGTGAGTCTCACCGCAGAGAAAAGTGCAAGATTTGCAAGGAGTTTAAACGCCGGACTCAAAAGGAAAGAGAATTCCAGCTGAAAGCTCTCCTGCTGGAGGAGGGCTCTTACGCTGGTACCGAGCCAAAGACCGAATCTGGCACCAGGCTTGCTTTCTGCCTGGAGCACTCAGTCAGCACCATCGCTCCTCTCCCAGTAAAGGGCAGAAGAGTAAGAGGCCAGAGTGTGGCAGCTCTCCCATGGCTCTGAAAGCTAAGGGATCGAACTCCGCTCTGAGACTGCAGGGAGAAGAAGGGGCGTCGGTGGATGTGGGCATATCATCTTTGTTTCAAGCCCCATCCACGCCGGAGGGTTACCTGGTAGCGAATTCCTTAATGGCCCTCCCATCACCACCGAACCTGCAGGATGGGACTGTGCTGGGCAGCAAGCCAGCTACTACCACAGCTCAGCGGTCATCAAGTTCTCCTACACCGTTGGCATCGGGAGCTATTTTCCCCCCTCCTTCCCCCCCAAATCGGGTGTCTAGTGGCCAACTCTGCTTGAGCTCTGGCCGCCCAAAGTCGCCGCTGTGTCCACAGCACCGCCAGCCCTTTCGGCAACACCCTCTCAGCCCCGGACGCTTGAACTCCCCACCCTCGGCCCAGCACCACAGACACCGCTCCCGCAGGGACTGCAAGAGGGGATCTCAGTCATGGGATAAAAGATCGACTAGCCCTACCCCAAGCTCCTTTGGGTCATCACCGGAACGGGCCATGCATAATCAATCTCAGGCACCGTTGAGTTCGCCCCCAACAAGGGGCCGCAGAACCCGGTTGCCAAGTGAAACTGACACGCTCCCACAAGAGGCAATGGGGCATGCTAAAACAAGGAGAGGCAGCTTCTCAAGGTCCTCCGCTCAAAGTTCCCACTCTGAGTCGGCATCGGGAGAAGCGCCACAAAGACACTAGTCACTCTAGGTCACCAAGGAAAGTAACATGTAAATAGCACCGTATCTTGAGACACCACTCCTCTTCCTCCACTGTATCTTGGGAGGATAGACCTAAGATCAAGCGGGGTAGAAAGGGCAATAATAAATCTGCAGGAATGCCGATTCCCTGGGCGCAGAGCCAATGGCAGTGGCATTACTGGGGACGAGGGTCAAGTCCACCGAATCCTGCGACACACTCTCTCCAATCAGCGGGGGTGCCTACAGTTCAAGAAGGATGTTGATAAATTGAAGGTGGTTCAGAGAATAATTAGAGGATTTGAAAACACGTCCTATAGCAGTAAACTCAGAGTTGAATCTACTAAGCTTAACAAAGAGAAAGTTGTGTGACTTGATTTATATATAAATAAGTAGATGGGGAGGTTCCAAAGGGGTAACCATGTTAGTCTAGATCAGTAAAACAGACAAGGAGTCCTGTGGCACTTTTAAAGACTAACAAATGTATTTATCGCACTAGCTTTAATGGGAGAAAATCCCACTTGGTCTGGTAAAGTGGGTTTTTCTCCCACGAAAGCTCATGCGATAAGTAGATGTTAGTCTTTAAAAGTGCCACAGGACTCCTAGATGGGGAAGAAATATTTAATTGTTTGAAATATTTATTTGTAACTTGAAGCTAGATAAATTCAGATGGGAAATAAGGCATACATTTTTAATTGTGAGAGTAATAAACTACCAGAACGTTGTACCAGGGTTTGTGGTGAATTCTCCATCACTGACAATTTTTAAATCAAGATAGCTTTTAGAAAAACAGCCAATATTCTAGAAATTATTTGAGGAAATTCTATCACCGGTGTTATCCAGGTAGTCAGACTAGATCAGTAGTTTTCAAACTTTTTTTCCTCAGGACCCAGTTGAAAAAAATCATTTTATGCTTGTGACCCAACAATTACATCTTTGAGCAATGCATTCCACCCTTGCGATGGCGGCAGCAGGGGGCGCTGTGATTCAGTACCTGAGGGTCTTCGACCCAGTAGTATTGGGTCTCAACACATAATTTGAAAACCACTGAACTAGATTGACAATTATCCATTCTGGTCTTGGACACTATTCATGTTTCTGTTCATTTCTATGCTCCTCTTAGCAGGAGTTAGTAAATGCATTGAAAACTGAAGACTTACTCCACAAATTTTGTGATTTTTAGTTTTTTTGCCTTATAAATTTATGTAGTGTTGAGATCAAATTTAAAGTCTGAGCACTTTTGTAATTGACTTTAACCCATACCTGTATTATTCACTTAACCTGGCCAGCTAGCCTTTCTACTTCCACCCTCCTTTCCACCCAAGAGAAGTATTGTTTTATGATTTAATTATAGGGACTGGATTTTAGTCACAACTCTGCCACAGAGCTTGTGTGAACTTGAGAAAGTGACTGAATCTGAGATTGTGATTTTTTTTTTGATCATGTTGGGAAAGGTAATATAGAAGGGATAAATATTGTATCACTTCTGGAAAGATGGATATAATCTACTGGATGTACAATATTTTTTTCCAGAAAGAGGAAAGCAATGAGTGCCTGAGACTAAATGCTTGCAAATGACTTGGTTCAGATGGCCTATACCAATCACGTTGGGCAGACTATTACATTAAGTTCCTTTCATTGATTTTATTTAAGTAAACATATGGAAATAGATTTAGTTTCTTCAAGAGCAGGGAAGAGAACAGGGACTTACACAATTCTTATCTTCAGCAAATATGTCGGCTATGAATCAACCTCAGATTTGCTAAGATTTGTCCACTTCCCGTATTTTGCATACTTCTACCTCTGCAAATTTCTTCTATGATTAGCCTTGTATATAGTGCACCTCGTTCAGTCCGTGTCTCACTGTATGTCTATCATTTAAGAGGTGGTGGTTAAAATGTAAATGGATAAAAGTAGTTTCACTTTGTGTAATATGTAGACTTTTTCACTGCAATGTTCCTTAAAGACGGAAGTAAACTGGAGTTTTGTTTAAACTGTAGGCTCTCTTTATTGGCTTTGGACCTGGATTCAAGTTCAAGACTCAAGTAGACCCATTTGAAAATATTGAAATCTATAATTTAATATGTGGTAAGAATATCGGGTTTTTTTCACCTTATGAGCCTGGAAAATCTTTTCGGGCATAAAAACTATGAATGTGTGTTTTAAATCTCCGATGAAGCTTCTCCCTTATCACCTAATGCATTTAATACATTTGAAGCCATGTGTATTCCTGAGGAAGATTAGACCTCTAAAGTAAAAAAGCAGATTAATATGAACTCCCTCTGATTGGAACCATTTGACTTTTGACATAAAAGAATTAAAAGAATCCCTCCTGCTTTCCCCCGAAAAGTAACTTTTCTAGATAACTTGATTGATATGTTTCCTGTCCTTCCTTGCCTGTGTGTTCACTAGCAACACAGTCTCATCCCACTTATACAGGAGATGCATCCCTCATCCCACTATACAGGAGATTTCTTACTTTATTTCCTACAACATTTCAATTTATTGCAACAGCATCGTAAGGTCTCTTTCTGTAAGCCATCTCTAGTTTGCTACTTTGCTCTTACCTCATATTATGTTCTTTTTCTTCCCTTTTACTTTTTTCTGTTCTTGATTCCTTTAGCTCACCACTGTCCAATCCTCTACATTTCTCTCTGAAACCTGCTCTGGAACTGCCTTCTTCCCTCTCTCTTACTGAAGTTCACCCTGGCACTAGTTGCATCCTTCTTCAAGTGAAATTCTATTGCCAAAGGCTTTGATCCAAAAAACCACTTAAGTATGTGAATAGGCCCTCTGAAGTCAGAGGGAAAGTTCAGGTGCCCAAACATTTTGGTAGATCAGGGCCATCCGCAGGCAGCCATGTCCCTTTCTCTTATTCTCCTGCATGTCATTGCTTCCTTCTGGGGCTACTGCCATTGTCATTCATGAAGGATATAGGAGACCAGTCACCACTTCATCTCCACTGCAACTATTCAAGGTTCTCCATTGAGCTATCACCCTTTATAGGGAGTGGCAAGAGTGGAAGTCTGCATTGGCAGCTCAGAGGAGCCAGTTCATGTGTAGGCGCTAGTGCCTTCAACGGGTATGCATGCCAGCACCTCAACTTCCAGAAGATAACAGTTGATCACCCTGAAACCTGGGTGTTCAATAGCCAACAACTTCCTGCACCAAAGGTTAGCACTCTAGCCATTGTTGCAAATTTAGAGGCTACAAGTTCAACTCCCACAAGGTAAAAGGGAATTTGCATAGGGGAACACTGTCCCTGCCTTCTCCACTGTCAGGAGGCAGGTGAATGAGAGAGAGTGCCCCCATCCTTCACTATAAATGGTTGCTGGCTGTGAAAGCAGCTACATTAATCTGCCACCTGACTTAATTTGACTGCATAGCACATTGGACAGAAACAATCAATGCTGTAATCATGGCAGCCAAGAGAGTACAGACTCAGCCAATTGTATTTTTTTTGGATCCCCCTTAATGTTCACTTTAAATTGTTTGTAGATTTGCTTGGTTTAACACCAGCCAATAACAATGGAACTCATGGAAGCCTAAACCATCTTTTAAAGAATCCTGTTTACATTCCAAGCCATCCTAAAGAAGAAAGTCATCCTTCTGCATATCCATTCATGGAAACCACCTCTTTATTGGACATTGGTTGCTCATGTGATTTGGCAGTAAGTATTCGAATGGATAAATCTGCTGAACCAAAATAATTTGTTTGTATTGTGTCAGCAGCTGTATGCTCCCCAATGTGATCACCACATTCATTGCATAATTTTGCCATCTGTAGGCCTGATAGGGAACCCATTGACATCAGTGGAAAGATTTCCCATGATATTAATGAGCATTAGGTACAATAGAACCTCAAAGTTATAAACACCTCAGAAATTGAGGTTGTTCTTAATTCTAAAATCTTCATAATGCTGAACAAAACACTAAGGTTCTTTCAAAGTTTTACAACTGAAAATTGACTTGACAGCTTTGAAACTTTATGCAGAAAAATAATGCTGCTTTTAGCCATCTTAATTTGAATGAAACAAGCACAAAACAATTTCCTTGCCATGTCAAATCTTTTTTAAACCTTCCTTTATTTTTTTAGTAGTATGCATTTAACACTGTACTGAATAGTATTTGCTGTTTTTTCACGGGTGTGGAGGGTGCGTCTGCTGCTGCCGCCTCATTGTGTACTTACAGTTCCAAATGAGGTATGTGGTTCGTAACTCTGTTCTGTTACATAGGGGGCCTGATCTGTTTTGTAATACAAGATCAAATTCTGTCACTGGATATATAACTAAAGGCAGGGTTTGATGGAGAAGCACTGAACTCTTGCCTTCTTGACTTCATTATGTGGGAATTTTCCTCCTGTGGACACAACTATGGCATATTTGGGCCATAGTTGTATTTAAAATTGAGGACTTTTTTTCCCTTGAATTTAAACTTGATTCTGTAAGCCTCCATGGGCAGCCCTACAACTGACTTCACTGGGAGTATGGAAGGCTTGTGGAACAGAGGGTTTGAATTTGTTGTTAAAGGGTTTGTATGTCAAGTGGCAGAATTTGTATAACAAAATAGATCAGGTCCTTTATGTATATTTATTGTTGAGAACTGTTCGCAGGGACTTGTGCTCTATAAAACAATTAGTAGCATCCCTGTGTTTGCTTTGTAGGGCTTGCCGATAAGGGATTTTCAGCAACAGTTGAATCGCACTGCATCAGAAGGTAAGCATTTAGTTTTAGAGTAGAAAATGGTGTCTTAAATAAAAAGTAAAAGTTTGACATGTCTAAATTTATCCTTAGTCCTACTCAAGTACATGAACTGAACAAAGAATCTTTTACTAGTATTCACCTGAACTATTCATATATACAAATTGATTTCCCTGAGGGCTGTTCTACACTGGTAGTACTGGTTGTTAGGAGATATGCAAGCTACATTATGCAGCTTGAATATCTCTTGTCAACTTGCTTACATTGATGTATCATGGCATTTTCATGGTGCTGCGTCAATGGGAAACGCCCTCCCACTGACACAGCCATTCCCCTTTTGGGGAGGTTGACTAATTTAGTTGACCAGAGAGCATGTTTCAATCACTTCCTCTGTATTGATGCCTGCTGCCATGTCAGTGTAGACCAATAGGAACTAAGAGTGGTGCATTCCAGAAGAAACACTTGAACTGAAACATCCATCCAGATTTTGGGAAAATTAGGCCTTAAGTTTGCATTTAGGAACATCTTCATTTTTTAAATGGCTACTCTGTATTGGCAAAATGCATTCCTTCCCCCTTGAGTTTAATTCTACTGTATGTTTAAATATCAGATATTGGATATAAATTATTAATTTATTCTGTAATTACTATTTCATCCAATCTGTTGCATTAAAATAAAGGTGCTCTGCAGACTAGCAAATTTCTCTTACTCTTTTCTTGATCATGATTTTTCTGTGTGACATTTGGAAATTGTGGCAAGGCTTGCCCATCACAAGAAAAATGAAGGTGCATGGCAGAAAACCTCAACAAATATGCAAAGTGTATGGAACGTGTAATCTACCTTGTTTCTGCTCTAGTAAAGAAGATAGAGAAATACAATTTGCCATATGGGAGGCCCAGGGTTCTACAGAAGAGAAACACGTACTACCTCCTTTACCATCAACAGTACGTGAGTGGATACAGCCAAGATCTCAATATGACTTTGTGGAGTTCCTACACTGTTAGCAAACATGTAAGTATTTGCTGGCTTCTGTAATGGTTGATGCCTCCTAATAGATTATCTGTATCTTTAAATCATGATTTGAGGACATTAATAACTCAGTCATAGGTTGGAGGCTTATTGCAGGAATGGATGGGATTGTACGGGAGCTGTCAGACTAGATGATCATACTGGTCCCTTCTGACCTTAGAGTCTGAGTTTAAGTCTGAGTCCGAGTGTTGCCCCTTTTAATTTTGGTCAGATGTGTGGTGGTGGTGTCTTTTTTTATGAACTGGAATTTCAGGACTGGAAGTAGCTCCATTTTTGAATGTTGGTTGCCTCAAAATGCACATAACAGTTCCCCTAACATCTGTCCCATGAAAACAGGAGAATGGATGGGGGGAGGAAAACTTAGTGGATGGACTTTTGGTCCTCTCCCTCCCCTGAAGTGAGCTGCAATTTTGTCCGCAGAAACCAGTAGATCTCCAGGAACTGTGGCAATCTGCAGTAGGCAAAAGCCACTGGTGTAGGAGTCCTGTGAATCCACTCTAGCTTTGGGCCTCTGGATGGGCCAGCTTCTTATCAGGGTGGATCCATAGCCACCATGGGAGTGGCTGCCTCTGCAGCTCCCACATTAAGGGTGGTTTCATAGCATGAAAGGGCCTTTCCTAAGGGGCATTATATGTAGTTTCTGTGTGGTTAGTGAACGATAAGAAACCATGCAGGTCCTTGACCTGTTTCTTCCCTTTCCAAAAGTAGGAAACCCATCTGAGGAAGGGAGAAATGGCAGTGAAGTGAAGGATGGTAACCTCCTTGCTCTATCCACACATACACATGTTTTCCATGCAGAATAGGGAGGATCTGCTTGGGAATCTTGTGGGTACAATTAGCCCAGGCTCTTTAGACTTATCATTTCTGTTTTGAGAATATTTAAAAAATAGTCACCTTCTTTCCTATGTGCCACCTGCTAAACTGTTTATAGATTCATATGCATAGACTTTAAAGGTAGCAGAGACCATTAGCTCACATATTTTGATCCCCACTATAAAAGAGGCTATTAAATTTCATCCAGTTACCCCTGCACTGAGCCCAATAACCTGTTTTTGACTTGAGATATGGACAGCAACTGATGACAAGAACCAAATCCAATTCTTAAACATTGGAAGAAGCTAACAATAACTAATGCCAAATACTGAGCCAAATGTCATCCTCTAAATACTCAAAACTGAAATTACACTTTCTATAGATTCATGTAAATATTTATTGTATCTTTAGGGTGACATATGATGGTAGAGAAAATTACTTTTTAAGAAAAAGAATTCTATGAAAAAGAGTAGCCTTTGATTAAAAACAAGTTAGGATAAACAGAGAATGTTAGTCAGGCTGATTACTTAAGGAAATTGCAGGGTTTTCAATTCATGTTTGTTGGTTTAAGTAAGTAATACAAAACTATCCTTAAGAATAAGCTTCAGGCAAACAAAGACCTTACCAAAAATAAAACCCAGGACTGCTAAATCTCTTCACTGCCACAACACCTCTCTAGTGATCTCAGGCACCTCTAACTTGTTCATCTGGGTTTTCTTTTAATAAAGTAACTTCTTCCCATCACACATGAAGTGCTTCAGTTCTACTGTGTTGTTTATAAAATACTCATATGGAACAATTTTTGCCTCATCAAAATACGGGCACAAGAAGATTTACTCCTCCTGAAATGGTCTCCTCACACAACTAGGGGCAGTTGCAGACAATTTCTTAGGGTTTTGTAAATGTCAGATACTAAAGTGAACAATGGTGATGACTCAGCTATTTTTGCAGTAAATAACTGTTCTGCTTTTTGTTCAATAGGATAACTGGACTACCTCTGTGAAAAATGTGTCCAGCTGTTTACATGTGGACATTCGTATCCCTTCGAGTAATAGCCACACCTGTTCATTTTACAAAAGTCACCATCAACTGAGCTATGGATTCCTTTTCTCTCCAAGTAAACTTATGGTCATCTTTACACAGTTTGAGTACTGTCATCTCTGTTTGCTCATGCGATAGTGGAAGGGAACACCCTTTGTAATAAAATGATCCAAGGAATTAACTGGAGGCATCAGGTTGCTTCTGCTGAGTCATTTACAGCATAGGATCTATAATTTGCTTTCATATAAAAGGAGTAAGACTCTCCAAACATTACTTTGACTGTTGGCAGGATGCCCAAAACGTTCATACTCCCACTGTCATCAAAGACAATCGAACTTGTCTAAAGCAAAGGAGGAAAATCAGTAACAAAACAGGCTTTGGTAGAATCTAAATATAGCTCGATCAACACTGGGTGAAATCCTGGCTCCAATGAAGTCAGTGGGAGTTTGCCATTGACTTCAGTGGGGCCAGGCTTTCATCAACTGAGAAAAGTGCAACGAGCTAGGTGTGCCCTCTGAATTACAGTGTATTGGGTCACTAAATGGCAGCCTTTGTGTCAACCGTTTATCCTTTTAAACAACTGCATGGCATTACTTCCATCTCTCTGGAGGTTTGCATCTCTCTGGAGGCCATGGGCTGCCTACTTTCATGTGCCCCCCTTCTGGCCCCCACCCAAATGTGGTGGCAGCCAGCAGACTGACTAGTTGTGTGGGGCAGTAGACTCTGCCAAGCCGCAGGGCAGGGGTGGCTGGGCGCTTGGTATTGTGGTGAGGCCTGGCCGGCACTGGGGGGGCTAGGGGCCAGGGCCCACAACACTCCTGCCCTGCTGTTTGCCCCAGCAGGTGCCAGGTGACCTGCTGGGGCCGTGGGGCAGACCAGCCAGCTGGCAGCACAGCGTTTCAGGTGCAGGAATTCCCTCCCTCCTGTGAATGCTGTTGGGCCGGCATGAGGGAGAGGGTGGGATGGGGCAGTGGCTGGCACCACAGTGAGTGGCTGATGGGGACAGCACTCCGGGGGAGGGGACACCTCCCTCCCCTGGGAGCACTGTGTGATGGAGGCGGGGCAGGGAGACCAGGGGAGGGGACCCCAGCCAGCAGCCAATAGGAAAGTGCCAACCGTACTCAGGGCTAGATTTTTGCAGGGTCATGGGGTGGCCCTTTAGCTTGGGGCTCAGGACTGCAGCCCCCAAGTCCCCTGCATTGATTCGGCGCTGGAGGGAATCAGGTTTCAAAGGCCATGTCTCCATCATCATGTATGCCAGCAAAACTTTTGTCACTCAGGGGCATGAAAAATGACACCCCTCGATGACGTAAGTTTCACTGGCATAAGTGGTGCCCACAGTGCTATGTTGGCAGGAGAAGCGTAGCTACCACCGCACACTGAGGTGGTTTTATGATGTCGACGGGAGAGCTCTCTCCCATTGGCATAGAGTGGCTACACAAGTGGCATTACCACAGCACAGCCGCACTGGTATAACTGCCACTGTAAGCTTGCAGCTGTAGATGTGGCCTTACATGGCACCTTGCACAGGGAAGGGGAAGGAGTTTGTGCACTCTGAATCAAGTCTAGTGAACTACAAAAATACAAACAGTGAAAGTTTCAAACTGTTCTCCCAAGTGGCTGTTGCTGTTTCAAACCCACATGTGTTCTATACAAGAATGCAAATGTTGAATACTAGGCTGTAGTATTCAGTGAGAAACTCACTTTAATCAACGAGAATGGAACTCATTTTGTATCCAAAATGCAGTATTGTCCCACATCAGGCCTTCAGTAAAATAATTCATTGCTTGCACTTGCATGTTTTGGACCTGATTCTTTGACACCTCATGTAAAATATAATTCTATTTATATCCATGCAAAATGAGTGTGAAAATACTGCTATTCTGATTTAGTAGCATTCTACCCCTATTGCCCCTGCTGGGCACTGGTATTATTTATTTATTTAAGCAGCCACATTGTTTTGGGTGCTAGAGAGAATCTTTGAGGTTTACATAGAGCTGGGGCCTTTCTACTTATTTTTCCCCCATCTATTCTGCAGGCAGAATGAGTTGAAAACTCATGCAGAGATCTGGAAGTGACCAGTGACATTCAAAATTGTGCATTCATTTTTTACATTTTCCCATTAGATTTGACAACTGTGCTTGCAGGACCAGCTGCCTAGCTTATTTTGTTCTCTCTGCTCCTGATCCAGCCCCCATTTAAGAGAATGAACAGACCCCCCACTGACCTCAATGAATGCAGACTGAGGTCCCAAGTTCATGTACTCTTGAACTAGGTCAGGTCCTCGGTACCATTTTTTAAGTTGATCTATGTAACCTCCACGTAGCTGGCATTTCATTGATTTCCCAGGAATCCTGCAAAGTAATAAATAGTTGTTTATTATTATTTTCTTTTAGATCTAATAAAAGGCACAAGGAAGAGTTCCTATGAAGCGCTACTTAACAGCAACATTGTGCCAATGTATCATGAGTTCACAGGTAATTGTTATGTACATTTATTTACATGCAAAAACATTGCTGATTTGCTTGTCCCAACTATTGCAAAAGGTCCCTGGCTCAGCAGCCTCTGTAAATTAAGCCCCAACCAGGGGACCTGGTAACAATTAGATCAGATGGTGAACTCTTTGCTCACATGGACGATGAGTAAGGAGGGTAACAGCTTGTTCAGTGTGGGGGTCAGAGATGCTGGGGCTGACTGCTGGGGCGGACTGCTGGGGCTGAAGCTGCTATTGGCAGGGCTGCCCCTGAACTGGCCAACTCGGCAGCAGCTGTAAGGCCCAGCTGCTCAGTTTTCTCCCCTTCCCGAAGGTATTTCTAGTAACTGTCAGGGATAGGTCACAGCTTATGAATTTTTGTTAATTGCTGACAACCTGTCCCTGATGGTTACTAAAAATACCCGTGACATAATCTTAAAGTTAGGGATGAGTTACTCGCATGAGCAGTTTCACCAAAATCGGTGGAACTGCTCACATGAATAACTGCTCACCACAGTGAGTTAGGGGTTTCTAGTCCTGTGTAAACAATGGCTCAGGATTCATTCCTTAAATTAACATTTTACAATGTTTTATTGCTTTTTTTTTTCGTATCTGAATTTTATCTGCACACATTTTGGGCAGTGTGCCTTTAATGGACACTGCTGCAGTTAAAATGATATACAACACTTTCCAGTTTAGGAATGCTTTCTAGACTCAAAGGTGATCTTGTGTCTGAGTCTTATCTGAAAGTTGCCGTAGTAGTAAGACTAAGAGTCTCATCTAGCAGAAAAAGGATGTGCATGAGGGAGGCTAAGCATGAGGTGCATGTAGGGCACAGGAAGATAGAGGGAAAAACTAGGAATCCATCCCTAGAGATTTTTAAGGCCCAGCTTGTCAAAGCCTTGGCTGGGATAATTTAATTGGGGTTGGTACTGCTTTGAGTAGGGAGGTTGGACTAGATGACCTCCTGAGGTCCCTTCCAACCCTAATCTTCTATGATTCTAACTAGTACAGATCTACTTCCCCTGCTGAGAAAGGTCTGCATCAACCTAGTACAGTTATATTTCATGTGGGGACTGTTAGATGTCCCGCTCTTACCTGGGACATCAGTGTCTTAGAGGCATGGCGAGAACTTGGGAGATGAACAATAAACTTTTTTTTCTTTTATCTTCATCGTGTCTGTCTGTATACTGATAAACACATGTTGCAGTTATTTTCAGAAATTCCTCCCTGACATAACATCTTCCATTTCCCTCTTGTATTCCAGTGGTTTGGAAATATTTCTTTGATGCCCTGCTGCCAAAATATGCAGTGGCAAGAAATGGTGTCAATGTGGTCAGTGGCCCTGTGTTTGATTATGACTTCAATGGGCTGTACGATACCCCAGAAATAGTGAAAAGGTGGGAATTTTCTTCTTCCTTTTTTCATCACATTCATACTAACTTTTTTTGGGCAATTAGATTCATAATTATCTCCCAGGAAGGGCTCCTGGCAGGATACATCAGCTAATATGTAGCCAATCACCTTGCCTTAAAGACAATAGGCAAACAAAAATGAAAGTAAAATGGAGACCCCCCCCCCCACCCCAGGTATGGAATTAT
The DNA here is from genome assembly GCA_007922175.1 of Pelusios castaneus. NCBI lineage: Eukaryota > Metazoa > Chordata > Testudines > Pelomedusidae > Pelusios > Pelusios castaneus. The sequence continues at coordinate 9,860,499 of ML685835.1, forward strand.
AAACCCTGTATATTAAGTCCACCAGGGAGCTATAGCAGCTGCTAGAATCTGGTTTCATGCAGAGCTCCATTAGCTTTCCTTCAGTATTGGATGAAACAGGAGCTATCATCTTTTGGTAGAATAACCAGCAAATCTCTACTGATAACAGACTTCTCTGTAATGATATGCTGTCTTCCTGTAGTTGGTAAGATTGGTGCAAAATAACCGATAAACTGTGTGTTCCTGGAACTCAGCCAGACCTCTGAACTCAGTCCATCATCTACTTTGATTCTTACATATTTTTATGACAAATCAAGGTTTTCCTGTTTTCAGACCATCACTAGACCTGCTCTTCAGCAGGGCCAGGTTACGGTAGGGGCTATAGCCCCAGGCCCTGGCCTAAATGGGGGCCCTGCAGCCCTGCCAATATCTGGCCCTGGCCAGGCCACCACAGGCCTGCCCAGCCCACCCCCACCTGGGAATGTTGCAGAAGCGCTGTGGCCTCTGGCCTGGGGCCCCCAGATCCCACAGCACCACTGGGCCATGCGCTTTGGACCCTGCCCCCCAGGACCATCAAGCTGCAGCCCCCCCAGCACCACTGGCTGGAGGGTCCTTCAGCCCCAGACCCCATCCGCCTTGCCCCTAGGCTGGCTGATGCAGTGGGGGTGGGGTGGGGCCCCAGGCCTGGGAGGGGAGCCCGCAAAAGTGGTCACCCTGGAAGGGTTCCTTAATCTGGCCCTGTTCTTCAGACCACCAAACAAGCCAGACATGGCTTCTGTGACAGCACCCTAGAATGTGCCTCAAAGCATCCTGCTGGCACACTCTAGTGCTAATCTTCTGATCATTTCCCTTGGGCCAAAGTAGCTAATAAAACCTGTTTGCCAAAGTCTACCAGGTGTCATTGTGCTATGTGTCCTCTGTGCTACTTTAATTGGCTAGGTTTCTAGCAAGTAGATCTAAAATACCACCTCTTTGCATTTCAGATTAACCCGTGACCCAGAAGTTCTGATTCCAACTCACTACTTCATTGTGCTGACGAGTTGTAAAAATATTTCCCAGACCCCTCTGCAGTGTGAAGGGGCTCTAGATGTCATCTCTTTCCTTATACCTCATAGGCCAGACAACAGTGAAAGCTGTGCAGTAAGTAATCTTTGTTCAGCTCTGGATGTACCTCAGAAGCGCGGCCTGGGTCGCACTGCAGACAGAACAGTGGTGAATTAATTAATGACTATCAAGTCCTTTGAGGTATTGTGTCTTAATGTGATAACCTGAACCTACCTTTGTAAATGAAATTATTTAAAGTGTGGTATATCCAGTTAAGTGTGAAAGTAGCTGTCCTTTGCCCTTTTGAATGGTAAAGAGGGTGGGTTAGAGCTGGGGGATTTGAAGCACAATAGACTGAGAGAATCTTGTGACACTTAGAGAGACATTTACAATATCAACATCCAATCACAACAGGTGACAGATAAATCCATTACTGTTGACATGATTCCCTTCCCTTCTGCTGGATTCCACATTTTTACAAGTCCATAGGTTTAAAATCACTTGCATTTTGAGGTTACAGGATCACTGTGCTAAACTTAAGTTGTCTTTTATACAAAGCAGTCACTTTTAAAGACCTACTTATTATTATTGCAGTGACTTACTGAAGATGTGCATAGTCCAAACTTCTGAATTGTTTGTCTGGGTAGTGGGAAGATTACCAATAAGTGATTAATAATGGTGTTGCGCAGTCTTGTCCTTCAGCCTATCCTGTTTGAAGAGCTGCTAAATTTTTAGTTTTCTGCTTACTGTATTTCCTCTCCATTCTCTTCAGCTTCAAGCTGAGGAGGCAAAATGTGTGATTGGTGCCTTGAGTTGTTCTTGCTCCTCCATTAGGCAGATTGGGAGCAAAGGACATTAATCTGTGTAATGCAATTGATCAGCCCATCAGCAGAGCAGAACTATTCTAGTCACTAACCAAGTTCAATGTACTACTTGGCAGCTTAATTGACTATAGCTGTACCACAGAGATGTTCACTGCCTTATAGACTTGATCCTGCATTCTTTGCTTACCCAAAACTATCGCTAAAATAAGTGACTTTTTGCACACCCACAATTTGTAAAGGAAATAGGATTAAATGGTTTAAAATCTGGTCATAAGAACATAAGAAAGGCCGTACTGGGTCAGACCAGAGGTCCATCCAGCCCAGTATCTGTCTACCGACAGTGGCCAGTGCCAGGTGCCCCAGAGGGAGTGAACCTAACAGGCAATGATCAAGTGATCACTCTCCTGCCATCCGTCTCCATCCTCTGATAAACAGAGGCTAGGGACACCATTCTTAACCCCTTTCTGGCTAATAGCCATTTATGGACTTAGCCACCATGAACTTATCCAGTTCCCTTTTAAATATTGTTATAGTCCCAGCCTTCACAACCTCCTCAGGTAAGGAGTTCCACAAGCTGACTGTGCGTTGTGTGAAGAAGAACTTCCTTTTATTTGTTTTGAACCTGCTACCTATCAGTTTCATTTGGTTCTTGTATTATGGGAGTAAGTAAACAACTTTTCCTTGTCCACTTTTTCCACATCAACTGATAAATCTTAAAATGTAATTGTAAATGGGGAAGCATCATCTAATGGATGTATCCTAGAGGAGTTCCACAAGGATCAATTCTTGGTTCTATGCTACTTAATGTTTTTTTCAGTAACATGGAAGAAAACAAGTAATCACGATTAAAATTTGCATACTACACAAATTGAGGGAGTGGTTAATAATGAAGAGGGACAGGTTATTGCCACAGTGCAATCTGGTCCTCTTGGTAAGATGGGTGCAAGCAAACAATATGCATTTTAATATGGCATAATGTAAATGTGTACTTCAAGGGGAAAAAATGTCGACCATACTTACATGATGGGGACTCTATCCTGGGAAGCAGCGAGTCTGGAAAAAATTTGGTGATTGTGGTGGGTAATTAGCTAAACATGAGCTCCCAGTGTGATGCTGTGGCCAAAAAGGCTAATGCAATTCTTGGACGCATATATGGGAATCTTGAGTAAGAGCAGAGAGATTATTTTCCTCTATATAGTGTGATCGTTGGTGGAATACTGTGTCCAGCTGTGCTGTCCACAATTTAAGAAGGATATCAATACATGGGGGGGATTCAGAGAAGAGCTGCAAGAAATGATTAAAGGATTAGAAAAATAGTGATGGACTCAAAGAGCTCAATCTATTTAGCTTAACAAAGAGAAGGTTAAGGAGTGATTTGATTAGTCTAAGTTATCTATGTGAGGCACAAATATTTGATAAGGGGTATTTCAATCTGGCAGAGAGGCTAATTGCAGGCTGGAAATGAGGCATACATTTTTGACAGAGTAAATAACCACTGGAACAATATACCAATGATTCTTTATCACTGACAACTTTTAAATCAAAAGTGTATGCTTTTCTAAAAGATCTACTCTAGGAATTATTTGGGGGATTTTTTATGGCCTTTATTATGCAAGAAGTCAGATTAGATGATCACAGTAGTCACTTTCTATCTTAGAATCTATGAAAGCAAGATCAGATACTCTGGGTAGCTATATTTGTAAATGCTTAATATCCACTGATATCTTCAAATTCATAGTTACGAGATTGTCACAAAACCTAACTCTACAAAATAGCCTTCCACTAGCATACTGTTTGGGTAATAGCTGTAACAGAATTGTGCAAAATATCCCTAATTCTTTTGTTTCCCTGCCCCAACAGAAACAAAAACATGACTTTTTGTGGGTTGAAGAGCTAATGAGGTTTCATACAGCCCGGGTTAGAGATGTAGAACTTCTCACAGGACTGAGCTTCTATCAAGACAGAAAACAGCCAGTGTCTGATATTCTACAATTAAAAACATATTTACCAACTTTTAATGAGGTTTGATTTTCCCAATGGAGTGAAATTTGTCTATTTCACAACTAATTTTGTAAATGCACCATTTTATCTACAGGAAAAAAAGTTCTTTTTAAATGAGCTGAAACATTTACTGAGAGCTGTTGACCAAATTGAGAATTGGAAAGAATCTGTGTCACATTCATATCTCAGGGACATTTAATGGACTAAGTATAACACAGGAAGACAGACCTTACTCCCACCTGAATGTGGTAGAATTGTGTCTTTTATTAAAGCTGATCTCCAGGCATTTGAACTTTTTATATAAGAGACAATGAGTAGAAAATTAACTTCTAAATTGTAATTATATTGGAGTGGGAGACATTGATAAAGCAGGGATAGTGATCAATATTTTTATTTAAAAATAGACAATTGGATGTTAAGGTCCTGGAAAACCATTACAATCCTGACTTGCTGTTGTAGCATATACAGTGGCTCTCTTCAATTCTGTGAGTGTACACAGGGGTGTGGTGCTTCAAAATACGTGTATAATAAGAAATGAATCCTAGAACTGTCTTTAGAGAATTCTCTCTATGTAAACCTAGATTTGATTACTATGTTTTGCTTTCTTAAAGGTTCAAGTTGGGTTTTTTGTTTTTGTTTTGTTTTTAGATTTGGGGGAATAAATTTGTCCTTTTGAGGAAGTCTAACATTTTGGGGGGGAAAATATCATTGCTCAGAGGACCTTCTTTCATTTTCACTGATAGTGAAAGATCATCTTCCCTCCACTAACATTCAGAGCTGACTTTTTTTTTTCTGAACCATTTTTCAGCATAATATGTCTAGAGATCCTTCGGCTGCCCAGAAAAAGCAACTGACTAGATCCCACCTGCATTTCCAGCTGTGCCCTTTAGCCCCAGTATAGCTAAATTGCTGCTTACTTATCTTGCACTCAGATACTGCCAGATGCAAAGCCACCATGGGCAGGCAGCCAGCTGTCTTGGAAGTTGTAGTGCTGCACAACCAATTACTGGAGATGAAATATGCCATCGCTTCCATATAGTCTCATTTTGTCAAACATGCGACTTGCAGGCCATATGTGGCCCACGAACCTCTTCCATCCAGCCTGTGACAATGCTCTATGGAACCACACTCTCTCTCTAACAGAGAGAGGGAGAGTGTGATCTTGCATACACAGCACTCCGTGATGCCACAAGAGTGCCCTAATATTTTGATTTATGACATGTACAGCCCTCTTGAAGTACATTTAAGTCAAATGTGGTCAACCATAGCAAATGAGTTTGACACTCCTGGTCTCTAGAGACTGGGCTCTATTGATAGGATTTGTTATAGTCAATGATACACTTCTATTTTTTTTTTTTTTTTTAATATAACAACCTACATTAAAAGAATGTAGAGTCTGTGACAGAGCGCTATTGGAGAGATTTGTTCTTGGTTGGTTTGCCTAGAAATGTAGGAGGTTGAGCCAAAGCCCTCTGCAGTCAATGGAATCTTTTCCAGCGACTTCCATAGAATGGAGGACCATTTCTCCTTTCACTGCGTGTATTTTCTTGATTTCTTCTGTCACAGGCCTAATGTTCTCCTGAAGTAGTTTCACTGTGTGAAGTGCAAGTGTGTTGCAGCAACATTGCATCATGACTGATTGCATTATTCAGTGTAACGGCTTTGTAACATCAACTTGGACCAATAAAAAAAAATCGTAGAGCTGTTGCCATTTGTTTCCTTCTTCATGTACTACACCTTGGCCAACTAACTCCAGTATATGGATTTCCTTCTTAACAGGGTCGAATTACAGCGAGGTCTAAGCTTCCATTTAGAAAGTGTTTCTAGCCTTCATGGGGCTTGTCCACACTAGGATAAAAGGAGTACTTTTAAAATATGTAGTATACCTTTTATCCTGGTATAAACAATCTAATGACTATAGAGAAATTTTCAAACCCATAGCCAGAGTACAAGTAAGACTTTCTCTTCAGCTTCTCCCTGTAGTTCTAGCCCCTCGTCTTTACTAGAACATAGTGAATCCCTATTAATAGATCCTCCCTTAAGGGATGTCTGTCTCTGAATCCTGGGCTTCTCCATACCTCTCAGCATTCCTGCAGCTGTTGGGGAAGGGAAGAGGGAGGAGGCTGGGCTGAGGAGATGAAGAGGGAGGGTTGTCTGGAACCGGTTGGACGAGTGGGGGACTCTGAGACTGAGAGATGGGGAGAGAAATGGATGGGGGAGACCAGAACCCAGCTGTTGGGGGAGGAACACTGACATTGGATGAGAAGCTGAGTGGAGTAGGACAGACTGGGACTAGGTGTGAGAAGGCAGAAAAACTAGAAGTGGGGAGGGGACTGGGCCTTAGCTAGCCTTTCAGGGGAATCTAGGACTGGCTAGGCAAAGATGGAGTCTAGGATGAGAAGCCAGAGGAATAGAGATTGTGTCTAGGGCAAGTAGCCAGGATAGGGAAGAGACATGACTGGGACAGACTGATGTGGCAGGAGGAGGTTCAAATTTGAGAGGGGTGGAATGGACAGAAGACTCTGTACCCATTAGAGGACATTCACCTTCTAAGTCTGGAATAGAATGCAAAATTTCTGAGTTTCATCATGCCTCTGACATCAGTGAATATCTGTGAAGCCCACAGATAAAATTCCAAAGGGGTAGCCGTGTTAGTCTATTGTCGCATAGATAAAATGTATGTCATCCTCTTTGGTGCATGTCCATGCACAGGATGACAATCTGCTATTATCAGTGTGTCTCAGCTCAAGCAGCAGTGGTTTGTATGGTGGATCTAAAGCAGGGGTTCTCAAACTTTTTCTGGAACCTCCTTTGAAAATATTTCATGGTGTGATGAGCCACCCCAAAAGTGATGACCATGCCATGTCATGCAGCTGCTGCTCTCCAGCCACCCATCTCTGAAAGGCTCTGGCTGTCAGCAATGCACAGGTCTGAGAGCTGTAGCCACAGTAAGCAAGGGGGCTGACAGTTTGCAGCTCCCCCTAATAACCTTGTGACCCCTTGAATGCTGCCGTCAAGAACTGGATTCTATTCCTGCCTCTGCCTTCGAGTTCCTGTATGATCTTCAGAAGTCCCTGAAGCCAGACCTGTCACAGGTTGCCACTAATTCTGTGGTCCTTGTTTCCTGCATGTGCAGTTTAAGCCCATAGTCTGATTTACAGACATACTGAGCACTCAGCTGCAATTGAAATCAAGGGGATCTGTGCTTCGAACATGTGCTGTCTAATGCCAAGTACCCTGAAAAATCATGTCCTAGGTATCTCAAATTGAACATATCAAATGTAGTAAACAATTCAGATGTTAATCCTTGTTCCTCACCACTTCTGCTGTAAAATGGGGATAATAATCTAATCTGCCAAGGGAGATGTGAAAATAAATTCCTTAATGTCTGTGAAGCACTTCCAAACTGTAGTATTGAGTGCTGTAGAAAAACTAAAGAGGAAATGTATAATTCTGCCTTCAGGAAAAGGTTTAGAAGTACAGTGGATAAGACATGAGACTGCATTGAACCAGGAAAAACAAAATCTTGAACCACTGCTGTTCATTAAATGAACTCTGCCCGTTCTGTGCACTGAATTAGGCAGGGGTTGGAAAATAGTAATATGTGATCATGTAATAAATGACTATGTCATAGTGCATACATACAAAGGGCTAAATTAAGGTTGCGACCTTTAGTTAGGCAACCTTCATTCTGGACATTCCTAACTTTTGATTGCTTGACTTTGCACCTTCAACAATACTCCTTTAATATAGGTTTTTGTGTGAAATTTTAATGTATTGTCTATTTTGCAGCAGTGGTGGCCTCTGTTCCTGTAAGCTATTCATTTAACCAGGAAAATGTAAATAGACGTGTTCAACTTGCCAAATTAGTATTTACTTGAACTATGCAAACGCTTAACTGCATAAATAGAGTTTTATTTTTAGTTTTCCTACAGATGCAGAATCCTGAAATAGGAATTTGCTGCAAGAGTGCTCCCTCTAGTGCTCTCTAAAATAAATCTACCTCAGCAACTTCCTAGTTTCATCAGTTTAGATTTGCTCTTAAATAGAACATTAAATTTGTTAGTCTTGAAAAGTGCCACAAGATTCCTTTTTTGTTTTGCAGAACATTTTATGGGTTCTGGAAACCATGGCAGGACAAGAATAACCATAGTGCCACCGTGCCACAAGACTCTTGTTTTTTCTGCAACAGAATGTGAGCATCCTACTTTTGAATGATAATGGCAAGTGTTTTAGCAACCATGCTGAAAAATGTTAGCTAACAGACCGACAATCTTAGTTAACGGAGGGATATTTTTCATCAGCGCATGCCAGGAACTACTGTGAAATAGAAAGGAAAAATACAATTGAATTAAAACTATTTAAAATGCAAATGAATAAAGGTAATGTATTGTCAAGATGATCATAGACATAAATTTTCTTGACAGCACAACTTGGATGACAGTTTTAAAAGAAAAGACAATTTCCTACAGTTTTTCCTCTAAATTGCTCTCTCAACAGGAGCCAAATTATAATAAATTTAACCCCTTTTGGATTGTGGTGATGGTCAAGAGGAACTGCTGGAATCATAGCTTACATTTAAGAAAAAGATTTTTAGGTGGTTCTATTGTGAAGAGAATCTTTCAAATGTGATCTGAGTGTGAATAACACAGCAGAATCTTCCTAAGCCTGCAGGTACCCAGAACCATTAGCCTTAATTCTTAACTATACTTTTTATCTGACTAGACTATTAACCCTGAACAAAAGATGACAGTTAAAAAGTCAATGGTATTTTAAAGCTGTGATCATTTCAGGAGAAACTAGTGTTACTGGTTTCCTGAGGATTACTCTGACCAAAAGGGGAATTATCTATGGACTTCAATAAAATTAGAGAAAGCAGCCCTTTGTTAAAGATGGCCACTAAACTACATTTCCCATCATGCTTCAATGCCTGTCTCAAAGTTCAAGGATCATAGTCCTTTTCCAGCTGTATAAAGCCCAGTTTGCTGCTGTTTTTCCTTCCCTATGGTGCTCCCTAAGGGCAAAGATAGCCAGGTGAGTAAAATGGGTCCAGATTTAGCTTGTGATGTAAAATAGGAACACTTTTAAAACTGACAATAAGAAAAGTGTCAAGCTTCAAGGGCTCTTCCTCAGGCCCAACTTTGACTCATATTTATAGCTTCATACTACAATAATTCATATCAAGGTTAAAAACATACTTTGCCTCTTTTTATTCTTTCCTTCTTTCTTTAACTTGTTTCTCCTTTTTCACTCTTGATTTTTTTTTTCTTTCTGTATTAAGTGACTAATAGTGAATTTTTCTGGTCTTTATAAATGTGAGTTTTATATAGGGGCATGGGCACTTCATAATTCAGTAGTATTCCCTCTGAAATGTATGTCTAAATTTAAAATGATACGGATAAACTTTGTTAGACTTCGGCATCCTGGGCGTTTTAGCTACAGTCCACGTGCCCAATTTGAACTCTCAAATGTACGATTTGAAATAAGAAAAGAGTAGGCTTTTTTTTTTCTCTGCTCCCAAAATTGAAAAATTTCAGGGCTAGTTCTTGCAAAAAAAAATCCCAGAAAACCCTCACCTCTGGTTATTCAATTTTTTTGTTTTCCATGTAAATACTGTTAAAGTTTTGGGCCAGCTCTCAAATTTGATGAGTCCCGTGCATGCTGGCCCTGTGCAAAGTGCAGGCTCGGTGAGTGGGGGTCTTGGGAGCCTGGTACAGGGGTGGGGCCCCAGTGGCCCACTTTCTGCCTTCACTTTGATGACCCTGCACAGGATGGGAGCTCCCAATTTTTTTGGCGCCTGGGGATGCGAGGGTCAGGGGCAAGTGTTTGCCATTCCTGGGCCAGTGGACTGGGCTGGTTCTGAAACAGAAGGAGGTGCCATACCAGCTGCTACCTGCCAGCGCTGTCTTGTCTGACTGGCCGCCTTTGGCCACGCTGCACCCCACGCTCCCTTGCCACTCCTCTTCCACCAGTTCTCTTCCTGTTGCCACTCGGAAGGTGGGGGCGGGGAGGAGGCGCAGTGTTACACCAGAGTCCAGGGGGAGGCTCCGTTTTAAAAAATTGGAGAACCACTGCACCAGGTGCCTTCGGTGGGAGTTGGCAGGGTAGAATCTCTCTGCTGAATACAGGGCCATGTACAAGGTGGGCACTGTTTGCTTCCCCAGTACATAGATGACCTAAGCAAGTTGGCTGGAAATTCAATGGACCGTCTGATCCACCACCCTCCCTCCCAGTTTGCCAAGCTCTCTGGCTCCTAAGCGGAATATTCAGCAAGGGGACCCTGGAGGGGATGAGTAGCTACAGTTGTGAAAAATCATTCAGTGCTTTAAGATGTCTGCACACCTGGCTGAGAAGCATGAGGGTACAAGATAGACTACGGCGCCTTGCATAACAGGAGGTTTACATGCTGATGTTTCCTGATGAAAAATAAAGGGAAGCCCTTTTCAAGTTTTCAAAAAATGTGGTTTAAGTGAAAACTTGTTGTGTACAGTTGTGAAAGTGACACTTATCTACAGGTTGCTGTAGGGAGGGTGGGTAGAATTGTGTTTAGGTATCAAATGTAAGTTTCTGCTTTTACAGAATTAAACTGAATTTGTATGGTAAATTGGCATGTCTGTAAAGCTGCTTCCAGGGCAGAGCACTGCCTGCGGACCATGCATGGGGAGGGGCTGACTAGAGCTACTGGCCCTGGGGTCCACACCTGAAGGGGGGCGATTGGGGGCCTGTGCTCCAAATCTTTCCTACATAGCAGTGCCCAATGTTGGAAAGCCTTTTTCAGATGAGAGATGTGCTTTGAGAGACAGAGGAGCCTCAATTAAAAAATGTATCACTACATATAACATATACTCTAAGTATATCCAAGAAACTGTATTATAACACATTTGTTAACAATTCTGTTATGTGGTAGAGGATCTAAGTTATGTCCCTAAAATAAATTGTTACAACCTTGAACAGCTCCGGGGTATAGAATGATGAAAACACTCAGCAATGAAATATTTTTAATTACTGGATGCTAACTGTTCTGTAATATAATCTCCCAGAACTGATCCTGTGTTAGTACAGATGTCTCCTAGGTGTCAGCCAGCCCACTATTTCTCAAACTCTGGGTCGGGACACATTGTGTGTACATACAGTGGTAAGTGTGCCATGGAGAGCGGGGGAAATGGCTAGATTTGGCTTGGGGTGGGTGGGCTGGGTGTGTCCTGTAGGGTCACGATATGTTACCCGCAAAAGGTTGAGAACCACTGAGTCAGCCCACTGTGTGACACCAACTGATTTGAGGCCATGCTGCAGAGACACAGAAATCATCTGTGGAAGATTGTTTGCAGTACTAAAAATTGTAATGGCAACGAAGTGGGGAAGACTATAGAGAACATCAAGGTCTACTCCTGTCTAGTAGCTTTTCAAAGCGGTTATTCCAAATACTGTTTATGTAAGTATTACCTGTTTGTTCACTGAGAAATTATATGCTATGAGTGCCAATTGTTACTAGCATCTATATTCAGGGGACTTTCATACAAAAAACACTGGAACAAAACCCCTAAAAAGATAGAACTCTGGCCTGTGCTTCCTCAAAAGCAAACTGAGGTACAAGAAAAAGGGAAATGTAATAGTTATATTTTTCTCAGTCAGCACCCATCTTTGCTCATTACAGATGCGTAAGTTCATACCCATCTCCTAGAGATGGATCCACTCAAGACGTTGGTATCTTAATTTTCCCAACATTAGAGAGGATTTTGGATCTGGTGTTTGAGGTCAGATCTTAGCTCTCCCTCTCTTTAGAACAAGTCATAACATCTATACAAAAGGGGCAGGAATCATGGTCAGTGTAGCTAGAGACTGTTTTAAGAGAAATGAATTTTCCACTTAATGGTTTACTCAGAAGTTCATTTGAAATTGTAAAGTAGACAGTAAGAAAAAGATGTGATGTACATTGTGGGGATGCTGTTGCAAGACCAAATGCTGAGAGATCAGACACATGAAGGGGATGCTGCCCAAATGTGCCTCTCTCTTCCAGAGAGTTGGCGGAAGAATTGTTTGCAGAGATTTTGAAGATACTATTTAAAGCAGTGGTTCCCAAACTGAGGAGCATGCACCCCTGGGGGTGGGGGATGAAGAAAATCCAAGGGGAGGCACGAGGCTGTGAAATTTTCATAGCAAAAAATTGTTTTATCAGCATGCAGAATTTTTAATTTTAAAATTTTATACCATGAAAGGTGTTTTGAACTTTCTAGCAAATGAAAACCTAGAAACCATATTTGTGGTTATTCTTAATTGTACAATTACAAATTGAATTTTTGTTAAAAGGGGGTTGGATGATGGTATAGGAGATGTGGGGAGGCATGAGAGTTTCTCAAAAATCAGAAAGGAGGTATGATGGTGAAAAGTTTGATTTACAGCTTTTTAATTCAAAGATCTTTCTTAGCTTGGTGAGGTAGACTCTTTGATAATTTGCAGGCTCAGCCAGACTGACTCTCTTTAAATTCTCTTCATTCTGATAGTCTCTTTATTTTCTTTGGTAAATAAACACCCCTTTATTTAAGATGAATTTTATGGATGTTCACTGGGGAAGATTGCTGTGAGCTATTGCCAAAAAAGGAAAGGCATTTGGGGAAGCATTCAAAGATATGGGACACAGGAGAGGGCCTAACAGATGCTGCTATTCAGGCTGTAGTTAGCTTGGAACAATGGAGAAGTCAAGATGTAATGTAACAACCTCTGGCAATTGGTTCCTGAATGGCCACTTTTGAAATCTACAGGTTCTGTATTTTCTGTAGCTCTAAATTAGATACAGCAGTGAAATATAAAGTACAAACATATCACAAAACAATGCATGCTATTGTATCACAACAATGTAGCTAACATTCATAACAAATACCATGTGATAACTTCATTTTAAAATACAAGTAGCCTACTTTCTAATAACTAAACAGTTATCTTTTGCCAGTAGTGTAATTCTCAGATATATTTCAGTCCACAATTTTCCACTAGTGCTTCCAGCATGAAGAATAAACAATTTATTATATGTCTTAGATGTCTGTTAACAAAGCAAGAAATAGCAACTTTGAAATGTGTTTTGGAACACAACAACTTGTGTCACTGAAGACAACAGAAATAGTCTCAAAGGGTACCTCTACACTTACAAGTTAGGTCGATTTAAGGAGGCTTAAGTCGACCTAAACAAAGCTGCGTCCACACTGGGCTTTCCTTAAGTTGATTTAAGGAAAGGTTAAGTAGACTTAACACCTAGTTTTAGTTTGATTTAATGCCAGTGTGGATGGAGATTAGTGCCTAAATCGACCTTATTAAGTCGACTTAAAACATTAAGTCGACTTAATAAGGTTGACAAGGGGCTATGTCTACACTAGAAAAGTTAATTTGACTTTAAGTCAACTTAATAAAGTCGACTTAACTTTTCTAGTGTAGATGTAGCCCAACTGTTTTCATCTACTTAGTGCAACCTTAGCCCTGAACATGGTTCAGTCCTTTTGCAAATATGCCATAATTACCACAAGGTGTCAGTATAATCTTACTGTTCCACACTGTTTGAATCTATACATTTGATTTGCTGTAACAGTCCAATCTGATCCTATGACTTAAACTTCCCTGCATTTATTTTCCTCCCCATCTTCAAGCATCTGACGAAGTGGGATTTTCTGCCACGTAGCTCACGTTAGATAAATTTGTTAGTCTTTAAAAGTGCCACAAAACTCCTTGTTTGTTTTAGTGTAATCTCGTGCTTTTTTTTTTTTTTTTTTTTAAATGTCAGTACTCAGTACCTTTGAGTGCCATCACAAAAAAAACCCTGGGGTAATCTAAAAAGTCAAGATACCTGAATTGTAGCCTCCATCCTCCCTGTAAACTGAAGTGGGGGGGAGGCGGGGCTTCCAGGGAGGGTGGAGCTAGGCTGTTTTCAGTGATTGCTCCTAATTCTGTCATTTGCTATGATCTCAAATTGCAGTGGAATGGTTTACCTAGGGAGGTGGTAAAATCTCCATCCTTAGAGGTTTTTAAGGCCCAACTTGATAAACTCCTGGCGGGGATGATTTAGTTGGGATTGGTTCTGCTTTTAGCAGGGGATTGGACTAGATGACCTCCTGAGGTCCCTTCCAACCCTAAACTTCTATTATTCTATGAATCTTAGGAAGAGATTTGATTGAGACTTCACTGAAAAGAGATACATAAGCACATGGTATTTAGATATATAACATGTGCTAGGTACATAGTGTGTGTTAGTTTAAGGATTCTGGGCATTATTACATTGATCTTGAATTAAGAGGCTAATATGAAAAATAACTATAAATTAGGTTAGAATATAGTGTGTTGTTATTCCAGAGGATATAGAACAACACTGTATAGCAGAAGAGCCCAAATATTGCCCCACCCAGGGCTGCAGTAATTTACCTAGTACATACAATAAAATGGAGCAAATTGCACTTACCCTCCTCTTTAATGGGGAAGAACAGCCAAATGAGCCTACAGGTTCCAGCATGAAATTCTTTATTCTCATCAGAGGAGCTGGGTCCTCTTGTAGAAATGTGCAGTTGTGCTAAGCCCACAGACTACACATTGTCTCCCCCTGGTGTGAGCATATGAACAAAACAGAAATCGAAGAATCTGTGTAATGGGTTCTGATGATGAATATAATATATATTTTAAAAAACTTTGCACAGAACAAATAGGGTGCAGTGTTGAGAATTTGACACTGCTATCTCTCAGAACCTCCCTCCCAATGAGGCTTTAGATAGGACCTCTATCAGCAGGCTTTTTGTAATTGCTCATTGGATAGGGGTTCTCTGGTGTGGCTGTCATGTCTGTCAGCATCCAGTCACTTCCTAACAAATGTGCAATTTATTGCTTCTAAATTGCTTTGTGGTAAAGACTATAGGCAAAAGCCAAAAAGAAAACATCATAAACTCTGTCTAATTTTGTCTTCAAATGCATGAGACAAATGGTATCTAAAAGCAAAAGAAGAGAAGTTCCATTTGTGTTCTGCTTATTAAAAAATCTATCTACCATAGCTAACCTAAAATGTTTCTAAACTGGCTTCTGCCAGTTTGTTTGATGGAATTTCTTGTACCACTAAGGGGAATATTGGTAGAATTTATTAAACTTTATCTTATTAAGTAATAATTACTGATGTGCAAACAAATAGTAAGTAATAACTCTATCCTCTAGCTTTATCTGCCTTGTATTACTATTATATATTTATATAGCAAACATAAGGTTATTGCCCTAAGCGGCTTACAGAAGGTGCGTCTACACTTGTAAATTAAGTCGACTTACGTTTGCGTTTACACTACACTTTCCTTAAGTCGACTTAAGCAGCTGCTTAAGTTGACTTAAGGAAAAATTAAGTCGACTTTACTAAACCTCCTTTTAAGTCCACTTTCTGCTAAAGTCGACTTAAGCCAGTGTAGATGTGGAGTACCCCTAAGTCAACTCTAAGTCGACTTAGGGGCCTCCAGGGCTTCCCCACTGCCCTCCCTGCCAGGATGGCTGGCACAGGAAGGGCCTGGCATGCCACCCCACAGGGCAGGGCAGAGCCCTGCCCACCCTGCCCCTATGCCCTGCCAGGGTCCCTGTCCCCCTTTGCCCCATTGTACCCAGGTACAATGGGGCAACGCCTGAGCCCCCTGACACTGGGCAAGGGGTGCCCCCCCTGCCACCGTGGACCTGCCCAAGATCCACCTAGGCCCTACAAGTCGACCTAGGCATCCAGTGTGGACGCTCTAGGTTGACTTTGTAGGGTCCCCTCAAGTCGACTTAAAATTTAAGCTAAGTCCACCTAAATTAACAAGTGTAGACATAGCCAGAGAGTATATCTAAATAGAAAGTGTGGACACTTGAATTGCACCAGTTCAGATAAAACAGTGACCTTCCCCTTCTGTGGAAGTAATTATACTGGTATAAAGGGGTTAAAATGGCATAATTTGTTCCAGGCCATGTCTGTGCTACAGAGCTTTGTCTGGTATAACCATGCCAGCAGAACCTAGTGTAGATGTAAGAAGGCAGAAGGAGTTCTTCTGGCATAGTTACACCATCTCTCGAATAACATTAGCTCGAGCAGCAGAATAAAGTATAACTGTTTGCTAAGAGTGTGATCTTTTTTTAATTTCCACCGTAAGTCCTAGTGTGGATACAGGATGAAGTTATAATGGCATAAAGGTGCCTTACAGTATAGCTTATTTCGCATCCCAAACTGAGGCCTGGTCTACTCTATGAAGTTTTGTTGGCATACATATATATATAAAGTAGGCATGTGGGAGGAAAAAAAATCACACCCCATACCTGAGAGACCTGTGCCACAAAAACTCCATTGTAGACAACTATGCCGACAGAAAAATGTATCTAGACTGCTCTAAGAGTCAGCCCCTGCAGCCCCTACTCATTGTTATCTCTACCCCAACTCACCTCTAATACTTTGTAATATGTAAGTAATGAAATGATTCCATCAGTCTCTCCCTTTTCATCATAAACTTGTCCTTTTGGGTGTGCTCTTTGTCTAATTTGAGCCTTGATCCTGAAGTTCCATTGAGACAATGCAGTGGTAATAATGCTTGTCTGATCTAAGCTAGAACGGAAAATCTTCAGTGGAGATGAAGCCATACAGTGAAGAATTTAGCTGCTGCTTGAGAGTTAAGGGGATGTTCTGCCCAACGATAGTATGGCAATAGTGGCTTTTTGGTGGACTTTTTGCTGATCAGCTGCATTGAGGTATGGGGATATGATAGGCACAAAGAAGGAAAGGAGATTTCCATTCTATGACACCCTGCTGAGAACACAGTGAGGAACTCTAATAAAACCATGTAAGCCTTGTCAGATGCAGCTTGCACCATTGCTATTATCAGGTGGTACATTACAAACAAAACCCGTGGTGAAAAATCTAGTGCAATTCATTCACAGGTAACCACAAAGATAAGATAAACTAGCTTGCTTCATTAACTCTTAGAGACAAAGTGGGTAAGGTATTATCTGTTACTGGACCAATGTTGGTGAGAGAGAGAAACTTTTGAACTACAGTGTTCTTCAGGTCTGTTTAAGTTGAGAGTGCGACTCTCCTACCAACAGAAGTCTGATGAAGTGGGATTTTCTCCCACAAAAGCTCATGCAATAAATAAATTTGTTAGTCTTTAAAAGTGCCACAGGACTCCTTGTTTGTTCAGTTCAATAGGGGGAGGTAGCTATTTTGAGTTGGGGAGAACAAAGGACTTAGTTTATCTTCTGGCACATTATAGTAGGCCAAATCCTGAAGCCCTTACTCAGTTAAAACTGAAGCCATTGGATGCCTTGTCTGATTAGGGGTTGACTAAATATTTCATACTATAACTTAAGAAATAAAGGAAGTATTTAGCACTGTAACGTCATTATTTAATAATATGTCTATTCTTTCAGAGTTTTGTGGCACTTTTAGACTACGTCTACACTGGCAATTTAAGTCGACTTGAGGCTTAAGTCGATTTAAATTAAGCCATGTCCACATTAGGCTTTCATTAAGTTGACTTAAGAAATTCTTTAGGTCGACTTAATGAAAGGTTAAGTCGACTTTGTTACTACCGCTCATTAAGTCGACTTAAGGACGTGTGGACGTGGAGTAACCCTTAAGTCGACTTTATTAAGTTGACTTAAGGATGGTTAAGTAGACTTTACAAAGTGAACTAAGTCAACTTAAAGCTAAGTCAACTTAGTCCACTTTGTTTAGTCCACTTAACAAAGTCGACTTAACTTTTCTAGTATAGACATAGCCTTAAAGGCTAACAAATTTATTTCTCGCATGAGCTTTCGTGGGCATAATTCGACAGAAGTTCATGTGAGAAATAAATTTGTTAGTCTTCAAAAGAGCCACAAGATTCCTTGTTTGTTTTACTGAAATAGAATAACATGGCTACCTCTCTGAATCTTTCTGGACATCACACATCTCTAAGGTTAACACTTGAGTACCATATTCATATTTCAATGGTTTATTTTCTGATTTCTGTACAACTACCTTTTGCTTATCGGCCACAACTTCTCTGTTGCATTGTAGCTTATAATTTTAGCCATTGAGAATGTGTTTTTCTATGTAATTCAGCTAAATCTCCAAATTTTTGTTAGTCATAATAATTTATTTCCCTGCGTGTCCACTAGATGTCAGTCTCTGTCTTTTCCTGGTGTGGAAGTACAGCAGTAGATGAGGAAAAGAAAAGAATATCTGTGTTAGTCAGATAAAAACAAGATATTGTGCCAGATCTTGGACTAATGTGAACTGATGAAGCTCTGTTGACTTCACTGAAACTATTCTGGTCTAACCCAGCTGAGGATCTGGATCCTTGTTGTATAAATAAGTTGTGCTCTTTTTTTTCTGAAAAGCTGCTCTAAGCTAGTAAACATTTTTTAAATACCTTTTAATAGGATCTATTTTAAAAGATAGCAAAAGTACTTGGAGTTCATTTCCCCCCCTCTAATCTAGTTAGTTTTTTCTGACTGATAAATGCAGACACATTGAATCTAAAATCTTGTCTACACCAGAGAAATGGAGAGGGCTATGAACATTTTGGTCCATCTAGCAGGATTATAAAATGGTTTGTATCCATATACACAAATGTTCCAAGTGACATGTATGCATGGCAGTTACTAGATTGGACTTGCTTTCAGCAAATCTATATACCGTTTCAGTGTTAATTGAGAGAGCTTGCTGTGGCAGCACAAACACCTAAATATTCCTCTTTCTTCTGTGTTGCAGTGCACCTGAAACTTTTCAAAATCTTTCAGAATTCACTGCTTCTGGCATATATTCTGAGAATTGCAAGAAATACTAGAAGACACAGTGTCTGAAATGGTTTAGAACCACTTTAATACTGCAACCGTGTTTCCTAGTGTAGTACCTGAGATGTGACAGATGAAGAGCCGGATCCTGTAATTTCTCTCCTAAATTCCAACAATCTGCTTCTGATCATCTAATGGTCCTTTCACACTACAATTTCAGCTGTATCAAAACCCAGTTGCCATGAGTTCTGTTCTGATGCAGGAACAATAGAGTTTCATTCTTCTAGTGCAGATGTGACCTTAATGGTGTTCCTGAACTCTGTTTAAAGCTCTGAATGCGTCAAGTGCTTTAACACATTTTAGGCACAGGTTCATTGAAGATATTTCTGGTATTTCCTGGTTCCAGTCAGAGTGAAAATGCAATAAGAATGCGGTGAGTTTTTGGTACTTCCATGTATGGGGATATGTGAATTCCTCTCCCTCTATTTCCTTTAAAAAGTGGAAAAAGGAACTAAAAAAAGTCAACTGAACTACTTCTCTCAGATTCTCCTTGCTTTTGGGGCAAAGCCTTGTATTGGTATTTCATCATAACTGACTGGACAATTTTTTCCTTGATAAGTACTTCCATTTGTAGCCATATAAATCATAGTACTTAAAGAATGAATTAAAGCCACATTTTCACTTTGTTTCTAGAGAACCTGGAGATTCAGGAATAGGGTATAAAGTCAGGAAGGTAGGATTAAGTTACATGTTGGGGTGGAATATTCCTGTTCTTTTATTTATTTTGTGACCTGAATTTTTAGCATAACAGCTACAGAGCTTTCTTAAAACACAGTGTTTGGTGAAGACATTACACTACAAGAAGGAATGCAAATGATCTAACTAGCGTTTGCTATTTCTAGTTGTGTACAAAAGCCAATTTTCTCAATTGAGCCCCTTTCTTTGTGATTCAAACAACTGGATTCTGTTCAAAAAGCTTATTTGTTTCTGTGTGGTTACAGATCATTGAAAGTGGCTCATTCTTGAAGAGTTTCTTAATGGGTGTCTGGATGTTTGATAGTTATGAGGAATCTAACAAAATTCTGTCTGGAGAACAATGCCTGCCTCATATGATGGGGCTGTAATCCATGTCTGTTGTTCACATCTGTATTGTGTTAAAATGCTACG
This sequence comes from Pelusios castaneus, assembly GCA_007922175.1. Taxonomy (NCBI): domain Eukaryota; kingdom Metazoa; phylum Chordata; order Testudines; family Pelomedusidae; genus Pelusios; species Pelusios castaneus. Next base: position 9,880,259 of record ML685835.1, read on the forward strand.
GTGCAAACCATGTAAATGCATCATGGTTGCCCAAAACATGGTACAAAATACTGAAATAAGGAGTGTAGCTTATGCTTCTTGACAAGTCAGTTGAGACTCTGGTCTGCAGCCGTATAGATTGCCTCTTTTAATGGCTAACTGTGTGGTATTCATTTAATCAGTGTCAAATATGTGGTGGTGTTCTAATTATTATAGAAAGACAACAGAGTCTTGTGGCACTTTTAAAGAAATCAATAAATCTGTTAGTCTTTAAAAGTGCCACAAGACTGTTGTCTTTCTACAATAGACTAACACGGCTACCCCTTTGTAATTTGACTAATTATTATAGTAGCTGACTATTGATTTGAATTAATATACTTAAACACAGTAAACAAAACTTTTAAAAAATGCTGTTGGCAAATCCATGTGGTATTGCTTTCTAGTGAAGCAAACTAGATGGAAATAGATTTTTTAAAAATTCTGGGGTTTTTTTATGTTCAGTTCCTATAAAGTGATTCCTGTTATGGTCACTTTCTGCTTTTACTGATCTCTAAATCAAGAGCATGAGGGCAAGAAAGGCGCAAACAATATTAAGGTGTAGAGGCCTACATTTTTACTCTGAGGATTCTGTATCGATTAGACACTGACCTCTTGATTCAAGAAAATGTGTGTTCAGAAGGAAGTGCTACAACAGAATGATGCATAATTACCTTCCCATGAGGCTTTGCAAGAAAATATTCAGTGTACTGGGTTTCTCTACTATTGCAGCTGCACCCATCTACATCACAAAATGCAGTCATGTCTGGTCTTCAGACAGGAGAACTGCAGATCTTACTGTATTACTGCTACATATAAAATTGTTGACATTTTACATAATACTTCAGAGGAGAGCCACAACTTGTCAACTAACTTATAACAAGCATCAGTTATGAGCAATGGTGACAGTGTTGTTCATTAGAAATGTAACATAGGGAATTTTTAACCATTTATAGTATTTTACATCAATTTTTACTCAATTTAGAATTTTTTTAATTCAGTACACAAATATGAAATGCCAAATCTCTAAGGCACTATTCATATAATCATGCCTGATAGATATTGATGATCTATTCAGCTGTCTAATTCACAAGAGCATTTACAATGAGAGCCATAACTGAAGTCCATGTAGATTTTTGTCTTTCAGGTAGAAATGACAGTTCTGCTCTTGTTGGGGGCATGGAGCTGAGGTAGTGGCTGCCCGAAGTCCTTCTGGTTATGTGAAGGTAGAGTGTTTCCAGGGTGAACAGAGAGCTGCTACATCATATTCATAATTTGCAAGAAAAAAATGGAGAGTCAGAGGAACCGCTAGTGGCAGAGGATACCCAAACATTTCAAATAGGTACTGAAAACCACTTTGTCATGCCAGATAAATTCCTCACATTTTTTAGAGGAAGGGGAATGCTTGTGAGGCTTTAATCTAAAGTCTACTGATCTTACTGGAAAGAGTCCCATTGACCTCAGTGGGCTTTAGATTTGGCCTCAGTGAGTCTACCCTTAATGCAGACTTGTTGACCCAAGTTCTAACTGAAATCATTGGGTATTTGAGTATGCTCAGCCTTAGACTTTTTTCAGCTGGTGCTCTTCTAACTACCCCAGGAAAACTAGCCTAAACTTGGGCTTCCTGAAAATGATTCTTGTTGGAGAGTACCTGGATATTTTAAAAACAAGAGACCATGCTCTCAATGTTGAAGTTGGCTTTAAAGTTACATGTTCCTACTCTTAATAGACAAGAGCATAAATATATATACACATTACTCTGATGAAGGAATACAGGGTTGATGTTCCTAGCTAGTATTTGGGAAACAGATAACTTGTCATGTACTCTGTTTTACTTAGCCCAGATCAGCTTTACAATCCCTTCCTGAATCTTTTAATAATACCTAACTCTTCATCAGTAGATTTTAGAGTGCTTTATGAAGGGGTTAGTATCACCTGTTTACTAGTATGGAAACTGAGGCACAGTATCAAGGCAACTTGCCCAAGGCCAGCCAGCAGCTGAGTAGAACTAGGAATAGACTCAAGGTATCTTGAGTCCTAGTGCAGAGCTCCATCATCCAGATTGAAGTCTCATTGACTCTTTGATGGAAGTTTTACCAAAGTAAATACTTCTCAATCTGACCAAGCTGTTTCAATTTAGTGATGCTTTTAAAAAATATTCCCCATGATTTAGCTCAGACTGCAGAGCACACATAGATGTTGCTTAGTAAGTGGTGATACCACGGTGACAAATCTCGATTAAAAACCTAGATAGCTGAAGTCTAAAACCTCTTAATGTTGTATACATGCCCTAGTTAGTTACTGCTGCACTGGCTGTGCCTTAATAATTTTGGATTCAACACTCCAAGACCCCCATTTAAAGTATGCAAGAGTGAATGGTCCCCATCTTGTTAGCCTACCAGTGATTATGAGCTGGCACGTTTTTGTTGGAATATATATGAAGTTTAATTCTCCATGTATTGATTTCTGGGTAATAAGAAACATTGATTTTTATAAATCACAAAATAAGCCCTGGTTTTACTGAATATGTAGGAAAGGCATGGGGATAGTGTTGATAAATGAAATGCCAAGTCATTTATATAAAAAATAGAATACTTTATTTTCAACCAAAAAGGTGCAAACATGTAACTTTTGGTCACACTTCTCAACAAATGAACTGTTCAAAGAACAGCTGGGGGTCAAAGAAACAAATGCTTCCAGGTGGAAAGCTTGATCAGCTACCAAAGGAGCCACTCATTATACTTAAGGCCAGTTCACTAAAACTGAGGCAACTCAATTTTTACCGTACACGTGAATGCTTCCCAGGGATGCAGGTACCTCATCTTTAGCAAACAGACCAACAGTCTTGATTCTGTTTTACTTGTCACTTTAACTGAACAATTTCCATTACTGGATCTATTTCATGCTTTGAATGCATTGTCAAGACAAGCTTTATATCCTACCTGTTTCTTTAAAAGAAAACAAAGCTAACATTAAGGTATCAAAGCATTAACAAAGGCAGGGGTTAAAGTAAGTGGGTTCCCCTGGGTTCGCAGAACCCTGGCCCCGACATCTAAGCCCCACACCCCACAATAGCAGGTAATGGGGAAAGGGGAGGGTTCCCAGGCCTGAAAAATTATACTTTAACCTCTGAACAAAGGAACAACTTTAAATTAATTTAGATAACTGTACATATATACACACACACATACACACAGTATTTACAATATTAATAAAAATATCTAGCTTGTTACAGGCAAATTAAGTGCCACAAGCTGTCCAGTCAAATAGACAGGATTCCGATTCCTCTTTAACTAGTTATTTGAATCAGTGTCAAAGCTGAAACATTAGTCCTGACTAACAGAACACATTTTACTTAGCACCTTGCTGGGTGATTTACATTCCAGCTATTACTGTCACTAAACTAGTGTCAGCAAATATGCCAAGGGTCTCCTGTTCAATTGCACTACTAGGGGGAACACACGTTACCGGAGTAAGGGAACACTGATCTTCCTGCATATGCCCCTTAGTAACACCTAACCACCACCCCAGAACAGCATCCTCTTAAGCTGAGCTTTGCTGTGGTTCCACGTCCATTCTACTTTCTTCTTCACACCAGTGTTTGGGGTCAGACAATTTGTCTTAGTCTCATGGAGTAGTTTGAACTTTTTAGAAACAGGATTCAATAGCACAAGGTACTTAAATATGTTTACAAAATGAGATGCAAAAGTCAGTTCAAGTTGAGAGCGTAGTGCCGCCTCCTGCTCTATGCCATGTCTCCATACATCTTTCTGTAGTACAGAGACTCAAAGATGTCATTGTCTCCAGGGCAGTTGTAGTGGCATGCACAGGTCTTGATGAACATCATTCTCCTCTTCATGACCTCACCATCAGGGCATTTGAACTCCACAGGAAGGGTGGCTGTTCTGTGGGGGGTGCAGCAACGTCCATCAGTGCAGACCCCACAGAATTTAGCTCTGTAGGTCTTCACGCTGGTACAGCCAGAGAGCTCAAACTTGATGGGCTTGGATATTTTGGGGGTGCGAATACACTTTTTGCCTTTCTGCAGGGAGAATAAATGGAAAGTTTTGAAGGCGCTCTTTCAAAAAGATTGTACAGTTCCTATTAATTTTCTAGCCACCAATTTCATCCTGTTATTTTATGCAAAGAGAAGGATCAATACTCTGAGTCTTATGAAGGTTTCACATGCAAAGAAGACTGAAATACCATTTAAACTGTATTATATTTATCTAAGGGCTAAAGTAGGTACATCTGTTTTATCACTTAATTGTTAAAATATTCACTGCGGAGATGAGACCTTATATAATATTTACTTGAATCTAGATAAATTAGAGCTATACATCTTCTGTAAAACTGCATCGAACCTGAAGCATCTTAAAAAATGTATGGGACTATTTACCTTGATGTTTTCTTCCAGGTCTGCTTCACATGGTCTGACCATGCAGAGTCTGCTTTGCTTCTCCAATCTGCAGAAGGCATTGTCATTGGTGACTCTGGTGGAGATACCCATTCCACAGGTCTTTGAGCAAGCACTCCATTCAGTGGTCTGGACCAGGCAGTTAGCCCGCATCATGGCAGGGTCAGGGCCATAAGTGTCTTCTGGTCTGTAAGCTGTGGAGCACAGATAAACAGGATGAGATCGTGACACAGAGCAATAGTGTGGATGATGATACCCTATTAATCCTGTCTAAATGCATGGGCATCCCCTTTATCCTTGGTGTGATTATTCCACTCAAGACACTGACTTCAGCATGGGCTGAATCTGGTCCCTCAGGATCACCATCACTGGACTGTGTCTTTCAATCTATTGCATGGGCACACCCGACAACATTCATTCAGCTCTCAACTCACCAGCTAGTGCTGGTCCAATGGCCGTCTGTTCCCGGAGCTCATCGCACACCCATTCCTCACAGCACTTCCCAGGCAGTTTAACTCTTCGTGGGGAAGGACAGTCTGGACTGGGCAAACGGACATCCATACTACAGAGGGGCACGCACCCCACTGCTCCATCGAGGCAAGTGCACTGGTACTTGCAGCTGCTCTGGAAGGACTCCCCGCTTCTGTAGACCATCCCGCTGAACACACAAGGGGCTCCATCCCTAGCTACAGAGACAGAGAGCAACCAGCCATGAGCACCAGAAAAATCATAGAAGATAAGGCTTAGAACAGACCTCAGGAGGCTATCTGGGCCAGCCCTTAAAGCAGGACCAATCCCAACTAAGTGATCAAAAGCCAGCAGCCAAGTGACTCCCACTGTGGGGACGACATGCAGCAGGAGTGGGGAAGGGAGTGAGGAGTCAATAGCTACCGCTAGGGGGCACGAGGGGAGGATGTCACCGCCATGCCATCTAGCTGTGCCCGGCGCTGCTCGGCAGAGAGGACGCGCTGTCCTCGGGGAGGGACCATGGGCTCGCTTTTCAGGGCAGGGTGAGGGGGCGGGGCGCCCCAGCTCTCGGCTTCTCTGCACTTACCGGTGCACACGCCGATCTTGCGGTTGGCCGGCGAGCCGAAGTCGCAGAAGAGCCCCTTGTGGTGGTCGCAGGGGTCCCGCTCCGTGCACAGTTCGCCCAGCTGCTTGGCGCACACCCGGCAGCAGCCGCAGCCGTCCTGCACCAAGCTCACCCCAGCCGGGCAGGCGGGGGGTGGCCCGGCCCCACATTGGCATTGCCCGCTGCAATCCTGGCCGGCCGCCTGGCGAAAGAGGAAGCAGAGGGAGGGTCAGGGAAGGCTGGTCCATAGATCGGCCCAACCAGCCGGGCAAGCGGCGCCCTGGATCCCCGCTTCCCCCTCCGGGGCGCCTGGGAGGCCACTTACCCGGCTTAGCAGAGCGAGGAGGAGCGCGAGGGCGAAGCTGCGGGGTCCCATCCTGGGCAATAGACGAGGGTGCAAAGGCTGCCCGGGTTGTCTGAGGGCTTTGTCCTGCCGGCGGCCTCTTGGCTGGCGAAGGCTGCTGCTCACAGGCTGGAGTCGGCTTGACGCTGAGTCTCCCTAGTGCACAGCCCTTCTCTTTGCTGTCTTTCTAGCAGGAGAATTGTTGTGTGGAGCTAAAGCCGGCAGCGTGGCCGCTTTTATACACTCCAGGCGCCCCGAACTCGCCAATCGGCTGAATGGAGTCCTACACAAACAGGGACATTCCTCGCATTCCTCCCCACCTTCCTGCCTCATCAACTCACACCGGATTGATCCTGACCCCTTGACACTCAGCATTCCTCCTGTCTGAAAAAGCTGGCACACTTCAGCACACAAAAAAGGCGCTGTTTCCATCACCGAATGGTATTTTTCCCCCTTCCAGCCCCCTACTCCCGATTTCATATGATGTAAAAATACTTAAAAAAAATATGACAAATCTCTGTTTCACACTGCTTTGGCTTTCTCCATCCTACCTTCAAAATGCATAAATCTGTATTAACAGGCACTTCACTGCAAGATACAAACTCCTGGGAATCTTGAATATATATAATATGTATAGTGGGACAGGATACATTTGAACCACCACCAGCAGCCCTAGTAATAAGAAAGGAGTTGTTGTTAAATGTAGGGTCATTGAGAAGAAACTGCATGAAAATGTTCTGAGTTCTGCATTCTTCATTATAGAAGGAGAAATTTCTAGTAACCATTGCTGCTGCTGCTGCTGCTGCTGATAATGTTATCTGAGAAGGTGTAATTTAGAGGGAAAGGAGATAATGGATACTGTTAATCAAGTTTACTGGCTTTTTCATAGCTGAGACAATTTTTCTATAAGTCAGAACTAAACTACTACTTGTTGGGGAAGTTCCATTTGTCTTTCAAGGAAGCCCATTCTTTAATATTAAATTATTCCCAGGAACATACTCATCCATAGTAGGTAAGGATCTGTTTGATTCAACACAAACCATTAAGGCTGTGACAGGCAGCTAGTACGTGGGGGAGGGGGGAAGAGGGGTAAATGGTTGCTAGGATCAAGCATGGGAATTCTTTCCTTTTCTTTTATTCTTGGCTCAAAATGACAAGACACTACTAATTTTAAAAGGTGGATTGCTCTCTATTGACTTATTTAGAGAGTGGGTGACTAGACTTCTGTATATACACATTTTTTCAAGTTTGGGAAACAGTTTTTGAACATTGAACACTCTGGGCATTTTGTTACTACCAAAAAAAGTCATAATTATATCATGAGGACTGGTTATAAATTGACTCTGTGTGCTAGTGAATCATACTGAATATTTGAAATGTGTTCCTTTCCTAATAGATGCTCTCTATGAATAGAGAGTGCCTATTTACCCTGAAATACTTGGCACAATGAAGTGAAGCTGAAGCATGGAAGAAGTGGCTATTATTTTCCCATTCCCTGCTTGCAGCTGTCATTTGTGAGTAACACATTCCTAGGGCATCTCTGCCTGCTGATCTTGCTGATTATGCCTCCTAAGATTAAAAATCAGTTTGGTTTGTCACCAAAACCTTTAGCTCCTAAGTATCTTGGTACCTTATTAACTGATCATGGATAACTTCTGTTCTTATTTATTTCAGCAGAGAGGATGGCTTCCCAATCATGTCTCATTTGTCTATGCCTTGATGTCATATTGATTGACCCCAGTTTTAACACAATGAATGCCGGCATGTTGACTTTTGACCTGTTTAAGTATGCTTGTGTTTAATGAGATAGACAGAGTTAATGCACTTTGTTAGGCAAATTGAAGTCTAGGTGATGGATATTTTTAAAAGATGTTTGTGTATAAACCACTCCCTCCTCCCACACTTTCACTCTGTTGCACTGCAACATGGACTGACACTGTTTTCCAGCCTAACTACATTCAGAAAGTGATCTCATCTCTCCTACTGAATTTTTAACAAACCGAGTCCGTTCAATTTCGTTCTAAATAGCATCACTTGCAAATGGTTATGTAATCAACAATTCACATTCTGGGCCTAATTTTCAGATGCAGAGGCCTTAATGAGAAACCTACATCCCATTCTGGATGCTCAGATTAGTTTTAGGGCTACATTCTGTTCCCAAGCACATGCATCATTGGCTTGTGGCTTTTCTGAGGGCAACATTTGACCTTTAGGCGTGTTAATGAACATTCTATAAGCCCTATACAGCTTTTATGGAAAATAATTGGCATCTTTCATTTAACTTTAGTGGGATAGACTGGGCTGAAGTGCTGATCTGCATGCCCAAATGCAGGATTTCATTGTCCTGTTTAGGCACTCGTGTGTGAAATTAGGGTCAGCTATATCGTAACTGTTATGTGAAGAAGTGGAGAATGATTAACATAATTTTTCCTGTGTGAGTGTGGAAGTTCTGTGAATGTCTGTGAGGAGACTGTGTGTGCAGGGGAGAATGTACCTCCAAGTCTCTCTCATTTAAAAACCCAATATTCTGTATTGTACTACAAAAGTGTATTTATCTTTTTGGTGCTCCTGTTTGCCTTCCAGTCAAGGTTATACCATTGCTTCTGCTAAAAATCTCATTTTTCATTTAAAAAAAAAATAATTCAGAGGAACAGTCTTGGTAAATAATACATTTCCAAACTTATGAAGTCTTCCAAAACCCATATTTACCTGGAAGACTGTGATGACCCCAGAACTGGGCAAATAATATGCATACCAAACTATGTAGATCATGCATACCAAAATGCAAATGTAACCAGGTAAACAGACTGCTGTTTTAAAATGCCTAAATATGGTAAGAGATCATCAGAGGGAGACTGTAGACATGTTTCATAGCTTTTTATATAATATTTTTTTCCAGAGGAAACCATTTTTTTTATTAAACAAAAACTTGAGAAGTTCACTGACAGAAAAAATATGGTTAAAAGTAACAAACCACCAGAAAGCCAGGAACTCTAAAGTAAAGGGCTAGGCCTGTCCATAATTCAAACTGCATGATGGGCCAAATACAGCTGTCCTCACCCAGCTGTTGTTCAGAAAACTCTTGTCTACAGTCTGGCCGCAGGATTAATTCTGATCTCACCTTGGTGGAAATTGGGAGTAACCTTACTGGAATCCACATTGTTTAACCAGCATAAATATGCCCAGAATTCAACCCTGCAGAATTTGGCTTTGTGTTGTTTTATTTCTTTTACTGTTTATAAATGACTCGTGTGTGTGCAGATACACAGGGGAGGAAGTCAAGTGGAAATAGGGGCTTTTTATAACAATTCCTTTCTCTAGCCTGTCCTTATTGATAAACAGTATGTCATGGTTTGACGAACTACAGCTTGGAATTGATGCATAAAAGGTAAAATGTATCCATTTTGAGTTATGTGCAGGTGTTTATGCAGCAAATGCTCTTTAGACAGTATATTTTTTCTGGTGAAATTAAGAATTCACTATGTTGGCAGCACAGCCCTATTGACACAGCTATACAAGGTATGTGTATGCCTTCATTGGTTTCAGTTGCTACAGTTTCTTTGGTTAAGTTCTGTTAAATGTACAGGTGTGGATATGCTACATTCCATCTCATATATTTTTCCTTCTTTTTTTCCTCCCCCCCCCCAAAAAAAACCCCTCACTTGATCAGGTATCAGACATACTGAAAACCTGGCAGGACTACAGGAAAGTGGCTAGACTTGGAGTGTTTGTGTACTTAAAGAAGGAATCTTGCACATTTTCTACTTTCAGTCTCAGATATTTTCTTATAAGAGGACTTGGAGGTCTGAGCCAGCCCTCAAAACGGAAATCAAAAGCTCCCAGAGAAACATTCCATAGGAATGTGAATCTGATCCAGGAACCATACGCAATGCACATACAATACTGTCTTCCTTATAGGAAGTCTGGCCGTATATGGACATTTGTACCCTGAGCTATATTTCATCATGATGGTCTTGTAGTTGGCTGCAGATATTTCTAGTTTGCCTCAGGTTTAATGATGTGCATTAATTTCCCTCCCCAAAAGCTCACCAGAATATTTCTTAAATTGTAATAAATATTATCCTAAAATCTTAAGGGGTCCAGCTAAACTTACACCAACGTGTATTTGCTTAAAATGAAAGACTTTAGGCCAGATTTGCTGTGCTAGTGCAGAAGTGGAAATGAAGTGAAAATAAAAAGCTGTAGTCTGTCTTGAATTTGCTGCCCTCGTGTTTGTCTTTCTTAGAATTCATGTGGTGACTCATTCAGTATATCCACAGGTATAGAGAGTGATGATCAGGTAGAATAACTGCGACAGGTTCACACACGTTTTAGGGTGGGGAGTTCATGAGCTCAGAGGTGGCTTTTGGGGTAGGCGAAGCTGGCGGCAGCTTAGGGCCCCGAGGAGTAATGGGCCCCTTCGCCTACACCTACCCCAAAAGCCATGTCTGCCTCCCGCTCTGTTAAACACATGGCAGGGGGCCGGGGCCAGAGCTGGGGGGAGCATTCCTGTGTAGGGGAGGAAGGGCGGGCCGGATGGGCGGGTCCAGAGGCCAGGCTTTGCACTTCTGCCCTGGCCCTGTGCCGGCCGGCTGCTCCGCCCTGAGGCTGGGGTGGGCCAGCCCAGAGGCCCAGCTCTGCAATCCTGCCCTGCCCCTTGCCTTTGGCAATGGGGGTGTTGGGGCCCCCAGTGGGGCACTGGGTCCAGTTTTGGGGCCCCTTACAGGGCGCTGGAGCTGCAGAGTAGGCTGTCCATGAAGAGCCAAGGCTGTGGGGGTTTTCCGGGACTGTGAAGGGGGCCAGCTGCAGGGATCCGGGGCTGCATGGGCCCTGGATGGAGCACTGGGGCCACAGGTGGGGACCCAAGGTGCCATGGAAGTGGGGGTGTGTTGGCCGGGGTACCAGTGGGGTGGAGGGGGCCGGCTGCAGGGATCTGGGGCTGTGGGGGAAGGGGGACCCAGGAGGGGTGCTGGAGGTGCGGGGAGGGGCAGGGCTGGGGGGGGGTTCGGGGTCCCAGGTGGGACACTGAGGCCACGGGGGAGGGGGCAAAGCCAGTGGCAGGGAGCCCTATAGGGGGCTCGCCAAGGGGTCTTTACCTAGGGCCCCAGATAGGCTAAGGCCGCCTCTGCATGAGTTAGTGAATTTGGAAAGGCAGAGAAAAATGAAGAGAAAACCCTTCTTTTTCCTTAAAATTGTCATGCAGTTTTTTCATGTTTTCCATCTAATTTATTCCACCTATAATTATAATACTGTGGGCTAGATCCTCAGTTGGTGTACATTTTCTTAAATGAAATGTCACCGGTTTACACCAGCTAATCCTGTCAATGAGATAATACTTGCTATGGCATTAACTCTTCTTAGATGTGTACAGGCAAAAGGGAGACTGGATGATGTGGGATATGGTTTTTGACCTTCAGAGCTGTAGACTGTACTAGGTTGCTGGTTGAAATCCAATCCAAGATGCCAAAGACACAGGGCTAGGTTCTGTGCTGGTGTAAATTAGTGAAGTTTCTTTAAGTGCAAAATCACCAGCAGAGAATTTGGCCTCCAGTTCCACTGAGACCACTTGTGGCAGTGAGTACTGCTCAGCAGCAGGCCATACCATAATGTGTAACTCCCTATTCATACACCTGAGGTCATTCTTATTCCTGAAGCATAGATATTGTCACTTAAAGTTGTTATTTATTATCCTATATGTGATATTTTATTACTTGAAGTGTCATTAATGGTGTTGCTTTAAACCTCTGGTTTAGTTCTCTGAAAAGTCATCACTGTTGCATGGATGTGTGTGGTCCTAAAGTGGTAAAGTACTAGCTGGAAATAGAATAATCTTAATCATGTGAGTACTCTAAACATATGTAAAATTGGCACCATTATTCATAGAATCCTAGACTCTCAGGTCAGAGGGGAGCAATATGATCATCTAGTCTGATCTCCTGCACAATGCAGGCCACAGAATCTCATCCACTCCCTCCTCTAATCTTTGATTGATTTATTGAAGTTCTCAAAGCATGGTTTAAAGCTTTAAGGTACAGAGAATCCGCCAACAAGCAAGCCATGCTCCGTGCTTCAGAGGAAGAGAGTACATTTAAAGTGAAGTGAAAGGCATTTTACCTGCCAAGACCTGGGTCCAGAGCATCTGGATTTCCCCTGAAACATCTGATGGCACTATTAGTATTTGAACACTGTAGGATGCTGAATTCACTGCACTAATATAGATGTCAGCAATGTCTTCAGTGTTTGTAGGGAAATACAGAGCCCTTAACACAGGTCATGGCAGCTGAGTGAGTAGAGAGTTGACTCTTAATTATCAGGATCAAATTATTCCCAGATTTTGCTAGAGGGTAGAGGACTTCAAGCAAGGGTAGGATTTTATGATTCAAAACAAGTACTACCACCCTGCTTTGAAAATGGCATCTGAGTCCAAAAGGTTTGCTGGAAATGGGACATGCCCAAGGCATCTGGATATAGCTCTTTCCCTTAGGCATTCTTTGATGTTATCTCTTGGAGGAACCCCTTGGAAGAGTGGTGATGGAAATACTACCTTCCCTCTCCTGAGGACTAATGCCCTTGGTGGCACAGAAGGAGGATTCCCATACATTAGCAAATCAATTCCATTTTGTTTTGAAATGCATTTGTTTATATTTTTTAAAGTTTTCACATCAGTTCTGTTAGGGCTGAATGAAGGGTACTTTGTTGACTTAGGTGTGGAGGATGGGCCTCTTGTTGATTTAAGATCTTAGAGTTCTTGTTTCATGTACAGTTGTAATTTTAGTTCCTTTTTAAACTTTAGGGTTGTCTTTGATTTGTAATATAGAGGATGTTGTGGTATGCATGATTTTTGTCCTACTGATTTACTTGTATGCTGCTTCTTGGTCCTGAATCACTCATTCTGGTATTGCTGAAGGACCTAGCATGTTCTATTAAGACTAGTGTCACTTGGTCAGACCGTAACCATCGTGGCCATTTACTGCTCTCTATGTCAAAGCCATTTTTAAAATTTCTCTTTCTTATCCTTGCTGCAGGAGTGCAATTAGGGCAATCCCATACATACTTGAGCAGTTGGTGTTCCTTCGGGTCAAGCAATAGAGAGCTGAAATTTTGGAAGGAAGAGTACTTGTACTCCATCCATAGAGTCATAGATTCCAGGGCTAGAGGGGACCATTGTGATAATCTAGTATGGCATCCTGTATAGCTAGATTTGGAAGGATTAGATTATTTGTACTGGTAAATCTCAGTAAACATCAATTTCACCATACATACAAACCCCAAGAAAAAATATTTTCAGTTACTAGTAGAAATTTAGAGACAGGCAAAGTAAGAAAAATGCTTCTTGAGGACATATTAGAATGATTTAAGGATATTTGCATTGTATATTTTGACATGTGATGTTGACAATTTATATTAGTGTATCTTCATAGATTGCTGCCATTTTAATCTTGGTTATAAAACTTTAACTTTTTGAAATTAGCTTGTACTGTCATTAAATAATTTTTTGCAGTGTTGTGGTAGCCAAAGTATTCCCATGATATTAGAGACATGAAGTGGATGAGATAATATAGTTTATTTGACCAACTTCTGTTGGTGAAAGAGACTAGGTTTTGAGCATACACAGATGAAAAACTGTGGGTAAGCTTGAAAGCTTGTCTCTTTTTTGCCAGCAGAAGCTGATCCAATAAAAGATGTTATCTTACCCACCTTATCGGTCTCTGTTAAATAATTTTCTGATTCACTCTGGAGTCTGACTTCCCATCCCCAGAATTTCCTGTAACTGTGACATTTAAATTGGTAAAAATTGAAGATAATATTTAAAAATATAACTATATTTTCCATCAAAATTATTTTTAAAAATAGAATTCTGCTAAGTCTGTTTTATTACACAGGCCACAGAACTCTCCCAGAATAATTCTCACTAGAACTAGAGCAGATCTTTTAGAAAAACATCCAATCTTGATTTAAAAAATTGTTGGTGATGGAGAATCTGCCATGACTTTTAGTAAGTTGTTCCAGTGGTTAATTTCCCTCACTGTTACAGATGTATGCCTTATATACATTCTGAATGTATCTAGCTTCAACTTCCCACTCTGCTTCTGCTATGCAGTTCACAGGAGCCAGAAAAGTAACGAACAACAAATCCTGAAGTCCGCAGATAGTTCACTCTATTTTCTTTAGCTATTACTAGTTTAGGGTTTATGACTTGTAGCTGAGCAGTTCTGATTTTTTCTAGCAGAGGGCAGTAGTTCATCCACGCTACTATCAAATTTTGTAACCTTGCAGCCAAGTCTATATTGCAGTGTTCTTTATTTAGGACAATTTCTGAGACACTTTAGGAGGCTTCACTTAGTGAAAAATACCGCAGCTCACCACTTTTGGAAATGAGCAGCCATGCTCTGGTGTTGTGTGTTGGTGGCTTGTTTGCTTCTGAATGCAGTTTAAAGTAATTGTGGCTGATTAAGAACCAATGTTCTGCTCAGGGCTGTTCAAGACACAACACTTCCTGCCATGAAGATCTTAAATGTAGATTGGCTGGGATTATATTGGGACAGCCCTAAAATGTGCTGGTATTGAGTAATCAGGTACAACACATTTTTCTGTACCTGACTCTTCCTGGTAACTATGGCTTGGTCCCCTCTGAATCTTTGATTACTTAAACTGAGCTCTCTGAAACTGGTTGAAACTCTGAAACTTGGTTTCTTTGCTGCAGGGGCCACAGTTTTGCAGTCTGTTCCCTCTGGTGATCCATAGAGACGAAGTTTGAGTGCTTCAAGGTGTATTTAGGGCCTGGCCAGAATATTTATTAATTAGCAAATAGGATTAAAATTGCAATAGCCTATGAGGATGTATTAATATACAGGGCCGGATCAAGGCCCAGGGGGGCCTGGGGCTGCCCGCCCTTATGGGGCACCCCCCTCTAGCCCCCTCAATTGCCATGGAGCTCTGTTTGAGTGCCTCCCCTCCCCCGTGCTGGGAGGTTGAGTCAGGGGCTCTGGGGCCCCGGCTGACATGGCAGAAGGGATTGGGGAGGAGGCTGTGGCTGGGCAGCACTGCTGCAGGAGGTTGGGGGGGGGGGGGGCTGCAGCTGGTGCTGCCGCAGGGGAGGTTGTGGGGACGGGCCAGGCCACGACACTACTGAGGTGGGCTGTGGGGGAGGGGCAGGCTGGTGCTGCTGTGGGGGGCAGTCCAGAGGCCACAGTCTGCCCCACCCTGGGCTGGCCGGTCTGCAGCAGCCCAGCTAACCTGGGGGCTGAGCTGGCAGGAAGCAGCGGCAGCCCATCACTCAGGCCAGGGCTGGATTTTTAGGGTGCCACGGTGCCCCTTTTAGGCCAGGGCCTGGGGCTGCAGCCCCTTAATCCAGTTCTGCTAATATATGTTGTTGTGAGGTGGGGAGTTGGCAAGGAAAAGGGCAATGTCTATGATATCAGTGTGTGTAATACACTCCTATGTATGTAATGTATATCTTCATAAAAATTCTTTCTAATTTGGTCTTAAACAAATATCTGCTTATGGTGAGCCTTGTGAATGACAACTCTGTAATCGTATTCGGTACGTCTGGGGATTCCAAATGGGTTGTCCATCATCGCATAGAAACTTATGAAAATCATTGGCGCCACATTATTTTCAATGGCTTTGTAGCGTGCCACAGCAACAGTGTAGATGCATTGTTGTCATGAAACATTTATCATTAGGATTTTCTTGGTTGGGAAAGCTTTGTCTGTTTGTGATTGCTTCTCTTTGTGCTCTTTCCTAACAGTTGAGGTGCTTGAATTGGCATTTCCCTGCTTTATACATTTGTGGTCTGGGTGTCTTCAGTGATGGGTCCTTGTCTCAGGAATTCACTTCCCTACTTGGTCTGACATAGGCTGAGTGAATTGACCTTGATGTAACACGGCAAGGCTGTTGTGTTTACTCGGGCCCTACTGAGATGGTGGAGGAGTTGAATTATTGCACGTGCCTTTAAATTTTATTTTCACAGAGACATTGATAGGAGCACTATATTAACAAATGAACATCCTGACTGCGATACATTAACTTCTTATTATGATCATTTAATTTCCAGGAGAATGATTCCAGATGGGTTAGCTGCCAGCATAACTGGCTAGTTTTGCAGCTAGTGATCTGTGGTATGCATACAATGTAAACAGATGTCTGCAAGTGACGCAGATGGGGAACCTAGGATGTAGCCTAGGACATCCAAGGTTATGTTGATGGGGCTTCCTTGTTGACATGCAGATGTATGGGAAATTTAACAACTAAAGAATCAAGTCTCAAAACTGTCTTTTAACCATAATCTCATCAGTGTCTTTTGGGAATTCATTGTCAAACAGTTTGTCACATACAGATGAGGAAAGTAGAGTCTGGGAGAAATATGCAGTGGGAGGAAAGGAAACATGAGATACATTTCTAAAAGATCTTGATTTCTTACTGGAATTCAACCAGGAAAAAAAAAAGTTATCTTTGATACCCATTGACTTTCCTCTCCAATTGTATTTTACATTAATGGTCCAGAATATGACAGTTTACACTAGTGTTACTACAGATGCCGTGGTGATGGGTGTCCTTTAAATAAAAGACAAGGAATATTTAGAAATCATGTAATGACACCAAAGTGTTTTAGACCAGTATTACTACTTTAAAAAAAAGTTGTATAAAAATATAAATAGAAATGGGCCTGAGCTTCACAAGTTTGGAAACTGAGTTTTCACAATATTTGAGGTTGTTCGTATCTGGCACTTTGCTGTATGGAAAATGAATTCAGTTGTGAAGTTCAAGTTTGCTTGGGGGTCCATTTCAAGTGAAGAGGTACCTCTGATGAAAGAGCTTGTTGACTACAGTACAGAAAATAAAATGTTAATTCAACAGTGCAGTTAATCTTTATTATGATTATTTTGGATTAATGTGTGGTTGCTCTGGGATTTTCATTTATTGTCTTCTATTGTTTCATTACCTTCCACTTACACAGTACTTGAATTCTTCAGATCAATACAGACACTAACTCTCACAACATTCCTCTGAGCTGTACAATGCAGATTGTTCAATGATAAACTGCTTTTACAAATTTCAGGTGAATTTTAAAATCCTCTGTAAGGAAAATCCTAGCTGCCTTTGTGTGACGATCATTCTTAGGAATAGGTGTGGTGTGGCTGTGGAATTCTTGGGAACCGCTATCGTCTCACTTCACCTTCCCACACTTTCTTAGACACCATAGAGGCATTTGTTTAATTTTTTCTTTTTTTCTTTTTTGTAAATAGTGATGGTTCTTTCTTTCTTTCTTTCTTTCTTTCTTTCTTTCTTTCTTTCTTTCTTTGCTATCAAGCAGCCACAGGGGGGAGTATAGGTTTGGAAAGGACCATGCAGCAGAGGAAGCTAGTCTGTTCCAAACTGGTATTTTACCAACTGTAATGCATTCCACTTATAATATCATGCACCAGAGAATGGGTTATAATAAGGAGCCTAGATGCAACAGAAGGAACACTGTTCACTAGACATGAAAGGATTCATAGGAAGATGGAGTTGGAAGAGATGTACGTCTGAGACGACCTATCTGGCATACTGCTTCACAGACAGTATAACATAGCCCACTTCTGATTCATTCCCATCAGTTTTTCTGCCCCCGTGCAGAGATGTGAGAGCAGTTCAGCTCAGTTACTTGCCTTGCCATTGCAGAAATAATGACATGTAAGCGAGTGGCATAGCACTAGCCTAGCAAAATACGTCAGTCTGATGGAGCCTTTCCCCGCACTTCGCTAATGATGAAAAATGCTTAGTAGCTTAAAAAGGCTAAGAACACAGTGTTGAAAGTCTGCTGACTTGATAGGAAAGGATTGTACTTGCAATGCTATTAGAGTGAATCTACTCAATTTATAGAACTAAAGGAGAATAATGTAATTAATGCAAATCAGCATGGGTTTATGGAAAATAGATCCTGTCAAAGTAACTTGTTTTTTAAACACGATTGCAAGTTTGGTTGATAAAACGGGTAGTGTTTATGTAACATACTTAGACTTGTGTACGACATTTGACTTGGTACCTTGTGAAATTTTTATTAAAAATCTAGAATGATATAAAATTAACATAGCACAGGTTAAATGGGTTAAAAGCTGGCTAAGTGATAGGTCTTAGAATGTAATTGTAAATGGGGAATCAACTAGTGGATGTATTTCCAGTGGGATCCCACAAGTGTCAATTCTTGGCCCCATGCTAATTAACATTTTTATTAATGTCATGGAAAAAAACCCATAAAATCAGCCCTGATAAAATTTGCAGGTGACACAAAATTGGGAGAGTGGTTAATAAAGAAAGAGGTCAAGCTACTGATCCAGAGTTAATCTGGATTTCTTTTGGTAAACTACTCTCAAGCAAACAATATGCATTAAAATACAGTTAAATGTAAATCTAGGAACAAAGAATGTAGGTTGTATTAACAGAATGGGGGACTCTATCCTGGGAGCAGTGACTCTGAGAAATATTTTGGGGGTCATGATGGATAACCAACTGAATGTGAGATTCCAGTGCTATGCTGTGGCCAAAAGGGTTAACGAAATCTGGGGGTGCATACAGAGGGGAATCTCGAATAGGAGTAGAGAGTTTATTTTACCTCTGTATTTGGCGCTGGTGTGACTGCTCTTGAAATATTGTGTCCAGTTTTGCTGTCCACAGTTCAAGAAGGATATTGCTAAATTGGACAGGGTTCAGGGAAGAGCAGTAAGAGTGATTAAAGGATTAGAAATCATTCCTTATAGTGATTGACTCAAAGAGTTCAATCTATTTAGCTTAACAAATAAAAGGTAAAGGAGTGACTTGATTACAGTCAATAAGTAACTACATATGGGGAACAAATATTTGATAATGGACTCTTCAATCTAGCTAAGAAAGGTATAACATGATCTAGTGGGTGGAAGCTGAAGCTGAACAAACTCAGACAGGAAATAAGGAGTATATCTTTAAAGGTGAGAGTAATTAACCATTGGAAGAATTTACTCAGGGGTTGTGATGGATTCTCATCACTGACTTTTTAAATCAAGATGGGATGTTTTTCTAAAAGATCTGCTCTAAGAATTATTTTGAGGAAGTTCTATGGCCTATGATATGCAGGAGGCCAGATTAGATGATCACCATGATAATCCCGTCCGACCTTGGAATCTATGACTCTGAAGTGAAACCCATTCCCCAAAATAAAGACTTGGGTGTTGAGTTATTGCACTGCCCCTTATCTTTCACAGCTGCTATTTGAGTTTATGGTCTGGAAGAACAACTGCAGTCCTCGTGTACCAATTGCTGAAAGGTAGAATGCATGGGGAAGAGATAGGAGTGTGGGAGCAGGAGAGAGACCTGGAAATTTGGAGTAGAGCAGGTGTACAGGGAAATTGGAGCCATGCTTCCCATGCGTATATCTCATTTACACCGCTACCCAGATGCAGAGAGCTGGATATGTCGAGTAAGGAGCAGCATAGAAATTTAGATATGTGGATGGGTGACAAAGAAGGAAATAGAGAAACTCAGGATGTGGAGAGGGGACCATTTTGAAAGAACCAAAGACTGGGTAGGGTGGGAGAAGACACGAATGCTTCATATTTGTATATTCATGGCCCTTCATTCTTCAGGTGGCTGGAATGTCCAGGTTTGACAGACCCACTGAGGACCATCAGACCAGGACTCCTCCTTGGCAAATAATAGGAGCCCTGCCAGACAGAGAAGCTGTCCCATGAGCAGCTCTGGTAGTTCTTCAGCAGAGACTCCTTCCAGCTTTAATTCTTCCCTGTTCCTCAGCCCTAGTGCAGCAGATGAGAGAGGAGGCCTTTATGTTGAGAAGGGGAAGTGATGGAGTCATAGGGCAGGTCTACACTGCCTGCCCCTTTTGGTGGCAGTCAAACGTAGATACACAAGTTACTGAAAATAACTTGCGTATCTATGTTCAACTTCTTTACTCCCTGCACACACACTGCTCTTGTTCGAAGGGCAGGGGCCTCCTTTCAAATGAGCACTACTGGGTTGCTTAGGTGATGTTTCAGTATCGAACTTCCTGATTGGCTGAGCAGGTCTTCACAGACCTTAGCAGTCGATCAGGAAGTTCGAATTGATGGCAACCAATTTGCTGCCATCAGTGAAGACCTGCCATAGATTAACTGCTTACTCCCTTGCTTTGTATGTAGAATTTGTCTCAGATAAATACCACTTTTGACAATTGACAGGGGTTCCCAGAATAGTGAGTTACTGTGTTACCCCTCTCAGCCTCACAAATGAGAGATTTGCTACCGCTGAGCTGTGTGACAACTTCTTGACACACTGGCCTGTCTGTCTTGCCAGCAAACTTTTCAGGACTCTGCCAGTCCAAACCTTGCTTTGCAGGTAACAATAAGTGAAGCCCAATTCCTGAGCTGTGCAGAGACGTCTCCCTGCCGTATCCAGTACAGCAAGCTTGCTGAACACTTGCACAAATTAAGCATGGGAGACCAGACTCACTGGATTGGATGCTTCACAGATCTCAAAGTGCTCAATTTTTCTAATTGTTCTGGTGAAAGATGTTAAAATGATTTTTTTTTATCCTTATATCTTTCCAATGTTCTTTGGCCCTCCTTCAAGAGGAAGGAAGGATTTCTAGGGGGTGCAATCTCCATCCACTGTGAAACCTAAATGGTCATCTTTCCCCACTTTCTCTGCTGGTGGCTTGGTTACCTTGCTTGGAAATGTATCTTGATTGTTTCTGTCTGACAGCCAGACTGGCCAGACAAGGAAGCACACATTCCTTTGTCTATGGCAGTGCAGAACTCATTTTAAGAACCCAATTCTAGCACATATCCATTACTCTTTGTACATACTCTCTACACATACCACACAGTGATTTTCAGTACCATTGTGTTATGAGTTTGTATGAGATACCTTGTATGACATTTATTAGATGTACATAATGACAACAGTTTGTTAGACGTAGTGAGTTAATCGGGCCTAAAAAGGGCTGCTCACACAGAGGGTGAACCATCATTGGCCCCCTGCATCATATTTACCCATCTAAACTCATAGATCCAATACTATATGGTAGAAATAGGGAGTAGTGGGAGAGGAAACGTTAAAGCGAGAACTAAAAGAATCAACACTGATATTAATGCTGGATAATTGGTCCAACATGAGACAAATTCGGAATTTTGTCAGTTTTCAAAGTTCATGTGCTCCTGTCCAACTAGCTCATTATCATTCATGTACTTTTCTAAAGCACATTCAGGTTAGTTTACCCAAAACATCATAACTGACCAGGTACTCAAAAAGCACATACATTGATATCAATATATCTATATATAAAAGACAAGGTGGGTGGGATAACATCTTTTATTGGACCAAGTTCTGGTAGTGAAAGAGACTAGCTTTCTGGATCCACAGAGCTTTTCTTCAGGTGTGTGGAACATGAAAGCTTGTCTCTTTCACCAACAGAAGCTGCTCCAGTGAAATGTCACTTCACCCAACTTGTTTTTCTCATATATTTGGACCAACATGGCTACTGCAACTCCATAACTAGTTAACTAGTTGCTAGTCCACACTCAAGATAAGAGCCTACTACTGCTATCATGTAATACAAATAGTTACTCTTTTAGCACAGATGGTGGCGATATGTCTTTCTGGTGCTGAAAGTCACATGCTCAAATTCGGCAGAGAGTCTATTGCACTCTACTTTCATGGAGGTGACTCATAATTTTGTTATGCGTTATTCATTTTATTATGATAAATTACAGTAATAAAAACATATATGCTATATTTGAAGTCTGAGTTAATTGATGAATAGATGAGGTGTCTGACTTTGTTTCTGGAAAGCCTGTTGATACAAATCCTGTCAAAGCTGTGCTTTTTGTTTTAAATTAATTTGGCAGCGCTGCTTGTCTCTAGGAATAACATATAGTACTAAATTCTCACTATTTAATTATTAAAATATTTTAATATGTACAAATAAAAAAACAAGTTAACAAAAAGATCTGTCATAACCAGGCATGGTATTGCCAAGAACCCAAGTTACAACAAGGTTAGCTGCTTAAATAGCCAAATTAAACAAGACCCAGAGCCTACCTGACACTCCCAGAAATAATGAACTAATGTGTGGGAGCTGTGAGGAGAACCAGGATGTGAACAGCAGGGAAGAAGAAGAGGCAAATTAATTTTGAAAGGTTAGAGCAGTTCTACTTCTTGCTATAATTTGCACAATATGGCTCTGAATTTGCGCCACTGAAGTTAAATGGAGCTTTTCCATTTGACTTAAATGAGTGTAGTGCTAGGCTCCATGAGGAATTCAAATAATGATTCCTCCTCCTCACGAGAAAACATTTAAATGAGAAAAGGAAAGGTGTACATAGTGGAATCAATTCTGTGTTACAATTATTCAACTTTTTTGATGCTGCCAATTAAAACAAACAAACAAACTTAAGTCTCACTGTTGGCCATGATTTCAAGAAAATTGATGGAGGATTTCTTGGTTCTGGACTGTGACGAAGAATCCTAAAGCGGTATGATGATAAAACATATTTAAAAAAATGATAAAAGGTTAGAAAATTTTTACTGTTGATTTATAAAAATGGCAACTTTACATAGTCATAACTTCTAAAATACTGAACCACTATTCTTCAAACCAGTCTTATTTTTAAGTCTCAGCATAGTTTACTAAACACGCCAAGATCAAAGTTTATAGCTTTTTAGCTATTTTGGAGTTGTAAGCATAAACTTTTCTGCAAAAACAATTGGTTTAGAGTGGGGGGGTTTTCATCACCTTCACATAGTTACAGAAATAACGGAATACATTTTGTTCAAACATTCTAAACAAATTCAGTTTTGAGCTGAGACTGAGCACAAAGGTTCTTCGGCCTAAAGAGATTTCTTTAAGAAAGTGATGAGCAGTGTTTAGACAGTTAGAAAGACATAAACCAAATCCAGATCTAACTAAACACTCAGACTGAACTAAAAAAAAACAAGTTATAGGACAAAAAGTTCCCCTCTGCCTAATTCATAACCCTCAGCCCAGCTTCTCACCAGAAGAATGAGAAAATAGGTGTACCTTATAATGTAGTGCTACAAAAATACAAATATGCCCTGCATGTCCACCGGTTCTACCAGAGGAAGTAGAGGAATTTTTCCACAGCTGAAAATCCACACAGGAAAACACGTTACCTGTAGGGAGTAGTTAAGTTGCACACTTTTTCTCATCGCTAATGTGATGGCATTGCTACAGACTGAGAAGCAGTCTCTGAGCTGGTGATTTACTGCCAAAATTTTAATTAACCAGTGATACAGACAATATTTTTTGATAGACTGTTCTTCCTTTCACCCCTACCAAAACAATCAATTAACTTCATATGATTTCTATCACATCCCTTTACTCCATTGACCGTTAATTTTTCTACCCCTCAGATCACAACTAGCCTTCTAGGCCAGTACCTCTCCACATACTGTACTTCTGCCTTCCCGGTATCTTAATGAGGCTCTTTATAGCTGCTCCCTTACTGGCACATGTGTTAAGGCCCATGTGTCTGCATTTAAAGAAAGGGGATGGAATGAGGAAGTTGCATCTTTCTCACGAAGCGCCGAAGTAAAAATAGCAGATGTTTCCTAGGGTTCAGGCATCCTGGTTTCTGATGAACCTCTATCTTTGTCTTCAGAGCAGCACCTCCTTCTTTTAAGGTATCAATACTTAAATAGATGCTCCTCTCAGCTGCCTCTGATCTCCCTGGCTGACAATTAACTCCTCAAATTCCTGGACATTTTTTGACCTATATGGCAATTCCTAAGGATGTCACTGAGGTGGGATTCAGTAGGACTCTGGGTTCACCTGTAGGGATTTGGGGACCCCACAGACCTATTTTCATCCTGTCACAGAAGGGTACAGTAACTGAGGCAACTCTGCTTTCCAAGTGGGAAAAGTTACTGTGTTTATTTTTTTAAAATAATCTTTGGAGAATTTTTATGGTCTCTCAGTTAAACAAAGTAGTGATATCTTAAAACAGAAGTGAAAATTATGAGAGGAGGTTTTTCAAAGGCATAGTGTTGCAATTAGGGGCACAACTACCACGGAGTTGGGTACCTAAATGTCCTTTTGTGTCTCTGAAAATCTCCCACTTAACAGACTTTTAAAAAAATTGAGTTTGGAATCATATAAATATATGATTTTTCTAACTGACAGAAACAGGCCTATAGAAGCTATGATGGTCCATCAAATAAATATTTCTTCTATATGCTATGCCCCTAGATTAATGATTTATTCTGAGCCAGTCAAGGCTATTATGTAACAACATACTTGGCAGAACATTTTTATTGCTTTCCATTATTGTGGTTGTTTGCAACCCAAACCCTATTATTATGAATGATTTACTTTGTGAAGGTTGGCTGGGTTAAGTAATTCCTGGATTAAGGGCTGGGAGTCCAGAGATCTGGGCTTCTATTACTCCTCCACTAAATTCTTGGGATACTTTGAGCAAATTACTGAATGTCCAGTACTCAGAGGTGTTACATACCTTCAGCTCCAATTGACTGTTATCTCAATTTAGTACATGTTTCATAGACTTCACCAACAGGTTTCATAGAATCATAGAAGTTTAGGGTTGGAAGGGACCTCAGGAGGTCATCTAGTCCAACCTCCTGCACAAAGCAAGACCAACCCCAATTCAATCATCCCAGTCAGGACTTTGTCAAGTTGCACCTTAAAAACCTGTAAAGATGGAGATTCCATCACCTCCCTAGGTAACCCATTCCAGTGCTTTGCCACCCTCCTAGTGAAAAAGTTTTTCTAATATCCAATCTCGACTTCCCCCACTAAAACTTGAGACCATTGCTCCTAGTTCTGTCCTCTATTACTACTGAGAACAGTCTAGCTTCATTGTCCTTGGAACTCCCTTTCAGGTAGTTAAAGGCTGCTATCAAATCCCTTCTCATTCTTTTCTTTTGCAGACTAAACAAGCCTAGTTCCCTTAGCCTCTCCTCATAAGGTTCAGCCCCCCAATAATTTTTGTTGCCCTCCGCTGGACTCTCTCCAATTTATCCACATTATTTCTTAGTTGGGGGCCCAAAACTAGACAAATACTCCAAATGTGGCCTCACCAATGCTGAGTTGAGGGGACTAATCACTTCCCTCAATCTGCTGACAATACTCCCACTAAAGCAGCCCAATAAGTCCTTAGTCTTCTGGGCAGTAAGGACACGGTGTTGACTCATATCCAGCTTCTCGTCCATTGTAATCTCCATGTCCCTTTCTGCAGAACTGCTGCCTAGACAGTCGGTCCCCAGTCTGTGGTGCATGGGATTCTTCCATCCTAAATGCAGGACTCTGCACTTGTCTTGTTGAACCTCATCAGATTTTTTTTGGCCCAAGCCTTCAATTTGTCTAGGTCATTCTGTATCCTATTTCTAACCTCCAGCATATCTACCACTCCTCCAAGCTTAGTGTCATCTGCAAACTTGCTGAGGGTGCAGTCCACCCCATCCTCCAGATCATTAATGAAGATGTTGAACAAAACCAGCCCCAGGGCCAACCTCTTGGGCTCTCCACTTGTTACTGGCTGCCAAGTAGACATTAAGCTGTTGATCACTACCCGTTGAGCCCAATGATCTAGCCAGCTTTCTATCCATCTTAAAGTCTATTAATCCAAACCATACTTCTTTAACATGCTGATAAGAATATTGATTTCATTACCCTTTGTTATCTATGGGGAGGAGAGTGCCATTTGAAAATGTAATATATTATTTTTCTTTTTTGCTGAAGTATCCTTATCCCTGGATAATCCTTTACAGTATATGTAGCACTTTTTCTTCCCTAGGTTTTCAAATGGTTTTATTGAGGTAAAGAGAATTTAGAACCCAATCCTATAAGATCTCACAATGAGAAGCTGAGGGTGCTCTCCATTTTTCAGGAGGTGCTTTACATCCTGGGTTGGTATTAACATCCCTGGGCATGATTCACCATCTTCAGGTGAGGCCGACCTAAGTGGTCCCATGGAATTTACCCATGATAGGACAAATCCCCAGCAGGCATAGTCCAACCTAGCTCTATGCCATGCCTCCTCAGGAGCACTAAGCACGGGGGACATAGCAGTGCTATTTCCAGAGAAGTAGGAGTGGCTAAAGGTTCCAACATCTCATTTCTTCCAATCTACCAGTCTGGCCCATAAAGGCTGTTACTATCCAGATATAGTATAAGGCAGCTCACAAGTGAGCCACTCTTGTTTACTTTCTGCCCCAGTGTGAGACTCTGCTTGAGAACAGGGATGAATATGATCCTCCATGCCTCAGTGATCCCAACTGTGAAATGGGGATATTAATGCTGACCCAACCCTTGTGAATCACTTTGAAATCTTTGGATGGACAAGTGCTCTGGGTAATGTTAAGTATTATATTGAGATAAAAGAGTGGCTACAAAGCACATCACACTTCCCATGCTTTTCCTCCTATTGAGAACAAAAGGCAAGAGAATCCTACGAGGCGTGGTCTGTGAAACGTACAGGATAAGTGTTCAGACCAGCTGCTGTTTCAGAATCACCATTACAGAGATTCCCACAGAGAAAAGTTGAATTGGGAGCAACCCATTGGCATCTGATCTGCCTAGCACCTTCCTAGTGGTGCATCAGTTATTGATTTTTTTCTCCCCAAACTCTTCCATTTATGTTGTTAAATGAAGCTTTGTCTAGCTGTACTTGTCTTAAATCCGATCTTTGTCAAAAGGACCTTACTGTAAGTCATAGAAAATAGACAGGATGCTGTCTGACAGCAGGATATGGTTTGGATTTAGTGTTCCTTTTAAAGAGAAACAATAAAAAAAACATGGGAATATGTTTCAGCTTTCCAGTTTTTACATTTTTTTTTACCCAAGTTTTCATTTTCAAAACCATTTGGCTCTGAAAAGACTTTTTTTTCCTTTCTGCTTTTGATCTGTTTGTTGGAACGCTATCTTCTCACCCTATATGGATGTTAAAGATCTCACTCTTTTTCCATTTCTAGAACAGAAACATACAGGGATCAGTGTTCCTCGTTCAAACCTTTGTGATGTAGGGTGTGTTCATTGGTCTCTCACCAACTGGCTGCTTTTTGTTTTGTTTCAGAGATACTTTCTAGACACTAAAATGCAGATGTTTTTCACAGACAAATTCTGTGTGAGTTAGTGACCAAGTTAAATCTTTTCAATAGATCAAAATAAGCAAGCAATTATAATAAGGTATTTTACACCATTGATTAAGCTAGGGAAGTATTGTGCTCCTTGGGCATACTTTCAGAGTAGGGGTTGGGGTTTTTTTTTCTGTATTAGGCTAGTGCCCAGATGCTCTGATCAAGGCTTGAGCTCCTGTTGTCTAAGCTGCTGCAAAAATGCATAGTATGATATGTCCCGACACTGAAGAGCTCACAGTCAAAGGCCCTGATCCTGCCAATTGTCCTGCACAGATGAAGGGAGTAAGACAGAGATGGGGAGGAGAAGAGAGGGCAGGGTGAACAAGAAGATACTATGTTTTCTAGGCATTTAATCATATCCAGTAAACATGCGCTCCCTGATTCTCCACCTTCAAATCCCTCTTCAACATGCTTCTGTGCCAGGATTCTTACAACCTTCCGCCCTCCCCAAACTCGAGTGGGCTGGTAGTGTGCTGTGACCTCTGCCTATCATCAATATTGTCTCATTGTTTCCGTGTACTCCCAGGTGTATCTGTACCCAGCTGTTGTTTCTTGTGGTATTCTTATACTGTAGTGTAAACTGTTTTGTTGTGTGTCAATACAGCATCTCACACAGCATGGTCAGGGTCTGTGACTAGGGCTCCTGGGGGTATGGTAATTCAATAGTAATAATTTTAATGTATCACAACTTTCAGTTTAGGGGAGAAACTGAAGTTGAGGTAGAGGAGGAGAGTGGGTGGGTCGGTAGGGTAGGAGACTGTAGAAGAAAAAGAACAGGAAAAGGAGGGGGAAGAAGAGAATTATCGGAGTGGTGGCAGAAAGAGAGAAAAGAAGAACATGGGTGAAGAAGATTGCTTTAGCAAATAATGTCTCTCAGAAGTTTATTAAGGTTTAGCATGACTGAGTTTCCACACGAGCCTTCTTTTATTAGTTCAAAGGCCACTTGGTTTTGATTACACCCGAAATAGCAATGTAAACACATACTCTTTATCCTAGTAACAATGTAGTTATAAGCACTGGTTAACATACCTACAAGAGGTTCAGGCCTGGAAAATGCCTTCTCTTCATAGTGTGAATCCCGGGGGTAAGGAAAAGCTCTGTCAAAAAGCTTTAGCAAACCTTACTTTTGATACTCCATAAAAACAAGAATGTAATTGGACTTTAGCCAAAGATAGACAGACAGACGTGCACATGGACACATACAGTTTTAGGGCTATACTCTGCACCTGGGGCCCAATTAACCATATTTTCTATATTTCTGTTGGGTCAGTCCAGATCTTCAATAATATAACACTGGTATTTCCAGGGTAACTACAAATTTAACACATCCGCCTTTTCTTTCTCATGAACCCATTCTTTTTAGTCACATGCTTTTGTTTTATTACATATACTAACATCCAATCTGAATTAAAAACCCAGTCTAATGTGGGCTTATATTTCTACCTGGGGAGCTAAGGAGTAGTTGTGGTAGGAGAAAGGGGACTGCTGAGGAACAGCCGCAATGGTGGAGCAGAAAAACATGAGGCCAGATTTCCAAATGAACTCTATACTCAGCAGATCCTGTTGTGTTACTTGTGACTCAGTGTGCTGAGCAAATAGCTGACCTGGGCACTTATTTTGATACCTACATGTAAGAATCTGATCAAGGAAGTCCAAGTTCTGAAGATCAGTGACTGTAATAATATCAGGATGGCTGTAGGAGTAAAGAGCATGCATGGACCTGTTGCAGGTGATTGCCTTTGAAGTAAGGAGCTCTGGGGCTGGGACTTGTTTATTTCAATTCTATGGGGGTTCTGTTCATCTGGGAAACTCTGGTTTTTTGTATTGGAGCTCATCACCACAGTTACCTGAATGTCTCCCAGCTTAGTTTTCTTTGCACAGTGAGATCCCAAATGGACTTCATGGTCTTCAGTCTTCTTCCTATAGCTACAGAGGCTAAAATGTGGGAGGAGACTGTGGAAACAGAAAGGAGGAGGGAGGGCGTGTGTGAACATGCAGCAGATTTCTGGCTCAGTGTGAACAGTAAAGCCAGGCAACAGTAGTAGATAGGAAGCAGCATTGTGATCCCAGCAGTTACTTTGATGTAGTTCAGAAATATAAATATGTGTTTGCAGTAATATGTACTGGCACTTGAAGTCCACAAGGGGCCAGGAGACCCTGTTACAGACACACTGGAAGGAACAAAGACGAAGGATAGCAAGAAAAGAGAAAATGGTCTTGAGGAATTAGTAGTTGGATGGGAAAAAGTTGGGACAATAGTTTAAAGAGGCCTTTAGTGTAGGGTGGGACAGGGCTGCCCTGTCTCCCAGCCAATCAGAAAGGGTATGTCCACACTGGAGCCTTATGTCGACTTAAGGACGGTTAAGTCAACCTACAGACTGCTGCGTCCAGAATGGACGCTTATTAAGTTGACTTCAGCGCTTCCTTAAGTCGACTTAACACCACCTCTTACGGTCAACTTAACACTTAAGTTGACCTTATTAAATCGACTTAAACCAGTGTAGACAGGGGATAGCCCTTAAGTTGACCTAATTGGCCTCCAGGCCCCCTCGCAGAGTTCCTGACCACTCCTCCGGCGACCTAGCACCTGCCAATGTGGACGCAGGGCTGTGGAGTCTCTAAATCAACTTAACAAGGTTGACTTTAAGTCAACTTAAAGTCAACCTTGGTTAAGTCGACTTAACAGAGCCTCCAGTGTAGACTTACCCAAAAAGTCCTCTGCTGCCTTCTCCTTCAGGACAAGAGAGATGCTATCAGGAGAAGGAAGCCAAAGCCAGAAAGTTGAGCTCCAGGTAGAAAGTGTTGGGATTGGTGGCTCCATGAAAAGGAGATTGAGACTAAAGAAAAGCTCCATGTCCGGCAGAAAAGCCAGAGCTGAATATGAAACTTTGCATTATGATAATGGATTTTATTTGTGGGACTCTGATAATTATTTTTGAAGTCTTTCATGATTTCCATCTGAATTTTGCAGAATAACGTAAGTGTTGTTGATAGTTCAAGTGACTACACAAACTTTTGGATGCTTATCTGAACTAATTAAAAAAAATTGAGGTTGCTCCTCACTGATTAGCACTCCAAAACAACAACAACAAAATGACTAAAATGTCTATCGTTTATTTTGTAAATGGCCAAATTGGCTTCTCCTTCCAACTGAGATCTTGCTTTCCACATTTCAGCCCCAACTTAATACTCCTCGCCAAAAGATATTATTCTGAAAAATGGATTTATAATGAAAATGCTGACAAACCCTGGACTCTTCTAGTACTAGTGGTAACCACAATAATCATCATAATGGTTTCCTTTAATACTATTCCATTCAGTGCTCCAAGAAGTAGTTTTTCCTTTGGTGCAAAGATCAAAAACATGGACAATTTTACTTTTTTAAACTTAGACAACATCTGTGTTTCCACAATTTCTGTGGGAATGCAATCCACCCTTTCCCAGTTTTATTAACAACCACCTTCTTGGCTACAGTGCAGGCTATTACAAGCACTTTCTTTATGTCCCATATATCTAGTTTTAGGAAGCAGGAGTCTGCCGATTTCATTTTTCAAGGAAAATATTATTGCAAATAAGGAGCATACTTCAGAGCTGTGTTTTTGCTTTGATAATGCCTTCAAAGTTGTTTCCGTTTTCAGCCTAGAAATCCTACATGTTTTCAGATAATTAATGTACGATTCATTGTTAATGTTTTACTGGTATCTATGCTGGTTATTTCCCAAAACAGAGCTGATTTAGAGCTGGTTCAGTGGGCCTTGAAAACCATTGTGGCATCTGGAAAAGCTTACATTGAATACTGGCCGCTGTTTAGTTCTTTACCTAGTGGGACATGCATCCTGAATTTGTCCTGAGGTGGGAATGCTCCACATAAACTTTACACTTTGTTTAGAATATGTGTGTGTAAAAATTGAGTATGTATTTTAAAAAAATCATTTTTTCCATTGTTAACAGAGTTTATAAAACGTAAGTTGGCTAAGGGACCAATATAATATCAATGTAAAAGCTTGAGAAGGCTTGCTTGTATGTAAGGTAACTGCTCAATGTTAAAACATATTTCCATATTCTATTGGAAAGTAATCTGTGCATAAAGCCACCCTCTTAGAGGAATACTTGGATTGACTCATGGAATCTACTGTACCAGCTGCTACCGAAGGACTTTGTTTAAAAAAAACAAAAAACAAAAAAACCCATGAGATTTTTCCTGAGTAAAATGAGTGTAAATGCTTTTAGTTCTCTTTAATGATTTGCAAAAAGGACAGATCCACGTACCTAAGATCCTGTCTTCCCAAATGAGAGCAGGCAGGTCATGAGAATGAGTGGCCTTATTTACAGGAAGCTCCCATTTACGCAATGGAAGCAGGCTTGTCCAAGGAAGGTGTGGGGTTTGTTTACAGCATGTTCTTTCCTTACCATTCAGAGGATGTTTGGAAGGTGTGGTCCCATTTGCTTGGTGCTAAGACTGGCTTTTGCACAGCTCACTCTAATGCTTGCCTGCAACTGTATTTTTTTAAAGTCCTGCTAACAGTAGAAGCACTTGATATGAGCAGAATAAAACCAAATGTATGAAAAATATTCCTGGTTGTGTTGCTTTGCTCTGGTTCTACAATGTGTGCATTCCTGCTGGTATATATACTTGAAAAGAGAGAGACACATTTCTTGTATTTGGGGGTGGGGGTGGGGGGAGGTTTTATATGCGTGTGTTTGCTGCCAAGGCAAGCAGAGTGTTTCGTGTGCTATTCAGTCTGAGACAGCTAGAGCTGTTGGGGCAATACAAGTTTCTGTTAGTTACATATTTTTTGAAGTGCATTACACTCTGTGAAAGGTGCTGGATTGACAGCTCTGGCTGGTGGCCTCTTTTTATTCACTCTTTCCTGCACCTTGTAGAGTTGCCCCAGTGCAAAGTGGGTGTAAAACATTACCTTTCTAACTCAGTAGCAACATTTTTACACTCACAATTTGAACTAGTGTAAGTGATTCCAGAAGATGAAGGTCAGTGGCGAACTGGGCCCAGAAAAGATATGGTGCAGGAAGCAGCACTGCAGGCTGCTCTACCCCATCAATCCTCCCTGAAATATATCGTATTCTTAATTCCGTTTCCATGCCCTTTCCATCACTGGTCTCACTGCTGACACTGCAAAGCAGATTACAAACCACAGCGATGATGGTTCAGGGATGTGGAGACACTTCTTGGTTAGGAGCTGGACTGAAGGTGTTATACCCACATCACCAAAAGCCTGATCAATAGGAAAAGTGTTAGTCACTACTGACTGGGAATGAATTTGAAGCAGTAAATTTAGGATATGGCTGGCCCATGCCAGTTGACTTGGGCATGCAGGGCTCAGGCTAAGGGGCTGTTTAATTGCAGTGTAGATGTTCAGGCTTGGGTTCTAGGGGCCTCCCACCATGCAGGGTCCTAACGCCCAGGCTCCAGCCTGAACCCGAATGTCTACACTGCAATTAAGCAGCCACTTAACATGAGATCCCTGAGCCCGAGACAGCTGGCACGGGCCAGCCACAGGTTTCTAATTGCAGGGTAGCCATACACTTGGAAAGCCTTATGGAATGCTCCAATGTCCAGTTATTTCTGTCACCCAGTCACTGATCATTCCTGACCCTGCCCTACTTTCTCTTCTCTTAGTCACTGTTAATTTGGTGCCATCCTGGCGTTTCCCAATCAATGAAAGAGGTGAAAGAGACCTATTGTAAATTGTGCAGTGTTTGCTCCTTGTTTTAAACAGAAGGTGGAGATGCACTGAGTCTCTGCCACAGGTTGATGGTTGGTCCAAATGTATGTAAATGAAGATCACAATAATCTACAGAGAGAACAGAGCCAGTTCTGTTCTGGCCACCAGTGACAGATTAAGGTAAAATCCTTTTTAGTTTGAGAATCTAGATCAGGGATGGGCAAACTTTTTGGCCTGCGAGCCACACTGAGGTCTAGGTGAGTAGAAGAAGGGATAGGCCTGGGAGGGGGAGGGACGACTACATTTTGGCCAGGGTGCCACTGGGGCCACGGGGTGAGGAGGAAGATATGGGTGAGGGGAATGCTGGGCCCTTCGAGGGGAGTAGGAGCCATGCTCCAGACAGGCCACTGCTGCTGGGTCCAATCTGTGGGAGATAGACAGTACATGGCAGCTGTGCTTTGGGCTGGTAAGGGCACCGCTGCGGCCAGCTGTGGGGAGAGGGATGGGGGAGGGGGAAGAGATGGGCCAGGAGGGGGCAGTGGCCACTGCACTCCTGCCAGGGACCACTGAGTCCATGTGGTTAGAGAGGGGTGGAGCTGGGCAGGGGGAGTGGCCACCAGGCTCCTACCTGGCTCAGCTGGAAGATTGACTCTCGCAGGCCGTAGTTTGGCCACCTCTGATCTCTGATCCCTGAGTATAAAGTGATCTCCATATTTGGGACCATTGAGCACTGAGGTCTAAGGAGTTGCCATCAGCAGTGTGGAAGCAGCTGCTCACACAATGTCCTTAATTATTTGTTACATTGTTCCTTTACTTAGCATAAGGATAAGAGGATTAGGAAAGAGATATTGAAATATAGAGCTGGAAGGGAGAAGTTACCAAGTCATCCCCCTATGCTAAGGCAAGACCAGATATACCTGGACCAGGAGTCGGCAACCCCCAGCATGCGTGCCAGAGTGGCATGCGGTGCCGCTCAGGCTCCCTCGCTGGCCCCATGCAGCTGAGGATCCTTGCTGGCCCCGCCCCCTGCTGGATGGCAGGAGGGGAAGGGAGCGGGTTGCGTCGCGTCGCCCCGGCCCGCCCAGAGCCGCGCCACTGCCGGCAGGGCAGAGCCGGCCCCGGCCATGGCTGGCAAGAGGGCGGGTCAGCTCGGCCCACCCAGAGCCGCTGCTGCCAGTGAGAGCTGGGGCCAGGAACCAGAGGCCACCCACCAGCAGCAGCAGCTCCAGCCGGGCCAAGCCGACCCACCCTCTTGCCAGCCATGGCCGGGGCCAGCTCTGCCCTGCTGGCAGCGGCACGGCTCTGGGCGGGCCGGGGCGA
Organism: Pelusios castaneus; assembly: GCA_007922175.1. NCBI lineage: Eukaryota > Metazoa > Chordata > Testudines > Pelomedusidae > Pelusios > Pelusios castaneus. The sequence goes on from ML685835.1 coordinate 9,914,233, forward strand.
TGCGACACGATCCGTTCCCCTCCCCTCCCTTCCTGCCTTCCAGCAGGGGGCGAGGCCAGTAGGGACCCTCAGCCATGCACCGCAGCTGCTGGCCACGCGGTTTGTGGGGCCAGCGGGGGAGTCTGCAGATGGGAGCTGGAGGCTGCCCGCTGGCTGATGCCGACCTAGGCCCTGGCCGGCAGGGCACCTGAAGCCTGCCCCTGCCCCTTTTGACCCCACCCCCAGCACCTTCTGAGGATGCAGTGGGCGGGGCTGGCACAGGGGCCGGCAAAGGTTGCCGACCCCTGACCTAGACCATTCCTGGCAGGTGTTTGTCTAACTTATTCTCATAAACCTCCAATAATGGGGATCCCACAGCCTCCTCTGGAAACCTATTCCAGAACTTACTAACTTTAGAATTAGAAAGATTTTCTTTATATCTAACCTAAGTGGCTCTTTCTGCAAATTCAGCCAATTATTTCCTGTCCTACCTTCAACCGACATAGAGAAAATAATGATCATCGTCCTCTTTAGAGCAGCCCTTAACATCTTGGAATACTGTTATCAGGTGCCTGCTCAGTCCTCTTTTCTCAAAATTAAACATGCCTTGTATTTTTTTAAACTTCCTTGTACCTCAGATTTTCTAAACCTTTTATTACTTTGTTGCTATCCTCTGAACTCTCTCCAATTTGTTCACGTCTTTCTTAACGTGTGGCACCCAGAATTGTAAACAGTAATGTCAGCTGAAGCCTCACCAGTGCCAAATGGAACTTATGCCTTATGCATGACACTCATCTTAATACACCCCAGAACGATATAAACCCTTTTCCTAGCTTCATCCTATTGCTGACATATTCAATTTGTGATCCACTGTAACCTCCAGATCCTTTTCAGCACCAAACACCCAACCACTAACTCCTAATGAGGTAAGTGAGTTGGGAACTCAGTACATTGGAAAACGTGGCGCTAGAAGTACAAAGAGATGGCTGCACATGCGTCCCACTGAAAGGTGCTCACTGAGAGAAGCGGCATATGGGTATAGCAATCCATCCTTACATCTGCAAAGTGCAGCATCAGGGCCTGAGTGTGGGTGATTTTATGGCCTGTGGGATTAATCATCCTATTTTGCAGAGCCATAGCTATAGCTCTAGATAGTGCTGAAACCACATCACAACCAAAAGGAATTTATTTGAGTAAACAAAAAAGATGGAGATAGTAGGATATTGAAATGGAAAATACAGGTAAGTCTTTGAAAATTTGTTCCATATAAACATAATTAACTGGTTTTCACTGGAGATTTTAGTTTTTCTGCTGAACATTTAAAGAGGAAGATTAATTTTCCCATGGGACTATGAAGATTTGAAAATGACAGCTACCATGGATTGTTCTTATATTCACAGAAACATAGGAGAAATAAAAAAGTTTACATGCTCCCTGAGGAGGAACCAGGACAAGCAGACAATTAATCAAATCCCCATGATCATTAGCTTAAAGAACCACATAATGGCTTAATTGATTTGAATTGCTGGGAATGTGACAGTGCAGTCAGGCCTTGTACACACGATCACTTTATCGCGCATTAACAATCATTACCGCGCGATACCAACAACAGCGTACACACGTGCAATAGGGCTGCTGCGCGTTAACTGCCTTGTTGTAGCGCAATACAAAAACAACCTTGACGAGGGTGGTAGCAGTTAACGCGGAACAGCTGTTGTGCCTTTCCACTCGTGTGTACGCTTACCGTGCAATGATTGGCCTCCGGAAGTGTCCCAGCATTCCAAAGTCATCCTCTCTGGTCTTCCCCCCACTCGCTCTGTGGCCGTGACGAAACAGTCACCACCCTGATCAGATTCCCGGGATTTTCGAATTTCTCGTCTGTTTCACTTCCTGTTCTCTTCCTCGTGGAGTGGAGTGCAGCTCCGATCATCAATAGCAATGGCGGCCCGTCGTGGAAGACGCGCACCCCTTTGGAGCATGGCAGAGGTGCTGGACCTGATCAGCATCTGGGGAGAGTCCATTGTGCAGGCGCAGCTACGCGGCAGCAGGTGAAATTATGATACATTTGGCATAATTTCTCAGGCCATGTCAGAGAGAGGTTATGATAGAGACACTGTGCTGATCAAAGGTGAAGGAGCTAAGAATAACCTATCACCGAGCGAAGGAGGCAAACCGCCATTCGGGATCAGTGCCTGCTACATGCAGATACTATAAGGGGATAGAAGCCATCCTCAGTGGGGACCCCACAACCACTGCAAAGAGTCCCGTGGACACATCGGCCCCCCCTCATCCAGTGAATGCCAGACCCGAGCAGGATGAGGACGTGATCGATGAGGAGGAGGAGATGGAGGATGATCTGGGTGAAAGCGCAACAGCATGTAGCCAGAAGCTCTTCTGCACCCCCGCTGAGACGTCCACCCAAGACATGAATTGCAGCGTGTCCTCTGAGGCGGCAGAGGGGGGTTCCGGTAAGTTTCTCTTTCGTGCAGCTATGGCTCCTGCTAAAATATCATTGTCCGAGGTGGGGGTGCTTGCTGTCTCAGTTCCCGCTGTGCATGCTCTTTACTCTGCATTCATTAGAAGTGCATCAACACAAGCAGTGATTGTCAAAAAATCATCTGTATTTAGGTCAGTAAAGGTTTCCTCGATGTACCTCCAGAGCCTACTACTCAGGTTAGATGGGAGAGCGTTTGTGTCTACGCTCCCAAAGACGGATACTCTGCCTCGCCAGCTGCAAAGGACAGCCCTGGGAACCATGGCAGCACACAGTGCAGCAGCATACGGTCCTGGCTTGCAACCGGTGGCATGTAGGATATGTATTCTAGCTGGCAGGAGCACTCTGAGGAGAGAGATATCGGGTTCCATCTGTGTGCCCTGTGCAGAATGTTAGCCCCCAGTAAGCTTTCTATTAGGACGTACCTTGTCCGCTTCAGCGAAGCATAGGATGTTGAGTGCCCTGCACCTTCCAGTGGAATGTGCTACTGGAAGGTTACATTGGTTATCTAGGGTCTGTGTTAACAACAGCTTTATTATTATTTTTTTTTTTAGATTCGACCTTTACAAGGGCGGTGTCTACCCCAGCTGACCGCATGAGAAACATTCGGCGGCATGCTCGAAGAAACAGGGAGGATATGTTTCAGGACCTGCTGAAAACAGCACAAGAATCCGCGAGGGAGAATCGAGCCTGGAGAGAGGAATCCCAACAGAGGAGGCAGAAACACAGGGACGAACTGATAAGCGTGATGAAGGAGCAAACAGAACTGCTCAAGAGCACGATTGCTTTGCAGACCCAGGCGATTAATGTACGGGCTCCACTCCATACAGTTCAGCCGTGTCTGCCTCCCACACCCCGTAGTCCTTCAAAGAATTTCTTTGAAGGCCACCCGTCCCCCTAGTACACTGCAACATCCAGTCCCCCCCAGAGCTACTTTTTAGAGACCCGCAGCTACACCCACCTGTAACCCCCCCTTAGGTTTTAATAAAAACAGTGACAAATAATTTGAAGAGTGCTTTTATTTGTACACATTGAAAATCTCATAAGGTGCACCTGATGCGTCCTGGAAGTTAACTAGGGGAGAGCATCATTGAAATGGTCCCTGAGTGCCTCCCTTATGCGAGCAGCTTCTCCTTGGGCCCCCCTAATACTCCTAGTGGCTGGCTGTTCGTATGCTGCCTCGAGGCGCTGTGCCTCCATAGCCCACCCCGGAGAAAACTTTTCTCCCCTACTTTCACAAATGTTATGAAGGACACAGCACGACGCAATCACAGCAGGGATGTTGTCCTCCACCAAGTCCAGCCTCCCATACAAACATCGCCAGCGCCCTTTTAAATGGCCGAAGGCACACTCCACAGTCATTCTGCAGCGGCTCAATCTGTAATTGAACCACTCCTTGCTGCGATCTAGGTTACCGGTGTACAGCTTCATGAGCCATGGTATCAGTGGGTATGCTGGGTCTCTGAGGATGACTATGGGCATCTCCACATCCCCCACAGTAATTTTTTGATCTGGGAAGAAGGTACCCCCTTGCAGCTTCCAGTACAGACCAGTGTTCCTGAAAATGCGGGCATCATGCACCTTTCCCGACCACCCAGCATTGATGTCCGTAAAATGCCCCTTGTGATCCACGAGTGCTTGCAGCACCATGGAGAAGTAGCCCTTCCTGTTGATGTACTCGGTCGCGAGATGGTCTGGAGCCAAAATAGGGATGTGTGTGCCGTCTATGGCTCCCCCGCAGTTAGGGAATCCCCTGGCAGCAAAGCCATCCACAATCTCACAAACATTGCCCAACGTCACCGTCCTCCGTAGCAGAACGCGATTGATGGCTCGGCAGACTTGTGAGAGGGCTAATCCGATGGTGGATCTCCTGACTCCAAACTGGTTTGCAACCGACCAGTAGCAGTCAGGAGTCGCCATCTTCCAGACAGCAATCACAACATGCTTCTCCACAGTTAGGGCTGACCTCATGTTGGTGTCTTTACGTCGCAGGGCAGGGGCCAACTCTGAACACAGTTCCAGAAAAGTTGCTTTCCGCATTCGAAAGTTCTGTACCCACTTCTTGTCATCCCACAGCTGCATAACAATGCGATCCCACCACTCGGTGCTCGTCTCTCGGAACCAGCAATGGCGTTGCACCGTGTGCAGATGATCGGTGAAGGAGCTGAGCAACGCGGTGCTGTTGCTCTGCATGGCATCGATCAGCCCCTGCTCCTCAGCGTCCTCGTCTGACTCGGAGCTCATTGCGTACTGAGCAACCAGCCGAGATGTATTTAGAATGCTGAAGGTGACAGTGGAGATCAGAGCAGGATCCATGCTGTCCCTGTTGTGATTGCTCGCAAGTAGTGCGTCACTGCACTGTTGAAAATAGGCGTGAGTTGCTATTGGCAACGAGGAAGACGCAAGGGGAACACAGTGCACCACGGGAAACTGAGATTTTACCCATGGCGCTTTGCGTTCCTTTCTTTCATCCCATGATTCCAAGCGCAGATTGAGGGAAAACTGAACTGTGGGATAGGTGCCCAGAATTCATTGCGCTACACTGCGATATTGCAAAGAATTCTGTTGCATTACAAGGAGCGACGTGTGTACACGCTCTCCCGCAATAAAGGTCACGTGTTTTTTATAGCGCGATTGCCATGTTGCGCTTTCATCTGATCGTGTGTACATAGCCTCAGATTCTTGCTGTGCGGTGTGTGATTCCCTGAGACATCCATCAGATTGAAATGAAGTGACTTTTCATGCTAATTGAGCTAGATGTGCTTGATTTTTAACTCACCATCTCCACTTCATTCAATCACCAGGAGCAGTGGAAGAAACTCAGAGACTCTAAAGCCAGAAGGCATCATTATGATCATCTGATCTGACCTGAACAATGCAGGCCAGAGAACCTTAGCCGCTCACTCCTGTAATAGGACTGTGTATTTCTCATCCTGTATTAAAAGGGAAGCTTTTCCTAAAACATTATTTTGTAATGCTCAACTGCAACATTATTTATTCTGCTTTGGTTTGTTCTGTATCATCCACTGATCTGTACCACATTCTTTTTTTTACTGTAAACAGAACATTGTATCTTCTCTTGTGCTCCCATACTCTGCTCAGCCAACCAGGGAATAGGTCAGATAACATTGTTTCTATCTGGCCAATCATAACTAAGAAATATCTTTAAGTTTGGCTCTTCCAATGGTTTATGCTACAGAATGGTAGAGAAAAGAATCTAATAAATCTGAACATGTCAAATTACATATCTTTGTTTGTGACGCTGTCAGGATTTAAGGAACCATTTATGATATTATTTTGTATTAATATTTTATAATTGTTATAATCCATAGGAACTATGCCATGTTTGATGTCAATAGAAAGGTAATAATTTGTGGGAATGATCATATAGTTTGTGTAGGATTTGTATTCATATTAGAAGTTAGGAATGTGATTGTTATATTTTAACTTGTGTAAGGTTGGGAAAATGCCCCAGACTGAATGTCTGCCCAGCCATTGTCTCCTTAAGGGCCTATTAAGGAAGCTCCTCAGATAACAGGATAAAGAAGAAAACCTGTTGAGCCATTAGGACTTAAACATGTGACTCAACTCCAGTTTGATTGGAGAGAACTGCACACAGTATGGAGAAGGCCAGAGATGATATAAGGCAGCAAGTCCAACTCCATTTTGCTTTCAAGTCCTCAGTCTACAGCCAACACCCATCTTTGAAACTATTCCTCTAAAACTGAACAAAGGATTGAGGCCCACCCTGATGCTGGGTGTTTACCAGAGGAAGAAGCCTGCAAACTCCAGAGGAACAAGCCTGCAAACTGCTTTTCATGAACTTTAAATCATTTGTATGTATGTGATTCGCTTTGACCCTTTAACATCTCATATTTGCTTCTTTTCTTCTTATATTAAACCTTTAGTTGTAGTTGCTAAAGGATTGGCTACCAGTGTGGTATTTTGGGTAAGATCCAAACCTATATTGTTCTGTGTGCTGTGGCTGGCCCTTTGGGGTCAGGAGAACCTATATCTTTAAGGGACCGTGCAGCTAAGTGGGAGCCAGAGGAGCTGGAGTGCAATAAAGGGAGCTGTTTCTATTTTGGACAGACTTCTTGGTACCCAGTGTGGGGAACCAGAGGCCTGTTTGTGACTGATAGGGAGACTGGTTTAAGTACCACCCATCAGTGTTTGGGGAGTTTGGCTCCCGATTTGGCAGCTTGCCCTGATTTTTGCACGTCCAGGAGGGTATCCCAGGAGGCCCCGGTCACATTGTTCTTCAAACACAGGGGACCGAATTTTTTTCTTAGTTGCACTCCTGTAACTCCACTGGAGTCTTCTTTTATCATGACATGTTCTCCCTTGCTGTGTGGAGAATTACAAAAGTTACGATAAAAAGCACTTCATAGTTCCAGAAAAAGTCAGGCAGAAAGTTTTTATATATGAACTTTAAAGTCACAATGGAACCAATTCTGTTTTCATTAAAGAAAATGGACTTACTTTGGATTTACACTGCTGTCAATGAGAGTAGATGTTGCCAGTTAGCCATGTTGCATAGTGACCAACCAATAACGTCAGGGTGCTCTGCCGATCATGTTCAGTGGTGTTCACTGACTTCATTAAAGTTTATATGCCATATATGGTCACGTTTCATTGCATAATGTAAGGTAGGGGTCGGCAACCTTTGCTTATATGCGGGTCAGCTTATAAACGAGCATATACTGTATCTGGTTTTAATAATTAGTTAATCAATTATTGTTGATTTTACAGAGTCCAGTAGATTGACAATGGCTTATATTATATCCATCTGTAATACATATTATTGATGTTTGCAACATGCTTATTGCCTCTTTTAATTCTTTATTAACCATTTTAAACTAGTAATATGACCCTTAATTCTTTTTCTTTCTTCCTTCTGTCTGAAAAGGGTTGTTGGGTGCCCGATCACTTCTGCTGATGTATCATACTAACTCATCCATGGCCAAATTTTCCTCAGTTCAGTGTAGCTGGCCAGTGAAGTCACTGCGGTTAGTTTCCTCTGCATGGTCATTTGGGGGGAATTGTCCCATCATTTCATAGGAAGCTCTAATTCGAACTAACTAATTTGAACTAATTTTAGTTAGATCGAATTAACTTAATTCGAACTAGAAAAATTTAGTTCGAACTAAGCAAGTGCCATGCATGGCACTTGCTTAGTTCGAATTAGCGAATTGCATTGAGTTCAATGGGCCGGTTAGTTCGAACTAAGTAATTAGTTCAAACTAACACGGGCACATTGGTTAATTTGAATTAACTAGTTCAAATTAACCCTTAGTTCGAATAGCATATTCGAATTTATTAGTTCGAATTAAGGAAGCCCTTAATTCGAACTAATTAAAGCCTAGTGTAGCCATGGCTTTAGTTAGTTCGAATTAAGCTTTCTTAATTCGAACTAACTTGCCAGTGTAGACATAGCCAATGAGAGGTTTCTCCAAAACTGCCAATGTAAACACAGTCATTGAGAGCAAAATTCAGCCCCTTGTGGTGCTTAGAAACCACACTGATTGGTACCTTTGAATTACTTAGGACAGATAGAGACTCCTTCAATTTTATCCAGATTCTCATCTTCAGTGTTGTGCCTCAGAATAGCCTTGTCCTCAGGCCTGATAAATTATGCATCCACTACATCCGCAATAGTCAGTATCCACTACATATTAAAAGACATCCTTTTTATTCTGTGTTCAGAAAATATGTTGCCCAAATAGTATAACTTCATAAGTATGGTACAGAATAGGCACTAAGAGTTTTGAGAGTTGAATTCATGTATCAACATTTCTTCATGACTATATTACTTACTTAGTCTTCGCAAACAGGACTCCTTTTTTGCTGGATTTTTTTTTAAACAGGGAATTTAAACAATGTATTATCTAAACTAGATTATTCGCTTAAGGCTACAGGAAACACAATGACAGAACCATTTTTGTTTGGAGAATCGCAGAACAACCATTTGCTAAATGCCTAGTGCTAAGGAAACCAACTTTCAAGCTGCACAGAGCTCTTCTTGGGTGCCAAGCAGTTCATTTTGAGAATTTGAACATTGTGTGTTCAAGATTCCTGACAAAACTGCTTATTTTCCTGTTAACATTATTTTTAAGGACTAGCCCTTTAAAGCTATCCGAGGGAAGATAATTTTTTCAATAGTTTCCTTTCTTTGCCAACCAATCCGACTGAGCAGTGGTGTGGGGAAAAAGAGGGAGGGGAAAAGGCAAAGCTGAGCAGAAGTTACATTGGGAACTTTTAAAAGGTTGTCTCCTAAAGGTCCCAACCTAGAAATGAGATAGGTTCAGTAGCACTGGAGCCATAAGAGTGGTCTTCAAGGCAGGAGGAGACTAGTGAAAGAACCAAGAGGGGTTGTAGACTCTTTTTGTGTGCTCTGCTGTGTGAGTCTCTGGTTATGATATGATTGACTTCTTAGTAGGGACACACTAGACTAATCAGACAGACCAAACTTGAAATGGAACAAGATGACTAGCAGAGGAAAGAACCACAGACAAAGACCTTCACAAAGGAATTCAACTCTGGCGAATTGAATTGGCCAAAGAATTCGTAACTATTTTTTTTTTTCAAGCCACAAATATGTGGAATGCGTTTTACACCAGTTAAGAAATTTAAATTTTTCCAATGAAAGAAACCATTTAAATATTAAAAAATGTGTTGAGAAACACGTAAGGGAGTTGAATGACTGTTGCTGGAATATTGAAAGTAAGAGCGATATGGGTCAACTCCTCAACTGATGTAAATGGTGTAGCTCCATTGACATCAGTGGAACTATGTCATTTTACACTAGTTGAGGATCTGGTTCAAAACTGGTGGAGATTCTCTCAATTTTAGTTCTGATAGCTGATAACATGCAAGCAGATCAAATGGAAGAGTTACCTTTTATGTCTTAGTCATTTGTAATTAATATTACTTTATTTCTGCTACAACAGTGACCAGGGTCCAACCAAGATTAGGGTTCGGTTGTACTAGCCAGTGCTCTGAAGGCAGTTCTTGTCCTGGAGAGCTTCTAATCTGTGTATACAAGACAAATTTATATATATTTACACACAGGGAATTGAGGCACAGTGATTGACTGTTCTGGAGATAAACTCTATTTCGAATTTAATACTACCAAATCAACAGTTGTATTTATTTTATTTTATTTTGCATAATCATAAACAATTTTGAGAGTAACAGGAAGAAATTGGAGAATAGCACAGTGTGTGTAATCCCGTATAAATCCAATATGACATTGCAATAATTTTCAATTAAAATAAGAAAAGTATTTCACTCAAGTAGAGAAAGTTTTAAAAATGCAGAGTCTTGGGAATACAAACAAATGTTGCTATGTTTACATTTAACATAGTTGCTGCTTCTTGACTGCTACTGACCTGTCACCAGAATGTGCAAGCAGAGTAAGACTTGCTGTGTAGCTGGAAGTACTAGATATGGGTGGGTTTTTCAAAACTGCCTAAATGATTTAGGAGCACTGTACAAGTGCCACTGATGTTTGAAGGGTTCCATGTTTCAAAGGCATTGCAATCCAGATCCTTAAAGGTATTTAGGCATCTAAATATCTTGGAGGGTATGGGCCTTGGACACTTTTGAAAATCCCACCCTATATCTGTAATGATAATTTCAATTGTTGTTGCATTATATTAACACACCAGAAGTGGGGAAGGACTTGCAGTGCATGTATCTAGCTGAGCGATATCTGTATGTGCAGCACAAGGGACGAACTACAGCCTTTGTTAGTCTCAAAAGTAGAATCAAACTATCACTACATTGAAAAACACTGCTGTTTTGTAACAAACATATAATCTAAAGCCAAAATACTGCTCTCCTGTAGGCACCAATAGGGCTCCAATGTGGATTTCACAAATAATTGAAACTTGTTACCGGATATAAGTCAGAATTTGGAATGCTTGATGCTTTTCTTGACTCATTCCAAACATTGCTAGTATGCCCAGGTGGAAAGCACTTGCTGTGTGATGCTGAATGTATCATGCATATAAATCCTAACATTTCCTTAAACTCAAAGAGTGATCAGATTACAGCAAAGGCAGTGGAGGACTGGTAGTAAAAGGTGTTAATTCAAAACCTTACTAGCTAGCAATAATTACGAAATGCTCACCCATTTTTATTTAAACCTCATTGATGGTAAATGCCTTTGGAAGAGGAAGATGAATTATAGGACAGCTACAAATCTTTAATCCAGATGCCAAAAACTATAGAATGTGTTGTAGTAAAATTAGGTTTGCTAAAAAGGCTAAGAAATTATGCATAAAATATGAGAATTGCTTGTATGAAACAACATCATTCTCTCACCTGAGTTAATGTGTTGATTGTTTTGGTTGCCTCACAACAAGATGGAACTTAACTGGCTTTGGTGTGGTGCTGCAAAACCCAAAGGTCAATTAATGAGATCTCACAATACCTCTGATTCAGCTCATTTCTATTAACAACTGCTCCAGCAGTCCCCATATCCACAACACTCCCATTCCAGCCAATGAGAAGTGTGAATCATAGAATTGGAAGGGTCCTCACAAGGTCATCTAGTCCAACCCCCTGCTAAAAAGCAGGACCACTCCCACTAAATCACCCTAGCCAGGGTTTTGTCTAACCGGGACTTAAATATTTCCAAAGATGGAGATTCTACCACCTCCCTAGATAACCCATTCCAATGCTTCACCACCCTCCTAGTGAGAAAGTTTTTCCTAATATCCAACCTTGACCTCCCGAGCTGTAATTTGAAACCATTGCTCCTTGTTCTGTCCTCTGTTACCCTCGAGAACAGCCTAGCTCCCTCCTCTCTGTAGCAACCCTTCAAGTAGTTGAAGGTTGCTATCAAATCTCCCCTCAGTCTTCTCTTCTGTAGACTAAATAAGCCTCGTTCCTTCAGTCTCTCCTTATAAGTCATGTTCCCCAGCCCCCTAATCATTTTTGTTGCCCTCCACTGGACTCTTTCTAATTTGTCCACATCCTTTCTGTAGTGGGGAGCCCAAAACTGGACACAGTATTCCAGATGCGGCCTGACCAGTGTCGAATAGAGGGGAATTATCACATCCCTCGATCTGCTGGCAATACTCCTACTGATGCTGCCTAATTTGCCACTGGCCTTTTTGGCAACAAGGGCACAGTGTTGGCTCATATTCATCTTCCCTTCCACCATAACCCCCAGGTCCTTTTCTACAGCGCCGCTACTTAGCCGATCGGTCCCCAACCTGTAGCAGTGCATGGGATTTTTTCGTCCTAAGTGCAGGACTTTGCACTTGTCTTTGTTGAACCTCATGAGGTTTCTTTCGGCCCAGTGTTCCAATTTGTCCAAGTCTCCCTGGATTCTGTCCCTGCCCTCCAGAGTATCTATCATTCCCCCCAACTTGGTGTCATCTGCGAACTTACTAAGCACGCAGTCTATTCCATCATCAAGATCATTAATGAAGACATTGAATAGAACCGGCCCCAGGACCGACCCCTGGGGCACTCCACTTGTTACCGGTTGCCAGCCAGACATCGAGCCATTGATTCCTACCCGCTGAGCCCGTTGATCTGACCAGTTTTTGATCCACCTTACGGTCCACTCGTCCAACCCATACTTCCTTAACTTGCTGACGAGAATGCTGTGGGAAACCGTATCAAAAGCCTTGCTAAAGTCAAGGTATACCACGTCAACGGCTCTTCCTGCATCCACAAATCCAGTCATCTCATCATAGAAGGAAATCAGGTTGGTCAGGCAAGACTTGCCCTTGGTGAATCCATGTTGACTGTTCCTGATCACTCTATTTTCCTCCAAGTGTTTCAGGATGGATTCCTTGAGGACCTGCTCCATGATTTTCCCAGGGATTGAGGTGAGGCTGACTGGTCTGTAGTTCCCCGGATCCTCCTTTTTCCCTTTCTTAAAGATAGGTACTATATTTGCCTTTTTCCAATCCTCCGGGACCACCCCCGTTCGCCACAAGTTCTCACAGATAATGGCCAGCGGCTCTGCAATCACTTCCCCCAACTCCCTCAGCACCCTCGGATGCAGTTCATCCGGCCCCATGGACTTGTGCACATCCAATTTCTTTAAGTGTTCCCTAACCTGACTTTCCATCAGCGAGGGCTGCTCTTCTCCCCATTCCACATTACCCCATGCAGTAGCCTGGGAGCTGGCCCTCCCTGTGAAGACTGAAGTAAAAAAAGCATTGAGTACTTCAGCCTTTTCCGCATCATCCTCCACGAGGATGCCTGCCCCATTCAATAAGGGACCTAAACCACCTCTGATCCTTTTCTTGTTGCTGATATACTTATAAAACCCCTTTCTGTTATCCTTCACATCTGTTGCTAGCTGCAACTCCAATTGTCCTTTGGCCTTTCTGATTTGATCCCTGCAGTCCCGAGCAATATCTTTATACGCCTCCCTTGTCATCTGTCCAAGCTTCCACTTCTTGTAAGCTTCCCTTTTATGTTTCAGCTCCCCGCAGAGTTCCCTGCTAAGCCATGCTGGTCGTCGTCCACATTTGCTGTTCTTTCTGCACATCGGAATGTTATCTTCCTGTGCCTTTAACAGGGTTTCTTTAAAATACAGCCAGTGTCTTGGACACCTTTCCCCTTCAGATCCCAAGGGATCCTGCCCATCAGCTCCCTAAGGGAGCCAAAATCTGCTTTTCTGAAGTCCAGGGTGTGTGTTGTGCTTCTTTCCTTCCTTCCATTGATCAGGATTCTGAACTCTACTATCTCATGGTCGCTGCTGCCCAGGTTGCCATTTACTTCTACTTCCCCGATCAATTCTTCTCTGTTTGTGAGCAATATGTCTAGAGGTGCAAGGCCCCTAGTTGGTTCCTCCAGCATTTGTACTAGGAAGTTGTCCTCAATATTCTCCAAAAAACTTCCTGGATTGCCTGTGCCCTGCTGTATTATCTTCCCAGCAGATGTCAGGATAATTGAAGTCCCCCATAAGAACCAGGGCCTGCGATGATCAGAAACTTCTGTTAGTTGTCCATAGAACGCCTCATCCACCTCCTCTTTCTGGTCTGGAGGTCTGTAGCAGACACCCACCACAACATCCCCCTTGTTGCATTCTCCCCTAAACTTAACCCACAGACTTTCAACCATCTTGTTTCTACTTTCATAGTGGAGCTCTGAGCAGTCATACAGCTCTTTAACATATAGCACTACTCCTCCCCCCTTCTTTGCTGCCTGTCCTTCCTGAACAATTTATATCCATCCATGGCACTGGTTCAGTCATGCAAGTTATCCCACCATGTTTCTGTTATTCCAATTATATCATAGTTCCTTGTCTGTGCCAGTACTACTAATTCTTCCTGCTTGTTTCCCAGGCTCCTCACATTTGTGTACAGGCACCTAAGATACCGGGCCCATTGCCCTACTTTGCCCTGTCAATTCTCCCTCCTGTCGCATCTTCCTCCTTGCAATTTCTCCCGGTGTCCTCCTTCCCCACTCGCCTGAGGTATTATGACTTCATCAGGAAATAAACAATTATTTGATCCCCTCCCCAGTTCCAACTACCCTCTCTTTTATTCCTGCTGTTACAGCCCCAGCACCCCCCAAGTTCCATCCCTTCCCCCAGGTTTCCCTCAGTTTCACTTACCTGTGGGCCTTGGTCACCTCCCCCCTTCGAACCTAGTTTAAGGGAGAGAATGAGTAAGGTATGTTGGTTGGGTCCAACAGTCATATCTAAGGAAACCAAGACTATTATGAGACAATCAAACCTAAAAAGAATTGGTTGCCTACATAGATCAGGAAGGCCTCTTTCCTATTTACAGAACTGCACAACTGATAACTGGGGTGTTTAAGCTTCCATTGAACCATCAGATACTGGCCAGTGATGGACATGGTATAATCTGGAATTAGAAAATCTGCACCAGATCCTCACCTGACTCTGTTGATTTAATCTATATACATCAGTGGAGGAATTGTCTCCTTCTATTCAGCCTTTTTAATACAATCCATCTGCATTTTTGCTCATTTGTGAGCAGATGTCCCATGGAAGGGACTATCTTATGTCTCACTCATGTTCATGGAATTCTTACTCTTCAGCAGTTTGCGGTTGGGTGCATGTGTGGGTAAGTGATTTTGCAATTTTTAAAATCTGAAGTTGACAAATCCCCACACTACCCACATCCTTAAAGAGCAAAAAGTCAAGTGTGAGAATGAAAGCTGTAATTTTTCGACATAAAATCATAAACTGACTAAAACAGCAAGACAAGTGAGTAAGCCAAAAAGAAAGATTTTAAACAAACTCTTCATGAAGCAAAATTAAATTTGAGATTCCCAGTTCCTTTGGGTCTTGTATTTCTGAATCCTTCTTGTCAGAGCTGTTCTGTTTTCCAATTCTATCTATGCTAACTGGAGGTCCCAGATCAGAGATGGCAGGTGGACCCACTGAGAGAAGGCTTTGAATAACAGCCCCATAGATTTCTGCAAACAAGGTAACCTGTGCTTTTTTTTGTGACAGTACACATTGGTATGGAGTACAAGCACCTTTTTTCATAGCAATGTGGCCCCAGCTCCTGCTGCTGCCCGCGGCAGCCCCAATTCCCTGTTGGATCTGGTTGCCATAGGTTCCCAGCCAGGGTCAGGGCTGGATCGGGCTGAGTACCCGCACCTTTTTTTTAAACTTTTGGGTGCAAACTAGAAGCCAGAAGGAAAGAAAGATAAATATAATCTACAATGTATAAGCCATGAAGTTTTCTAATGTCCATTGAGATTGATCAATGCCATTTCCTGCATGTGAGTTTGCCACCCCCCCATCTCCAAATGTGCAGCTTCCCTTTTAGAATAAGGGAATAGATGTCCATAGAACATCACTAAATCTTGAAGAGTGACTATCCCTTAATACAACAGAGTCCTGTGGCACTTTTAAAGACTAACAGATTTATTTATCGCATGAGCTTTCGTGGGAGAAAATCCCACTTCGTCAGACGCTTTTCTCCCACCAAAGCTCATGTGATAAATAAATCTGTTAGTCTTTAAAAGTGCCACAGGACTCTGTTGTCTTTCTACAATAGACTAACACGGCTACCCCTTTGGAATATCCCTTAATACAGTATGCATAGAATACTGCTGCCCCACAACTCAGTGATTACTAACTGCTTGGCCCTCCATGGACCCTATTACACCATCTCAGCTGAGAAACTGAGGCTGGAATGATCAGGGAGACTAAATGATCCTCATGTGCCTAGTGGAAGGTCAGCTAGGTTAAGGCAGAGGAAGCTTGCACTGTGGCTGTCTGTTGAAGCTGTTCTGTGGATAAAGAGAGGATTTTGTCCACAGGGCCCAGATTTGGCCCTGGCTTGATGGGGTTGCAGAGGGTGTGACAAAGGGCAAAATCTTGTGCCAAGGTTTTCACAAGGGCAAAACTGGAACATTCAAAAATATATTTTTAAAATCAACATTTAGATTTTGCTACTAGCAATTAATTATTGTTTATTTATATTGTGGTTATGCCGACCCCCCACCCCCATTTAGTATTTTGACCTTGTTGTTCTGGATACTGTACAAACATAGTGAAAGACAGCCTCTGCCCTCGGACTGACAATCTAAATTAAGGCAATGCCTCGGATGCTCAGATGTTATTTTTCAAATGACTGTTTACAGCTCGCCTTTGAGTCCAAATTCATTAATAGCTGCTTTACATACATGTGAATTCTGGGATTTGCTTGCCATGCAGAGGACGTACACTGCATGTTGTACGAGATTGTTCATAAGGACTGTAGTTTCCTTAGTGTTACTTGAAGTAAGATTTAAGGTGTTGGCACAATGAATCCAGCAGACAGGGAAATAGCATCAAAACTGCCTTTGTATCCAGAGGCTATCAATGGCTATATCTACACTAGAAAAGTTCAGTCGACTTTGTTAAGCCAACCTTTAATTGGACAAGTCATAAGAAAGCTTTAAAAATAGTTCCAGAGGAGTAGCCGTGTGAGTCAGTATATAACAAAAAAACTACTTGCTTTGTCACTTCACAAGTTTCCTCCATTGACCTTGCTCCACACATGCTCTAACTTTAGTGGAGTTGCGTCCATTTATATCACCTGAGATTCTCGGCTTCATTCACAATGGAGCGGAGAGTTGTCTCATAAACTCTTAAATATGAGCAAATAATTTAGCTCTTCTGAGTAACTTAATACATATTTTACTCCTACAACATAATCTGATGCTCAGGGATGAAATATCTCCATTCCTTTGAAACCCAAGTTTTATCCCTTAGGTGAATTCAGCTCTTCATCCCCCTGAGGTTAATAAATGGAGTTCCTGGCAATTTTATGTGTGAAGATAATTCATTAAAAACCTAAGTCCTGTCTCTATACGGACATTGAATATTTGACCCTGTGTGTGTAAGAATAGGAACCATAGCTAAAACTTCCCTTCCACTTACTACTGTGAGGAGTGCTGTGGTCTGCTCTCACATCATCCTAGAGGGGGCTGCTTTTCACTGGTACAATATGTGGCTAGGCTGGGGTTTAAAAAATATTATGTAAAATAATATTATATAACAGTTCATAAGGAGCCATGTTTCTTCCAGGTTCTCACACAAGTCCATGAGGTAGTGCTGGTGGTAGGGAACTCTAATTTTTTTTCATTTATGCTCTTTGGTTTCTACTTGTGTTTCACTCAGTCTGGACAATGAATCTGCACAATAAGTAAACAAACAGCATAGATAGGGAAGAGCAAGTTGATTTCTCAGACTCATCTTAAAAAGCTAAATTGTTACTAATAACACACTTAAACACATATGATTTTTGTCTTTTCAGTATCCCATTAACATAGTTCCTATGAGGATTATTTATGAGACTGCAAATCCATTTTGTGCCAATGGGACACGAGAAATGGAAATTAAAACAGGTATCAAAACGACAGGCACTGTAGTATGAAGAGGAGTTGAAAGGTAGATCTCAAACTAAAGAGTTTTTGTGAAGAAAGATTGTATTTTATTTGGTATCCTATGGAGGTTTTATCTCAGTAGGTTTCCTGTTCTGTTCTTTGAAACATTCTGTTCCATACAATGTGACAGACACGTTTTGCACGTACAAAATCTTCAGTCATAATGTTATTTGACCCGTGCTCCAGCTCCGTTGGTGTATGTGGAAAAAATTTACTACTCATAAAGGCATCTTGTGGCTGCTGACTGGATTGTCATAAGAGGCTGATCCACCCAGGGAAAGAGCTCAGGTCAGGGTTGTGGACACTGGAATCTGTCCATAATAAACTAGTGTCCCTGGAAGAAAGACATTTAAGTACAAAGCAGCAATCCAAATTGCTTTTGGACCTGGAGATCAAAAAATCTTTTACTCACATATAAACACACTCTCTCTTCAATCTGTGCACACTTCAGTGAGTGATTTTTATCTAATGACTCAAAATAATATAGGAAAATGAACTTTTTACAAGTCTAGGTTCAACCCTTGCAAAGCCCGAATGGCTGTCTTCTTACTTTGCACCTCTATGCAGAGCTAGCCTGGAGCAGTAGCTCTGTCATATGTACCTTGAGAACCTCAGGAAGGAGCTGAGGTTAAGTTCTGGGGTCTCCAGCTCTGCATCCTCAAATAAACAGGGAGACTTTTCCCTTACGAATTAGTCAGATGAAGTCTTTACTTTGAGTCACATAAGGGTAAACATGCAAATAATGGCTAAAATGACTGAACAGTCTTTACATTACCTATTAGGTAATTCCATGGTCAATCACTAGTGACCAAAAAGATCCTAAAATGGCAAAATAGGCCTCTAAAGTGCTACGTTGGGCTGCATATTTGGCACCAGATTCAGACAACTTTGAGAAGCAGTTCACCATGCACTGCTCTTCTATCGCAAAGGAGCATTCACATGAGTGAATGCTCCTTTGCAATGGAAGCAGCACGTGTGTACACGCAAAAGCGCTATATTTATAGCGCTTTCCTTGTCCCGCAATAACTTATTGCGGGACAAGTTTATCGTGTGTACATAGCCTGAGAAACATTCTCATGAGTTCTTACTTTGTTGACATTAACTTGCCAGGTGATATGGTCCCAGGGAGTAAACTGATGAGCCATTAAGGACACAATGGTTGTATTTTTTTATGTCCTTAATGGCTCATCAGGATACTCCCTGGGACCATTCTACCTGGAAAATTCCTAAACATTAAGGAGACAATGGTTGTTCACACCCTCCCTTCTAAGACATTCGTCCAGAATGACACAAGTTAAAGTATGGATATAACATCAAATTCCTGACTTCTAATCGAAATAGAATTCCTAGACATAAACTATATAATCATTCCCAGCAAATTATTCCTTTCTATTGATACCAAACATGACATAGTTCCTATGGATTATAGCATTTATGAGCTATCCATTGAAAATAATATCATAAATGCTTCCCTAAATCCAGACAGCATCACACACAGGGCTCTGCCCTGCCAGGGTCCCTGTCCCCCTTTGCCCCATTGCACATAGGGGATGCCCCCCCTGCCACCGTGGACCTGCCCAAGGTCCCCCTAGCCCCACAAAGTCGACCTAGAGCATCCAGTGTGGACGCTCTAGATCGACTTTGCAAATTCTCCTTTAAATCGACTTTAATTTTAAGTGTAGATACACTAAATTGACTCAGTTAAAGTTGACTTAAAAGTGCAAGTGCAGACATAGCCAAGGAGTCTAAGAGTAATACTTGGTGTCACTTCAGTCATCTAGAGGCTGAACATGATGGGACAGTATTATCCCTGCACCGCTATCCCTAGAGCTGGGATGTATTTGGTCCGTGCTTTTCAGAAAATTAAACATTAAACGTTAACTCCATGTTCCACTGAAAGAGAATCAAGGCCCAATGATTTGGAGAATGCTGTTTTAGAAAAGGTTATTGCTGAGTTATTGTAATGCACAATAAGTCAGCAGGATATAGAAAAAAGCAGACCGGAAGGAAGTTGAACTGGACTTGTAGCAGAAGAGTCATCATCCAAAACAAAAGGGCTGTAATTGTTTACCAATCTGCACAAATTTCCTTTTGTGGAGGGAGACGGTGAGGAGTTTTTGTTTTAATTAAACATGCAGCTTTCCAGGAGGTTGTTAAATAAATCAATCTGATGCTGGGATTGAAGTCATGGAGAAGCTGCTGATTATCTAGAGAATTTACAACCCAAGTGCAAGGGATTCAGCTGCTCAGCAAACCCGAACCTGACCTGACACAGATGCTGGAAAACTAGAATGATAAAGCATTTGACCTTATTTTGTGTGTTTCCTGGAATGAAAATTCCTTTGGTAATATGAAATGGTGGGATTATTCTTTCAGCAGAAAAGTAACGGCATTAATGGGAACCAGTAAAAAGGCAGGAATGGGAATGATAACGTTGGCTTTTGATCTCTTTCTCATTAGCCACCACATATGATTAATAGCTGACATTTTTGGAACACCCATGTCATAATGTGCATGCGGTTGGCAGAATATAAAGTCATCAAGGAGAGCCAGTTTTTTTCACAGGTTTATGTTTTGCTGCTCTATGTACCTATTATCACATGCCAAAAAAGCAATTGTAACACCCATTGGACTAAGCACTAAAATATGAATCAGTCAAGGAAGTGAAAGAGAGCTGCTGGGAAAGATGAAGCAAGAGTCTCTGGTTCTATACTGTCCATTTAAAAGGGAAATAGAATTTTAGTGGGTTTCACTTACAAAATTAGTACCCCTCCAAAGAAAATCCACCTGCTGCCAATTCAACTGCCAGACTGTTGAGGCTCACAGATCCTCCAGTTCTTCTGTTTGTTTTCACTTCTTTTTCTTCTGCTTTCTGGAGGAAATGCCAGAGCTCCTTGGTTTTCTCAGTGTGAGCACATAGGGCTTCATAGTCCAGCTTCTTGATCAGTTTCTTAGTCATAGAACTACAGCAACAACAAGAAAGATGTTTCTTAAATAGCTTCTCCTTTTAAAAAGTCTTGTTAGTTTTTGTTTGTTTTTGTTTGTTTGTTAAATGTGTGTGAGGGGGGGGTTTCTGTACCCCCTTCTCCTTATTTTGTTTGTATATGTCTTTCTGTCCAGCTAACTTTAGAATGAAATCCAGGCTCTCAAAACATTTTTTTGTGGTTAGGTAACTTGTGAAAACAACAAGTAATGTCAGACAGGATTTCTTATGCTCTGAGCTTCAAGGGCCTTTTTTTGTAATGTGCATTGTAACTTTTACACAGTCCACATCCTAAACCCCCCAAAAACTGCTAAACTTGATTGATTGCAAATACTCAGTTGCTCAGCATTTCACAAAGTTGTCTCTACTAATTGATTTCACACCTTGCTTCAAGACACTAAACTCACAAATCTCTTTTTGAGTTTTCCGAAGTGGAATCGTGTGTTATAGAGATATCATGTAAATACATCTCTCTTGAGCATAGTAAACAAAACCTGGAAAGCAGTATGATTCAGTTTTTTATGGTTTTAACCTAGAAGGAAAGGAATGTCATTCTTCTTCCTGATTGCTTTGTGTGCTGTTGATAATGGATTCACTGTCAAGTAGGTTTCACTGTCTTTGGGACCAAAATGTGAAGTACTGTTTTATCTCTTAGAATGTTGACTTTTGGTTCTCGAGAAAAATGAGTATTTATGAGAAGATGAATTTGTATATACAAACATATGCACTATACTCTCTTGAGGGAACTGAATCTTGACTCAGAAGCAGGAATATGTACAACGCACTCTCACTTGAAGAGCCCTAGAATTCCTCTTCATGATTTTTATCAGCTTGTGCTCTACTGATATTTTAATCCCACTTCTGCAGTTCAAATTCAATAGACATACATTGCAATATCAGAAGAGTTATAGTATTTAGCTTTCTAAGGCGGCAAGATTTTTGCTGTTCAAATACTTATATGTTAGAAACTTCATGTACTATGGGGAAGATTATCTCGTAAAGTGGGACACAAATCACTTGGTCATATTCAGCTTTGCTTTTGCTAGACTGACTGAATGTTAGGACAGTACGTATACAACTTTGCCCTCACCTGCATGCATGGACCTCTCACTGAAGCAGCCATATACATGAGAGTGGAACTGGATCCTAATAATCTGCCTAGTTTGGGTAGTCCTCTGAAGTCAACAGGAGCTTGACCACTGAATTCATTAGGAAAGGATCTCGAATATCAAAAGCCCCTTCCACACTTAGGTATCTTTGAGAAATAATATATTTATCCAAATGCCACTAAACTTGGATGCACCCTTTTACTCCATCATTGCTGCTTGCCCATATGTCCATATATAAAAAATAGGAGTGAACACAGGACTAACCAGACTAGATCAAACTTGTTGTCCATCTAGTCTGGTGTCCTGTTTCAAACCGTGGCCAATGCTTCAGAGGAAAGGGCAAGAAAACCCAAAATGATTTATTTTTCCTCACAATAAATGGACTGTTAACACAACAACCAATGGCAATGCTGGTGAATCAAACAGAGTGGAACAGGAGCACTTTCAAATATTCCTAAGTCATTTAGGAACAAAAGTCAGTGAGACTTAAGTGCCTACATCACAAATTTTAAATTGAAATTTGACCCTGTCTCTAAAATGCATGAAACAAAGGCTGCATGCAGATTCTCCGAATGATGCACGAAGAAAATACATTTTTTAAAGAAATAATTTAGGAATAGTACAATGGGAATCAATAATTGAATTTTGCTAGGATAAGGACTGAAGTAAATTTTTCTAGGCCCATATTTTATATACAAACATGATAAATATATGAGTAATACAGTAGTACAATAAACAACAAAATAAAAGTATGATGTGAAATGAATTTAACACGTTGAAAATTGTTCAGATATAGTAAGCAACGTTGTTGTAACACTGTTGGTCTTGAAATTTGTTTCAATCACCAACAGAAATTGGTCCAATAAAAGATATTACCTCACCTACCTTGTCTCTCTCAGATCCAGTGCTTTCAAGCAGACTAAGATAACACAAACATCGTTGTTGTTTTTAATGCTCAGAAGACTTTTTCCTCAATGGACAAGCAGAAAAGGGAATTCCCTTGTGTTGTCCAAAGATATAAAAATAATTTGACAGTGAGAGTTGACCATGTGCTACTGAGGTGGCACAAACAGATGGATTAGCGTTTGGCATTCACAGGGGTCTGGGAAAGTCTCCAGTTGTGTCACAGTTTAAAGTACAATGGTGCCAACTCTGAATATTAATGGGGAGAAGTCAAGTCTACGTAAAGACCTTGGGGGTGGGGGAGAAAACCGGTAAGATCCAGAGAACACTGGTCAATCTACCAAAAGTAAAAGGTTGCTTTGTTGTTTGCTCTGTCTATCCAGTTTTTCTATTTTTGGGTGAAGTCAAACACAAATTTCTCTACCTTAAAAGCTAAAAATTCAAAACCACTTGCCTGGATCTATGGGGAGAGGGAAAGTATATTTAAAGGAGACATTAGTGAATGTTTTTTCTATCAGTGTAACATTTCCCTTTTTGAGAGGGAAAACATGTCAAATCTATTAGATCCTGGAGCCAATAAAGGCCACTCACAGGTTCCCAATCAGATTTGGGAAGTTCTTTCACTCTGCATGTCCTCTTTGCTTAACCTCTAGTCTCTCCACAAACATCCAGGAGACTCAGTTCATGGCCCAGCCAGCCAGATTTTCCTCTCCTGATTGATTGCCTTCTCGACTTTTGCTTGGTGTGTGGCTGCTGCTTATATCTGCTGAAGTGCTCTGTGTGTTTTGTTTGGCAGGGACGGGTTAACATGTGCTGAGCCCCAAGTTGTTCATGAGGTCTTTTGAGGGCTTTGAAATCTGGAAATGGGAGCTGGACTGGTGAGCATCTTTTTTGGACCAACTCCATTTCATTTTCCAAGGGGTTCGATCATTGCACAAAGCCCCATCTTGCTAGTCACTGGTTTGAGGCTGCCTGAACTTTTAATGCACATAGTAAAATGATTGCTGAGTTTGAGATGTTTGAAAATAACATTTTAATCTAATAAATAAAAGGCTCAAATACTCTTCCAAGTCTTCTTTCCTGCCTCCTATGAACTGGCAACTTCCAGCATACCTGCACTTGGGGTCACACAGGGGCATGGTTGGTCAATGTGGAAGAAAAGGGGGGAAGGCAAGAGCGTGGGGAAGTCCACACATTAAGTTGGGAGATATTTTCCGCCACTGGCTTTCACAGGAGATGCTTCCTGAGCTTCACATATAAAAGCTATGGTGGGTCTCTGGATTTTCTCATTTTCTATGGCATTAGCTAATATTTCACCTCTTTGAATGTGTCCAGGACACATAGTGCATTAGTGCAGTATTTGTAAGATAGATAGGCTATGTCTACACTTACTAAAGTTAGTTCAAATTAGTTAATTCGAACTAATTTTAGTTCGTTCGAATTAAATTAATTCAAACTAGAAGAATTTAGTTCAAACTAAGCAAGTGCCATTCATGGCACTTGCTTAGTTCAAATTAGTGAATTGCATTGAGTTCAATGGGCCAGTTAGTTTGAACTAAGCAATTAATTCGAACTAACATGGCTACATTGGTTAATTCAAACTAACTAGTTCGAATTAACCCTTAGTTCGAATAGCCTATTTGAATTTATTAGTTCGAATTAAGGAAGCCCTTAATTTGAACTAATGAAAGTCTAGTGCAGCCATGGCTTTAGTTAGTTCGAATTAAGCTTCCTTAATTCGAACTAACTTGCCAGTGTAGACATAGCCAGAGAACTTGACTGGTCTTGACACATCACTGGCCTTTAAAAAGATATAGCTCTGAGAATGCTGCATTGCATTGTGCTTAAAGGGTTAACCATTGCACCTCTGGCCTCTCCCATATGAATGTTTAAGAGGATATATACAGATATATCAGTCTACCTATAAAAATAGGTGAATGTGTGGGCACATTGTGTGCTCAGTTAAGATTATGAGTTGTAACTGAGCTGTGCTTCTCCAATCCAGAGGCCTTTCATGCATGAACTTTGTTCCTTCAGGATGCTCTAATGTAGTTCAACTGCCAACAGCTCCAAGGGGCCATTCTGGCATCCAAGTGTTGATGTGCCTAATACAAGTCATACTCACTGAGATGGGGGCTTGGAGGAGGGATGGCACAAAAGCTACTGCGGTCACTCTGTGCCATGCCATCCATGGATTTCCTACAGGGAGGAGGAACCTTTCTCTGACCTGTCCATCTGACTTTGGGACAACTTTACACCAGTAGAGTAGCACAAAGCTGCCTTGTTTGTATTGGAAGATCGGGGCCACATTTCACGGATCTGTGCTGTTTCACTCTATGCTTTACAAGCCACACAAAACTTTTCCTTTTCTTCTCAACAAGATTGTATTGCATATCCCATAGAAAGATCTTATACTTCTAACAGTTCTTTATCACCATAGAATATTCTGCATTACAGATTGTGGAAATCAAAGTTTTATCATAAATAATCAAAACCAAATTATAACTGCCAAAATAAACTAGCTTAGTATATTTTATGAAGCACCATTCCTGCCTTTTATCCTATGTACTGTACTCACATATTCATTAATTAGCAACATTCAGTAATTTACAATGGCTCTCCCAGTCATTAGTATGTATTAGCAAGGTACAACTGCAATGGTTTTCAAACTTTTTTTCTTGGGACCCAGTTGAAAAAAATAGTTTATGCCCACGACCCAACAATTACATCTTTGAGCAAAGCATTCTAGTTTTTTGGTGGAGGCAGCAGGGGGCACCGTGACCCAGTGTCTGAGGGTCTGTGACCCAGTACTGGGTCCCGACCCTAAGTTTGAAAACCACTGTACTACTGTATGCAGTTACAGACTGCAGGGAGATTTTCAAAGGCCCAAAGGGAGCCAGGTGGCCAAATCTCATTGACATTCAATGGGTGCCTACTTACACTTTGTGCTTTAAAATCTCCACTTGTGTATATATTTATATGTGTGCAATGGGAGGTGGATGAATCAGTCTCTTGCAATCAGAGAATAAAAACAAGGTGTTATGATAATTATACATCAGCTGTCTAGTCTGAGGTACTCATGGAATTATACAAATGATTAAAGTTAAAATAGAAGAGCCACAATGGAAATGTGTGGCACTTCAGTTTACAAAAGTGGGAAAAAGAATTAAATTTATAACTTATTGCACCACTCACAACTGTCTCATTTACAGGAAAGGCACAACAAATCCCTTGATTTTCCGGTACAAGAGCTGTGTACTGGTAAATATTTTGAGAATGTTGCCTGTAGTGTTTGCCTAGCAAGACCATAAAGAATGCTTCTGAACTGAGCAAACTAGTGATGCTACAAAGACCCTCTGATCTCAGCTGCTCTTGTTTCTGTTGATCCCAATGCCAGTAAGAGAGACCACTGGAGTTATGCTGTTCCTGTGAAACTGTCTAGTACATTTATTCTGAATATGCACTCAGTGGCCTTCCATTTTGCAAGGACAGCAACAAGCCAATTCTGTTGAGCTTCTGTCAGTCTCCCTCCCTTATCACTTGGTATGGATGTAGGGAATTTAAATGGAACAGGAAAACTGACCATGTCTAGGATCAGTGTCACTAAAGACAAGTCTTTGTTTTAAAAAAATCTAATTTTACATAACTGTACTGTTATATAATATGCTTTTGTTTGTCGTCTTGTTTATCAATGCAGTGTGCATTCCCCTGGACCTTTTTCATGAAAGAAAGTTTATACCTGTGGGCAGCTGCTAATGGCAGTGAAAGGCTTGCATTCATGGGAACAGCGTTTAGCAATTCATGGTTGCCAAGGTAAGCAGCAAAGGCATGCCCTCTGCCACTCCACTGCCTCTAAAAGAAACAGTCTCTAAGGTAACAGGCTAGCACCCCTCCAGGCCAAAAATCTCTAGCTTTTTTGATTGAAAAACACATTAAATAATACCAAGAAAAGCATTTTTTGTCCAGACATTTTTTCTTAACAAAAAACGGGTCTCAAAGTGTTCTATTTTTGGTTCGACGCTGGAATTCAATTCAGATTTTGCCCAGTGCATTGTGAGCTAAACACCCCTTTCACTGTTTAGTTTCAGGGGCACATAGGACTAATGAGCCAAGGCATGACTACAGTTGGAGTCTGGAGTCTCCCAGGCCGGTGATTGTTGTTCAAGTGAATAGTGAATTTTCTCTGATTAGATTGGAATTTGCAGCATTATCTGAACAGTTGTTTGGAGCAAGCATTTTTTCAAGGATCACAATCAATGTGGGACTCTGAGCCACCTGAGAAAAATCTGCAGACACTGATTACTGTAAGTTATGAAGGACAGGAGAATGTATTTCTTTCTTTGATTTCATCTGATGCCGAAACTGTTTGCCATGCTGCCCTTCTGAAATGCAGCAAAACCTTCCAACTACAAACATGAGATTTCACTGGAAGAACAAAGGGCAAATTTTTCAAGGTGATAAACAATAGAAAGGCTAATCATAGTTACTAAGAGCTAAGGGCTAGATTGCCTTTGTGATAATCCTAGTGTGGTGGGGACATTCTGAATGCAATGTGAAAGGGGGTCAGGTGCATCTGCAGGATTTTCCATAGCTTTAATACCTTTCATGCTGCTCAGAAACTAGTGCAGTATATTTGGTCTAGGGATAAGCTAAATATAGGATTTTCCTTATTATTGCATTATTCTTTACCCTAAATAATCACATCAATTATGTACTTTAATAGCTCATGTACAGTAGCAGAAAAACAAAGGAAAAGCTCATTGGAATGCATTTTTAGCACAGTGTGACCCTTCTGCTAGGTGGAGTTGATAGCAACAAGGGTTCTATATGTAAGGGTTCTTTTTCTGGTCAATACAGAACAGAACTGACTTGAGTCCCCCACGCAGCAACCTGGGAAAAGCTAACTCCACTGATGGGTGCTTCTACGAGGTAATACTTCCCCTCTTGGAAGCACTGAGTCTGGTAACAAAAGAGAACTTTTATTAAAAGGGAAAGGCAGCTCACTAATAATTTGGGAAAACACCACAATCACCATTCAAAAGCATATGACTGTAAGCAAATACCCATTCTACAGTGTGTTGGGTAGTGTCCTGTGCCTCAGTTTCCCACCTTGATGTGTGAAATTCTAATAAACAAATGTTCCTTTAACACTGTGGTTCTCAACCTGGGATACACATACACTGGGGGTATACAGAGGTTTTCCAGGGGGTAGAGCAATTCATCTAGATATTTGCCTAGTTCTGCAACACGCTACATAAAAAGCAGTAGCAAAGTCATAAAATTATAGAATCTTAGGTTTGGAAGGGACCTCATGAGGTCTGTAGTCCAACCTCCTGCTAAAAGCAGGACCACTCCCACTAAATCATCCCAACCAGGGTTTTGTTCAACCAGGCCTTAAATGTTTCCAAAGATGGAGATTCTACCACCTCCCTAGGTAACCCATTCCAATGCTTCACCACCCTCCTAGTGAGAAAGTTTTTCCTAATATCCAACCTTGACCTCCCCAGCTGCAACTTGAAACCATTGTTCCTTGTTCTGTTCTCTGTTACTACTGTGAACAGCCTAGCTCCCTCCTCTTTGGAGCACCTCTTTAAGTAGTTGAAGGTTGCTATCAAATACTCCCTCAGTCTTCTCTTCTACAGACTAAATAAGCCTAGTTCCTTCAGTCTCCGCTCGTAAGTTATGTTCCCCAGCCCCATAATCATTTCCGTTGCCCTGCACTGGACTTTTCCTAATTTATCAACCTCCTTTCTGTAGTGGAGAGCCCAAAACTGGACACAGTATTCCAGATGCGGCCTCACCAGTGCCAAATAGAGGGAATAATCACATCCCTCGATCTGCTGGCAACACTCCTACTGATGCAGTCCAATATACCATTGGCCTTTTTGGCAACAAGAGCACACTGTTGACTCATATCCAGTTTCCCGTCTACCATAACCCCCAGGTCCTTTTCTACAGTGCTGCTACTTAACTGATTGGTCCCCAGCCTATAGCAGTACATGGGATGTTTCTGTCCTAAGGGCAGGATTTTGCACTTTTCCTTGTTGAACCTCATGAGATTTCTTTTGGCCCAATGCTCCAATTTGTCTACGTCTCCCTGAATCCTGTCCCTGCCCTCCAGCGTATCTACCATTCCCCCATCTTGGTGTCATCCGCGACTAACTAAAATTTTATACAGACAGTGATTTGTTTATACTGCTCTATGTACTACACACTGAAATGTAAGTATAATATGTGTATTCCAATCAGTTTATTTTATAACTATACAGTAAACATGAGAAAGTAAACAATTTTTCAGTAATGTGCTGTGACATTTTTGAGTTTTATGTCTGCTATTGTACTCAAGTAGTGTTTAAGTGAGGTGAACTGTGAGGGTACGCAAGACAAGTCAGATTCTTGAAAGGGGTATAGTCATCTGGAAAGCTTGATATCCACTGCTTTAGCATACTACACCCTTTTGCCTCTGCTGCACACCCCACTCAAAGTTAGCTCTCCTTCTTTAGCAAAGATCTGGAGTTCAGAGGGCCTTTGTTTCTGTTGCAGTTGCCACTGCTGCAACTGCTTCACAACTGATGCTGTTTTTCTTTGCTGCTCTCTGCCATTGCTTTTCTCTGCTGCCTCTGTCCACCACGTGCTGCTGTGAGCTACTTCTGTGGTATCGCATTTTGAGGTTCCACCACTTAACCTAGTTCTCAGTGATTTCAGCAGGTAATGGGGAATCTCACTGCAAGTGCAATAGCAAGACTCCTTGGCTATGTCTACACTGGCAGTTTAAGTCGACTTAAGGAGGCTTAAGTTGACTTAAATTGAGCCGCGTCCACACTAGGCTTTCATTAAGTCGACTTAAGATATTTCTTAAGTCAACTTAATGAACGCTTAAGTTGACTTAATAAGAACCATGGGGGAGGTCGACTTAAGCCTGCTTAGGTCGACCTAAGCTTTCTTTAGGTCGACCTAAGCCCAATGTGGACATTTAAGTTCACTTTGTTAAGTTGACCTAAAGACAGCACTTTGTTAAGTCGACTTAATAAGGTTGATTTTAACTTTTCCTAGCTTTTCCTAGTGTAGACATAGCCCTTGTTTGTTTTGCTGAACTAGGCTGAAACGGCTACTCCTTTGGAATTTAGCTGCATTGTGTTTCATTGCAATGCTGTCCCCACACCAGGGATGGGGCTCAGCTCCTAGACCTGCTCATCACTCACGCCACCTCTAGTAATTACTGTACAGAACCAAGGACTCTTAATTAGCTTGCCACACTGCAGAGGATAATGTAGAGCCAAATAGTGGCATTTAGAACTCATTCTTCAACAGCTGCCACCACATTACAACTACTGGATAATAACATCCGGCCCCCACTTCCTCTCATTTTCACTAGGATATGGCATCCCTACCTCCCTGCTAAGCATGTGAGATTCAGTTTAGGGCAGGACAGACTAAGGACAGATCTGCTGCCCTTTACTCATCCAGTAAGGATCGCAACATTCCCTTACACCAGCATTCCAGTACTCAGGGCCAGATTAAGGTTCCTGGGGGCCTGGGGCTGCCCATTCTTGTGCTCCCCCCATTGTGACTGCATCAGCCTGAGGGCAGGGTGGTGCTCTGGCAGCCTTTAGTGATGGGGAGCCTGGGAGCGCCCACAGACTGGCTAGTCACAGGGCCGGGGCGGGCTGGTGCTTGGCATTAAGGAGGCCTGGCCAGCATTGGGCCGACCGGGGCCCTCAGGCCAGAAGCTGTGGTCCACAGTGCTCCTGCCCTTGGGCTGGCTGGTCTGCCCCAGCAGGTCCAGGACCAACCAGCCCGGGGGCGGGGTAGGCAGGTTGATGGTGGACAGCAGCAGCACTCCAGGGACGGGGACTCCCTCCCTGGAAGTGGGAGTGCTGTCAGGCCGGCATGGAGGTGGGGCAGCAGACCAGCCAGACGGGAGCAGGGCAGGAAGGCACACTCTGCATCAGGACAGCGGTAGTGGCGCTCCAGAGCCAAGGCTGGGAGCACTGTGGAGCCGTACTTAGGGGCCCTCCAGGTGGTATATAGTAGACCATGACTGGCCAGGCCACTCTGAGCTGCAGGGGCTCACCCGGCACAGGTTGGTGCTGTGCAGGCCAGCTTGCTGGAAGCAGTCAGGCCGGAGCTGGATTTTTGTAGGGTGGTAGTGCACCCCTTTATCCTGGGACTGCAACTCCTAAAGCCCCTTCCAGTTCTAAAGTGATTTGTAACCCACACCCAGCTAAAATGATCCCTTTGGCAAACTGAGCACCAAGGCAGAATAGGTGTATCTATGAAAATACAGTTGGCTCCTCAAGTCTTTTCCCCCATCTCCTCACTGGATGCCAGGGGAGAGATTATTCAGGCCCTGCTTATAGCAGGAAGGATCTGACCTTCCAGTTCAGAGGTTCCTAAATCTACTGAGCCTTGGAGTGTCATCTTGAGAAGGAAGATGTGTGTGCTGGGAGCCCCATTATACAGTTGACAAGCTGAGTCTGAATGAAGATCACGCCTGATTGTTTTCAAATGTGTAATATTTGCCTAACATTTCAGTAATTCCTTGGGAATAAAACTCATATAATCTGGGTGATTTACACCCACAGCAATGTTCGATAATATGAGAACATAGTGAGTCACCTGTTTTCTATGTCTGACAGAATGAATACTACTCTGATTACTTTTACAGACAAAACATCACCCACAGCATAGCACCCACATCACCATTTCATTTTTCTAACAGCATAAATATTTTTTTCCTAAATCCTTCCAAGCAATACCTAGAGCTATATTACAGTAACATTATCAATACTACTTTTTCCACAAGATCCTGGCCTCATTCAGTACAGAGCATGGATGGTGCTCACTTTCTGAGCACATTGCTGAGCCCCAACATTATTTACTGAATGCTATTCAACCTCAGCTCTGAAGACAGAGTTATTAATTTCATTGTAGGCTTTTGCTCTGGTGCTCATCACTCAGACTCAGGTGAGGTGAGGGAGTGGCATTACCCTCATTTTACAGTAAAGGAACAGTAGCACAGAGAGATTATAGTTAAAATTGTCCACTTCTTTTGGGTTCCCAATGTGAGATACCTAAGACCTGATTTTTTCCAGAGTACTTAACATTATATAACATTTCAAGTGTTTGAAGCACAGCTCACACTTACGCCAGCTGCAGCTGTGTATGCTCAGCTTTTTGGCAACTCAGACCCCAGACCCAGAAAATGAGGCATCCACTATTAAGCGACTGCCTATGAAAACTGATTTAAGGGTCTTTCCCACCTTTCCACAGGAACTTTGTGGCTGAGGCAGAGAGAGAATCCAGTGCTGCAGGGTAGCAGTCAAGTGTCATAACCACAAGACCAACTTCTCTTTTCCAATGAGTCTCTGCCTCATGCACTATGTCTTCCAGCTTCTGCAACAAATGAAGCAGGGATCCAACAGATTTCTTCACTGCACAACCCTGTTTTACCTCCAGAGCAACTGCAACCACGGTGAGTCTTGCACTGAATGAGGCAGGGGAATCTGCGGAAAAAAATAATATGTAATCATGTATATAAAAGCTTGTAATAATGCAAGGGCACAAGAGAGTCAACTTAAGGTTCCATAGGCAATCTTAACTCTGGCATTTCCTAACTTTTAAATGTTTGACTATGTAACCTTAATGCTCTTTTAACATAACTTTTGTGTATGCAATTTCCTATGTTTTAAAAAAGAAAATTGGGGGGAAAAAGAGAAAGTAAAAAGAAATTCTATAATGTTATATCATATTGACACTCACATGGATGGAACCTTTAGACTTCTGCTATCTCAGATACCAGAACAGCTGACAGCAGTAGTAGGTTGTCATCCTGTTTGTGGACTAGTAGAGGATCAGACACACGCTTTGCCATTGAGTTTCACAGATATTTGCTGACATGAGAGAGCTGGTCAGATTCAGGAATTGTGGGTTCCATCCCAGGCTCTAAAGGAGAATGTGCCTCTGTGGTCATGGGCTATTCTGCCTATTAACCACCTCCCCTCCCCCCAGCTTGACTTCTTCTGCCCCCTCCTTTCCAACCTTTCCTTTTACCAGTTCTGTCTCTTCCCCATTCTGGCTTCTCATTCCAGTCAGTCCACGTCTTCTTGTCCAGCCTCCTTTTCTGAGTTCAAGTTTTCCTACTCTCCTCCAGGCTCCCAGCTCTCACCCATCTACTAGTTCCTCTTTCCTTGCTCCACCAACCAGTCTTCCCCGAGTAATTTTCATTCCCCTGTTTCTCTCTTTCCATCATCACCAACCTTAGTTCTCCTGCCTCATCTCTTGTCCCAAATACTCATTCTCTCCATCCTCCAATCCTGCTTTTGTGTTATTTGTATTAGAATAGGAACCTTTCTTCTTCACATTTGTCTGAATCCCAGCACAAGGGGTCACTGAAACAAACTTCTTGCTCTCAGTTCCAGTGGCTGGCTGAATTCCACTGCTAGTGGCTGCAGAGAAAGTCTGGTTTTGCTCCTGTAAGCCTGACCTGGAGTTGCTTAGTTGCTCTGTGGGGATGGCATATGTGCAGTCTGATCAGTCCAAGGATTTGGGAGGGGATGCCGCATGCCAAGCGTGTTCTACCTTTAAACTTTTTGCCAGCAGAGCTATGGTGGCTTAGCATGTGAAAAAATCACTCCCTACAACCATCACGGCTATCCTAGCAAAAGTCCTGGTGCATATACTTGAACAAAAGTTAAATCTTAAATGAAATATTTGCCATGAAATACAGCAAGGATCTGAAGACTTTAAAACACAAACCTCCTATGGTAGTGGTGGTTCTCAAACTTTTTGTATTGGTGACCCATTTCACAAAGCAAGCAATGTGACCCCCACAGTTTGAGATCTAATGTCCTACAGAAAAATGGATGAATACAGTCATGCCTAATGGTGTAACCACTAGAGGAATACAAATATGGAACCCAGAAGTGAATCAAGGCGTGACTTACTGTCTAAAGTTGCTAGATAACTGGAGTCACATGAAAAGGGGGAGAAGGTGCATGTTTTTGATTGTTAGTTATTTATTGCTATAGGAAAGTATATCTTTCTTCTGAAAACTGGTTTTGTAAAAATGGCAACACAAAGTTCCACATCTATTTTCTCTCACTCACTTAAAGATTAAATTTGCTCAAATTAAAATAATTTTTTTTTTCTAACTACAAACCCAGAAAAACCTACCTGGAATCCAAAAAACAAGCTGTATAATCTTTTCCTTTGTGCATGCCCAATAAGTCTTGCCAAAAAATATGTGCTGTTGATATATAACTTGCTCCTTGGGAAGTATTTTCAGAAGCACAAAGGGCAGTTAGGCACCTAAGTTTACTTGCGTTTCACTGTCAATATTTTGTTGCCAAGAGTTAAGTGACTCATTGCGCTTTGTGCCTTTGAAAATCTCCCTCTTTATCTACAGTTATATCCCACTCTACTTAGGTCAGGTTTAATGAAGAATATGACTCGTGCGAGAAAGAACACAGCTTGCCTTTCACATCCAACGAGGAGTTTACTGGGCTGACAGCTAGAAAAACAAACATATTTTTACTTATAAACAGAATGGATTTTATATGAAGTAACTGAGAGACAATAAACATGAGTCAGAATAATTTTTGAGAGTGCAACAAGGTTTTAAATTGTGACAATGAGAACAACTGGAGTCTGGTTCTATTAAAGTCAATAATCATTTGATAGGCTCAGGCCCAGTGCAAATATAATGTAAATTATGATGTTAGCTTAATCTGTAAATAAAATATTCAAAAAATCTGAGTTCCATGGGATCACAAGACAGAAAGGAATTGCAGTAAACAAATAGAGCTCCTTCCAATTTATACACAGATAGGTTTGGTTTTCCATATTGATAAACAATGAAATCATTCACACACACACACACACACACACACACACACAATTAGGAAAAATATTCTGTCAGGGTGATTAGCCACAAGAATAAGTTATCTCAGCAGGTTGTGGAATCTCCATCATTGGAAGTTTTAAAAGCAGGTTAGACAAGCACCTGTCAGGGGTGGTGTAGGAGGGTACTTGGTCCTGAGTGCAGGGGACTGGAGTACCATCTCAGGGGACTAAGTATCATCACAAAAAAAGCTCTCTCTCTATAGGGCTTTTTTTGTGATGGGACAAAGGGTTACTGAATACCGGCACCTTTTTTTCACAACGATGCAGCCCCCGGAACCTGCTGCTGGCATCGGTGGCCCCAGGTCCCTGGCTGAGTACTGGCACCTCTTTTTGTTTTTTTACAAAAAAAGCACTGTACATATATATAAAACTTTGAGAAAAATGATACGTTTATTAAGGCTTATTTCTCAAAATAGTATTTACTGAAACAATTCAAAGGTTTAACCGAAAGGGCTGTGGTTGCTTGGTTTTACAATTTACGTTATTATTCCTTCCCTTCCTCTCCCTATTTTATGAAGACACTCGGTAAACTAAGAAGGGAACATACCCTGAACCTCACATGGAATGAGGGTGGTGTAAGACATTTCTTTGTTAAAGGTTACTCACGAGTTCTTCCATCTAAATACAGCACTTCTGGGGTTTCGCAATGCTAATGAGTGAGCCAACGGGGGCATCTGCAAAGCATGAAAAAACTCTCACTGAAAATAGCATGGGCTTCCATGGAAACACAGAAGTGCAACTGTTGATCCTGTACTGGAACTTGAAAATAGCTCTATGTGCAATATGAGATGCTCTGAAAGTACAGATTGCTTTAATTAGATTCTTCTGGCAATATAAAGATATTGTGAGAAACACATAAAATAGTTAAAGGATTTTTTTTAAAAAGAAAAAACTTATTGGAAACAATAATTCATAATACAAATTGAAATTAACATTAGAAAGTAAAACCCTATCATGAAGTCAAGTTTTACTTTATGAAAGTAAATGATAGAATTCTCCACTTTTCATGTCCAACACAGTTGTAGAATAAATTAGCTATCTATATATAAAAGAATAAAACTATAACATTAAAAAAATCAAATTGAGAGAATAATAGTAATTTGGAATCAGGGCTGGTCAGACAGTGCCTGCTTAGATTTGGATGAACCAGAATCTGTATTCCCCCATTTTTTTTAATATTGACTTATAACACCAGCAGTACTCTGTAGTCTTTGACACCTTGAGCTGCCAAAAAAATTTGCTGATACTTTAGGCCAGCAGCTCCCAAACTCTGGATTGTGACCCCCAACTGGTGTTGCGCTATCAGCAGATGGGGTCTAAAGTCTAACAGGCTAGATAATGGCCCCAAATGTGTCTGAACCTGGTCCACAAACTCTGCACCAGGATACTGCTGTTTTGATCTACAAAATGGAGGCCTTTGCACAGCGTGATTTCTCATGTACTGTACATGTGAGGTGACATTGTGTGGTTACCACCATTTTGTAGATCAAAATGGTGGCCTCCTAACATTTGTGGAGCAGGCTCAGACACAGTGCATGGATGGATATAAATTGTTCAGGAAGGACAGGCAGGGAAGAAGAGGGGGAGAAGTAGCGCTATATGTGAAAGAGCTGTATGTTGTGGTGGGTGTCTGCTACAGACCACCAGACTAGAAGGAGGAGGTGGGTGAGGCATTCTATGGACAACTAACAGAAGTTTCCAGATCATCGCAGGCCCTGGTTCTTATGGGTGACTTCAATTATCCTGACATCTGCTGGGAAGACAATACAGCAGTGCACGGGCAATCCAGGAAATTTTTGAAGAATATTGAGGACAACTTCCTAGTACAAATGCTGGAGGAACCAACTAGGGGCCTTGCACCTCTAGACCTGTTGCTCACAAACAGAGAAGAATTGATCGGGGATGTAGAAGTGAATGGCAACCTGGGCAGCAGTGACCATAAGATGGTAGAGTTCAGAATCCTGATCAATGGAAGGAAGGAAAGAAGCAGAACACACACCCTGGACTTCAGAAAAGCAGATTTTGGCTCTCCTAGGGAGCTATGGGCAGGATCCCGTGGGAGGCTGAACTGAAGGGGAAAGGTGTCCAAGACAGCTGGCTGTATTTTAAAAAAACCCTGTTAAAGGCACAGGAAGTGCAGAAAGAACAGCAATTATGGAAGGCTCCCAGCGTGGATTAGCAGAGAACTCTACGGTGAGCTGAAACATAAAAGGGAAGCTTACAAGAAGTGGAAGCTTGGACAAATGATGAGGGAGGCGTATAAAGATATTGCTCAGGACTGCAGGGATAAAATCAGAAAGGCCAAAGGGCAATTGGAGTTGCAGCTAGCAAGGGATGTGAAAGATAACAGAAAGGGATTCTACAAGTATGTCAGCAACAAGAAAAGGATCAGGGGTGGTGTAGGTCCCTTATTGAATGGGGCAGGCATCCTCGTGGTGGATGATGCGGAAAAGGCTGAAGTACTCAATGCTTTTTTTACTTCGGTCTTCACAGAGAGGGCCAGCTCCCATGCTACTACACGGGGTAACGCAGAATGGAGAGAAGAGCGGCCCTTGGTGATGGAAAGTCAGGGACTACTTAAAGAAATTGGATGTGCAAAAGTCCATGGGGCCGGATGAACTACATCTGAGGGTGCTGAGGGAGTTGGCTGAAGTGATTGCAGAGCCACTGGCCATTATCTTTGACAACTCATGGTGAACGGGGGAGGTCCCGGAGGATTGGAAAAAGGCAAATATAGTACCTATCTTCAAGAAAGGGAAAAAGGAGGATCCGGGGAACTACAGACCAGTCAGCCTCATCTCAATCCCTGGGAAAAACATGGAGCAGGTCCTCAAGGAATCCATCCTAAGACACTTGGAGGAAACTAGAGTGATCAGGAACAGTCAACATGGATTCACCAAGGGCAAATCATGCCTGACCAACCTGATTTCCTTCTATGATGAGATGACTGGATTTGTGAATGTGGGAAGAGCCATTGACGTGGTATACCTTGACTTTGGCAGGGCTTTTGATACGGTTTCCCACAGCATTCTCGTCGGCAAGTTAAGGAAGTATGGGTTGCATGAGTGGACCGTAACGTGGATAGAAAACTGACTAGATCAACGGGCTCAGCGAGTAGGAATCAATGGCTCAATGTCTAGTTGGCAACTAGTAATGAGTGGAGTGCCCCAGGGGTCGGTCCTGGGGCCGGTTCTGTTCAACATCTTCATTAATGATCTTGATGATGAGATAGACTGTGGGCTTAGCAAGTTCGCGGATGACACCAAGCTGGGGGAATGGTAGATACGCTGGAGGGCAGGGATAGGATTCAGGGAGACTTAGACAAATTGGAACACTGGGCCAAAGAAACCTCATGAGGTTCAACAAAGACAAGTGCAAAGTCCTGCACTTAGGACGGAAAAATCCCATGCACTGCTACAGGCTGGGGACCGATCGGCTAAGTAGCAGCACTGTAGAAAAGGACCTGGGGGTTATGGTGGACGGGAAGCTGGATATGAGGCAACAGTGTGCTCTTTTTGCCAAAAAGGCCAATGGCATATTGGGCTGCATCAGTAGGAGTGTTGCCAGCAGATTGAGGGATGTGATAATTCCCCTCAATTCGGCACTGGTGAGGCCGCATCTGGAATAGTGTGTCCAGTTTTGGGCTCCCCACTACAGAAAGAATGTGGACAAATTAGAAAGAGACCAGCAGAGGGCAATGAAAATGATTAGGGGTCTGGGGCACATGACTTATGAGGAGAAACTGAAGGAACTAGACTTATTTAGTCTTCAGAAGAGAAGACTGGGGAGATTTGATAGCAACCTTCAGCTACTTGAAGGGTTGCTTCAAAGAGGAGGGAGCTAGGCTGTTCTCAGTGGTAACAGAGGACAGAACAAGGAGCAATGGTTTCAGATTACGTCTGCGGAGGTTGAGGTTGGATATTAGGAGATATTTTCTCACTAGGAGGGTGGTGAAGCATTGGAATGGGCTATCTAGGGAGGTGGAGGAATCTCCATCTTTGGAAATATTTAAGTCCCGGTTAGACAAAACCCTGGCTGGGGTGATTTAGTGGGAGTGGTCCTGCTTTTTAGCAGGGGGTTGGACTAGATGACCTCATGAGGTCCCTTCCAGCCCTATTCTTCTATGGTTCTATGACAGTGGCTGTGAGGGGACCAGTTTGGCTAATTGCATCATCTGACTGTGAGAGCATCCAGGTGAGGGCCTTGAATCCAGAAGAGTCATATCTGTAGGCAGCAGCCTCATCAACAGAGCATCCTCTCCCCTCAAGCTGGTAAGAGACCATGCTAGTCTTTTCTGAGATGGAAATATGCAGTGGCATATAAGCTCCTAAGGCACAACCCATATCTTGTTTTATGTCCACTGAATACCCTGTTGGCACTCAGGAAAGAATCATTGTATGTCACTGTCTCTGTGTGCCCTAGGATCACCACACAGGTCTTCCGTAAGGTCTGGCCTCATTTTCTTGACAGTAATCTCCTTTTTCTGATAGACTCTTTTTTATGCAGAGTAACTGCTTCAGCTTCCAGCAGTGAATCTACAGATGGAATTATGAACAAAAAATAAGAGTTCAAGAAACATACCCGCTACTATGATGAGGCTTTCTTTGCATATGACATCACTAGTGTTTTGGTCAAGAATGAAGAAAGGCCAAAAAACCTGCTGTCACATGGTATTATCTAAGGAAAGCTTGAAGTGTAATAAATTTAAATAACACCTGGAAACCATTCACAATGAAGACATTGGAAAACCAAGGACATTTGCCCAATGCTAGAAAGAACTTTTGCGTCAAACTTTTGCCATTAAAGACTTATAGATTCATAGACTCTAAGGTTGGAAGGGACCAATATGATGATCCAGTCTGACCTCCTGCACAATGCAGGCCACGGAACCTCACCCACCCCCTTCTGCAACAAATCTCTACCCTTTAACTGAGTTATTAAAGTCCTCAAATCATTATTTGAAGACTTTAAGGTACAGAAAATCCACCATCAAGTGAGCTGTGCCCCATGCTACACAGGAAGACTAAAAACCCCCAGAGCCTTTGCCAATCTGCCCTGGGGGAAAATTCCTTTCCTGACCTCAGTATGGCAATCAGTTTAACCCTGAGCATGTGAGCAAGACTCCTCAGACAGACAGACATCCAAGAAAGAATTCTCTGTAATAACCCATCCTATTAATCATCCCATCGGCATATCTGCTACTAGGTGCCAAAGATTACTCAATTGTCAAACTGGGCTGTCCCACATGACTGCCATGTGTCTCTCTGACCAAGCTCAGTAAGCATCATTTGAGGTGAATTACTGCATCACACAGGACCATGGCAGGCCAAAAAGCAAGTCTGTGTGCCCTGGTAAAGAAACACACCACAAGATCCATTGTCTACAGCCAAGCCCTAATTACAACCACATACAACTTGTTTGATTTGCTGAATTAACCTGATCTGATACAGTGAAATGTAATCAAAGGATTTATCTTTCACTCCCATACTGTGTTTTTTATAATGTAAGTTTTCTCCACTCTCACATCTGACAAAGTGGTACTTCGCGCACGAAAGCTCATGCGAAAAATGTATTAGTCTTTAAAAATGCCACAAGATTCCTTTTTTTGTTTTGCTGGTAAAGAAGGTTGCTCTATCTGCTGGGTGGACACATTGCATGATTTGCAGAGGACAACTGAGTCCAGAGCTAGGGTAAGTTTGCAGCGGACATCTTATCTGTTCTGAACTACATCAAGATGTAGTCTCTTCACATGTCTATTTACAAAACTGCATGAAGAAATGGGATTCGATCATTATGTGGTGTTGTTCCACATTGAAGCTTGTCAGTTTTTGAGAGGAAAAATACTGGGGTAATTTTTTGAACTAAGTTCCAGAGGGGTAGCCATGTTAATCTGTGTACAGCAAAAACAACGAGAGTCCTGTGTACAGCAAAAACAACGAGAGTGGCACCTTAAAGACTAACAAATTTCTTCAGGCATAAGCTTTTGTGGGCTCCAACCCACTTTGTCAGATGCATGAAGTAGAAACTACAGTTGAGAGGTGTATATACACATGCCAGGGTGAAGGAGGGCAAGTGTTAGCAAAGTCAGTTCAGTTAGGGTAGATGAGGTGCATTCACACCAGTTGATTAGAAGGCGAGAATGTGTGAACAGGGACAATCACCTTTTGTAATGTGCTAACCATTCCAAGTCCCTATTCGGACCCAGTCTGATTGTGTCAAGTTTGCAAATCAGTTCCAGATTTTCAGTTTCACTCTCAAGTGTGTTTCTGAAGTTTTTTTGTTAGAGTATGGTAAGTGTCAAGTTTGTTACTGAATGTCCAGGGAGATTGAAGTGCTCTCCTACTGTTTTATGGATGTTACCTTTTGTGATGTCCGATTTGTGTCCATATATTCATATATACTATATTATATTATATCATATATTATATATTCATATATGTGGACACAAACTGGACTTTAAAAAATGGTACTGCTAGAGACGTGACATTGACAAGAAAG
Source organism: Pelusios castaneus (assembly GCA_007922175.1). NCBI lineage: Eukaryota > Metazoa > Chordata > Testudines > Pelomedusidae > Pelusios > Pelusios castaneus. Next base: position 9,954,989 of record ML685835.1, read on the forward strand.
CTCCATGGGTGGGGGGGTCTAGCAAGAGCTCAGCTGTTCCTGGGCTTCCCTATGGGCTCCTGCCCAGGCTGCCTGTGCCCAGGCTGTCCCTGGGATCCTGCCTCCACACTCCTCGCTGGGAACCTGGGTCCTGCCTCACTGTACCCAATTCAAAGCCGGGCTGCATCTATCGGCTTCCACTCCCAGCCAGGCTGTTGCCCGGGTTCCCAGCTCCTCACTCCCAGCTAGGAACCCAGGGCCTGTCCTCAGGCTTCTAGCTTCCTGCTCCCTGCTGCCCTAAGGCTCCTGGGCTATGTCTACACTTGAAAAGTTAAGTCAACTTTATAAAGTCAACTTAATACGGTCGACTTTAAGTCGACTTAAAGTGGACCTTATTAACTCAACTTAACAAAAGTCGACTTAACTTTTCAAGTGTAGACGTGGCCCCTTTTCGGCCTTATTAAGTTGACTTAACGTTTTAAGTTGACTTAACAAGGTCCAACTAGGCACTACTCTGCATCTCCACTGGTTTAAGTTGACTTAATAAAGTCAACTTAAGCGCTAGTTCGAATTAAAACGAGGTGTTATTAATTCGAACTAACTTTTCCTTAATTCGACTTAAGGAGCAGCTGAAGTCGAATTAAGGAAAGCCCAGTGTAGACGTGGAGTAAATTAAGTTGACTTAAGCTTCCTTAAGTCGACTTAATTTGTAAGTGTAGATGCACCCCTGGTTCCTCGCTCTTCTCTGGGGACACAGCTGCTGCCACTTGCTCACGGTTCCCTGCTGGGTGGCTGCCACACTCCTGGTGGGCAATGGGGAGCCGAGAGCCTGGGAACAGACTAGATCCTGGTGGTGAGCTGCGCACAGAGGTGAAATCCCAGGCACTGACCCCCGCCCCCACACTGCCCATTTTATGTCAGTGGAAGCGCACCCAGTGAGGATGTGCATCACTGTAAGAAGGGCAGTGTGGACATGAACCACTGCAATAATTGCTGTAGTGCCTGTAAGTTGATGTAACTTTGGTCAAGTTAAGATTTTAGTGTTGACATGCCCCAATGCCTTAGTCATTTATTGCCCCCACAGAAATTTAGTTATGGAGTTAGTAATCACTTTTTTTGCTGAAAAAATTCCAGGGGAGGCTTTTCTATCTCAACATTGGTTCTGACTGAACACCATTGGCTGGGTGGAAGTGGTTGTTGGTAACACAGTCCCTGTGAGAGGCAGGACAAGCACAATAGGGCCTTTGAATGAGTTTAAGGCAGAATTTAGACATAGTTCTTGCCCACACTCTGGGTTTAATTAGAGCTGGCAGAAAATTTTCCATCTCATTTTTGATTTTTCAGAAAAATGGAAGAAAAACAGCAAACTTTTTTTTTTTTTGCAAAAAATATCAGAAAAGTTTTGCAATAATTTCAGAAATATTCAACCATCTCCATGTTTGCTCCGATGCACACTGACGTCAAGGGAGCCAGTCCATTGCCCCCACTCAACATCAGATCACTCTTTCTAACTGTTAACTGATTTTGCAACCACTGCATGATGTGCTTGGCTATAATAATGGCTTTGGTTTATGCATGCACTAGGTGAATTGTGAAATCTCGCGTCATGTCACTGCAGGTTCTATGATGTAGTTTATCTTAGAGTGCCCTGTCCAATATTCTGCTCTCACCACTACTAGCTCACCGTGCAATGGGACAGCACAAAATACATTGTCCAGAGTGCATTGGTAACTACTCTGTGTTCAAACCTGAGCAATTTATCCCTGCTAAAGCAGAATGGGGCAAAGGCTTATATTTCACTAGAATATGCTGATTCAGATATGCTGAGGGAGAATGCTGGGTGTGGATGACAGAGGGTCATGTGAAAAGCCCAGCCATGTTTAGTGTATCCAGGTACAGGAACATGTCATGACTTGGCTGCAAGAATACGGTTGCACTTAGATTGGATGTTGAATCACATGAGTCAGAATTGAGGATGGGGTGTCTTGTGAAGAAGTCAGAGAAGCAGTTTTGGGTTGGGTTGTGCCTGGAATTCTAGCAATACAGCTGCTCTGCAAATTTTAAGTGGTGTTGCTGCTTTCACCATGAAAACCTCTGTTCAGAAATATAAAAAAGTGTGAATAAAACAAAATAGGAAATGCTACCCTGGGTCTGTGTCCACTTGTTCCTCTCGTAACGAGAAACAGACCCATTCTGACAACTTCCAGATGGGATAGCTGTGTTAGTCTAGTTCAGCAAAAACAAAGCAGGAACCCTGTGGCACTTTTAAAGACTAACAAACAAACCCCATTCTGGACGTTGTAATCCTTTCTCTATTGTTTAGAGGGCATTAGAGGACTTATCTTCTTTTGCTAGCAAGTTTGCTAGTGAATGATTTATACCCACAATAAGTAACAGACTGGATTTTTATGATCACATGGAATGTCTTTTAACTATGACCCTGATCTTTTCCCTTTTGCTAGATTTGTCATTATGAATGTTTATGTTCACTTCACCTAATTAAAGGCATCGACTCAAGTAATCATTTCAGACGTATTCAGGTTTAAAGAATGTACTCAAGTTGTGTGATTTTTTCTGACAGAGCTACTATCACAGAGAAGAGTTCAAGGTTTAACCTGTGCTGACCTGGCAGTTCAAGAACCTGAAAGAGGAAGAAAATATTTACTTGTTTTTGTTTAACCATAGTTACATTTTGTACTGTGTGTTGACACTGCAGCATGAAGACTCTAAGGACGTAGGCATCTATCTGTCACGTTAGACAGCTAAATCCCAGAAACAGGTCTCACTGAGATTCACAAAGCCCCCTCTCAGCTGCCCCTGAATTATGTGGGTGTTTAAAACCACCCTGTGCCTACCCTTTTGGAGTAAAAGTTCTGTAGGTGCCTCTGTTTCTGAAGATGAATGCATGCACAGCAGCACTTTGCCAGGCAACCTGACACCAAAGCCCAAGAGCAATTTATATACTGAGGGAAGATAGATGTTTCTCCACTGAATGTACCTGTGGGGTCCAAGGTAGCAAGTGTGCTCAGTGCTTACACAAAATGGCCAGGCAGAGTGCTACCTGCTTATATATATATATTATAGCTGAATGGTTTGGGTATTCACTGGCCAGGTGGGTGAGTAGTGGTTCAAGTCCCTTGCCCCTCTCTTTTGGGAAGGGGTTTGAAATGGCTTCTGCCACCTCTGAGATGTAGGCTATGGGGTAGTCTGATATAAGGCTTCCTCATTCTCTCCTGTTGAAGCTGTTCCATTGTAGAAAGTTAATTTTTAAAAAGTTATTGGAGCAGGTGGACTGCTTTCTGAGTCTTTTCAGCTTCTAGGTGAGAGCCCTAAACAACAGGCTATGGAGTCATTTCCGTGCTTGCTGGCTTTCTCTGGCCAATGATCCTTTTATTATTTATTCACAGTGGAACAGCTTTAACAGGAGAGATTGGGGAAGACTCACATCAGAATATCCCATATCTATCATTGACCTATATCAGTGGTTTTCAAACTTTTATTCTTGGGAAGTTGAAAAAAAATCATTTATGCCCATGACCCAACAATTACATCTTTGATCAGTGCATTCCAGTCTTTCAACGGCAGCAGCAGGGTATGCTACGACGCAGTACCTGAGGGTTTGTTACTCATTACTGGGTCTTGACTCTTGGTTTGAAAATCTCTGACCTACCCTATCCTGATCTGAATGCATTGTATACAATGGGCCATATTCTGTTCTCTTTTATTTGAGTACATCACTGATTTCAGTGAAGGTATACTGTGATAAATAAGAATGGAATTTGGGCCAAATAATTTTGTTCACCAGAGAATTGGTTGGTACCTCGAAGAGGAGGTTAAGAAATGTTTATATTAGCCTCAGCTTATACTACTTTATGATCCATAGATTAGTTATAAGTTGATTTAGTTGTTCATGGAGACAGCATGTGTTTTTATAACCTTTTATAGTAGCTGATCTAAAAGCATCTGCTTTTATGATAATGCCAGACAGAAATAAAAATCACAGTGACAAGTTTCCTAAAGGGGTTGAGCTTTCCAGGTCAGGAAGCTCACAAACTGCGTGCCAGGCTTTTCAAGCCCTATTTATAAATCTTTATCAGTGAGGTTTCCAAAATCAGCAATGCAAAACTCCTTTGGCGTGATGCTGTTCTAACAATTAACACCAGATTTTAGTGCTCTGGAGCTTCTAACAGCAGGTTGCACACTTTGAACAAGTTTTAAGACTTTGCCTCTCTGGTGGGTGACATTAAGGGCAGGATTTCCAAAGGTGTTCAGTATTTGCCTCACTCTGTTTCCATTGAAGACAGTGGGAGTTTTACCACAGGAGCAAAATTAAGCAAAAACCAAGCACTTTTGTAAATTCTGTCCTTTCAGCCCAATCCTGCAAGCAATTTATGCACATAAATCCCACTGACTTCAATTGCAATTCTACAGTTGACCCTGATCAAGCATGATTAAAGTCAATGGGAGCTTTGCCATTAACTTTAATGAGTGTAGGATCGTGCCCTTGAAATATTTGGAAGAGTTAGGCCCCAAATTAAAATTAACAATACAGCATTGCCACACAGAACCGGAGGTCTAGGCTGCAGTGTCATTTCTGGTTTCTCTCACTTCCTAGAGTAACATTGTTAGAGTTGTTATCCAAAACTAAGTCATCATCCTGTTTGCTTAATAAAGACTAAGGATGGGATGACCCAGATGGGTTAAAGTTTGAAACAATCCAAAATATTTATATCAAATTAAACGTGACCTAAGAAATCTGCACGTTGCAGAACTGCAAAATAATGCAAGAAAGACTGACCAACAGCAGAAGTAAAGATTACAGATCTCAAGGAAAAATCTGGCCTTGAATTTCCAGTTGAATTTTGCAGACGTAGGAGGATTGGACAGATTGGATTAAATCTGAATAAACATCTGACTTGTGAGTGCTTATCTGAACCATACTGAGCCTCCCAAGTATTAGAAATTTGCTCCTCATGACCACCACATTCCCGGCCAATTTTGCAGCAGCATTGAGAAACAGGAGAAAGTTCTGTTCAGTCTTCCCTGGTTGGAAAGATGGTGACCTGGGTTTGAATTAGAGTCAAATAAAGAATTCTATGAATTAATGTTGGGGTATAATGTATAGATGAAAAAGCAGGGGGAAATAGGGGTATCCTCAAGGATCTGACAAGAAAGAAGGGGACCATGGAAGAAAAGAGTTAATATCCCATTCAAATAATATAAGCTCAGTATGTATATATGAAAAGCCCACTAGTGACATAAGCTCACTTTACTACTGCCAATACTTTATTGCAGTGTTCCTCAGCCGGACCCCAAACAGTGATCTGCTCTACCATAATTCCAGCATTTAGTTACCAGCGCAATACTTTTATTGCCAGTGGTTAGCTTTCAGTCTTTGAAATAGTGCCTGATGTGACTAGCTTTAATAGTAGAGTTAGTAAGCAAAAGTCATAATTTAACTTTGTTTTGCGAGTGTCCTGACAGTTTGAAGAGGCTTTTTTATTTTGGTGTCCGGATGTGGGGTGAGTCCCTTGCAAAATTCTTGGCATCTAACTAATAAGGGTTCAGCGCTTCATCTTTTTTCCATGTGCAGGCTGGTATGTATAGAAACCTCACCCCTGCCTCCTCATGTCTGAATTCCACAGAAGCAGAAGAGGCAAAGCTGCCTTCTAAGCCAGTGACAGGCTTTAAATAAGAGAGACCATGGCAGTTGCTGAAAAGAGGAATGTTTTAATATCCTGGCACAAACCCAACACATTTTCTGTTCACGAATCCTTTTTTTTCTTTTTAATTGGTAGTTGAAAGTCTTTGAACTCCAGAGCTTCTATGGTTAGTGTGTTCCAATAATATATGCACTGTCCCATGATAAAGCCATCTCATTATTATATGGTGTGTGCCAAAAAACACCACAGGAAGCAATGATTTACAGGCATAAAGGTAAAGTGGAAAGAATGCTGTGAATGTGGCAGCTATTAGCCCAGAATTTTAGCTCTCAGACAGCTGTGAGAATTTTGTATTGGTGCCAGTTAATGTATGCTGGCTCATGGCTGGGAATATTGGCAGAAAAGTAGGGAAGAGGATTGTCAGTCTTTTGAGTCACATGTTGGACCTTTTTTACCTGTTCAGGTGGATCTTACCATGCCATATACAAATAAATGGCAGGTCAGTTTGACGCTCCATTCACAGACCGATGTCACAAAACGTAAAGGATCCTCTGCATTTATGGACCTGTAAAGGTGCTGAACATCTTCTGAGAAGTTCTGAATGCTATCAGTTCCCATGGATTCCCATGGGAGGTAAGGGTTCTTTGTAGCTTGAATAATTGGTTCCCATGTATGCAGCTTGAAAGAGTTTTTTCCTTAAAGAGGACAGGCCTAAATTTCAAGCCTTCTGTATATATCTCTTTCCCCACAGATACACTGGCTACTTTCAATGGCTTGTCTTAGATAGCTAATAACCTAACATATGTTTGCAGTATTCAAAGTATTTTTACTAATAAGTATAGGAAAACTAAGGCATTATTGCAAATATTGAGATAAACACATCTATTTTATCTTAGAACTTTACATGTGCCCACTTACATGAGCACTTCAAGATATTCAAAAGAAAAGCACTACATTCATGCTAAGGACTATTTTTAGGGATGGTGCAAGTTGCCCCCATGTGTTCAATAGCAACAAGAAACAGCGACCTCCTGGGTTTCGTTTTGGTGTATTTCCCCATCAAAGTAATCTGAATTTTTCCCTATTGTATAACATGGAATATATTGATATTGGGGGGAAAAAAATCTTTTCAACCATGTCAAAGTAGTCTTAAAAATTCAAGCTTTAAGCTGGATAGACTATACAAAACTGCAGTTTCTTATGGCTATCTTGGACACCTGTGTACCTCGGACCATCACTCCATCTCCAAAGCAATCAGAATCAGCACTTTATTACTGTCAGTCCCTGGTTCTGAAGAATGAATCAAGCAAAGGAATTAAAGGGTTAACATCACAGGAATTCTGTCAGATTTTATAGGTGGAACTTGCACCTAGCTGTAGAGCTTGAGTATGACAACCTTCAGTTCCTAAGGTTTCCCCAATCCTGGAAACCATAGCAGATATACACATATGTTTAAAGGGCTTGTGTATTAGGTCTGGCATCCTTTCAAACTTGTCAAATTATTGGTAAACTACATAAATTCATCAAAACGATCACAGAGTAAGTGGAATACAAAACAATGGAAAGCAAAATTGGATGATAACTTAAATATATAAAACAGCTCCACAAACAGAGTAGTAAGAGCCTGGTCCATACAAACTAATTTTTCCCATCTTTGGACTCTTGCTCAAGTGTTTCTGTTTGTTTGTTGGTTTGTTTGTTTAGTGTTCATGTGTCTATCACTACAAATATCTCCTAGCTCAGAATGACAGCTTGGTATCTAGTTCAGTGAAAATAAATAAAATTCAGATGTGCGTGTGCTAACTCAGGGGTAGGCAACCCCCAGCACACGTGCCAACAGTGGCACCCAAGCCCATTTGGACCGACACTCGGCAGCCTCTGTGGCACCACAGAAATTGCCACTCCTGCCACCAAAAGACACTCCAAGCGGCATCTTTCAGGGGCGGCTGCAGTGCGGAGGTCCCTGCCATGTCCATGCCCCAGGATACCATGTAAAGAAGCCGCCCCGGAGCGGCTCCTCTCTGTGGAGTGTTGCTGCCAAAAGAGTGACTGCAGGCAACTTCTTTCCATGGCGTGCCTGGGGATAGGGGTCCCCAGGCACGCTGCCAAGAGGAGCCACTCCAGGTGGCTTCTTTCCACGAGTGGGCTGTTGACATCAGGGGAGGGTCAAAGAGGAGGGGCCGGCACAGGGGTCAGCAAAGGTTGCCGAACCCTGTGCTAAGTCATCTAATCATTCTCCCATGCCACTGCTTTTTTTATGCCCTCTACCTCACCCTTCTTGAACCTACATGATTGAACAACCTGAAAGAAAAGTCTCTTCTCTCCACTCCCTTGATATTGATACTAAGGCAGCCTTACCTCCACCCAGATTCTTCCCTAGCCACAATAACCATGAAAACACAACATCCATCTTTCCCTTTCTCTCTCTGTGTCTTTGGACTCTTAGCCAGGTAGGAGCATGAGCTATAAATTGAGGTGAGAATCTACAGCTGGGTAAATAAAATTGAGAGGCAGATGGGGGGGGGGAGGGAAGGAGGAGGGAAATATGTTTCCTATCACAGAGTTTAAAAAACAGAGTTGGCACGAGAAGGGAAAAAAAACAAAACAGGAAACAAGGTTCTACGTATAAATTAAACTTTTTCTCGCTGAACCTTTTTAGATAGCCCAGAAGTAATAAGAACGTGTGTTTCTTGGACTGGCTAAGCAAGCATTCCAACATTATATGGCTTCCTGTTCAACACGTTCAAAGCTAGAGCCTGTGTTTTGGGGTTGGTTAGAAATATGTGTGAAGTATGCACTTTTATTTCAGGCCAATTCAAATGTTTTTAATTCCCCCTTCTTTCACTCCCCCCTCAGAAAAAGAGAGCAAAATGTGAGCAAACTGCTTTCTCCTTCAGCAAGGAAGTTCAATGATTAGCTCTGAGTTTATCTGTAAACATTCACATTTCCTGTTAAAGACACTTAGAAAGAAACTGGTCAATATCATTCTGTACTGGGCATTTGAAGATGTTAGGCTGTAATGAGCAGGAAGATGAGATGCATGCAAGAGCACAAGAAATTGGCCTAATATGGAAAGAGGGGAACAGTGGATATTTGAGGGTGTGAATTGGACAATAACATTTCCCCTTAATAGTAATAAATCTATAATTCAGAGATTGTTCATTGTATTCTTCTTCCCACTGCAGTGACCTTAAATATTATTTTGTACTCCATGTTCTTCATGGACTTTTTTTTAAAAAAAAGGTCTGATTACATTGGTCAAAGTGAAAATAACATCTACAGGAGAAAAATACGTAGCATGATGTGCCACAGATGTACCAAAGGAAGGAGGGTTTAAGGTCCTCGCCAAAGCCACAGGGTATGTCTTGCAAAGATTTTCACATATTTTTTTTTTTTAATGACTGAGTGTTACATCTGCTTAAACTAGATATGAATTTGGCCCATCAGTTTAATTAGAGGAGTGTCTTCAATTACTGTTACTTGTAACCCACTCCCCCTTTTTAACCACCAATTCCAAACAAACTGAGCACAGAAATGTTACATATAAGGTGTCAGCCAACTATTTTCTCTCATATATTTTTTTCATTCCAGTGTTTCTGGGTAAACCTGGATTTTAAATGCTGTCTTGTTTCAATATTTGAAGAATCCTATGTGCTTCATTCACTACAAGATGGTAAATTGCTGAGACATTGCTTGTGTTGTCTGTTGATGTTATGCCACCTTAACTGAACTATACTGCTATTTCACAGTCGTACTTTTTGCCTAATAGTACAAAACCTAGTAACAACGGTTTCAGAAGTCATTTTTTTGTCTGAAAGAAATATGTTATATAAATAGAGGGCCAGATACTCAGATTGTTTAAATGAGAATAAGTCAATGAAGTAAGTCAATGGCACTATGCTGATTTACATCATAGAAGATTTTGGACCATCACTTCTATACATGTATTTTAAAATGTGCTGCCGAAGGTGAAGATGACTGCAGAGATCATGGACTTTTTCTGTATTAGACATGTATGCCATTACTTGCTCTTTCTTTACACTTGACTACCTCACACATCTCTAGATGCCATCACATCCTAATTCCTTCTTCTTGTGTATTACTGCCGCGGGCACACAGACTCATAGACTTTAAGGTCAGCTAGTCTGACTTTCTGCACAATGCAGATCACAGAACCTCACCCACCCACTTCTTCAATAGACCCACATGTTAGCAAACTGATTCCCAACCTTTAGCACATCAGTATTTGCTACTATCTAACATGCAGCAACAATAATTATATACTATTAATAATGATATTTATTGATGTAGTAGGATCTTGCGCACAACTGTGTAGTAACTGTTGGAAGATAAGTTCCAGAGCGGTAGCCATGTTAGTCTGTATATAGCAAAAACAATGATACTCCTGTGGCACCTTAAAAATGGGTTGCAGCCCATGAAAGCTTGTGCCTGAAGATATTTGTTAGTCTTTAAGGTGCCACAGGACTCTCGTTGTTGTTGGATAACACTGACTATGACAATTGCTATAGTTACTGACACTCCACCTCACCACCATTTTCTCTACTTCCAGGTTTCTTTGTCTTTCAGGCATCATGTGCCCTGTGCCCATGCCTTTTGAAGAAGAGGCCCAGGAGACTATTTGATAACCAGGGTCCAGATCTTCATAGGTAGTGGAGTGGGGAGAAAGAAGCCCAGAAAATTGAATTTCCTGTTGCTACTGCTGACAAGATATGAAGTGGGGGAGCAGAGAATTTTAAACCCCACTGATCACAGAAAGAAATGGCAATAGGAAATAGTTTTATAAGAAGGATAATAGAAATCATTCAGTATTTACAAAACACATTAAATGTGAAAAGTCATATATAAATAGTATGTATTATTGGTATGTAACATGAACTCTGCTCTTGGCTGCTGCAGCTAATTTTGCTTTGTTTCTCTGATAGTCCTGCCTGGTCTGTATGCTCCAACTGTCTTTGCCTTCATATCTGTCACCACAACCAGAGGACAGGATGCTAAAGTGCACGTTTATGGGTCAGCATACTAGAAGCACAGCCTATCGAGCCAGATCAAATAGGAATTCAGTCTCTTATGCTGTTGCTGCTGCTCAACCAGGTTCTTCTCTCTTCTCCTTGAAACCAACTACAACAATTCCCTGGAGGTGAATCTTGATACAACTCCATACTTACCCTTACCACAACCCCTTCAAACCATCCTTCCTTGCCTACTGCCCATCACTTGGGATGAAGGCTAAACTCCCTGGCCTGGTCCCAATGACTTCCTTTCTTTGTTTTTCAACATTATTCTTTTTAGCTCCCTTTCAACCCACCCAGGTCTAGTATTCCATCTCAACCCCTCCCACATCCCACCTTTCCCCAGTAGACTCCCCTCTTTTGTTGCTGTTCTTGATGGAAGAGGACTCTCAGCAGTTCTGGTATTTTGCACTGGACCCTATCCTTATGCATTTTTCAAATCTCATTTTCCAGGGTTTCCATGGTTCAAAGTCATTCCAGGTTCCATTGTCCCACAGCCCTCACAACACACGGAGACTGCAAGGATCAAAAGACTTGTGAATAACAGCTGGCCCAGCAGAGAGTGTCACATCTTCTGAGAACCAACTATAGATTGAAAAAGATATTGGCAAATATGTTGGTGCTAGATAACAGGAAGTGTTATATTGATTTTGGGAGGCAGACTTGCATTTGGTTTGGTGTGAGGGCTGAATTTCTGGACAGCTTGTATTTTTTTCATATCACTTCCGGAGACCCTTTTGTAAGATTCTTCTCCTATGTTATGATTCAGATGCTGTATCCAAACTATCTTGCCATGTGGTACTAAAATATCTATCTTACATTGCAACAGATGTCCCTAATATTGAATTTCCTATATTGAAAAACATTCCAGATTGATTGGATCCGTTTCTCACTTACTATACTATGGTTACTATTAATGATTGAATATTATTTATTAAAATACATGGTTTAAAATTTCATATTCACTATGTTCTAATATGAAAATAATAACACGATTAAAGTTATATTAATGATTTACAAGTTAGCATTTTTTCCTTGAACCTAAATGGGAGTAGAGGCTGGAAATAGAACAGTCAGCTAATCAATATTTTGTATATGATATGAAGATTGCGTGTGCAATTATGTCTGCTGTACGAAGTGTGGTGCAACAAGTATAGGTTGGATACTACAGCATGTACCTCAATTGACAGCAGTCATCAAATATGAAAAGAGGGTCAATAATTTACATCTTAAAGTAAGAATAGTAACAGTCCATTTAGTTGAACACATGTAAAGTCTGACAACAAGCCATGAGAAAAGAATATAATTGTTTAGTGGGTGGATGACAAATTCTTTTCCTGGCACCTTACTTCATTTTCATACTTTTACGAATAAGGATTACTGTCTCCCATATGAACCAAAAATGTCAGATTGCAAACCTGTTTATGTATTTCTAGAGAGATGCAGTGAGAGAGATGGAGTTACAAAACTTGAGGGCAATGAGTAATGACCAAATTTGAGAACTCTTGGTTAATAGAACCCAGACTAAGTGATCTGTTTGATTTGCCTTAATATGCCATTATAAAACTTGTTTTTGAAAGAGGTCTTTTCAGTTTTCTAGTGAAATTGGAAAGTAAGCATTTGATTCTACAGACTGAACATAGAAATTAAAAGTATTGCAAAGCTTTAAAGAATATTTATAAGACAGCATCATCAGTTATTTCTCACTATTTTTGAAAGAAAGAAAGAAAGAAAGAAAGAAAGAAAGAAAGAAAGAAAGAAAGAAAGAAAGATGGCAGGGTCACTAAGCAATCTATTGCAGTGCTGCAAACAGAAAATCCTATTTAATATGGAAAAGAAAGTCAAGGCAAAAGGACGATTTATAGTAGCTGGAATTCCTATTTCTTTTGCCAGGTAGAGAAGTCCTAATCCTGTTACATGAGCTTCAGTGGATCATTACCATTACCAATATGGGAGAAATTTACTATATCAGCTTCCTGGACACTGAATAATATGCTGACAGAATTGATAAAATAGTAACACAATGAGTCAGCTAGGGCGTTCTTTTAATTATCTCCAAAACATACAGCAACATATTAACTTTGGCCCTACTGCAGAAGGCTTGGGCAGCTTGTATGGTAAAAGTCTGACTGCTGACAAATGTTATAGTAAGACTACATGGTAAATATACGAGAACTCTTGGTAAGTAATTAGACATTTATTGACACCCTGGATTGCTTCCTCTAGGTCATTTAGGTTAATTTCAGGATCCTGTATAATATATACAAACATAGTTTTCTGGGTTGATCATCTTCATCAAAGACCACATATTTCCCAGCCTCACAATCGCTCCTGTTTCATTGACCAGTATCACAAGTTTCTTTCTACCAGTAAAATTTTTCAAGCAGGGAGAATTTCAGAGTTTACCTTTCTTGGCAGCATTTAATACAGGTTACTCAGAAGTCTGTCTCTGAGTAACCTGTATTAGACAGATCATTGGTTTGTTCCAAGATGGCAGATGTTATATTTATAGTGTTTGCAGAGTGGGAATACTTTTTTTTCCTCTTTGGCACGATAATCTGTGCTTTATTTTTCTGTATTGCTGATAATGATAACTATATCAGGCCTGATTTTCACCTTACGTACACCAATAAAAATCAGAATCATAGAATCATAGAATCATAGAATAATAGGGTTGGAAGGGACCTCACGAGGTCATCTAGTCCAACCCCCTGCTAAAAAGCAGGACCACTCCCCCTAAATTATCCCAGCCAGAGTTTTGTCTAACCGAGCCTTAAAAATCTCCAAAGATGAAGATTCTACCACCTCCCTAGATAGCCCATTCCAATGCTTCACCACCCTCCTAGTGAGAAAGTTTTTCCTAATATCCAACCTTGACCTCCCCAGCTGTAATTTGAAACCATTGCTCCTTGTTCTGTCCTCTGTTACCCTCGAGAACAGCCTAGCTCCCTCCTCTTTGGAGCAACCCTTCAAGTAGTTGAAGGTTGCTATCAAATCTCCCCTCAGTCTTCTCTTCTGTAGACTAAATAAGCCTAGTTCCTTCAGTCTCTCCTCATAAGTCATGTGCCCCAGCCCCCTAATCATTTTTGTTGCCCTCCGCTGGACTCTTTCTAATTTGTCCACATCCTTTCTGTAGTGGGGAGCCCAAAACTGGACACAGTACTCCAGATGCGGCCTGACCAGTGTCGAATAGAGGGGAATTATCACATCCCTCGATCTGCTGGCAATACTCCTACCGATGCAGCCTAATATGCCATTGGCCTTTTTGGCAACAAGGGCACACTGTTGGCTCATATTCATCTTCCCGTCCACCATAACTCCCAGGTCCTTTTCTACAGCGCTGCTACTTAGCTGATCGGTCCCCAGCCTGTAGCAGTGCATGGGATTTTTCCGTCCTAAGTGCAGGACTTTGCACTTGTCTTTGTTGAACCTCATGAGGTTTCTTTCGGCCCACTGTTCCAATTTGTCCAAGTCTCTCTGGATCCTGTCCCTGCCCTCCAGAGTATCTACCATTCCCCCCAACTTGGTGTCATCCGCAAACTTACTAAGCACGCAGTCTATTCCATCATCAAGATCATTAATGAAGATGTTGAATAGAACCGGCCCCAGGACCGACCCCTGGGGCACTCCACTCATTACCGGTTGCCAACCAGACATCGAGCCATTGATTCCTACCCGCTGAGCCCGTTGATCTAACCAGTTTTCGATCCACCTCAATCCACTCGTCCAACCCATACTTCCTTAACTTGCCGACGAGAATGCTGTGGGAAACTGTATCAAAAGCCTTGCTAAAGTCAAGGTATATCACGTCAACGGCTCTTCCCGCATCCACAAATCCAGTCATCTCATCATAGAAGGAAATCAGGTTGGTCAGGCACGATATGCCCTTGGTGAATCCATGTTGACTGTTCCTGATCACTCTATTTTCCTCCAAGTGTTTCAGGATGGATTCCTTGAGGACCTGCTCCATGATTTTCCCAGGGATTGAGGTGAGGCTGACCGGTCTGTAGTTCCCCGGATCCTCCTTTTTCCCTTTCTTAAAGATAGGTACTATATTTGCCTTTTTCCAATCCTCCGGGACCACCCCCGTTCGCCACGAGTTCTCAAAGATAATGGCCAGCGGCTCTGCAATCACTTCCCCCAACTCCCTCAGCACCCTCGGATGCAGTTCATCCGGCCCCATGGACTTGTGCACATCCAATTTCATTAAGTGTTCCCTAACCTGACTTTGACATTATCCTCCACATTCAATGGAGTTACACTGTTGTGAAACCAGAGAGACCTGATGGAGGCCCAGTGTTTATGTGTACAGTGGAGTCCTTTATATGGTTGTCCTACAGAAAATACCATCAGCAGATGAAATGTCTGCCCAGAGCCCAACATTTCCATGTTGAGAAGTATCCAATTTTTTTTCTGAACTCTTTGGCTCTTCTCTGTTTTCAACATTCATTTCACTGAATTGATTTTAAAGATACAGATATACAAGATAAATTGCCACCAAGTAAGGCTATTTCTCATCTGCATCTAGCTGGGAGAGTGCAACAGCTTCTTTCAGACACAGACTTCACTACCTCAATCCCTACCTTTGAAGCGACAATGTTTGATTACTGAAATATAGTTCCATGGACTACCTCTTAAATCATTCTGGAAATTGAAGCTGGTAGAGAATGTGGGAGCCTACTTATGAAAGAGTGCATCGTGCTAGGGCACGACACCTGTGCTTTATAATCTACCCCCATGCCTTTGGCTCTGTGAGTGTAGTATGTGGGCTTTAACCCATAAAACCCCAAATGGCCTGTGACCCGCCTACATGAGAGTTTGCCAGTAGGAATCCTCAACTTTGAAATATACTCACCATTTCCTGAAATATCTTGAATATGTTAACCTTCTGGGCATGCTATAGGGCCATCTATTCACCCAGACTTTTCCGTTTGGTGTTTGTACTAATGGGGGAGGAGTTATTGTTTGAGTTTCATTTCACTGATGGTTAATTATATGCTGGTTCTGAAGATATGAAGCAGATACATCTTCAATACTTTTATGGGACTGAATTCTAAAGTTATAACACAGACATCCAGTACATAGGAGCGATGGTATTTTTATATGTATTATCAACCAAAATGAATGCAAATACATTAATACAATAAAATAAGTAATAGCAGCTGTACAAGGATAGGTGAGCTGATATTTATGACAGTTTTATAATTTTTTTATAGTTAATTTAGTGCTGGAGAAAATTGATGGATTGACAGCTGGGAAACTGAGGCTTATCCATCTATCCACCCATTCATCCATCTGTTCAGTATAGATTATGGCAGAGGTTCTAGTTCCACGCCCCAAGTGCTCTACTCAACAGCAGACTTTTTAATTTATTGAGCACCCAAAGTATCGGGCATTTTTCTATGGTACCAGTTCCATAGTTCAGAAGATCTGACAGCAGAGAGATTTTCTCCCTCAAGTACCACTGCTGGTAATGTGAAATCAAACTGAGACTTTTCTCCTTCGTACAGTCCTGTTGGGGTTAGAGGGGGAGCTAAAACCAGTCTGTAGGTTAAAGATCCTGGCTTCAGTGTAGAACTAGAAATATGAAGCCCTATGTAAACTCTTGCTTTGTCTGTGCCAATGATGAGCCCTGACTCTGCCAATGTATCTAAACTCTCCCTTTTGCCAGGGAGCCATGGCTCCCTTCTCCCCGGGAGCTGCGGCTCCCCTCTCAGCAGGGAACCTTCTCTCCAGCCCATTCCCCTCAGGTCGACTTAAGGAATTAAGTTGATCTAGGCCGTCCAGACCTTAACAGGTCTAATTAAGCATTAAGTTGACCTAAAGAGTGGTAGTTATTAAGTCGACTTAAGGAAGTACTTAAGGGCATCAACTTAATGAAAGCCAGATGTGGACTCGGCGTTCTGTAGGTCAACTTAAGCATCCTTAGGTCGACCTAAGTTGCTAGTGTAGACATACCCTAAAATAACAATTCCGTGGTGAAGTGAGAGCTGAATGTTCAATAGTTGCTTGAGACTTAAGCAGTTGTGGGTTGGATCAGATTTGATGGGGAGGCCCACTTAAACAGATTAGTTGAGGAAATGGCTCCATTTATGATTGATGCTCTGAGTTGACATATTTTTTCTGGAATTATCCTAATTATGATCAGGCAGCACTGTATATACAACAGTCAAAAAATTAAAGAGACCCCAAAATAACTTCTGGGTCATGCCTTCTTCTTGCCACCAAATTTTCATGTCATGATGGTTTTTGGTGGTATGTGATACACAGGAGATCAGACTAGATGTCCTGGTGGTCCCTGATGGTCTTAAACTCTATGGCTATGTCTACACTTGCTAAAATTAGTTTGAATTAGTTAGTTTGAACTAACTAATTCGATCCAATTTTAGTGAGTTCAAATGAGCTTAATTCGAACTAGCATGGCCACACTGGAACATTAGTTCGAACTAAGCAAGCACTTGCTTAGTTCGAATTAGCGATCCCCATTCATTTCAATGTCCGGTTAGTTCGAACTAAGAAATTAGTTCAAACTAACATGGCCACATTGGTTAATTCGAACTAGTTAGTTCGAATTAACCCGTTAGTTCGAATACCCTATTCGAACTTATTAGTTTGAATTAAGGAAGCCCTTAATTCGAACTAACTAAAGCCTAGAGTAGCCATGGCTTTAGATAGTTCGAATTAAGCCTCCTTAGTTCGAACTAACTTGCCAGTGTAGACATAGCCTATGATTCTGGTTGTGTTACAATGTTCCAAAGCAACGTCATCCCACCATGATAAAAACACCAGAAAGTTATGACAGATGTATTCACTCCACTGGAAAACTATTTAAGTCTGGCAATTCATGAAGCAGTAATAGGAAATTTTAACCAACTAATAATTAAGAAATTGGTAAATTACTTAATATCTGACCAATAAACAGATACAGAGGATTTGCTACCTGAACTAACCACAATCCCCCCCCCATCCCTAAAAAAATGGGTGATGACCCCATAAGACAGCTTCTGAGCAGCATTCAATATCTCTGCCAAAAGACATGGAGGAGCAAAAAAGAAATATGAAAGATAGGAAAGAAAAAAGAAGAAAATAAACTGTCTCCTTAATCGTGTCATGAATTATTTCTTCCTAGAACATTGAAAGCTGTACTTATCTATCTGGTGCACAGATATGTGAATCTCTTTATTGCAGGTGATTAGTAGTAATCAGATTTCTTAGATTATTAGCATAGTTTCAAGGAAGAGAGAAGGGGGTAAGTAAGAGGGAAGCTAATTCTTTCACATGAGCTTTGAATATGACCCATTACTTTCTCGTCCAGCTTCTCCCCATACATTTATTTTAAATCACTATGGCTATGTCTACACTAGAAAAGTTGTCGACTTTATTAAGTTGACTTAATAAGGTTGACTTTAAGACGACTTAAAGTCGACCTTATTTAGTTGACTTAACAAAAGTCAACTTAACTTTCTAGTGTAGACATAGCTCCTTTTTTACCTCATTAAGTCGACTTAACACTTTAAGTCGACTTAATAAGGTCGATTTAGGCTCTAATCCCCATCCACACTGTCTTAAATTGACCTAAAATGAGGTGTTATTAAATTGCCTTAACTTTTCCTTAAGTCAGCTTAAGGAAATGCTTAAGTTGACTTAAGGACAGCCCAGTGTGTACACGGAATAGTTTAGGTCAACTTAAGCCTCCTTAAGTCAACCTAACTTGCAAGTGTAGACGCTCTGCTGCCCTCAGGGAGGCAAGAGACTGATGTGGCTAGAGCTAAAGAGGCACAGGTAATGTATCTCTCTATGGTCTCTGAATAACATCTGCTGCTTTGGTACTTGTTTTTGTGTGGAAAAAACAATTTTATTTTTTCTGAAAAATAGAATGTGCCCAAACTGAAAAGTTTTTAGTCTGTGGTTGAAAACCAAAATATTTTGATTTTCAATTTTTCACCAAAAAGTCAAAATTTTCTGAGGAATTTTTTCCCCCAAGTATCTCCAACTCTGTCCTGTCTCAGTTTGTTTAATAGGGAAGGAGGGAAGTCAAAGAAACATTTTATTAAGGAAAGTTCATTGAGTACTTCCCGCCCTCACAGCGTGGGCACCTGTCACAACCATGCATTTATGTCTAGGACAGGGCAAGATCCACCACTGAAATCATGAGAGTTCACTGGATAATGTGTAGGGCCAGAGTAGAAAAATATTTCCAAAGAAAGGACATTGCAAGAAATTAAAGTCCCAGTGAAAGAAACCTTTTGTGCTAGTTTTATGAAATGGAAGAAAGGATTTCCAGAGTCATAAAGCCATTTACGATGACAATCTGCAATATATGAAAAAATCCTCATCAAATAACACCACTGGAAACATAAGAGTAAATATTTCAGCAGATGATTTCTCTGTTTTAATACTTAAAGGACAAAATAAAAGCATTAATGATACCATCCATTTCCTTTTCCTAATTTAACTACTAGAAAGAGTTAAGGTACACAAGTTTATGATTCAGTTGTTTCCCCAAACTGTAAGCTTCTAGGTTACCCAACAGTTTTTAAGATTAATTGTTACTCTTGGCTGATGGTATGGGTCATATCCAACCCCTGTTGAGATCAGTGAGAGTCATTTGACTGATCTCAACTGGAACTACGTCAGGTCACATATGATTAAAACAAATTAATTTAAATCCTCTCTTTCACGACACATAAAGCTATTTCTGACCCTTATAGGAACATGTAGGGCACCATTACTGCACATTTACTCCACTTCCATAAATAGTATTCCTGTTACTCAACACCGCTGAAAAAAGATACAGCAAAAATATTATTTTATAAAAAGAACCACATATTTCTGTTGCCTTGGTGAGTGGATTCAAAGTGCTGCGCTGTCACTTTCATGGACTTTAAAATAGAAATGAGCCAATGGCAAAACCCGAGATCCAGACATCTTAGAACTGTGGGTTGTTTGAAACATAGATGTAGATCTGAGCTTTGAGGGGTGGGGCTCATCTGTACTTTCTAGCATGATCATGCTGAAGTAGAGTAATTGTTTGGAGAGAGAGAGAGAGAGAGAGAGAGAGAGAGAGAGAGAGAGAGAGAGAAGAAGTTATTAAGAAATGTCTGATCAGATTAATATGAATAATCTCAAGCAGTAATCATGCCAAATATCGTACATTGGTATAAATGTATGAGTTAAGCATGGTGAGGTATGTATTGTTCTTCTTTAAAAAATACGCTTTGCCCTATAATTTTCTTAGTTGGGTCTTTATTTTCTCAAATGTAAAAGGTCATCCTAATCAGTGTTGTTTGGAGAAGTGATCAGCTCCTGGTTTAAGAACTGGTCATTATTCAATTGGTCTTGAAAGTGAGTAATTGCTTAATTCATTGTCCTAACACAGGATGGGGGGAGAATGGGGAGGTGCATGTTAATTGACTCCTATTTAGAGCAGTGTGAATAATCACATACAATATTCACCTGTCTTTGATTTGAAATATTTCCTGAAATTTTTATTTATACTTGAATTTTTGACCAGCTTACTGAGCTGAGAAAATTATGGAGAAAATACTGATTGAATAATTTATTTACAAAAGTAGCAAATTCTGTTATTCATTCAGCTAATTGTGTTCAGACAACTCTGTTGATGTTAGGTAAGAAAATAGAGATATTTTGGGCTTGATCCTCCAAGATACTAAGAACTCTGGACCAGATTGTTAAAGGTGTTTGGGCACCTAAAGATAAAAATAGGTGCCTGGTGAAATTTTCAAAAGGGCCTAGGTACCTTCTTATCAATCCTGATCCAGCAAAGTAGGTGAATCATCCCATTGACTTTAGGGGATGACTCACATGTTTTTAATTAAGCATGTGCTAAAGTGGTTTGCTGGATCAGGTAACATGATCTGGCACTGAGAACTCTGAAATGGAACTCAGCTGGAGAGAAAAAGGGAGGGGAGGTTTCACCAGGCTGAAGATTTTTTGTGTATCAAAGTTGATCAGATGAGGAGTGAAGACCCTCTCTTAAATAACAAGACCCTCCCTGCAAACTGATGCTCTCCCCTGCCCTTTGCTTGTTACTGAGTGTGGGGGGTCTGCCAAACCCTCTCCTGACTCAAAGTAGAGTACTTGTTATCTCTAAAATATGGGGCTTGGATCCCTCTATTCAAACAGTGAAAAGGCCTTTCTTCAACATCCCCAGCAGGCTAAAGGAGGATCCAACCAGGCCAGGGAACTGGGGTGTGCTGGGGTTCATGGGACCAAATTCAGGGAATCTAGGGCTCTAAGCACACCACAACATGGGAAGCCCCCATAGTTTTACTTCCACTGATGGGGTTGGGGACTTCCTCCCCTTCCAGGGAGGCAAGAGTGGTGGGATAGGGCCCTCTTCTTCCTAGAGCTATGTCTACACTGGTGAGACATCTAGGTTACTAGACAGTGTACCTTCTTATGCATGTTTTGTATTTCAGGGCCAAGTGTCCACATATAATGTGCTGGACACGAGTATAATCCTATGTACACACGTATACCTGAAGCTACACTGCTGCTGTTGTTATGTGACATTAGGGCTACCATTTTATGAGGGCATGGCTACCCTCCAGCTCCCGGGAAGCCTCCGGAGGCTTCCCGGGAGCTGGAGCCCAGTACCGGCTAGGAGGAAGCGCGGGGCTCCCTCCTAGCTGAGACCTGAGCGGTCCTGGCCAAAGGGAGCCCCACTTTCCCTCCTAGCCAGACCGAGCGGTTGCAGCCAGGAGGGAGCGTGGGAGACCTGCGCTCCAGTTGCCAAGCTCTCCCTCCTGGCCGGGACCTCAGGGTCCCGGCTAGGAGGGAGCGTGGGGCTCCCTTTTCCCCGGGACCGTGCTCCAGCTGCTGAGCAGCTGGAGCACAGGTACTGGGGAGAAGGAAATGCGTGGCTTCCTTCTTGCTGGGACCACAGGGCTTCCTTCTTTTCGGGACCTGAGCGGTCCTGGCGAGAAGGAAGCTCTCTTCCCCCGTGGCCTAAGTCGATTTAGGGCGTCCACACTGCTTAAGTCGACTTAAAAAGTTGACTTAAGCTTCAAAGTCGACTTTATACAAGGTGTTATAAAGTCGACTTTGAATTTCTTTAAGTCGACTTAAGCAGCAGCTTAAGTCGACTTAAGGAAATGCCAGTGTGGACGCAGAGTAAATTAAGTCGACTTAAGCATGCGTAAGTCGACTTAATTTACTAGTGTAGACGCACCCTATGAGACAGTGGTTCCCGGCGTGGTATCTGGGGCTGGGTGTGCACACTTGGGGACTGCCCCATAGGTGTTTAGTAGGTGCACGCACACTGCCTGGGACCAACCACACACAGAAGACTAAGGTGGACTGACTCAGGAGTGAGTGGTCACTTGGCTAAGTGGAGTTTGGGGGTTACAGCGGCACACCAGGCCAGATCTGGGGAGCAGCCTGTCACAATCTGTTACAAAATAGGACGGATATGTTTCCATGGAAGAAAAATAAATAAATACATGCTTCACTGAAAACATGGAAATAAAATGTATTCATTAAAACTAATTCATGGGATGAGCCCCTGAAAGTGAAGTTAAAACCAAATTGGAAAAAGAATTTTTTTTTATCGTGTGAATTTCTTCCAGCTTTTAGTGTGAAAATGAAGCAAACAAATAACATTTGTTTAAAGTGTATTCATTTTAATAACCTGTGGTGGTAGTCTGGCCACTTGTGGCTGATAAACAAGGACAACTCAAACTGATTTTTGGCTTAGGTTAATCTATTAAACTGAAATCATTCCCTTTTACTTATCCACCCGTAAAATTTCCCTAGCATGCCTCTCTCCTTCGCTCCATATAAACAGACTGGCAGTTAGAATTGAAATCATCTTTGGTGCAAACTGAAATTCCCTCTCCCTGCCCCTCTACGCCCCTTGTCTCTTCTTCAGGAATACAATTGTTAGATTCTCCTGAGTTTTCAGATAATTTCTGCAGACTCTGGGGAAGGAGCGGGGGCTACTAATGATAAGATAAATGCACTGATGTATTTAAAAATGTAAAATGTTAATTGAGTCTCAGCGTACCGGCAGCTGCATGGCAGTTCCTTCCAGATGCCCTGTTACTAGTTTGCAGTTTCTTATTTAGAGCCTGACCCTCATTTAAATAACACAGTAGTTTTCAGGGTACCAGAATGGAAATGAAATTTGGCTCTCCAGGCCTCTGGAGGCAATCCAGAAATCTGTGCCAGAGAGATGTTGAAGGCAGCTAATGGTCATCCTTATACGTATTGCTGAATGGAGGGCTTAGCTGAGCTATAGAGGTAGACTGAGTGGATTTGCAATGCACTTGAACCTCAAGACAGGGCTGGCGTTTCTTCTGTTCCAGAAATTTGTTGAAATATGCTTGCAGGGTTGGGAAGCAGTTTGACTGGAAGTTGATTATATTCTCAGCTAACATAGAGTTTCTGTGCAAAGGGAGATGTTATCCACCCCTGGCATCACCTGAAAATCCTGCCCCAGTGTCTGTCTAATAACAGTGAAAGGGACAGGGAAAGAAAGAGAAACATAGCAACTTTATTCGGCTTCCTGAAATTTTAGATCAGCTCCACAAGCCCCTTGCCTCTTCACTGCAAAGAGACACTGCACTGTGTTTGTCCAACCACTAGACCAGCTCCTTCCTCCACCTCCATTTCCCCTGGCTTGTGCAGCATGGCTTATTGTCAGGAGAGGCCAGACACCAGGGACAGGAACGCTAAAAATTGTGTAATCATCCCAGGGAGAAAGAACTGCTGCTTTCCGCAGACAGCCAAAGTGTTTCCCTTGTTAGACGTAAGTGCCGCTTCACCCCCCGTCCCCATTCTGCATGATTCCTGTTTGTAAGGGGACTAGGCCAGGGGTGTAGAAGCTGCATACTCTTCCAAGGGATAAAAGATAGCTGTTGCTGACTTTAGACAAACAGCTACAACTGTCCCATTCTCAGCTGACACCTTTCTCACCTGCACCTTTCCTTTCCCTGGTCTGAGCTGCCTCGGGACCATCCTGGCTTGACTGCTGGCTAAGAAGTGCACAGACACAGGTGCACAATAATCTGTCCAATAGAAGATGCCAAAGCAAGGGGTATGTGCCAAACCCCAGCCTTCTCAGGGAATTTGGAACCTCCTGCTGCATTGATTCTCAGCTGCATAAGGCATAAGGTGCCTACACCATTTTGTGTGGTGGAGGATAGCCGTCATGACTTCAAGCCCAGTGGCTAGAGTACTCACCTCAGATATGGGAGTCTTTTCATTCATGTCCCCTTCTAGCCTGAGGAATTTTAATAGAGCCTGCCAACTTTCCCCCAGGGCTGATTGGACTGGGCTCTGAGGGTTTTTCACCTTCCTCTGTAGCACAGGTCATGGTTCACCTACCGGTGAATTCTCTGTATCTTAAAGTCCTTAAATCATGATTTAAGGAGGTAAATAACTCAGTCATAGCTTGGTGGCCTATTGCTGAAGTAGGTGGGTGAGGTCTTGAGGCCTGCATTTTGCAGAAGGTCAGACTAGATGATCGTACTGGTCCCTTCTGACCTTAAAGTCTATGAATCTATGAATCTCTCAGATGAGTGTTTGAATCACTGGACTATGGAATATTCTAATGTGGGGCTTCCTCAGTCTCTCATGCTGAAGCTGTCCTACTGTGGATCCTTGGTCTCCAACATGTGTGCTGTAAGCAGCAGGTCACCAAGACATTCATATGCTTGTGCTCTTTCTCCAGCCCAATGACTCTTATTGTTGACAGACTAGCCCATAGGCCAACTTTGCCCTCATATCTACACTAAAGACACCATCACAGGACCAAATTATGCCACCTACTCCATCAAGGGCTCATTCATCTGCTCATCTACCAATGTGATTTATGCCATCATGTGCCGGAAATGCCCCTCTGCCTTATATATTGGACAAGTTTCTGCACAAAAGTTTAAATGCACGCAAATCTGACATCAGAAATTGCAGCACTAAACAATCAATAGGGGAACACTTCAATCTCTCTGCTCACTCCATTGATGACTTGTTAATAGCTGTGCTGAAACAGATGAATAACAAATCATAGCTTCAAAGAGAAACTGCAGAACTTGAATTTATATGCAAATTTGACTCAATTGCCTTAGGGTTAAACAGGAACTATGGATTTTTCTCTCATTACAACAGGTGATTTGACCTCACCTTCCTCTATGTGCTGCTCCCCAGTATTTGAATCCTAACATTATTTTGATTTGCTGTTACAGCCTGACCTGATCCCATGTCATACACTTCCCTGCATTTAATTTCCTCCCATTCTGTAAATTCCCATCTTCAAAGTGTCTGACGAAGTGGGATTTTCTCCCATGAAAGCTCATGAGATAAATAAATCTGTTAGTCTTTAAAAGTGCCACAGAACTCTGATTGTTTTTCTACAATAGACTAACACGGTTACCCCTTTGGAACCTGATACCCAGTTAGGGTGCCCAGATGTCCCTGGTCCTGATATTTGGTGCTTTTTCTTATATAAGCACCTATTACCTTGGAGCCCCATCCTGATTTTTACATTGGCTATCTGGTTATCCTATGCAATATATGCCCATTGCATTTGTTCTGTTTCAGAAATGATGTGGGCTGTAGAAGAGACTAACCTTGGGTATGTCTGCACTGGAGGATCTGTTAAGTCAACTTAACAAGGTTGAATTTAAGTCGACTTAAAGTTGACCTTGTTAAATTGACTTAACAAAGTCGACTTAACTTTTCTAGTGTAGACATAGTCCCTTGTTGACCTTATTAAGTCGACTTAATAAGGTCGATTTAGGCGCTAATCCCCATCCACACTGGCTTTGAACTGTTTTAAGGAGTCGACTTAAGACTTAAGGTCGACCTAAAACTAGGTGTTATTAAGTCGACTTAAGCTTTCCTTAGAGAGTCAACATTGAAAACTCCTGTTGACTGCCTGCGTCCACAGTGGCAGGTAGTAGGTTGACGGAGGAGTGGCCAGGAACTCTGCGAGGGGAGCTGGAGGCCAATTAGGTCACCTTAAGGGCTATCCCCTGTCTACACTGGCTTAAGTCAATTTAATAAGTTTGACTTAAGCTTTAAATCGACCGTAAGAGGTGGTGTTATTAAGTCGACTCAAGGAAGCGCTTAAGTTGACTTAATAAAAGCCCAATGTGGACGCAGGAGTCTGTAGGTTGATTTAACCTTCCTTAAGTTGACCTAAGGCTCCAGTGTAGAGGTACCCCATTTTGCTTTTTCTTTGGGTGGCCTTATACACACCTAATGCACAACTTTTAAATGCAGTCAAAATGTTGGTCCTGATACAGTTTGCACTTACACAAAGGTAGAGCAGAAGTGACTCCCTTGAAGATAGTGAAGTTACATTAACAAAAAAACTGGTCAGAATTGGACCCATTTTTTCTGGCAGGAAAATCCTACTCAGCATCCGGGCTCTTGCTAAGGTTGACCACAAGCAGTGAAGACGTTAAAGATTTTTAAAGCTGTCTACCTGCAGTGTTAACACACCCTAAATCACTGCTTAATTAAAATGTGTTCGCTAGCAATGTTGAAAAAACACAGTGGTGGAAGTCAAAAAAGGGACTTCAGCGTGCCTACCTGCCCCTTTAGGCCCATATGGCCAATATCTAGATACCACTGGCATTCACAAAACTGCTGATCAGCTGCTGCCTAACCCTGTAGGTGCCTGAAGAACCTAGTCATCTATGTTTCCTCCATTAAAGATCCTGGGTCACCTACATTTCATTGGCTGAACCTGCACACAGGCACCTAAGTCCTGACACTGTCCAGTGCCCTGCCCAGTGTCATAATGGTTTAAGAACATAAGAACATAAGAAAGGCCGTACTGGGTCAGACCAGAGGTCCATCTAGCCCAGTATCTGTCTACCGACAGTGGCCAGTGCCCAGGTGCCCCAGAGGGAGTGAACCTAACAGGCAATGATCAAGTGATCACTCTCCTGCCATCCGTCTCCATCCTCTGATAAACAGAGGCTAGGGACACCATTCTTAACCCCTTTCTGGCTAATAGCCATTTATGGACTTAGCCACCATGAACTTATCCAGTTCCCTTTTAAATATTGTTATAGTCCCAGCCTTCACAACCTCCTCAGGTAAGGAGTTCCACAAGTTGACTGTGCGTTGTGTGAAGAAGAACTTCCTTTTATTTGTTTTGAACCTGCTACCTATCAGTTTCATTTGGTGACCCCTGGTTCTTGTATTATGGGAGTATTTAAACAACTTTTCCTTGTCCACTTTTTCCACATCAGTCATAATTTTATATACTTCTATCATGTCCCCCCTCAGTCTCCTCTTTTCCAAGCTGAAGAGGCCCAGCCTTTTCAATCGTTCCTCATACGAGGCACTCTCCAAACCCCTAATCATTTTAGTTGCCCTTTTCTGAACCTTTTCTAGTGCTAGAATATCTTTTTTGAGATGAGGAGACCACATCTGTACACAGTATTCGAGATGTGGGCGTACCATGGATTTATATAAGGGCAATAATACATTTGCAGTCTTATTTTCTATCCCCTTTTTAATGATCCCTAACATCCTGTTTGCTTTTTTGACCGCCTCCGCACACTGTACGGACATCTTCAGAGAACTATCCACAATGACTCCAAGATCTTTTTCTTGACTCGTTGTAGCCAAATTAGCCCCCGTCATATTATAGGTATAGTTGGGGTTATTTTTTCCAATGTGCATTACTTTACACTTATCCACATTAAATTTCATTTGCCATTTGGATGCCCAATCACTTAGTTTTGTGAGATCTTTTTGAAGTTCTTCACAATCTGCTTTGGTCTTGACTATCTTGAGTAGTTTAGTATCGTCTGCAAACTTAGCTACCTCACTGTTTACCCCTTTCTCCAGATCATTTATGAATAAATTGAATAGGACTGGTCCTAGGACCGACCCTTGGGGAACACAACTAGCTACCCTTTTCCAATCTGAGAATTTACCATTTACTCCTACCCTTTGTACCCTTTGTTTACCATTTACTCCTACCCTTTGTCTTTTAACCAGTTCTCAATCCATGAAAGGACCTTCCCTTTTATCCCATGACAACTTAACTTACGTAACAGCCTTTGGTGAGGGACCTTGTCAAAGGCTTTCTGGAAATCTAAGTACACTATGTCCACTGGATCCCCCCTGTCCACATGTTTGTTAACCCCTTCAGAGAACTCTAATAGATTAGTAAGACACGATTTCCCCTTACAGAAACCATGTTGGCTATTGCTCAACAGTTTATGTTTTTCTATGTGACTGACAATTTTATTCTTAACTATTGTTTCAACTAATTTGCCCGGTACCGACGTTAGACTTACCGGTCTGTAATTGCTGGGATCCCCTCTAGGGCCCTTTTTAAATATTGGCGTTACATTAGCCGACTTCCAGTCTTTGGGTACCGAAGCCATTTTAAGGGACAGGTTACAAATCTTAGTTAACAGTTCCGCGACTTCACATTTGAGTTCTTTCAGAACTCTTGGGTGAATGCCATCTGGTCCCGGTGACTTGTTAATGTTGAGTTTATCAATTAATTCCAAAACTTCCTCTAGTGACACTTCAATCTGTGACAGTTCCTCAGATCTGTCACCCACAAAAGCCGGCTCAGGTTTGGGAATCTCACTAACATCTTCAGCCGTAAAAACCGAAGCAAAGAATCCATTTAGTTTCTCTGCAATGACTCTATCATCTTTAAGCGCTCCTTTTGTATTATCATCATCAAGGGGCCCGACTGGTTGTTTGGCAGGCTTCCTGCTTCTGATATACTTAAAAAACAATTTGTTATTACCTTTGGAGTTTTTGGCTAGCCGTTCTTCAAACTCCTCTTTGGCTCTTCTTATTACACTCTTGCACTTAAGCTGGCACTGTTTGTGCACCTTTCTGTTTGCCTCACTAGGATTTGACTTCCACTTTTTAAAGGAAGTCTTTTTACCTCTCAGTGCTTCTTTTACATGGTTGGTGAGCCATGGTGGCTCTTTTTTGGTTTTTTTACAGTGTTTCTTAATTTGGGGTATACAGTGAAGTTGGGCCTCTATTATGGTGTCTTTAAAAAGCGCCCATGCAGTTTTCAGAGATTTCACTTTAGTCACTCTACCTTTTAGCTTTTGTTTAACTATCCCCCTCATTTTTGTATAGTTCCCCCTTTTGAAATTAAATGCCACAGTGTTGGGCTGTTGAGGTGTTCTTCCCCCCACAGGGATGGTGAATGCTATTGTATTATGGTCACTAGTTCCAAGCGGTCCTGCTACAGTTACCTCTCGGACCAGCTCCTGCGCTCCACTCAGGATTAAATCTAGAGTTGCCTCTCCCCTTGTGGGTTCCCATACCAGCTGCTCCATGAAGCAGTCATTCAAAGTATCAAGAAATTTTATCTCTGCAATATGTCCTGAAGTGTAATGTTCCCAGTCAATATGGGGATAGTTGAAATCCCCCACTATTATTGGGTTTTTAAATTTGATAACCTCCCTAATTTCCCTTAGCATTTCATCATCGCTCTTACTATCCTGGTCAGGTGGCCGATAGTAGATCCCTAATGTTATATTGTCATGGAAGCATGAGATTTCTATCCATAGCGATTCTATGGAACAAGTGGATTCGCTTATGATTTTTACTTCATTTGAATCTACATTTTCTTTCACGTATAGTGCCACTCCTCCTCCCGTACGACCTGTTCTGTCCTTCCGATATATTTTGTACCCCGGAATGATTGTGTCCCACTGATTGCTCTCTGTCCACCAGGTTTCTGTGATGCCTATTATATCAATATTCTCCTTTACCACTAGGCACTCTAGTTCACCCATTTTATTATGTAGACTTCTAGCATTTGTGTATAAGCACTTTAAAAACTTGTCCCTGTTTATTTGTCTGCCCTTTTTTAATGTGCCAGATTCTTTGTCATGTGGCTGTTTATCATCGGATCCGGCCCCCTCACCATCCTTTTCTGTCCTCTGTTCCTGACTATAACTATAACTATAACCTGGAGATTCCCTCTCATCAGACTCTCCCTTAAGAGAAGTCTGTGTCCGATCCACCTGCTCCTCTGCAGCAGTCGGCTTTCCCCCATCCTCTAGTTTAAAAACTGCTCTACAACCTTTTTAATGTTTAGCGCCAGCAGTCTGGTTCCCTTTTGGTTTAGGTGGAGCCCATCCCTCCTGTATAGGCTCCCCCCATCCCAAAAGTTTCCCCAGTTCCTAATGAACGTAAACCCCTCCTCTCTATACCATCGTCTCATCCACGCATTGAGACTCTGAATCTCTGCCTGCCTACCTGGCCCTGCGCGTGGAACTGGGAGCATTTCTGAGAATGCCACCATAGAGGTCCTGGATCTCAATCTCTTTCCTAGTAGCCTAAATTTTGCTTCCAGGACATCTCTCCTACCCTTCCCTAAGTCATTGGTACCTACATGTACCACGACCACCGGCTCCTCCCCAGCACTACACATAAGTCTGTCTAGATGCCTCGAGAGGTCCGCAACCTTCGCACCAGGCAGGCAAGTCACCATACGGTTCTCCCGGTCATCACAAACCCAGCTATCTATGTTTCTAATGATCGAATCTCCCATTACCCAACTGGAGTTCCCTCCCCCGGAGAGGCAACCTCCATGCGAGAGGCAGCCTCAGCATCATCTGGAAGGAGGGTCCCAACTATGGGAAGGTTCCCCTCTGCTCCCGCTGACTGCTCTGCTTCCCTTGGGCATTCTTCCTCCTCAACAGCACAGAGGCTGTCTGAGCGGAGGTGGGACAATTCTAC
Organism: Pelusios castaneus; assembly: GCA_007922175.1. NCBI lineage: Eukaryota > Metazoa > Chordata > Testudines > Pelomedusidae > Pelusios > Pelusios castaneus. The sequence continues at coordinate 9,985,374 of ML685835.1, forward strand.
AGTGTCCCTGAAAGCCTCGTCGACAAACCTCTCTGCCTCTCTCAGCTCCTCCAGTTCCGCCACCCTGGCCTCCAAAGCCCGCACGCGGTCTCTGAGGGCCAGGAGCTCCTTGCACCGAATGCAGACATACGACACCCGCCCACAAGGCAGGTACTCATACATTCCGCACCCGGCGCAATAAACTGGATAGCCCCCACTCTGCTGCTGGGCTTCTGCCTGCATTGTCTCCTAGTTAATGAATGGGTGGTTGAAAGAAAGGGGTTTTAGAGTATGGTTTTGAAGTATAGGTTATATGGGGACAGGGGACCAAGGAGGACCTATGGGGCCCCGCCCTCCCTTGAAACTCCCTTCTAAACTCCCTGTTAGCAGCCCCTGGTCGCTTATGTGTGGCTTTATAAAGCCCTGGCCTGGGTTAATGCCCCACCCACTGATTAAGGCTGATTAAGCTCAGCCAATCACCAGAGGCTTCAAGCTCTCAAACTTACCTTTGAAGCTCACAGCCACCAACTGCCAGCTCTAGCACACAGTCCTTCAAACAGACACACACAAACCCCTAGCACACAAACCCCTAGTTTCTCCCTGCCCAGACACATCTTGCCTTCAGGGACAGCTCTGATGGGTGTGCTCAGAGTATACCTAAACCAGCTGACAAAAACTCCAGAGGAGGTGATGGTAATGGGGATGCCACCATCTAACTTTTAACTGGAAGAGGTGATAATGGTAGTGCCTTCCCTGCCTTTTCAACCTTTAGTCCAGTGCCTAGAGCACTTCCCCAGATATAGGAGGCCCCAGTTCAATCCTCACTCTGCCAGCTGTGAAACTTGTACTTCAGGTTTCCACATGAGTGTTATAACCCCTTGTTAAACATTACAGGGGGACGGGGGACACTGGTAGTGCCACAACCATTTATATTCTCCTCTTCCTCCATTTTCATGAAAAACCACAAACCTGGCATAGGTGCCTAACTCTAGAGATAATTCATGTCTCTGAATCCTGAGTGGAGGGAGGCCACTCCCTTCAGCCCAGAATTAGGCACCTAATTCGCTTTGAGGGGTAGAATTTAGGCCACACCCTTTTCCTCAGAATTTCCTGTTGCCTAATTTAGGCAGCTCCTTTTTTTAGGCTTCTTACTCTCTCCGTGCATTATATAGGGAGCCTGGGTGCTTAACTCAGAGTTATGAATTCCATTTAAGGAATCAATTCCATTTAAGGAACCATTTTAGGAATTCCATTTAAGGAATCAATTAGCAAACATCTAGAAGAGAATAACATGTTAACTAATAGTCAGCATGGATTTGTCAAGAACAAATCATGTCAAACCAACCTGATAGCTTTCTATGATGGGGTAACAAGCCTTGTGGATAGAGGGGAAGCAGTAGATGTGGTATATCTAGAATTTATTAAGGCTTTTGATACGGTCTCACATCACCTTTTCATTAACAAACTAGGGAAGTACAACCTGGATGGATGCAAAACTGGTTGGATAACTATTAGAAGGAAAAGAAGAAGGAAAAAAGGATCAGGTCCACCCAGGAGCAGGAAGGGTGAATGCTGCCTTAATCACAATGCTTGTACCCCTTGTACATCCAACCTCATGGGAAGTAGCCACGACCCACCTCTCTGGACACCCATACAAGTAAACCCCAAACACAGAATTTACAAGACATATATACTTTCTAACATGCTAAATACAATATACATAATGTAACAGGTACATGACTAATACAACAGGTTACATCATGCCTAAATCCCTACATGATTTCACTATAGTTAATATGCAGGTTACATGATTAGATTATACTTAATATACAGCATATAATCAGCCTGCCTCTGTTGATGTTTACAACTCATTTGGATACCAAATAATAGTTCTGACCAATGAAACACTCCAAACTCTCTTGTCCTCTCTGGTATCTTGCTTACGTCACCTGTTTACCAGAGCTGAGCCCTCACCAGCTGCCTGTCTGGGCCAGGAGAGTGGCAGCCTGCCAGCCTACACCATCAACGCTGCTGAGCCCCCCTCCCTTGACGACGACCAGGAAGAGGGTTTGGGGGACGAGACTGTGGTGCTGGAGCAGGGGGAGGCCAGCACCCAGCAGGAGAAGGAGGGCACCTCACCAGCCCCGGAGCCAGTTGCCAGCCTGGAGCTCATCCCTGCCCCGACGGCGGACGCTTCCACAAGGGCAGAGGGGCTGGGGGCTGCGTGGTGGGAACCCGGAGGCGAGTGATGCAGTGGCGTGTCTGGGGTTGGGGGAATGTAGGTGGGAACACCAAGGCCAGACAGCATGCACTTGACACCGGTGACACGTGGCCTCAGGAGAAACCCCCGAGGCAGGACTGCCTGCAGCTCACCACCGTGGGCACTGCACCCGACATGGGCAGCACAGCACATCGGCGTGTACCAAGGGGTCCCTGTCCTGAAGGACAGGGAGTGGGAAGCAGGGGGATGATCAGGGGACAGCAGCTGCTGTCAGGATGCACACTGCACCAGCTAATGGGAGGGACTCTCTTCTTTGCTTCTCCCCAGCAGCCCCTGCGCCCTTAATCATGAGGAAAAGGAGGGTGTGTCGCTCACGGGACGAGCTCCTTTACAACCTGGGCCGCATCAGCGAGTGGACTGAGGCATAGAGTCATAGAATCATAGAATAATAGGGTTGGAAGGGACCTCACGAGGTCATCTAGTCCAACCCCCTGCTAAAAAGCAGGACCACTCCCCCTAAATTATCCCAGCCAGGGTTTTGTCTAACCAAGCCTTAAAAATCTCCAAAGATGAAGATTCTGCCACCTCCCTAGGTAGCCCATTCCAATGCTTCACCACCCTCCTAGTGAGAAAGTTTTTCCTAATATCCAACCTTGACCTCCCCAGCTGTAATTTGAAACCATTGCTCCTTGTTCTGTCCTCTGTTACCCTCGAGAACAGCCTAGCTCCCTCCTCTTTAGAGCGACCCTTCAAGTAGTTGAAGGTTGCTATCAAATCTCCCCTCAGTCTTCTCTTCTGTAGACTAAATAAGCCTAGTTCCTTCAGTCTCTCCTCATAAGTCATGTGCCCCAGACCCCTAATCATTTTTGTTGCCCTCTGCTGGACTCTTTCTAATTTGTCCACATCCTTTCTGTAGTGGGGAGCCCAAAACTGGACACAGTACTCCAGATGCGGCCTGACCAGTGTTGAATAGAGGGAATTATCACATCCCTCGATCTGCTGGCAATATTCCTACTGATGCAGCCTAATATGCCATTGGCCTTTTTGGCAACAAGGGCACACTGTTGGCTCATATTCATCTTCCCGTCCCCCATAACTCCCAGGTCCTTTTCTACAGCGCTGCTACTTAGCTGATCGGTCCCCAGCCTGTAGCAGTGCATGGGATTTTTTCGTCCTAAGTGCAGGACTTTGCACTTGTCTTTGTTGAACCTCATGAGGTTTCTTTCAGCCCAGTGTTCCAATTTGTCCAAGTCTCCCTGGATCCTGTCCCTGCCCTCCAGAGTATCTACCATTCCCCCCCAACTTGGTGTCATCCGCAAACTTACTAAGCACGCAGTCTATTCCATCATCAAGATCATTAATGAAGATGTTGAATAGAACCGGCCCCAGGACCGACCCCTGGGGCACTCCACTCATTACCGGTTGCCAACCAGACATCGAGCCATTGATTCCTACCCGCTGAGCCCGTTGATCTAACCAGTTTTCGATCCACCTTACGGTCCACTCATCCAACCCATACTTCCTTAACTTGCCAACGAGAATGTTGTGGGAAACCGTATCAAAAGCCTTGCTAAAGTCAAGGTATATCACGTCAACGGCTCTTCCCGCATCCACAAATCCAGTCATCTCATCATAGAAGGAAATCAGGTTGGTCAGGCACGATTTGCCCTTGGTGAATCCATGTTGACTGTTCCTGATCACTCTATTTTCCTCCAAGTGTTTCAGGATGGATTCCTTGAGGACCTGCTCCATGATTTTCCCAGGGATTGAGGTGAGGCATGCTTGGAGGTGCAGCAGGAGCAGGAGGATGCCCACTGGAGGGTCGAGCAGGGGCTGTGGAGGGGCGAGCAGAGGCTGCTCGAGCACATGCTCAACCTCATGGAGCGGCAGACCCAGTTCCTGGAGCTTGTGGAGGAGCATCTGTTCCTTTGGGGCCTTGCCCTGCGCCCCAGAGGCAGTGCTCCTTGCCGGTGGGCCAGGACCCGAGGCAGATGTCTGCAAGCCTGGGACCCACCTTCCGGAAGCCACTAGCACCAGCCCCTCCCCCCGACCCTCTTCACTTCCTCCAAATCTCCCAACCCCCGCAGCTCCCAATCCCCATTTCCCCCTCTGAATAAACATCCTGAACACTGTTGTACAGTGTCGTGCTTTTTATTGGTGTGGGGACAGGGGGGAGATGGGTGTGTAGGGCGGGGAAAGGCATGGGCAGGTGGTAGAGGTGATGGGGCCTGGTAGCAGGCCCACCCCTCAGTGCTCCTCGCTGTTGAAGTGGGCCCTCAGCGCATCCCAGATGAGCTGTGCTTGCTGCTGGACCCACTGAGTCTGGGGCAGGATGTTGGGCTGCTCATACTTCACAGCGAGCCACTCAGCCTCGGCCTCCGCGACGCTGGGGACCCTTTCCCCCTGCAGCTCGCAGAGATTGTGCAGGTGGGTCAGGAGGGTATTCCAGCGGGCCTTGAGACGGCCGAAGGCATGCTCGACGATGCTGTGGCACCGGTTGAGCCTCTGATTGAAGAGGTCCCTGCTAACATCCATGCGGCCTGTGTATGGCTTCATCAGCCAGGGGAGCAAGGGGTAGGCGGCATCCCCGAGGATCAGTACTGGCACCTGCACATCCCCGATGGTGATGGTGTGGTCGGGGAAGAAGGTGCCCACCTGCATGTGCCTGTACTGGGCGGAGTTGTGCAGGATCCGTGCATCATGTGCCTTCCCCGGCCAGCCCACATAGATGTTCTGGAAGATTCCACAGTGGTCCACGAGGGCCTGCAGGACCATGGAGTAGTACCCCTGGTGGTTCACATAGTCCCTGGCTTGGTGTTATGGGGCTTGGGTGGGACTGTGGATGGCATCCACAATGCCCCCCACAGTTGGGGAAGCCGAGTCTGGCAAGGCCGGCAAGGAGTTTGTGCAGGTTGCCTGTGGTGACGAGGCGGGCTAGCAGGACCCAGTTCATTGCCCTGCACACCTCCATGAGGACAGTCCCCACAGTGGCCTTCCTGATACCAAATTGCTGGGCCATGGAGCGGTTGGAGTCCAGGGTTGCCACCTTCCACATGGCAATGGCCACTCGCTTGTCTACGGGGAGGGCGGGTCAGAGTTGGGTGTCCATGGGCTGCAGAACCGGGGTGAGCTCACGGACAAGCTCGAGGAAGGTCCACTTGCTCATCCTAAAGCTCTGCAGCCACAGGTCGTCATCCCAGGTGGTGAAGACGATCCGCTTCCACCAGTCGCTGTGGGCCTCACGTGCCCAGAAGTGATGAGGCATGGAGCGCACTGCTGTGAGTGTGGCAGCTTGCTGGGGCAGCAAGGAGAGGGGCAGGCTGTTGTCTTCCTCCGCACTGGCGGGTTGCCAGACAGGCCTGCTCCACAGCCAAAGTAGCCTTACCACTATGTGGCTCACAGTCACTCAGCTGGCTGACAAAGCACAAGAGAAGAGGCTGATCCATGACCTGCTCAGGCTCCAAGTTGCCAGGCATGATGGGAAGGGGCTGAGCCCACTTCCTGCTTTGAAGGCCTGGCTGGGGGAGGGGAGACCATCTCTGCTGCCATGCTGCCACACTTCCCAGGATGCACCCCTCCAACCCCCCTAAGTTGAATGATTTGGGGCTTTTTGCCTGGGAAACTCCATCTTGAAACAACTTCAAGCAAGACCTGGGCCCTGCCTGGTCTCAGTCAGAGACTGGCTGTACAAACATCTGACAGCCAAACACCTTGAGCCTAAACTTCTACTATGAGGTCAGTTTAGGTAGAGAAGAGAAGAAGAGGCTGATCTATGACATGCTCAGGCTCCGAGTTGCCAGACACAATAGGAAGGGGCTGAGCTCACTTCCTGTTTTGAAGGTGTGGCCGAGGGAGGGGAGACTTTCTTTGCTGCCATGCTGCCATACTTCCCACAATGCACCCCTCCAACCCCCCCCAAGTTGACTTAGGTGTCTAGTGTAGACTCTCTATGTTGACTTAATGAGGTCAACTTAAAGTTGACATAATAAAGGTGACTTACTAAAGTCCACTTAACTTTCTAAGTGTAACCATAGCCCTTGATTCCTAAATCCAGGTGGCCAGCTGCCCAGATATTATAAAATATAAATTTCCTACAATAACCACTCCCAGGCTATGTCTACACTTGCACTTTTAAGTCGACTTTAACTAAGTCGACTTAACTAAGTTGACTTAAAGTCGATTTTAACTAAGTCGACTTAGTGTGTCTACACTTAAAATTAAAGTCGGCTAGCGGGACCTTGGGCAGGTCCACGGTGGCAGGGGGGCACCCCCTATGTGCAATGGGGCAAAAGGGGACAGGGACCCTGGCAGGGCAGAGCCCTGTGTGTGATGCTGTCTGGATTTTGGGAAGCATTTATGATATTATTTTCTATGTATATCTCATAAATGCTATAATCCATAGGAACTATGTCATGTTTGGTATCAATAGAAAGGTAGTAATTTGCTGGGAATGATTATATAGTTTATGTCTAGGAATTCTATTTCGATTAGAAGTTAGGAATTTGATGTTATATCCATACTTTAACTTGTGTCATTCTGGAGGAATGCCTTAGACAGGAGGGTGTGAACAACCATTATCTCCTTAATGCTTAGGAATTTTCCAGGTAGAATGGTCCCAGGTAGTACCCTGATGAGCCATTAAGGATATACAGAATACAGCCATTGTGTCCTTAATGGCTCATCAGTTTACTCCCTGGGACCATATCACCTGGCAGATTCCTTAACATTAAGGAGACAATGCCAGGATCCTCCTGTGCTCCCCCCTGGCAGGGAGGGCATTGGTGTAGTCCTGGGTTGCCCTAAATTGACTTAGGGCTACCCCAGGGCTACACTGGCTTAATTCGACTTTAAAAAGTCAAATTAAGCCTTAGGTCAAGTAGAAAGGTGGTTTAATAAAGCCGACTTAATTTTCATTAAGTCGACTTTATTTTGCTTAAGTCGACTTAAGCAAGCTGCTTAAGTCGACTTAAGCAAAGTAGTGTATTTGCAGGGCAAATTAAGTCGACTTAAGCCAAGCTTAAGTTGACTTAATTTACCAGTGTAGACGCAGCCCCAGAGAGTAGTTATCAATGGTTCACAGTCATAACAAGCAGGGTACCGCAGGGATAGGTTCTGAGTCCAGTTCTGTTCAATGATTTAGATCAGGGGTTTTCAACCCCTGGCCCGTGGGCCAAAAGTGATCCATGGGGCTTTTTCAAGTGGCCTGCGCTCCCCTATTGCTGTCAGGGAGCTCAGCTGCGGCTGCCCATCCCTGCCAGGTCCCAGCACGCAGCCGGGAGCCAGGCTCTGGCTGCAAGCTGGCAGCCGGGTCCTAAAGGCAGCCCAGAGCACCACTTACTTCCTGGGGGGGGGGGGGGGGGGGGGGGCAGTTCCTGGCATGGAGCTGGGAGCCAGGCTGTGGCTGCAAGCTGGGATCTGCTTACTGACTCACACGCAGCCTGGAGCTGCAGCGGCTGCTTACTACCTGGTGGTGAGAAGAGGGGGCTGCAGGGAAAGTGAAGCGGGGGAGTAGGCTACTTACTCCCTGGTGCTGGGAGCAGGAGGAGAATCTGTGGCTGTGGCTGTGAGCTTGTCCAGCTCTCTCAGCAACCCTTCACAGGGAAGGAACAGGGACTTGGTAAATTAGAGCCGTTTGTAAATGTAATGGCCTGCATCTGTGAGCAATTTCCAGGGTTTTTTTTTAAACTATATTTAGCACCTGCACCCACCTTGACTGAGCTCTGGGACTCTGTGCTTTTAGATATAGTGTTTGCATAAAGTTTTATGGTTTTTAGATGTAGGTTTTAGATTTGGTGTTTAGATATAAATCAGTCTATGTAAAAATGAGTGTAGCGGCCTCAAAAGACTCAAAGAAATGGAAGTTGGAGGACAGTGGAGCTAGAAATCAACAAGTTAGCTTCTGGTCTTCAGCCACAGAAATTACATTAGACAAGAGTTGCATGAAATGAACTATTTTTAAGAGTTTGATCTTTTTTAAATTGTAATTTTTTTAACTTAAAGCTGTTTTTAATTTTTAATTTTATATTTTCTTTCCAATATATAAATGTTTTTAAATTTTAAATAAATGTTTTAAATTAACAATTACATTTAAATTTAATGAATTAAAGTATTTTAAATTAATTACTTGATCTTAATTGAAATTTAATAAACATTTAATTCAATTTTAATTTAATTTTGAGTAAATAGACTGATGGCCCTTCAGGACTCTAAAAATTATATTTATGGCCCTGAAGGCATAAAGGTTGGGAACCGCTAATTTAGATGATGGCATACAGAGTACACTTATAAAGTTTGCCGATGATACCAAGCTGGTAGGGGTTGCAAGTGCTTTGGAGGATAGGATCACAATTCAAAATGATTGGACAAACTGGTGAAATGGTCTGAGGTTAATAGGATGAAATTCAATAAAGACAAGTGCAAAGAACTCCAGTTAGGAAAGAAAAATCAATTGCACACATACAAAATGGGTAATAACTGCCTAGGAAGGAGTACTGCAGAAAGGGATCTGAGTGTCATAGTGGACCACAAGCTAAATATGAGTCAACAGTGTAACCATGTTGCAAAAAAAGCGAATACCATTCTGGGATGTATTAAAAAGAGTATTGTAAGTAAGACATGAGAAGTAATTCTTCTGCTCTACTCCACCCTGATTAGGCCTCAACTGGAGTATTGTGTCCAGTTCTGGGCACCTCATTTCAGGAAAGATGTGGAGAAATTGGAGAAAATCCAGAGAAGATCAATATGAATGATTAAAGGTCTGGAACACTTGACTTATGAGGGAAGATTGAAAGAGCTGGGTTTGTTTAGTCTGGAAAAGAGGAGACTGAGAGGGGACACAATAACAGTTTTCAAGTATCTAAAAGGTTGTTACGAGGAGGAGGGAGAAAAATTGTTCTCCTTGACCGCTGATGATAGGACAAGAAGCAATGGGCTTAAATTACGGCAAGGGAGGTTTAGGTTGGATATTAGGAAGAAATTCCTAATTGTCTGGGTGATTAACCAATAGAATAAGTTGCCTAGGCAGGTTGTGGAATCTCCATAATTGGGAAGATTTTAAGAGCAGGTTAGACAAGCACCTGTCAGGAATGGTTCAGAGGGCACTTGGTCCTGCCATGAGTGCAGGAGACTGGACTCGATAACATCTCATGATCCCTTTCAGTTTCTATGATTCTGTGATTTAGCAGAAGAGTGCCTAAGCATTAGGACTGCAACCCCCAGCCTACGTCTCCTTGTGAATCCCCCCTTTATTTTAGTTCAAACAAGGTCTTAGAATGAAAGCCCCTTGTTCAAGGACTATGCCTATGCCCATGCTAAAACTTACTACAGCTACCGGAGGGCTTCTGCTATCAGCATAGGTAATCTACCTTCCCGAGAAGCAGACAAATTCTTCTATCAACCGAGCATTGGCTACACTGAGGATTAGGTCAGTTTAACGACATCTCTAGGAAAGTGGGTTTTTCACACATAGCTATGCCAATGCCAGTTTTCACTGTAAGCCAGCCAGGTATCTTACTATATTTTTCTACTATGCAGAGCACACTCTTAGTGCTCAGCAAATAATTCAATTGCACTTTATTACAGTATAATATATGACTTTGAGAATGGCAAATGAAAATTTGTATTATTCTAATTTTAATAACCAAATTAGGCATTAAAAAATTATCACTTTCAGCAGAAAGTATTGAGTTCCCAGAAAGACCTAAGATTCAGATGTCATAATTAACACCAAGCCAATTTGTTTGCTCATGTCCTTTTAGAATTTACAACCTATCATTAGCTGTATATCAATGTGAACAGAAATGGCTGGGGGAGATGTAAGAGATAGCTAACGGAACAATGTCAGGAGTCCAAAGTTATTGTTTTTCTTCTGACTGAGTACTAGAAAGGGATTTTCCAAATTGTTTGGCAAAAACACGACTAGGCTACCTGATGGAATTTCAGACCAATATTGTTGAGGCCCATTATAAAACCCTGCCTTCATCTAAGGTCATTCCAAAACATTTGCCCTCTTCTGCTATGTACCTAGACAGGAAATGTTTTTCTCCTTTTAAAATGAGCAATACAAGGATATTGTGGAGCGTGCATGTAGTGCAATATGCTATCAGCGCCCTCCAGATGTTTACGATAGCCATTTTCAGTCTGACCTGAGACATCAAGTTCTATCGAATTTTCATTGTTCTGGCAAACTCTTCTCTGTGTGACAAAATAAACACTTCCTGTACGGCTTCAGAGGATTACTTTTCTCTGCCTTATCTTGCAGTTTCACACAACTGGTGAAAAGAAATACAATTTGACAGCTTCCACACTGCACATTTTTAATTGATTACCTTGCAGTTTTATTCTTCCCATATAGTTTGTTTCACTTCTAGAGAGGTAAGAAAGTGCTTCTCTTTTTCTTGCTTTGTGAATGGATGTGGCCTATGTCCAAGGTCACTTGAAAACAATAAACCCTCAATTACTATCATTCTTAAGGTCCTAGTCTATTAAAAAAAAGCATTGTGTTGCTGCAGGCAATGGATAGGGTACGGATTACAGCATGCCAGAGGTAATGAGGAATGTAAGATTATTTGAAGAAGATTCTTTCCAATCACAGTGGGCTCCTATACTGAAATATTGTGTTATGAATGTAATAGGCTATGACTACACTTGAAAAGTTAGGTCGACTTTATGAAGTCGCCTTAATAAGGTCGACTTTAAGTTGACTTAAAGTGAACCTTATTAAGTCAATTTAAACAAAAGTCGACTGAACTTTTCAAGTGTAGATGTGGCCCCTTTTTGGCCTTATTAAGTTGACTTAACATTTTAAGTTGACTTAAAAAGGTCCAACTAGGCACTACTCCGTGTCTCCACTGGCTTAATTCGGCTTAATAAAGTCGACTTAAGGGCTAGTTCGAATTAAAACGAGGTGTTATTAATTCGAACTAACTTTTCCTTAATTTGACTTAAGGAGCAGCTTAAGTCGAATTAAGGAAAGCCCAGTGTAGGCGCGGAGTATTTTAAGTCGACTTAAGCCTACTTAAGTCGACTTAATTTCTAAGTGAAGACGCACCCACATAGATTTCTAATGAATAAACTTATGTGTCCTGAAGGACCAAATTCTGTAACCACAAATGTCTATTTATTATTTACCTCTGAAATGGGGGAAATAATAGATCCCTACCTCACAAAGGTGTAGTAAAGATAAATATATTACAGTAATGGGGGCCATGTAACCACTTAAAATATATAAATGAAATTGTCCAATTAAAATTGTTGGCAACTAAATTGGATTATTTATTGTGAGAGGGCTTGTTCTATGCACAAGAAAAATGTACTGTATGGAATTGCAAGAAATTTTGCGATTATTTCCATCCACTTTTTGTGGTGAACCTTTGAGTTGTGTTGTGGAGATGAATGACTCACTGAATCTGGTTTCTAGCAACTTTAAGTTTTTCAGAACAGATAGTGTCAACTAATGGATGTGTTGCTAATTTATGCTGGAAAAGTAAGGCTGTTTGCATAAAGTGCAAGTGAAGAATGTGGTTGTCAGGCATCAGGCGGTAACCACACAGAAGAAAAAATACTAGACAGCACTGGCAGATATAGTGATCATTAGTATTTGTTTTTGGTAACCAGTGGTTTAAGTGATAGTCATACACAAAGGAAGGAACAGTTCCTACCACAAGGAACTTATATCTATTCCCCCCCAATAAACATCCCTTCTCACACTGGAATTAATTGAGCCAAATAACTGGTTAAGAAATATAGTTAACATTATTAAATAGATTATTCTCGTTTATTTCCATTGTTCCTTTTAAACTGGAAGTTTCAGTTAGGAGTCCTTTCCAAATCTTTTGGTACATTGAAGTAGAGAAGTCCTGTGCCTTAGTTTGGACTGACAAATATGAAAACCTACATTTTCCCCAGTGCTAGAGTCAGGAGAATGCAATCTGGAAATGTTTACACTTATTCAAACGTTGTGATCATTGAAATATTCCAAGTGAACTAGAACAATAGCCAAATCCACAGCATAATCATTGTGTTCTGAAGCCACTGTATAAAGAATTTGAAGGTGCATGGCCAAATGGCCATATAGTAGTAGTTAACATTGACTTGGATTCTGAAACCCTGACTTACATTGAATAGCACTTCCCAAACCGCTAACATTTCAACTGGAGAAATTATTCTTCATTTCCTTCCCCTAAACATCTGACATGCAGTATTGCTGGTGCAAAATGACTACCATCGTCTACTGCAGAGATGACTCTATTTCAGGGAGCAAGTGATTCCTAGAAATGGGATGCAGCTTAATCTTTGTGAGTCTGGGATGCTTTGGGTTCACCCAGTCCCGTAAGGAACTGTGTCACCCTTCACCTTATAACCCTGGATGCTACTGTACTGAGATAATTAACAAAGAACAGCTATTTAAGAGATACCAAGTAGAGGGGACTCAGATAAACAAACAAACAAAAAGTAAAAATATGAAGACTAAAACCTAACCTACAGCCTTTTGCTCAAAGTAATTTTCTCATCACAATTCTTCCAGTGTAGCTTTCCTGTTCTTAGACAGGTTCTAACATAGAGCTCAAAGCACTTGGTTTCTTTGTCTCTTCAGGTGAAAGATGCCAGGTTCCAGCTCATGGCAAGGTTCTTAGGTCTCACTGAACACTGACAAATGCATAGGTGGAAACCAGTCTGGCTCACCTGTGTTTAGTACTGTTAAGACAGGTATTTGCCTTGCATCAATGACTATGGTGTTTATACTTCCTGAAATACTTGAAAACTGCTGCATACACTTAAAATCTCTATATCCCACAAGTAACACGTCTTTGTTCTGTAACTATAAAGTGTTTGTTCTGAAATTATGCAACTGACCACACAAGGAAAAAAATCTTCAACCTAGGCAATATGTTGGATTCCTATAGAATGTAGGGAGATATCTTCTGCCCATCAGGAAGGACAACTGAATCCAAATGTGCCATTATGGAACAGACTTTTTTGATTGCTTCTCCCATAGCCCTGAAGAGAGTATGTTCCCAAACTCTCATTCCATCATGGCTTTGACCTCTTGGGGAAGGGAATAAAAATGCCTATTAAAGAGAATTTAGGATTCCTTTGCTATTTGGACTCTGAGGGGGTCAAGGATTTCTCAGCATAAGTATGGAGTCCCCAGTGTTTTCACTTCAGTTAGTTCTAAAAGGCATATAAAGTTAGCTTATTATAGATGTTTCCATTATCATTTAGAATTTAAGGCTATGTCTACACTTGCAAGTTAGGTCAATTTAAGGAGGCTTAAGTCGACCTAACTTAGTCCCTGTCCACACCAGGCTTTCATTAAGTCAATTTAAGAAATTCCTTAAGTCGACTTAATGAAAGCTTAGGTCACATAATAAGAACCTCTGGTTAGGTTGACCTACCCTTAAGTCGATTCCTTAGGACGACCTAACCACAGTGTGGACGCTTAAGTCCACTTTCTTAGGTCGAATTAAGGGCAGTTAGGTCAATTTACTAAGACCCTGTTCAGGGAAACCACTTTGTTAAGTTGACCTAATAAGGTTGACTTTAGGTCGACTTAAAGACAACCTTATTAGGTTGACTTAACAAAGTCGACCTAACTTTTTGTAGTGTAGACATAGCCTAAGACTGTAACTCATTTGTGTGTCTATGTAACCTGCTTTAAGCTTGTAAATTACTAAAAATTCTTTTTCCTATTTAATGAACCTTTATTTAGTTTGTTACAGGATTGGCTAGAGGTATCTTTTGTGAGAGATCTAAGTTGCAAATTTACATGGGGTAACTGGCTGGTCCTTTGGGACAGGGAATAACTGTAATATTTTGTGATCTTTCGAGTCACAGAGTCAAGCTGCCTGGGTGACAAGATAGATCAGAATGCCAAGAGGACTATCTGTGATTCTATGTTAAGGTTATATAGTGTATGAGGAGTTTACGCTTGTTACTTGGTTGGAGAAATCTAAGGCCTGTTCTATACTTACCAGCAAATTTGGTGGCAGTTGACAGGAGTAAGCTACACAGAGTAGTTTACATAACTTATGTCGACTTTCTAAATTTTCTTCTGGTCACCAACTCCACTACACTGCACCAATGGGAAATGCATACACATCAATGAAGCATTAATCTTTTTTTTCAGGGGTGGTTTTATTAGATCAACTTCCAGATTGATTGAGCAGATCTTCACTTCTGGTCAATTGAGCTGGATAAATTGATCTGATGTCAGCAAGTTTGCCACTGTCAATGTAGATATAGCCTAAGTATAGAACTCAGAACTGAACTCACAACCAGTTTGGGATTTGTGCCCTATTTCTTACCAGTTGGCCCTGAGATTGGTATTCTCATTTTTTATTCACTCCAGACAGTGTGACAATACCAAAATGCTTCTAAGTCCACCAGGAAGCCTACATATGTTAATTTTTGAAGTCTCTCCCTTGAGATCATTAAATGGCTCTCTCTCCCTCCTGGTAGTTTGATGACTTTATTTTTTATATAAATGTACTTTCATTGTCTCCATTTCCTCAATTTATGTTGGAGACACATTCAAGCATGCAGAATCTTATTCCTTTGTCTAGGGGGAAGGGTGCCTTAAGCTCTACATGCCAAACATATAATTTTTCAAACATCACCCATACTTCCATTACACAATAATACAATGACCAGCATGTTGCCAGTTTGCATATGATACCTTATATGACATCATTTAGATACAGAGTATGACAACAGTGCGTAGGGGTATGTTTGGCTGATCAAGTTAGGTAAGGCTCATTGCTAGGTAACAGGGATTCACTTACCCCCTGGCATTTGGATGTTTTTATGGTCACATAGCTATCATGATGAAGGAACTTATTCATATAAAGTTATTACTTTAGTGAATGCTATGGATACACTTCTTAAATCCTTATTTTTAAAACTTTAATGAATCATTAGTGTGTTGGTGTTTTAACATGAAATATCGTTGATGACTTTTAATGAAGGCAAACACAGGGGAAAATACATTATGAGCATGTAAGAAAGAGAGGCCATTAATCCAACATGACATACTTAATTACACCAATCATGCTTTTTCTCAGTGTGAAGTACAAAAAAAAAAAAAGCCTATGCAGTTAGTCCTATATTTCTAAATGGAAATGTTGGTGCCCTTAGTTTAAAAAAACAAACAAACCAAAAAACCAAAAACCAGTGACAGTTTGAAATAAGTATCTCCAATATACATTTAATTTAGATTTAAAAGAACCATTATTCTTAGCTAATTGAATGCCATTTCAGTATTAAAAACAGATTTTCTAGATTTAAAAATATGTCCCCTTACATAAGTATTAATTTTCAATAAACATGCTTTTAATATTCAGCTGGCATGCTTTAAACATGTAACAGCTATCCCATTAGAGTTAATAAGGATGCATATTTGTACAATGCTTACTTTAAAGAGTTGCCATAATATTCAGATCTGTCCAACCGTCTTTTCCAGCTAAAGAAAAGAGAACGATTATTACAGCGTAAGTCATGGAAGAATTATTTTAGAATATGACACTTAGATTTTAAAATCACATTGTTTCTTTAAAGGTTATGTTCCACTTAGAGAAGCATGAAATATTGAAACAACAGCTCAGATGATGCTCCTCCTTAATCCTCTTCATAGGTCTGAATATTGAACTCTATGATGGCTTTTTTATTGTTATATCTTACTTTTTCCAGGTGTCCTTATCTAGTACCTTATCTAGGGGTTTGATCCTGCACCTGTTGAAATCAATTAGAACAGCAGTTCTCAAACTGTGGGTTGTGGTCCCAAAGTGGATTCCAACTCTTTTTGATGGCGTCACCAGGGCAGAAAGCCATAGGCGGGAGCTGCTTGTATAGCAGGGAGCTGACGCCCCAGCCCAGAATGCCACAGGTGACAGGGAAATGAAACCCAAGTCCCAACTGGAGCTGAAGCCCTGAGCCCCACACCCCACACCTCAAGTCCCACAACTCAAGAAGGGATGAAGCCTTGAGTGGGACTGACGCCCAGAGCCTATGACCTGAGTCTCGAATGCAGTTGGGATGAAGCCCTCTTCCCTAAGCAGGGCTGAAGCTCTGACCCCCATGGAGCTGAAGGTGGGGAGTCACAATTTTTTCTAATGGAGGAGTGATGATTTTTTTAAAGTCCAAATGGGGACACCAACACAAAAAGTTTGAGAAACTCTGCCTTAGAGGTAAAGAGAATTTTCACTACAAAAATTGAAGCGAAGGAAGATTAATTTAGCCTAAGGTTACCCATCAAACTTGATACTTTGGTTCTCTGGTGCCTGGTCTATCCTTAAAAGTTAGGTCACTATAGCTATGAAACTCAGGGTGTGAAAAATCCATGCCTCTTGAGACTTGTAGCTATGGCAACCTAACCCTCTGTGCAGGATTGACTAGGTCAATGCTCAGAGAGGTAGTTACCTACAGCGACGGAAAAACCCCTTCTATCCCCAAAGCACTTTCTATCGCTATAACACTATGGGTGCGTCTACACTTGTAAATTTACTCTGTGTCTACACAACACTTTCCTTAAGTCAACTTAAGCAGCTGCTTAAGTCGACTTAATTTTAATTTTTCCTAGCCCCTAGAAGTCGACCTAGGCATCTAGCATGGATGCTCTAGGTCGATTTTGTAGGGTGCCCTCAAAGTCAACTTAAAATTTAAGTGTGGACATGCTAAGTCGACTTAAATTAACAAGTGTAGACATAGCCTATGGCACTAGTGCAGTATACCTGCAGCGTGATAGCTGTAGCACCCATAGTGTGGACATGGCCTAAGGTTCTATACCCCTCTACACAGAGATGGGTGGAAAATTATAAATATGATATGCTGGTAACAGGAAGGCTTAAGGCACCCAGACCTAGATGACAGAATGTCGCAGCAGTGGTACCAATGTTGTTGTTCCTATTTAGGGTGAGGATTCTGTTTAAGGGTTCTATAAGCTACTTGACTCATCCTTTCCTGTGTTTAAGGACAGAGCTGATTAGAAGCAGTTAAGTCCTTGTCTCTTCTCAATGACTGTTAGAGCTGAAATTAATTCTAAGCTAGTCTAGGGGGCTAAGCTGTAGATAGGGTGTGAAGACAGGTTTCTGATGAAAGACAATGCAGAGGAGGCAGTGGCAATAAGGTTCCCATAAATGTAGGTAACACACTAAGGGTATGTCCACACTGGAGCCTTAGGTTGACTTAAGGAAGGTTAAATTGACCTACAGACTGCTGCGTCCACACTGGGCTTTTATTAAGTTGACTTAAGCGCTTCCTTAAGTCAACTTAATAATACCACCTTTGAAGGTCGACTTCACGCTTATGTCCACCTTATTAAGTTGACTTAAGCCAGTGTAGACAGGGAAAGCCCTTAAGTCAACCTAACTGGGCTCCAGGCTCCGGTGCAATGTGGGACAGCTACCCACAATGCACCACTCCTCCGTCGACCTAGCACCTGCTAGTGTGGAAGCTGGCAGTTAACTGGAGTGTCCGTTGTGGACTTTCTAAGTCGACTTAACAAGGTCAACTTTAAGTCAACCTAAAGTTGACCGTGTTAAAATGACTTAACAGAGCCTCCAGTGTAGACATACCCTAAGGGCGCGTCTGCATTGGCACCTTAAGTCATCTTAAGGATGCTTAAGTCGACCTACAGAATGATGCGTCCACACTTGGCTCTTGTTAAGTCGATTTAAGCGCTTCCTTAAGTCGACTTAAAAACACCACCTCTGAAGGTCAACTTAACGCTTAAGTCGACCTTATTAAGTTGACTTAAGTCAACTTAAAGCCAGTGTAGATGGGTATGTCTACACTACAGGCTCTGTTAAATTGACTTAACAAGGTCAACTTAAGTTGACTTTAAGCGTAGACGCTCCGTTAAGTCGATTTAACAAGGTCGACTTTAAGTCAACTTAAGGTCGACCTTGTTAAGTTGACCAGACAGAGTTGATTTAACTTAACAAGTGTAGACATAGCCTAAGAGCTGAAATCACTAAGAACTGGGTTAAATAGTGGCACCTCAGAACATGGAAACACTGCTAAAGGCAGGGTGGTTAGAGAAGCAGAAGCAGCACGATTAAAGGTGCCCCCTTACCCAGCAAATCGTAGAACTGTGGTTACTACACTAGTAGCTGAGCTAGGTGACTATAGCACTGTAGAAATGGAACAAACCAAGAACACGGCAGAGGCAATAGCAGTGGGCAGGGGCAACATAGCAACAGCAGTGGAGGCATCATTCCCCCCTCTCCCCCCAACACCTCCAGACTTAAGCTGGCTGAGGACTCCAATTCATGCTCTACAGATTCTTCCACATATGTGATAGGTGGTTGCTTGGAGAGAACAGCTGCTGGCCAAGATGCTGTACACTTTCCTTCCTCTGCTGTTTCTCAGCCTCTTGAGCAAGGCAATTCTCTTCAATATGGTGTGGTTTGATGCCGTTGCAGTGTATTGCAAGCCAGCTCTTCTCAATTAATAGGATCAATGCTTCCCTACTTAAGATGTACTTTCAGGATATCCTTGTAGCGTTTCTTCTGAACCCCTTCAGTCCTCTTACCATGACTATGTTGAGAAAAGAGGACTTGCTTCAGATGATTAGTATCAGCCATCCACACCCTGTGACCAGCCCAACAAATACGATGTTTTAGAATCTTCACCTCAACTCTGGTGATGTTGGTTGCAGAGAGAACGCTGGCACTGCTGTGATGGACTTCCCATCTGATATGGAGAATCTTCTTAAGGCAGTACTATTGGTACCATATCAGTTGGCTTCAATATGTCACCCATCTCTCACACACATGAAGAGTGGGGATGACTACTGCATTGAAGCCAGGATCTTAGTTTTGGTCCACAGAACTCTGTCAATAAAGATAGACAATGCTATGACACAACTTTCCAAAGGATGAGCTGGCACAATGGATCTTGTGTTCAATCTCCACATCAAGATTGGCTGTTTGGTAGAGCGGTTACCAAGATAAGGGAAATGCTCGAGATTGTCCAGGGTTCTACCAATAATGATAATTTGTGGGAAAATGGGGACAACTTGTGCTGGGGCAAGTTAAATCCCAATTCCAAAGGAAAGGGTTTATGAATAAGAATCAGTAAAATAGATGGAGAAAAGTAATTCCCAGACACTGACTTGCCCCCTTTCTTAAAAATAAGGAAATTTCATCTGCCCTGTACAATATCTATACTGTGACACTTTTTAAGTGGCAAATTATAGGGACAAATTATAGTCCACTGGTTTTTCACACCACAATGTGGGAAATGGAAGCAAAGGACAATGCCCCAAGATAGTTCAAGGTTGATGTTTTATTTTTGTTTGACTACTTTGAGACATTGTTGCTGTGTTTTCTCAAATTATTGTTGTGTGCCCTTAACCGTTAACAAAACATTTCCTTTCATTATACATAGACACGGTGCCTGTGAGTGGGGAAATATTGTTTATTAGAGAGGCCTATGGAGGTATTTGGGTTTCCAGGTTTGAGGGTGGGGACTCAGGCTAATTTTGTTTGTAATGTTAAGAGGAAGCCTTGTGTATTGAACCTGTCTTTTTCTGATGCTGACACCACCTGGCATTACCTTCTGTATGAAGGCAAACCCTTCCCATCCACAGTGAAAAGAGCTGGAAAAACATGGTGAAGGAAACTATTGCAGAATTCTCCTCTCTGGATCCTTCCCATGGATTTTTCTTCAGGAAGGCCCACCTGTCCCCATATAATGAATATGAAACAAAGGGATCTAGCAATTGAAGTTACAGTATTTATACACAGATTGTCCTGTGCTTTACTGAAAAACACACACTGACCAAAATAGCTTAGTCCTGAGAACCTTCAGACTGCCTGTTACTTTCCAGGCCATTTTCATAATCAGGATCCCTAAGCAAATCAGCAGGCTGGTTGTATGCAAGTGCACTGCAGACCGGTGTGAAGGCCCAGAAGTGAAATGCTAATTCTCTGTCTACTGACCTACTTTACACAGTTCGCAAAAGTATGTTTCTTATTAGGCTCGTTCTGCTGCAGTGAAAAACTGGTTTAACTGATTTTAATTTTTGTGTGCAGCTCTTTGTAGGAAGCCAGGGAACAGTCCTTCCTCATGTGAATGTTTGCCTTACTACACTGACCTCTAAGTGTTGGCTTTCTCTTTTGGTGGAACCTGGGAAGGCTGTTTTTAAAATGTAAACATCTCATTTCATCTCAGAAAAGCAGAAATACAGTCATGAACAAGGGTGATTTAATGAAATTAATGATTGGTAAATTTCGACCCAATACAAAGACAAAGCAGTTCACAGAGCATATAGGGTGATCTACACTGGCAACTTAGGTCAACTTAAGGATGCTTAAGTCAACCTACACAAAGCCGTTTCCATACTGGGCTTTAATTAAGTCAACTTAAGCGCTTCCTTAAGTCAACTTAATAACAGCTTAAGTCGACTTAATAATACCACCTCTGAAGGTCGACTTAAGCCTTAAGTCGACTTCTTAAGTTGACTTAAAGCCAGTGTGGACAGCTATGTCTGCTGTTAAGTCAACTTAACAAGGTTGACTTAACTTTACAAGTGTAGACATAGCCATAGTCTGTTCATAGGGGGTCATCAAGTTAAATATGGTGACTGGCTTTCAAAAAACACTGAATAAATTTATGACTATTAATAGCTACTGAAGTTATATGTACTGAGGTAGGGATAACAAAAACTCATGCTTCAGGGCACAAGCTGATTGCCATAGGAAACAGGAAGGCATTTTCCCCTCATGATAGCATTTCACAATTGTCTAGCATTACACATGTTTTTCACCTTTCTGTGAACACAGTTAGTGGCCTCTGTTGGAGACAGGATGCTGGATATGATAGACCAATGGTTTGAGCCAGTGTAACAAATCATGTTTCTGTGTCTTCAAATAGCTGTTTGGTAAATTAAGGATTTTGAATCCTAGATAAATGACAAGTTCCAGGGGGGTGGCCATATTATTTTAGTTCAGCAAAACAAACAAGGTGTCCCCTGGCACTTTTAAAGACTAACAAACTCATTTATCACGTGAACTTTTGCGGGTGTAATCCAACTTCATCAGATGCATGAAATGGAAGGTATAGCATGTCAAGTGAATTAATACAGAGAATGGTAAGTCACAAGGTCAGTTCAGTCTTTTTCAGCAAACCCACAAGTTCTTTTGATTCAAACAGAATGCAAAAATAGATAAGAAACTGAGACTGTTAAGAGGGGAAAATCACCTTTGATAATGGGTGAGCCAGCCCAAATCTCTATTCAGACTAATGTAGTTGTATCAAATTTGCCTATGAATTCCAACTCTTCAGTTTCACATTGGAGTCTTGTTTTAAAGTGTTTCTGTTGAATCGCTGTAACTGTTATGTCTTTCAAAGAACGTGCAGGGAGGTTGAATTGTTCCTCTATTGGTTTTTGAATGTTGTTATTTCTGATGTCAGATTTGTGTCCATTTATTCTTCTGCGCAGAGACTGTCCTGTTTGTCCAATATATAAGATGAGTGGGTGGGTGGGGGATTTCTGGCACATGATGTCATAAATCACATTGGTGGATGAGCAGGTGACTGAGCTCTTGATGGAGCAGCTTGATTGACTAGGTCCTGTGATGGTGTCTTTTGTGCAACTATGTGGGCAAAGTTGGCAACATGGTTTATTTCAGGGATATGTGCCTGCTTTAATGTTTTTGTTGTTAGGTCTGTAGTTGCTGGTGAGTATCTGTTTAAGGTTGGAAGACTCTCTGTAAGCAAGGAGAGGTCAGCCATCCAGTGCCTGAGCGAGTGAGGGATTGTCTTCTAGAATAGGCTGTAGGCCTTTGATGATGTGCTGTAGAGATTTGATATGGGGGTTGTAGGTGATGACCAGTGGCGTTTGTTGTTTTCTTTCTGTGACTTCTCATGTAGTAGTTGACTTCTGGGTAAAACCCAGAAAACCCCAGACATCCCATCATCATAGGCATAGGCAGTTTTACAGCGGGCATATCTGGCTATGTAGACTCTCTCCTCAGACCCTATGTTATCAACACTCCTAGCAATCTTTGAGACATCATGGACTTCCTGAGAAAAATCCAATCAATTATGGACGTAGAAGCTCTGTACACCAACATTCCACACAAAGACGGATTACAAGCCATTAGGAGAACTATCCCAGATAATGTCATGGCACACCTCGTAACTGAACTTAGTGACTTTATACTTACCCACGATCATTTCAGATTTGAAGATAATTTATATCTTCAAGTCAGCGGCACTGCTATGGATACCCACATGGCCTCACGATATGCCAATATTTTTATGGCTGACTTAGAACAATGCTTCCTCTAGTCTTGTCCCCAAGTACTACTCCTCTATTTATGCTACTTTGATGATATCTTAATCTTCTGGACCCCTGGAAAGGATGCCAGTGAAGATTTCCAGAGATTTCAACAATTTCTACTCCACGATCAACCTTAGCCTGAAACACTCCACACAGGAGATCCACTTTCTGGACACTACAGTACAAATTAGTGAGGGACACATAAACACCACCCTATACCGAAAACATACAGACCACTATAGTTACCTACACCCCTTGAACATCCATCCAGGACCCACCACTTCATCTATTATCTACAGCCAAGCCCTAAGGTATAACCGCTTTTGCTCTCATCCATCAGACAAAGACAAACACCTTCAAGATCGCTATCAAAAACAAACAGAGTCCTGTGGCACTTTTAAAGACTAACAGATTTATTTATCGCATGACCTTTCATGGGAGAAAATCCCACTTCATCTGTTAGTCTTTAAAAGTGCCACAGGACTCTGTTTGTTTTTCTACAATAGACTAACACGACTACCCCTTTAGGATCGCTATCAAGCATTCTTAAAACTACAGTACTCACCTGGGGAAGTGAAGAAACAGATTGCCTGAGCTAGAAGGGTACCCGGAAAGCAATTACTACAGAAAATCCCCAAAAGAAAACAACAGAAGAGAGGGGCATGAACAGGAGTAAGAGGGGGTGTGATCTAAAAAGTTTGGGGACCACTGAGTTAAACAGTAAGACTGCTGAAAAGCATCTGGGGGTTATACTGGATCACAAACTGAATATTAGCCAATAATATGATTCAGTTGCAAAAAAGGCAAATATGCATTCTGGGGTGTATTTAACAGGAGATTTATGTAGTAAGATTAGGAAGGTAATTGTCCCACTCTAATTTGCACTGGTGAAGCCTCAGCTGGAGTAGTGTGTCCAATTTTGGATGCTACACTTTAAGAAAGATGTAGACAAATTGGAGAGATTCTGGAGAAAAGCAATTAAAATGATACAAGATTTAGAAAATCTGTACTATGAAGGAAGATTTTTTTAAAAGAACACCTGGCATGTTTAGTCTTGAGAAAAGAGACTGAGAGGAAGGGACCTGATAACAATCTTCAAATATGTTAAAGGCTGTTCTAAACAGGATGGTGATCCATTGGTCTCCATGACCATTGAAGATAGGATGAGAAACAATGGGTTTAATCTGCAGCAAAGGAAATGCAAGTTATAAGGCTTTGTCTACACTTGTTAATTTAAGTCGATTTAGCATGTCCCCACTCAAAAATTAAGTCGACTTAAAGGACACTGGACTCCTAAGTGGACTTGTAAGGGCTAGGTGGACCTGAGATAGGTCCACAGTGGCAGGGGGGCACCCTTGCCAAGAGCCAGGGGGCTCAGCATTTGCCCCATTGTACCTGGGTACAATGGGGGCTGAGCCGGAGAGGGACACTGGCAGGGAATAGGAGCAGGGTGGGCAGCATCTTAAATCGATTTAAGGAAAATGTAGTGTGGACACAGATTAAATTAAGTTGACTTAAGCAAGCTTAAATCGACTTAATTTGTAAGTGTAGATGCACCCTAAGTTAGGAAAATTCTTCAAGTACCTGTCAGGGATGGTCAGGTATACTTGGTCCTGCCCAGTGCAGACTGATGGACAAGATAAACTCTGAGGGTGCGTCTACAATCCCAAATTAAGTCGATTTAAGGAGGCTTAAATTGACTTAAAATACTCTGCTTCTACACTGGGCTTTCCTTCAGTCGACTTAAGTTGCTTTTTAAATTGAATTAAGAAAAAGTTATTTCGAATTAATAACACCTCCTTTTAATTCAAACTGGTGCTTAAATTGACTTTATTAAGTTGACTGAAGCCAGTGGAGATGGGGATTAGCGCCTTGCTGGAGCTTATTAAGTCAATTTAAAATGTTAAGTTGACTTAATAAGGTCAAAAAGGGGCCACGTCTACACTTGAAAGTTAAGTTGACGTTTGTTAAGTCGACTTAATGAGGTCCACTTTAAGTCGATTTAAAGTTGACTTTATTAAGTCGACTTCATAATGTCAACCTAACTTTTCAAGTGTAGACATAGCCTGAGATCCCTTCCAGCCTTGTATTTTTATGATTTAGTACTACACATTATACCTTACACCTGGAATCTCACATGGTTTTCAGCAAGCCATTTCCCAAGTTTTTCCTCAAGTTACCACCACTCTGTATCCTATGGTCTGTTCACCTCTCTTGAATCTTTTAACTTACAGTATGAGACATAGAGATTGGTAGAGTCCTGTGGCACTTAGAAAAACAGAACAAGGGGGTATGGAATAAGGGAAATCATGTGCGCAACCAGTTTGGCCATCTGAAGCAAGCACATTGTGCTAACAGTTTTATGAAGACTATTGTAAATTGACCCCTTTGATTAGTTACCAGTAGGACTGAACAAATAATTTGCAAAGAGTATTGATCAGATTAATTTAGCTTCTTTTTCTGCTTGCATTTTCTTGTTGAAGCACTTCGGATCAGATGCAAATACAATGGTGCAGCCTGTCCAAAAAAAAAAAAAAAAAAAAGCCCTGAATAGTGGACAGCATGGGGGAAAGGTTGGTCTCACTCTGGCATAATCCATTCCAAACACCTCCTAGAGTCCACACTGTCCCCAGAGTGGGCCAGTGCCTTATAAACACAATGGGTACGTCCACACTGGAGCTTAGGTCAACTTAAGGATGGTTAAGTCAACCTACAGACCGTCCCGTCCACATTGAGCGCTTATTAAGTATGACTTAAGCGCTTCCTTAAGTTGACTTAATAGCACCACCTCTGAAGGTCGACTTAATGCTTAAATTGACTTTATTAAATTGACTTAATCCAGTGTAGATGGGGAGTGCCCTTAACTTGACCTAATTGGCCTCCAGGCCCCCTCCCAGGGCTACCAATAATGCACCACTCCTCCGTCGACCTAGCACCTGCCAGTAGACTCTCTAAGTCGACTTAACAGAGCCTCCAGTGTAGACATACCCATGTGGCTTTAAGGGATGATCTTGGTAAGGGATTTTTTAAGATGCTTAATAAAAACATTATAAAAACTAAGCTAACAAACAGGAAACAAGGGAATTTAGATAGGTTTCTGTATTATTAAGCCTAAATTCCAGTTATATGACCAAGAGAAAAACAGTGATCAGAAAAGAAGGAGCAGCTAAGTAAACTGGTGAAATGTAATATTGCCTATGACTGAATTGTTATATGTGTTGCACAACTATTCAGGCCTTTACAAAGGTTTATGCTATCTTTATTTTGCACTCTTTTAGCTCTCCACATGGTTATACGCATAAGCACAGTCACTAGGGCTGTGCACAAAGATAGCTTTAAATACTCACTGCTGGATTTTTCGTTTTTGTTTTAATGAATACCAGCATTTATCTCTGCAGTACTTCACCTCACCTAGCCTTGAAAACTGAGGCCAGGGATTCGTTGGTTTGTCATCTCAAAAGACTTGTCACAAAGAATTACATAGTCACAGAGGCAACATCTTCATTACAATTCTCCTAACAGCTACCGAGCACTTACATAAGCAGCTTTTCCCTGTTTCTTGATATTCTGATGTAGTATTGTGACTGTTCTGGGGACAAACCTCTTTGTACACTCACATCCAGATTTTATTAGCATCTGGTGTGAAAACATCTTGGACCCAATATTCACTTTCTGAACATTCAAGGGAAACTTGTCATTTCATTACCACTGAGTTCTAGATCTGAAACACACCCTTCTGAGACATGTATATAGCTGCCAAGAAGTCTGTAAGGGTTTTTGTTCTGAGTCATATTACTCTTATTAAATATATGTACTCAGAGCACAATGAAAAAACATGTAATTGTTTTTAAATACGTTCTCAGGAGTCTACAGCTGAGTGGATGAAATAAACTTTTTTGGGGTCCATAAGATCCAATCACATAACTAGGCAAACATGGAAATACTCTGGTACTCACAAAGACAAAGCTCAAGTTCAGAGCCATGCTGTTTGAGATACTAGTATCTGAGCAGAGACTACCACATTACTGGTATCTCCCTCTATTTGGAAATATTGTCCTTTCTTGATAGCATATACTACCCCTGGGGAAGCTTATACAACTTATTTGGAGCAATCAAATACTCCAAAGTACAAAGAGTACAAAGAGATGTGGTAAAACTTCTTAGCATTTGCAGGGTTTGATGAGAGTAGGGGGATAGCTAAGTAAACGTATAGGATGGGATACACACAAAAGAAGAAAAATCGGCTACAGTTCACAATAGTTAAGATAGGCCCAAATCAAAAAGAAGTCAAATGTCATTTTCAGGGAAAAGGGGGAAAGATGAAAACAGTTTTAAAAAACTTAATTCCTTGGGAAAACAAGAAAGTAAATCATGCAAAGAAGGGAAAGATAAACAGCTGAAGACGCCTGGGAACTAGGTGAGCTGCATGTTCGGTAATAGGATACAAGCCCTTAACCTCCTAGGTTGTTAAGGTGGCTTCAGCCAAAATCAGTAGATTGGAATTTGTTATTCTCTGATGGTCAGAACACAAAAAGCAGGCTAGACTGTGGCATTTCTGTCACTTTCATGAATAGTGCCCAGAGCCACGCAGTGAGGGGAGAAAGGATGCACTGTCCAACAAGGTGGGGTCTGCAACCTGTGGTTCCAGAGCCCTATGTGGCTCTTTGGCTGCCCCCGTGCAGATCCAGGTCCCCCTA
Organism: Pelusios castaneus; assembly: GCA_007922175.1. Lineage (NCBI taxonomy): Eukaryota > Metazoa > Chordata > Testudines > Pelomedusidae > Pelusios > Pelusios castaneus. The sequence goes on from ML685835.1 coordinate 10,012,555, forward strand.
CCACCAGGGGACCCTGCAGGCAGCCATGCCAAGTTCCAGGTTCCTCCCCCCTCCACCTGCCACTCTGCGGGGAGCCTGCTCCTTGTTCTGGGCTCCCCTTGGACCCTACGGCAGAAGTCCTGACCCAGCTCCTTCCACTCCCTTCCAGGAGGCTACACCTATTGCGGCTCTCAAAACGCTTAGTTATTGAAGGAATTTTATTAAATGGCTCTTCTTATCTTCTGGGCTGCCGACCCTGAGCAGAGACTCTGCCTCTGGCAAATACAGTCCGTGCTGGGGTTTTTCTATGCACTGTGGTCCTGCCTCATTTTCAGCATTCTGCTCTTTGAGGGAAGCAACAGTGAGAAGTCCCTGCACTTCCCAGAATGTAGGGAACAAAGGTCCGCTGCTGTGGGCAATTCTTATAGTGCCACAAAAAGTGTGAGGAGGTTCTTCTGCACCCCTCTCGCCTTGCAGGTCATGCAAAGGCAGTTAACTATTTAGCCCAGAATATTTCAGAAGGGGTCTCTGTACTTTAATCTAAGGGCCAGGCTCTGACAGGATTACTCACACTGAACAGCATCTTACTCCACAAGGAGTCCCATTGGGTGTGTCTATACTGGCAACTTAGGTCGACTTAAGGACGCTTAAGTCGACCTACACAAAGCTGCATCCACACTGGGCTTTTATTAAGTCAACTTAAGCGCTTCCTTAAGTTGACTTAATAACAGCTTAAGTTGACATAATAACACCACCTCTGAAGGTCGACTTAAGCCTTAAGTCAACTTCTTAAGTCGACTTACAGCCAGTGTGGATGGCTGTGTCTACTGTTAAGTCGACTTAACAAGGTCAACTTAAGTCAATTTAAAATCAACCTTGTTAAGTTGACTTAACAGAGTTGACTTAACTTTACAAGTGTAGACATAGCCATTGAAATCAATTGGGTTACAGGCAGAGTAAGGTGCTCTTGGCTTGTGCAAGGGGTACCAGAGTCTGGCTTGAACTATTAAGCAATAATATTTTTGACATTGGGACTCCATCTGCATCTGTTTTGCTGTGTGTGTCCTTCTCCATGGAAAATAGCTATGTTTATTCTTGAATCCTTTCCAGAACATTAGCTAGGCATGAAGTGTACTGCAATTAATCCAATCTATTTGAGCCCACAAGAATAACTGGATGCAATTTATCTAAAAGGAATGATGTGTATGACCCTGATGCAAGCCTGGAGGGACTATATCAACATGTCAGCATAATTTCACTGCTAAAGAAGAGAAGCCTGGAATAAGCATAACAGGCTATATGAAGTACAGCATAATACTCAACACCTAGTTATTTTACTTGCATTATACTCACTCCCATACTATCTGTCATTGAGGTAGGAACAATGTTGTGCTGTCTACACATGGGGTAACTAGGGCAGGAAATCGCCAGTGTTAGTACTGCTCCAGCTGACCAGTGTGGAATTTAATTTGAATAGATCCAGTGGTGGCAAGGGGCTCACAGTGTTATTCTGATGCATTCATTTTGGGTTTCACCTTGCATTAGCCTTTAACTATGTAAAAGGACTAAAAGAATATGCCTAGATTTTCAAATGAATGCTAATTTATTTATTTTCATTTTACTCCCTTTTTTAAAATAAAATAAGGCTGCAGAAATGAAACTCTGTTCATATTCAGGAGGACACAGACCTGTTATTTCCACAACACGATTATGACAGAGAAAAGAGATGGCCCAACATCACAACCATGGAACACTTCTGGACAGCAGTGAAGTTCAGGTGCAGATTGGGATATGAATCTAACCTTCACAGTCATACACTTCATTCTTCAGAGAAAAATTGCATCCAGTTATTCGTGCGGGCTCAGATGGATTGGTTAAATTACAGTATAGTTCATGCCTACTGCTGGTGGAGCTTACTTCATGAAGGAAACAAGAGAAGTTAGATCAAAGATTCCTGAATGAAGTGAATGCTGAAGAACACAGTCATCTGGAGTTTTAAATACTTGGTCAGGTCAAATTATGAGCCATAAGGGAGGCTTGTACTGGCACTCATTCCTCGGTAGAGTGAACTCATTCTGATATGGAAGATGAATCCAGAGTTCACTAGGGAGACTAAGGCCATATCTACACTACGGCCACTATGGCCCCACAGAGAAGGACCTGTAACTATGCCACAGTAATGCTTCCAGTGATGGAAGGTGTTTTCACACACTGCTGTAGGAATTCCATCTCCTGTGGTGATGATAGCTAGGTTGACGGACACATTCTTCTGCTGACCAGCTGAGTCTGCATTGGGGGTTATGACAGCGTACCTACAGAACTCCCAGGGGTGGATTTTTCATACCACTGAGTGCCGTAGCTATGGCATGCTAACTTTTCAGTGTAGGCTTAGGACCCTGATTCTCATTTTCACCCTTTATCTTACAGCACTCTGGCAGTGTAAAGGGGCCTTGAAGTGTTCACAAATTACAGCTACAAGCACTTTAAGGTCCCCTTGTCTTGCCAGAGTAAGTGTAAACTAAAGGGTCTAAATGTAAATGAAAATCAGACTCTTATGCTATGTCTACAGTACAAAAAGTTAGGTCGACTTTGTTAAGTCGACCTTATTAGGTCGACTTAACAAAGTGCTTCCCCTGAACAGAGACTTAGTAAGTTGACATAACTGCCCTTAGGTCAACCTAATAAAGTGGACTTAAGTGTCCACACTGTGCTTAGGTCGACCTAAGGAGTCGACCTAAGGGTTAGGTCAACCTAACCGGAGGTTCTTATTAAGTCGATTTAACCTTTCATTAAGTCGACTTACGGAATTTCTTAAGTCGACTTAATGAAAGTCTGATGTGGACAGAGACTAAGTTAGGTCGACTTAAGCCTCCTTAAGTCGACCTAACTTGCAAGTATAGACATAGCCTTAGTCTTCTTAATGAACTCCAGTGTGCAAGCCCAGATAGTTTTACAGTACTCGCTGTCCTCACTGGCTTCTCTCTTCCTGTAGGATTTAATGAACCAACTCCACAAATCATAGAAAAAGCTACCAAGGGCCTGGACCATTCTTTAAGCAGGACCTTCTGGGGACATAGGATTGTTACGTACAAGGCCTCTGGGACAACTCTTTTATTCCCAGTAGTTTCTAAACATTCTCTCATAAAATGATAAATGTTTTGGGCTTTGAAAGAAAAGACAAAGAGGCAAAATCAGAAAAAGAGCATAGAGGGTGAACACCTCTGAAAGGAATCCAAAGCTTAGAATCTTTTCTTTCCTAATCAATACCAAAAATATTATAAATGCATACCCAAGAAGCAAAGAAGATATAAAAATAATATAAGATATAATCTTTTTTCCAATATTATTTTAAAATACATTTTTAGATAATACTTCATAGGTCCATAAACATGGGAAAGATATACAAAATACAAACTGACTGGTAACTATGTACTGGTTGTGTACTCTCTGAAGGCTATGGGCATATTGGGTTTGATCCAGTAAGATGCTCAGCACTTTAGACTCATAGGCTATGTCTACACTAGAAAAGTTAAGCTGACTTTTGTTAAGTTGACTTTAATAAGGTCAACTTTAAGTCGACTTAAATTCGACCTTATTAAAGTCGACTTAACAAAGGGCAGTTAGGTCGACTTAACAAAGTGGACTTACGCGTCCACACTGGGCTTAGGTTGACCTAAGGAAGAGTTAGGCTGACCTAAGGAGGCTTAAGTCGACCTAATGAGTGGTTGTTATTAAGTCGACTTAAGCTTTCATTAAGTCGACTTAAGGAATTTCTTAAGTCGACTTAATGAAAGCTTAGTGTGGATGTAGCTTAATTTAAGTCGATTTAAGCCTCCTTAAGTTGACTTAAATTGCCAATGTAGACATAGCCATAGAAGGCAATAGCAGTAGGGATAGGGACTCTGCACATCACAGGAGCAAGTCTCTAGTAGGTAGAAATAAGTCTCGGAAATGCTTTGCACTTAATGGCAAGCTGCAAAAGAGTCACAACTTTATGTCAGATTTCCAAAGATAGCTCTGCAGAAGTGGACTGGAGTTCCTGCAAGCAAATGGTGTTGTTACATTTCCACTGTGCATCCATCTAGGAGCTACAGTAGACACTCCCCAGCTTCTGGACCTTTTTCTGTTTTAACATCTGCACTTGACTAATCCTCAAGAGCTGCTGAGGTTACAGTGAAATAAAGCAGCAATAAAGGGTACTCTCTGGATGCTATGCCTAGACAGGATTACTTTACCCAACTTTTTCCTTCAATGTCTGCTTTTTCTTCCCAGAGCAAAGTAAATAGACGACCAAGGAACACCCCTTTTTTTTTTGGCTGGGCTGCCTGTTTTGGCCTGTGCTCTCCCCAGGTGCAGGGGAGGATGAGAACTTGCTGACATTGGTTTTGAGAAGTTTAAAATGTGAAGAAAGGGAAATTAGACACTGACTGTGGTTTAAGCTGAAATAGAGATCAAAGCCCATAGCTTTCAAGCATAAAGGGCGTGTATATATTTTGGGACTAGCTCTACAACTTTGATGTAAGACTGTCTGCTCATGTAAATTTACTGTACACTAGCCCTGGATTCCTGTCTGCAGTTACACTTGCTTGAATAGAAATGTCTGTTTGTTGAAAAGAAAAGATTGTTTTGATACTTTTCACATTGCAGAACAATTATTAGCAAAACATGACAATAGCTCTGCTTAGGAAAAGTAGAGGTATCTGATAACTGCTGCACCCACATATCATCACTACAAAGCTCCTTACCATGACATACACTGGTACTTGTGAGTAGCCTCCATTATTATACTTACTAACGTTGGGGAGGCCTTGTGCTGAAGGAATTAGGCCTTATTCTGTGTAATGTTGAACACCTTCTGGAAGGTGCTGAATTCCCTCATGCCACAATGAAGTCAATTCATGAATTCCAAGGCCATAAGGGAACCCTGTGATCATCTAGTCTGACCTCCCCTATAACACAGGCCATAGAACTGCCCCCAAAATAATTACCAGAGCTGATCTTTTAGAAACACATTCAAACTCGATTTAAAAATTCCCAATAATGGAGGATCCACCACAATCCTTGATAAATTGTTCCAATGGTTAATCACTCTTCTTAAAAATGTGCACCTTATTTCCAGTCTGAAATTGTCTAGCTACAGCTTCCAGCCACTGGACTGTGTTATACCGTTCTCTGCTAGATTGAAGAGTCCATTATTAAATATTTGTTCCTCATGTAGGTACTTACAGACCATAATAGTCACCCCTTAAACTTCTCTTTCTAAGCTAAATAGATTTTGTTCCTTGAGTCTATCCCTAGAAGGCATGTTTAGTGATCCTTTCATTTTTCTTGTGGCTCTTCTCTGAACCCTCTCAAATTTATAAACACCCTTCTTGAATTGGGACTAAAGAACTGGGCACGGTATTCGAGCAGTGGTTGCACCAGTGTCAAATATAGAGGCAAAATAACCTCTCTGCTCCTACTGAGATTCCATTAATAGGTGACAGGATCCAATTAGCCTTTTTAGCCACAGATTCACACCTGGAAGTTATGTTCAACTGATTAACCACTGCAACCTCCAAATCCTTTTCAGAATCACTGCTTCCCAGGATAAGGTCCCCCATCATGTAATTATAGCCTATATTCTGTGTCCTTAGAGGTATGCATTTACATTTAGCCACATTAAAACATGTATTGTACAGTGAGAGTTGAGAGCCATTGGCAACACAACGAAGGCACTTAGCACTTCACTTTATATTAATCTCCATTGCCAGGACTAACATATCTTTAGTCTCCTTGTATTAAAGATAGGAGGGAGTCCTAATTCCTCAAAGAGGTCTAAGGATAGAAACATTCTTGTAGACTTCTTTTAACCTGTTTTGAATGGGGAATTACCTCAGTTCTTAGGATCTCCTTTTACTTGTCATCCCTTTCCACTAAAATACATTGAGTCTGAAAGCAAAATCTTACTTTGTTGTCAATGTACAGTTCTGGCAGGATTCCCAAAGTGCTATTGAATTCCAAACGAAAAGGGACCTTTTCCTATGTTACTTTTTTGAGCTGTCCTAGTGATAAGGATGGTGTTAGCAAGAGTCCTAGGAGATTTCAGAGGCCAGAAAGCAACCTAGAAGATGGCCTCCTAAGGAGGAGTTCAACAAAACTATGGGGATTGGCAAATAGCATTTTTGTCCTGCATATTCCACTCGTAGGGAAATACATAATTCAGGTAAGCTTTTGTAAACTTCGGGTGGGCTAAAATTCATTTAATTGCCCTTCTCCAGTGCCTCACAGAAATCAATCCCAGTCTCTATGGAGAAAGCATCTGGAGACCCAGGATCCAGTCTGTATGGGACTCACAGCAAAGATTGCTCAGAGTTATCAACCCACATTAAAATACTACTAAAAACAAACATAACAATGACATTTATTAACTACTAACTAAATAAATCTTATCCTAAGAAAATAAAATACAATTAACCAAGAACAATCCCTAAAGAAACCCTGCAGGAAAGATACCCAAGAGTCTCAAAGTCCAGGTGGAGTTCACCCAACTCTCAGCTACAGTCTCTGTTCCAGTGTAGAAGCTTGAGTGGCAAGAAATAGCTGTCCTCTTCTTCCTTTGCAGGAATCTTCTGTAGCATTCCATGCAGCCTTTTCCTTCTCCCTTGCAACCAGCCCTCAGTCCCATATGCATGTCTACAAAATCTGTTGCAGATGACTCCATTAGCGGGAGAAAACATCTTGTTCACTCCTGGCTCAGCATCTCTCCTGAAAACTGAGCACATGGAGTCTTCTCAAAGCAGCTCTAGCCTGCTGCCTGCACAGACTGCTGCTCTCATGTGATCTGACTGACCACACCACATCACACCAGCAGGGCATCCTGTGGAGCATGCTCAAAAATGCTACCACTCCCTGCCTCTAGAAGTTTCTGGTTGTGGCTAGATAATCTGCCCAGCAACAGTAACCCACCCTCAGCAGGTCTCTCAAAGAGATAGCCCTTTTTAGGCATATGGGTTACACTTTCTTCTGGTATCTGTTGAGTAAATATCTCCCAAACTCCTATAAAGGCAGGGATTGACTGGGTATTCCCAAACTGTATAAGCAATGGGGATGCACGACTGTGAAATAGTTTGATATATATCATGCAAAAACAAGCTTGAAATAATGTATGTAAAGATATTATTCCTGCAGAATCAAACTCCAGAGAGTATAATACTTAAACATTCACTTCTGACATTCATATCATCTGTAGTCAAAAACCTCTGCCCAAAGTTTTTCCTATATAAACAAAATTTTATTTTATTTTCAGTTTGGTTTTGCTGAAGACACAGATTTTGAAGTAATTCAGCTTCTGGAAATAGAGCTACTACACCTTCTAAGTACTAGGAGCACTGCAAACATGATGGAGAAATGTGTAATGTGACCAGAAAAATTTGATGGGTGAAACTGGATAATACATTTGCAGTGGGGAAAAATTAAAGAAAAAGTGAAATTCAGAAGAAACATTTATACTTATTCACCTCTTTGTCTCTCAGAGGTGAGAGATCACTAGTCATCCCCCTTCTTCTGCTGTGATTGGACTGGCAAGAGATGATGCCTGTATTGTATCACTAATACTTGCAGAAATATTAGGTACCTCTTAACCCACAGGTAGAAGAAGTTTTTTTTGTTATCTAATCAATTTATTTTCAGAATGTTCTATGGGTCTCATAGTCATAGTATCAAATCATGAATTTACCCCAATGATACCCCATGTGAGATACTATTATATCTGCATTACAGGTGGTGATCTGTGTCCTGGAGAAATTATTGATTTGTCAAGGTCATGCAAATCTTTCTCAGAGCTGGGGAAAAAACCTATTTCTCCTGAGTTCCAATACAGTGCTTTCCCTGCCTTGTTTTAATAACTGAACCTTTACCAATCTCCCCTATGATTTCTGGAATGCTGATTCACAGATTTTCCTAAATTCTACTTTCTGATGCCAAAATTAAACAAGTAAATTATATCTGTAGGTGAGTTATTGTGATAATTTGTTGTCTAACGATTCTGGTGACACGTATGGTGGGTGGATTTGTTTCTATGGCTTTGAAGGTGCCCTTTGGGCTGGTCCTTATATGAACTTGGCTCATTGACAGAGCATGCAGCATGATTGCACAGTTTTGATCAGCTAGGGTGTTCCTATACAGCTGAGGAAAGGAAAAAGACCTCATTGTAGGACATTTTAGCAGGGACATCATCTCCTTTTAGTATTTTGATATATAAAACATATCACTCATCAGGTCAAGAAACTCACTCGCAAGAAACGTGTGGCTCTGAATCTAATAGAGAAGTTTTTAAAAATCCTATTACAATTCAGGCAGCTTTCCTGGGTATTTCATTCTTTGGCTGATTTACATTCTTTCCCACTGAGTGAGTGTGTGATAAACACTGGTGCCTATTTATAACTATCAGTGAGATGCAGTACTTGGTTAAAATATCCCAAAAGCTCAGCCTGGATTCTTGGTCTTCACTGCTGGCATTCTCATTTTTTTTCAGAGGACAATGCTTGATACTTGGCCTGTGAGACTAAGCTAAAACAATGTGCTCAGAGCAGCATGATATGAGTCACAGTGAAAACATTCAGTAAAACAAAATGTGTGATTTTTTTTGTCTACTAATGTTGTGTTGTGTATGTTACTTGGGTTTAATTGTGAGAGACCACAGATTTCTTTAGGATTACTATTAATAGTAAAGAAGTATGGTGTAGACCCAGCCAAGATTGAGACCTTTTGTGCTAGGTACTGTACAAACCCAGAAGGTACATCTAAACTGCCTCCAGGGTTGTGAATGGTAGTGTCTGTAGAGGTACCCACACTAGCTGTACTCTAGCTATCTCGCTAAAAAGAGAAGTTAGGATGCCACATCATGGGCTTCAGGGACAGCTGCATAAGTGACTTTGTACACAGGAGAGTCTGGTGTGATTGTGCTGTCCATGCTGATGGCTGCACTGGGACATCATCACTTGTAATTTTAGCGAGGTAGCTAGAGTATCACACATGCAGGTACACCTACATTAGACAGTTCCAAAAGGATAGCCGTGTTAGTCTCTTGGGCTATGTTTACATTTAGAAATGTAGGCTGACTTAAATAAATCGATTTTAATAAGTCGACTTTAAGTTGACCTTATTAAGTCGACTTAGAGAGTCCACACAGGACTCCTAAGTCGACTTAAAGTGGGCCATACTAACTCGACTTAGCAAGTCTATACTAGACTTGCTAAGTCTACTAGTTAGGTCCAGGGAGAGCCAGCAAGCCCCGGAGGAGTCTGGGGGAGAAGGGTGCGTGGAGCTCCGTTCTGCCGCGGACCGCTCGGCTCCCTTCTGGTCAGGACTGCTCAGGTCCCGGGCAGAAGGGAGCCCTTCTAGCCGGGACCAAGTGGTCCCGGCTAGAAGGAAGCTGGTGGCTCACATCTGCCTGGGACCCCTACGGGTCCCGGCAAAAAGGGAGCCGCTGCTTCCTTCTTGCTGGGACCTGAGGGGGTCTGGCTAGAAGGGAGCGTGGACTCCTTTCTGCCGGGACCCCAGAGGCCCAGGCCAGAATGGAGCCGTGTGGATCCCTTCTGGCTGGGACCATGCTCCAGCTGCGAGGAAGCCTCTGGAGGCTTGCCAGGAGCTGGAGGGCAGCCATGCCAGCAATTGCTGGCGATCTAGCTCCTGGGAAGCCTCCAAAGGCTTCCTGGGAGCTGGAGCGCGATCCCGACTAGGAAGGAGCACTCCCTCCTCACCAGGACCTCGCTCCAGCTGTGGGGAAGCCTCTGGGTCCCAGTGCCAGCTGGGCACTGCTGTGCTGCCAATTGCCTGCACTCCAGCTGTTTGGGGAGGCCCGGGGGCTTCCCCAAACAGCCGGAGCACCGTGCAGGCAATTGCCGGTGCTCCAGCTGTTTAGGGAAGCCCCCGGGTCTCCCCAAACAGCTGGAGCACTGGCAATTGCCGGCACGGTGGCTTCCAGCTGGCAGGAAGCCTCCAGAGGCTTCCTGGGAGCTGGACCCGAGCGGTCCTGACTGAAGGGAGCTGTGCGCTCCCTCCTAGCTGGGACTGAGTGGTCTCGGCAAGAAGGGAGCCAGCAGCTCCCTTCTCTCCAGAACCCTCGTGCGGGTCCCAGCAGAAAGGGAGCTGCTGCTCCCTTTCTGCCGGGACCCATGGGGGTCCTGGAGAGAAGGGAGCTGGGAGAGCCACCCACCCCTCCTCGGCCCGACAGAGCCAGCCGTGTGCCAGCTGGCTCTGCTGGGACGAGCCGGGAGCGGCTTCTTGGTCCCGGCAGAGCCAGATGGCGCACAGCTGGCTCTGCCGGGACTGAGAAGTGGCGAGCGGCTTCTTGAGCCCAGCAGAGCCAGCTGGCACCTGGCTGGCTCTGCCAGGACCAGCCGCCTGCCTCCCGGGCTCTCCAGCCAGGGTTCCAGTGGGGGATCCCCTCCCGCTGGAGCCCTGTCTGGGGAGCCCTTCTCCCCAGGACTGCGGCTCCCCTGGCAGGGAAGCTGCAGGTCTGGGGAGAAGGGAGTAGGGGCTCCCCAGGACAAGGGAGCCACAGTGGCTCCCTTCTGCCAGGGAGCCATGTGGTGCTCCCTTGTGTCCCCTTCCCTAAGTCGACCAAGATGACTTAGGGCGCCTACACTGGCTAAGTTGACTTTAAAAAAGTCGACTTAGACACTAGTTTGAATTATAATGAGGTGTTATTAATTTGAACTAGTTTTTCCTTAATTCGAATCAAGGAGCAGCTTAAGTTGAATTAAGGAAAGCACAGTGTAGACGTGGATTAAATTAAATCAATTTAAGCCTGCTTAAGTCGACCTAATTTATAAGTGTAGATGCACTCTTGCAGAAGAACAACAGAGTCCTGTGGCACTTTTAAAGACTAACAGATTTATTTATCACATGAGCTTTCGTGGGAGAAAATCCCACTTCGTCAGACGCTTTTCTCTCATGAAAGCTCATGTGATAAATGAATCTGTTAGTCTTTAAGAGTGCCACAGAACTCTGTTGTTTTTCCTACATTGGACAGTCAATCGCAGCCTCAGCTGCAATGCTGCTGTAATCTAGTAACAGACTCTCTCTCTCCTGAAGACTTTCTAATCGATATAAAATACACAGATAACCAGAGAAGCAATTTTCTCAAGTTCACAGAGCAGGTGAAACAGAGCTGCAAAGGGAACGCTGGTCTCATGACTTTTAGGTTACTACCCTATCCACTGGTCCTTACTACCTTCAGTATTTTTCAAAAGTAGTCAGTGGTATCCTAAATCTGCTCCAAGAGAATCCCACTCCAGTTCGCTAACTCAAACGATATGCATGAAAAGATCACTGGGTATGTCTACACCAGAAAAAGTTAAGTCAACTTTCTTAAGTCGACTTAATAAGGTGAACTTTAAGTCAACTTAAAGTCGACCTTAATAAGTCGACTTAACAAAGTGGACTAAGTCAACTTAAAGTTAAATTGACTTACTCCACTTTGTTAAGTCAATTTAACTGGCCTTAAGTCGACTTAATAAAGTCGACTTAAGGGTTACTCCCCATCCACACTGTCCTTAAGTCGACTTAAGGAGTCGACTTAAGGCTTAATTCGACCTAATGGGCGGTTGTTATTAGGTCAACTTAAGCTTTCATTAAGTCAACTTAAGGAATTTCTTAAGTCAACTTAATGAAAGGCCAGTGTGGACATGGAGTAATTTAGGTTGACTTAAGGGTCCTTAAGTTGACCTAAATTGCTAGTGTAGACATACCCACTGAGTGCAGAGAGGAACTCCCTTTTTCTTTGTTGCATTAATTGAGTAGGTTCTATAGGATAATGGCTAATCTCATCAGACCATTTGAAAAACACATGTTGAACATTAAATATTAATTTGCCTTGCTGTAAACTGTGAAACTGGACAGTTACATCAGCCTGGCACTCTCCCTTACGGAGGAACATCTGTAAAGATGACGCAGTTCTTTGTCTAGAATACAATCACCTTACTATGAGGGTCACAATTGCTTTATTTCAAGCTGTATATTATTAAACATTCAAAATAGATTTAACAGAAAAAGGGGCTCCAGTTCAAAGCAGCAGAAGACAGGGAATTCATAGTGATAGCAGAAATCTTGTACTTAACTCACTTTGCTGTGCCTGCGTATTTTAGCACTGCAGCCCCAACTATTCGCAGGAACGTTTCAGCTCCCACCAATGTTAGCTTTATTGTTAGAACTGGGATCTAGCCCAGGTCTTCCCTGAGTAGGTTTATGTGACATAAGCCTGGAAGCATAGAAAGAGTTAGGCATGTAACACTGAGCATCATGGTGACTTACTTTTAGATGCCTACAAAACGACAGGCATTCACAAAGTCTGTATTGCACACTGAGGTTCCTATACAATGAATGTAGAGAACTATGTCACTAGACTATGATTCACAAAAACCAGTATGAAAGTATGCATAAGTTAGCTAATGGCAGATGCCAGTGACAGCGGTGTGCCCCAGGCCCCAACCCTCTCACAGAGATAGGCACCTAAATCTAGAGAGAGCCACTTATCTCTGCAACAATTCACAGTTAGCAACTATGTCTTTTAGTTAGGCGTCTGTGCTATTTCAACAAGAATCTTAAGTGAGGGGAGGACCTCCCTCATAATGTTTAGGTCAATTGCTAGGGTACTCACTTGGGATGTGAGAGAGCCACCTGGTTCAAGTTCCCTCTTTGCCTAGCAGGAGAAGGGATTTGAACAGCAATCTGCTACAATGGGATAGTTTAATGTAGGGCTCTCTCAGTCTTATCTGTTGCACTGTGGGTTAAACAGTCATTGGAGCAGGGGGTCTGGATTCTGAGTCTCCATTATATTTGGTGAGTGCTCTAATTTGCAGGATGTAGGCACACACCTAAGTGCTTTTCTGAACAGGAGTATTTTTCTGAATTTGGGCCATAGTAACTACTTGAACATATAAGGAGTCCTGCGGCACGTTTAAAGGCTAACAAATGTATTTATTGCATGACCTTTTGTGGGAGAAAATCTCACTTCAACAGACACTTTGAAGATGGGGAACTTAGAGAATGGGAGGAAAATAAATGCAGGGACATGTAAGACATAGGAGCAGGTCAGGCTGTAACAGTAAATCAAAGAGGATGTTAAGATTCAAACCCTGGGGAACAGCACATAGAGGAAGTTGAGGTCAAATCACCTGTTGTAATGAGAAAAAAAATCCATAGTCCCTGTTTAAACCTGAGGCAATGGAGTCAAATTTACACTTGAATTCCAGTTCTGATTTGACCAACCTCCTATTTTCAGGAATACTGATTGCACTCATAGTTAGAGCTGGCTGGAAAATTTTGATGAACCATTTTTTTCATCAGAATTTGCTGATTCATTGAAACCACAATGTTCTATGGGACTGTGTCAATTTCTATGACCTTCCACCAGACACCTGAAAAATCATCTCTAGGACTCCTTGGCCACCTGCTTTCAGCTCCTGAGCAGCCTTATAGGTTAGCGGAAAATTGCTGAATTTTTCATGTTGGTTCCAAATCAGAATAAAACCAAATTTTGAAATCTCAAAATGCTCCATGAAATGGAATTACCATTCTCTGCCCTGATCTACTTATAATTTTTAAATGACTGTCTTTATACAAGGTTATATTTCCAGAAATTGAACCAATCATTTTGGTGCCTAGCAGAGGTTTTATCTTAACTGTGACTGTCTATTGGAGCCATTGTAATGAATACTGATAATTTGGACCTCCTCTTCTGTTACAGCTTTATGGACAAGACATTCTGCAAATTCATTATTTTAGCTGGATATAATCTGATAGACTGAGGAGACAACAGAGACCTTGTACTGAAGCAGAAATACATTTCTCACCTGCCATGTTCCTGTTAAATTAAAAAAACAAAAGCAAAATAATTTAAAAAAAGAACTGCTCAAGAAGCCTGCCAATAATCATGCTTTACAAGGAAAATACTAAAAATGGATTTGGTCCAATCAGGCAGGAGCTAGAATTCAGTTTGTTCTTTGTAAATGGTCTGGGAAGAACACACTAGTGGTAATCTATCAGGGTTTGTATCCCATCCAATTTTGGTAAGTAGACTTTAGTCCTCCTTTTCATTTTAACAAAGAGCCCCACAAAAATATTCTTCTTCAGCCTGTGATGAATCCCATGACCCAGGAATATATAATATTGCCTAGAGAAGGTCTGAGGAATGAATAAATCATCCATTTGCTTTCTTATTCAAACAAAAAATCCCTCTTAGGCTAAGTATATACTGACAGCGGCAAAATTGCCACCAGCAGTGTGCTCTTCGGGGTTAGACTGAGTGGTCTATTTCCAATCAATTTGGAAATCACCATAGCAACTCCAGCCCTGAAACTGGAGGATCGGTAAGCCAACCGGAAGGCACTTTCGGTTGGCTTACCATAGTGTGTAGCAAGCTCTTAGTAAGTCGTCAGGAGATATGCAAGGTATTTTACATACCTTGCATATCTCCCGTCGACTGCAGCCGAAAAGTACAGCAAGTATAGACTAGGGCTTATATTCATGACCAAAGAGGGAGGCAACATCACAGGCCGGAAAGACGCACATGAAAGCTCTTAATATGGAAGTGTATGTTCTTTGTTCCTGACTACATTGGTAGACCAACAAAGAGTTTAGCTTGCTTATTTGGAAATGGTTTGGTGAGAAAGAAGAAAACTTTTAGAGTGATTCAGTAGTATCCTCACCCTGGGATATTTTTAAATGCCTAAAACATAAGACAATCTGTTCCTCAGAGGTATTTTATGTGTTCCAGAGCTGAGCCTTCTTTGGCAGGGGTGCCTTAATATCATTCAAAGAGAGAGTGTCTTCTGAAAAATCTCCCCAGTGCTCTCTTCAGTTTTGTGACAATAATTCAAATGATCCCTCCAGAACATCATTACTTTTAACATATATAGAAATCCAGCTTTTAGTGTAGGATTCTTCTTTTAAGGATTTGGGTGTGGCCTACATTTAATAGTCAACATAGTTACACTGGTCAGGGTTGTGAAATAACTATGCTCTGGACCATCTCACGACTGAGTACATAATAGGAAGGGCTACTTCTCCATGGTGCTGCAGGCACTTGTGGCTCACCAGGGGCGTTTCATGGACATCAGTGCTGGGTGGTCAGAAAAGGTGCATGATGTTTGTATTTTCAGGAACACAGGTCTATACCAGAAGTTGAGGCAGGGACCTTCTTCACGGATGAAAAAATTACTGTCGGGGATGTGGAGATGCTCATAGTGATCCTAGGAGACCAAGCCTACCCACTGACGCCATGGCTCATGAAGCCCTACACTGGCAACTTGGATTCCAGCAAGTAGCGGTTCAATTATAGATTGAATAGGTTCAGAATAACTGTGGAGTGTGTCTTCAGCTGTTTAAAGAGGTGCTGTTTGTATGGGAGGCTGGACTTGAACGAGGACAACATTCCAGCCATTATCTCAGCGCGCTGTGTCCTTCATAATTTTTGTGAAAGTAGGGGAGAGAAATTTTCCCCGGGGTGGGCCATGGAGGCTGAGCGCTAGTCGAGTGTGTACGAGCAGCCAGACTCTAGGGCAGGGGTCGGGAACCTATGGCTCTCGAGCCAGATGTGGCTCTTTTGATGGCTGCACCTGGCTCGCTGCCAGTGTTCCCTTTAAGCTGCGTGGGCGCGTGGCCGCGCAGCGGCCGTCGCACTCCCCGCGCAGCAGTGAGGGACCCCCGCGCAGCCCGGCAGCCCCCGCTGCTCCCTCCAACCTCCGGGGGAGGCCTGCACACCCGGCCTGCACCCGGCCTCTGGGCTGGCCTTCCCCGCCCCCAGGGCGGGACAGGCAAGCTAGGCTAGGGTCAGGAGCGCGGGGCTGCCTGCCTGCCCCACGCGGCTGGGTCAGCGGGGCAGC
>ML685835.1:10033402-10047385 GCA_007922175.1 Pelusios castaneus
CTAGCCGGGACCGCTCCAAGACCCGTACTCCAGCTGCGAGCAGCCGGCAGCTGAAGCACGGGTCTCCCGCTCTCCCTCCTGGCCGGGACCGCTCGGTCCTGGCTAGGAGGGAGCACGGAGCTCTCTTCTTCCTGGGACCTGAACGGTCCCAGCTAGAAGGGTTCCCTTCTGCCCAGGACCTGAGGAGTCCCGAGCAGTAGGGAGCCAAGTAGTCCGGGGCAGAAGGGAGCTCCGTGAGGGGCTGGCTCTTCCCAGGACAAGCCCTCCTAACCTGGGGAGCCAAGGCCCTAAAGGATCCTCACCTCCCCGTTGACCTAACTAGTCGACTTAGAGAGTCTAGTGTAGACTCTCTAAGTCGACTTAGTATGGCCCACCTTAAGTCAACTTAGGAGTCCTGTGTGGACTCTCTAAGTCAACTTAATAAGGTCGTCTTATAGTCGACTTTTTAAAGTCGACTTAAATTCCCCAGTGTAGACATAGCCTAAGTGAGGGACTAAGAAGGGTGTTATAGATGTGTGTATGTGTGGGACTCGATCCCATAGCTGTTTGAAGGTGTGGATCTTACATTGTACCAGGAGGGTCCCTAGCCTTCATAGAAAGGCTTAGTGGGAGCCTGGGGGGTGGGGAGGCATGAACTGCTGCTGTGTCTGAAGGGTTGGGTGAGCCTGAAGCAGCTGGGTCTGCAAACCAACCATCGCCTTTAACAGCTATGTTTGCTCCTTCAATATGCTTATCAGGTCATCCTTCTGTTTCTGCCTCCTCAAAAAGTTCTCTTTCCAGCCCTGCCTGCATTCCTGTCTCCAAGCTCTGCTTTTTGCAGCCTCGGTGGATTGCATGAGCTCTTGAAACATATCCTCCTTGCTTTGGCGAAGCCGCCTTCTTATCTGTCTCAGCTGTGTAGACACCGGCCCACGGAGGTCATTTCTAGGGAAAATGAAATATAATGAGTAAAGCTATTGTTCTCACATTCCTCAAAAAACTGATGTAACATTTTGAGAAGCACATTCTACTGTGCCCAACACATTGTGCATACTGTGGTTCTCTGCAAAAGGTAAGTTGTTGATGGGTGCCATGAACGATCCTTTGATCTGACTTAGGGATCCAGTGAAAGGTTGTTGGGATGGCTAAAATCTGAAAGTGTGTTTTGAATATTAACAGTAATTTGGGGCACCAGTCTCCACAGGACATGGCCATGGAAACTGATATCTCGCTCCTTAGAGTGCCCTTGCAAGCTAGAATGCATATCCTCCATGTAAGTGGATATAAGCTGAAACCGTACACTGTAGCCTTGTGCGCAGCCATAGCCCCCAGTACCGTGCTTTGCAAGTGGCAAGGGAGAGTGTCCTTCTGTGAGGGTGGAAACGCATTTGCTCTCCTGTCCAATGTTACTAGGAGGCTGTGGAGGTAAATCCAGGAAACCTTTAGTGAACTCAACGCAGAGGATTATTTGAGAATCACTGCATGCATTAATGCGCTGCTAATGAATGCAGAGTAGATACACTGCACAGTGGGAAATCTAATGCAACTATATCAACTCCAAAACACCATGTGTCCCTCTGCACTTCATTTTGCTACAAGACATAGCTCCCAAACAGAGAAGCATCACCTTTGAAAACACTTACCAGAGCTCCCCTTTGATGCATCTGAAGCCCTGCTGGAGAAGGACTGTTGCTACATATCTCGGGTGTAAGGGGAGGGATGGTGAACAGCTCCTGACACCCATTGTCTGATGCACCGCTTTCAGCCTCCTGGTCATCCTCCAGCTCCATTTCCTCATTTATCACCTCCTCGTCCCAGTCTGCTCCGGTATCCGTTGGCTGTGGGAGCGCAATGTGTCCGTGGAAGTCTTGGGAATGGATGTGGGATCCCCGCAGAGGATGGCTTCCAGCTCCTTGTAAAATTGGCACGTAGCTGGTTCTGACCCAGAGTGTCGATTTACCTCCCTGGCTCTGTGGTAGCTTATCCTCAGCTCCTTTATCTTTGATCTGCAGTGCAGCGTGTCCCTCTCATACCCTTTCTCCGACATGGCCCAAGAAATCTGGCCATAAGTGTTGAAATTCCACCTGCTGCCACGTAGCTGCGCCTGCACAGCAGATTCTCCCCAGGTGCTGATCAGGTCCAGCACCTCAGCTGTGGTCCAGACGGGAGAGCCGCTATTGCTTCTTGGAAACACGGCTGCACTCCACACTGAACAAACAGGAAGTGACAACAGGGAAAATTGAAAAATTCCTGGGTCTCACAACAGGGAGGGGCTAGTCATATCAGAGCAGCAGAGTGTAAGCGGAAGTCCAGAGAGGACAGGCTTTGAATTCTGGGACATTTCTGGAGGCTGCTTACTGTGGAATAAAACTGTGTCAGTGTTCACACACACTCTCTCATGCAACAGCCGTTCCGCAATAGGCACTATGCCTCTCGCACAGGAGTTTTTATCGTTGTGTGACACCAAGGCTGTTGTCATGCAACAAGGAGCATTCATATGTGTATGGTGTGATTGTTCTCATGTGATAAGATGGCTCATTCCGCAATAGCTCTCTAGTGTATACAAGGCCTAATTTGCAGGGTGGGGCCATGTACACACTACAGGAATAATCGCGCAACAAGCCCGTTGCGCTTTAAAAGTCACGTGGTTTTTGTAGCGCAGAATCGCGTCCACACTCTGCCGCTTGTGACGGAACAGAGCCCCCCCCTGCAATTCGCGATTTCACAAGAAACCCAATTGAATTGTGGGAACCTATCCCACAGTTCCATGCATCCGGATTTGGCGCTAAGAATCCTGGGTAGAAGGAGAGTAGCGCTGAGCACCATGGGTAAAGTCTTGGTTTCCCATGGTGCATTCTGTTCCCCTTGCATCACGAGAGTTGCTACTAGCAACTCGCGCCCATTTTCAACAGTAGCGCATTCCTTCCTGGAACTCCTTTTTGCAGCAACATGGATCCAGCTCTGATCTCAACTGTCGCCTTCAGCATAATGAATACATCTCGGCTGGTGGCACAGTATGCATTCAGCTCTGAATCAGACCAGGATTTGGATGACCCTGGGCTGGTGACTGCCATGCAGAACAACAGCACCGCATTGCTGAGCTCCTTCACAGAGCATCTGCACTCAGTGCACCGCCGGTTCTGGTCACGAGAGACAAGCACCAAGTGGTGGGACTGCATCGTTTTGCAGGTGTGGGATGATGACCAGTGGCTACAGAACTTTTGAATGCGGAAAGCCACATTTATGGAACTGTGTGAGGAGCTAGCCCCTGCCCTGCGATGCAAGGACACCAAAATGAGAGCTGCCCTCACCATGGAGAAGCGTGACGCAATCGCGCTGTGGAAAATGGCGACTCCAAACTGCTACCACTCGGTCACGAATCAGTTTGGAGTCGGCAGATCGACTGTCGGGTTAGCACTTTCACAAATGTGCAGAGCCATTAATTGTGTTCTGCTCCAGAGGACCGTGATGTTGGGCAACATGCGGGAGATCGTCGATGGATTCGCGGCCATGGGATTCCCGAAATGTGGCGGGGCAATAGACGGCACGCACATCCCTTTTCTCGCTCCGGAGCATCTTGTGACTGAGTATATTAATAGGAAGGGCTACTTCTCCATGGTGCTTCAGGCACTCGTGGATCATAGGGGGCGTTTCACGAACATAAATGCAGGGTGGTCGGGTAAGGTGCATGATGCTCGCATTTTCCGGAACACGGGCCTGTACCAGAAGTTGCAGGCAGGGACCTTCTTCCCCAATGATAAAATTACTGTTGGGGATGTGGAGATGCCCATAGTCATCATAGGAGACCCAGCCTACCCACTGATGCCTTGGCTCATGAAGCCCTATACTGGAAATTTGGATTGAAGCAAGGAGCACTTCAATTACCGGCTAAGCCTGTGCCAAATGACAGTAGAGTGCGCCTTTGGGCACTTAAAAGGCCGCTGGCGCTGTTTGTACGGGAGGCTAGACTTGAATGAGGACAACATTCCAGCCGTCATTGTGGCGTGCTGTGTCCTGCATAACCTCTGTGAAAATAGGGGAGAGAAATTTCCCCCTTCATGGGACGTGGAGGCTGAGCGGCTAGAGTTTGCCTTCCGGCAGCCAGCCACTAGGAGTATCAGGGGGGCACAGCTGAGAGCTGTCCGCATAAGGGAGGCACTTAGGGTGCATTTTAGTGATGGGGACTCATAGGACGCATTGCATCACTGTGCAGTAGTGTTCCTACACACTACTGGGTGCTGATTGGGAAGGGGGGGGGGGGTGCCGGTGGGTGTGTACTGTACTATGCTCGAATGAGTGAATACTAAACATGCAACAACTAATCTTATTGTGTATCAATAAAGACACTGTGCACAGTTCAAGTGATTCAATTTTATTATTATAAAACATTAAATATTTACAGTAAGCAGTGCCTGCAAAAGGGGCTATAGATGCGTGTAGGTGCGTGTCTCAATGCCATAGCTTGGTGCAGGAGTGGATGTAACATTGTACCAGGAGGGTCCCTAGGCTTCAAAGAACTGCTTTGAGGGAGAATGGGGCATGGGGGACAGAAAGTGTTGCTGTGGCTGCAGGGACGGGGGGGGGGGGGAGGCGGGAGCAGCCGGGTCTGCAGAGCAACCATGGTCTTCAGCAGTTGGGTCTGCTCCTGCAGGATGCTTATGAGGGCATCCTTCTGCTTCTGCCTCTTCAAATTGTTTTCTTTGTGTTCCTGCTGGCACTCCTGCCTCCATTGTCTAGTCTCCCTTGCTGATGCCTCGTTGGACTGCATCAGCTCCTGGAAGATATCCTCCTTGCTCCTCCGAGGCCTCCTCCTTATCTGTCCCAGCCGGTCAGCTGGCGCAGACCACCGACCGGCGAAGGTCGTTTCTAAGGAAAAATGAAACATCATAAGTAGTGCTATTGTTCTCACTTTGGTTAAGGAGCCGGTAATATGCTCTGCCGCCACATTCCTCAGTGCCCACGGGACAGGTCATTGCCGGGGACTGAAAGGGCTTTTGCAAAGGGAGGTTCGGGTTGCCGAGACAAGGCACACAGCTCCGTGAACTATTTGCAGTGCTTTGGGTGATTAGTTCACATATGGCACTGCCATGGAAGCCGATATCTCGCTGCTTAGAGTGCCTCTGCAAGCCACAATGCATATCCTGCATGTCACTGGTTTTAAGCCAGGACCATACGCAGCAGGCTTGTGCACAGCCATGGTTCCCACTGCCGTGCTTTGCAACTGGCAAGGGAGAGTATCCCTCTATGGGGAGGGGACACAGTTGCTCTCCCATCGAATTTAACTAGGAGGCTGTGGAAGTACATCGAGGACACCTTCAGTGATCTCAATGGAGAGGATTTCTTGACAATTACAGCATGCGTTGATGCACTGCTCATGTAATGCGGGGTAGACCCCCCCCATCCAAAAGAAAAAAGAAAAGAAAGGATGAAACTCAAAACGCCTATCTCCCGCCCGCTCTTCATTTGCCTGCAAAGCTTATCCAGCTAGCATAGAAGCCACTGCTGATGAAACTTACCAGAGCTCCCCTCTGCTGCATCCAAAGACAGTATGGAGAAGGAATCTGGGCAGCACGTGTCGGGTGGCGTGGAGAACAGCTCCTGGCTCCCTAGGTCGGCTGCACCGCTTTCACCCTCCAGGTCATCCTCCACCTCCCCGTCCTCGTCGACAAATTGCTTATCACCATCTGCTCCAGTATCCTTTTCATGGGGGGGTGCTGACATGTCCACAGGAGCTTTTGGGGTGGTTGTGGGATCCCCGCTCAGGATTGCTTCCAGCTCCTTGTAAAATCGGCAGGTAGCCGGCGCTGAGCCGGAGCACCGGTTTGCCTCTCTGGCTCTGTGGTACGTAATCCGCAACTCCTTCACCTTTGACCTGCATTGGAGAGTGTCTCTCTCGTACGCCTTCTCTGCCATGACCTGAGAAATCTGGCCAAAAATATCGAAATTCCGCCGGCTGCCACGTAACTGTGCCTGCACAGCGGACTCTCCCCAGATGCCTATGAGATCAAGCACCTCAGCTGTGGTCCAGACTGTAGCACGTTTGCTGCGTTGAGCCACCATTGCTCTTGGAGTACACAGCTGCAGCTGCACTCCTCGCCGAGCAAACAGGAAGAGTGAAGAATTCAAAAATTCCCGGGAATAATGGGAGGGCGGGTACAGTCACGTCACAGCCACAGAGCGCAGAAGGAAGTGCAGAAGGGATAGAATTGGAATTCTGGGACATTTCTGGAGGTTTCATATTGCGCAGCAACCGTACACACGTGAACTATAGCTGAATAGCTGTTCCGCGGTAGCCACTACTACCCTTGTTTTGGTGGCTTACATGTTGCGCGGTAAGATGGCTGTTACCGCGCAACAACATGGATTTGTGTGTGGACGCTGTGCCTGTTATCGCGCAATAACGAGCGTTATCGCGCAATAACTTTGTAGTGTGTACAAGGCCTGGAAAAAAACTCTTCCAAAATGAAGCTCAATCTTTTCTCATTTCACTAATTATTTTTCTAGTATTAATTTATTATTTTTTCTGTACTTCAATAGACATGTGTGATACTTCAGTGCAATCTAAAAGACCTTATTCTGCAGAACTTTTTTTTTTTTTTTTTGCATCTGTGGATGACTAGTTATGTTTAAACAGCAGTGACTAAGAGGAAGAAAATTTCCTAACAGTTGTTGTAAAGGGGAATTGTGGATTCAGCACTTGTAAAAATTAGGTACTTAATGAGGAGCTGGTGAAATAGAGCACTAAAGGCACGCCCAAAGACACTAAACCCAGCTGATCAAGAACAGCAAGGATATGAGTGCCTCACCTAGATGCCTGATCACTAGACCACTGGAGCACTAGTGGTGGCTATTTAGTTAAGGTAACATGAACATTTTCATAACCCCTTCATTTCAATCATCATTCTACATCTTCCAAAAATCTTCGCCTGCCTGGATGAAGTTTTATAGGCCCAGTCTCTGTTAGAAGGTGAATTGATTTGTAAAACTTCCATAAAAAAATAAATGTCTCATCCATTGTTAAATCAGAATTAAAAACAAACAAACAAACAAAAAACCAAACCTGCTTCCCCATTATATATAAATAAACAAATCAATCAATCAACATAATGCAACTTTTAAAACACAACTTTAGTGCCAAAATGGATGGGATAGAATGTGAAAACAAAACTCAGTGAGAATGGATGCCTATTGACATTTCAGTCAAAATTGGGTTTGATTTCACTGGGTTATGAAAACTGTACATTACGCACATGTGATATTTCAGGTGCAGTTTTCAGTGTTCCTTCTGAAAGAAGACAATGTTGCCTGCGTATTCATGGCTAATTGACCTGCAAATAGAGCACATGCATCACTTAAGGTAGTCATGCAGGGAAGGGCTATTCTCATGAGATTTCTGGCCAGTTTTGCAAATTTATGAGGTTCAGATTCTGGGTTCTTATCTAGTCTGAAACCTACATCCTTAAACATAATCTTTGCAGATTCTTAGCATATGTGTCACCAATGCCCAGGAAAAATCATTGTAGTAATAGTCATTGTTTTGTACCAAGTACTAACCAACAATGACTCTTGAGATTTGTCACTGGTTGTTAATGTCATGTTCAGAGTTTGCTGCTAAGTATCAGACTAAAGCACAAGAATGTCCCATACAAAGGCTTTTTGTTCTCAGGAAGGTAACTCTCTCTCTAAAGGAAATTACAGTAAGAGGAGGAAAAATATCAGGTCCCAAGTTTAAGAAGATTGAACTGTCCATAACTAAACAAAGAATTCTGCACACATTTCATTTTTAAGATGAGAAGCCTCTATTTAGTCTATGGCTTTGTGTCTGGTTTTGGGCCAAGTTCTCATTGAGAAGTTGATGTGGACATATTTTTCCAACTTGATTATTTTCTTGGGCTTTTCTATTATGCTGCTTACTTTCTTGGCCACCAGAACACTAACAATCTTACAGCTGAACATAGAGGGTGTTTATGTCCCTAACTATAATGTTCTTCACTAGCTAGCCACTAATATGATCATGAACATTTTAATGCTTCAAGCAATCAATTCCAACAAGGACTCTCAGTTACAGACAAGGGACTAGCAGATGGCCGCTGCTACCTATCATCAGCAGTTTGAAACTTGCACCTATGTGAAACTTAGACTTAAGTTTTAAGTACTTGGACAACCTAAGGATGTCAACAACATTGCCTAGTAACTCAGACTCATAAATGGCATAAATCTGATGAATGTTTACTACACCCCTTCGATGGTCATGCCCTCTGCTCCGTCTCTTTCCAGACTTTGCAATGGTTTGCAGAACTTCAATTCTTCTCACAGAAATGTTGATCATGTCACTGATTGTCCTGCTGGTGAAATACTCCTTGACTAGACAAATGCTGTCATTCTGTCCTGCCACCCCACGCAGTCTCCTGTTTTCCACTCAGCATGCTGAGGTATTGAGTCCTTGCCAGAAATTGTTTTAATCTCTGTAGACACTCCATTTTTCATCTTTCAGTGCATGGTAGGAAAATTCCCATGTTTTCAACATTGCTCCCTTTTAACAGCAATAGCGGGACTCGAGACGAGAGCACAGCAACTGAAGAAAACACATACAAAAGATGGAGTTTTCGGTGTGTTAATCAGGACTGCTTCAGAGAAGAAACAGGCAGACTCCTCATACTCAGGGATTCGTGCCGTACAGATGATGATGTGAATTTGGTTTACAAGGTCTTCTGTGAGGCTTTGTTAAGCATGGTTAGAAAGTTGATTCCATGTGGTTTTCATAGGGCATATATCCCCTGCTGGGACAATATCCTTGTGACAACCTCTATCAAAAAGTCAGACAATCTGCTTTTCCTCAGGGAACAAAGCAAGTTGCTAATAACTTAATGAAACACTTTGGCGTTAAGAGGCAGGATGATGAAAGGTGCCATGAATGTACAGAAAATCTGAACTTCAAACACTCCAACAGTAAGGGCTGTGGCCTTCTTTGTCACCTCTGGGCAGAGAAGACCTCCCTAAACTTATCTTAGCACCTGCTGAGGCAGCCCGTGTTGTGGCCAACAGCCTACCAGTAAGCACAAACAGAGATCATGATTGGAAGATATGGTCAGCTCTTAGAAAGATTTGGTCAAACAACTCAGTCAGTTCCAGCTTATCTCAGCATTCACTAGGAAGGAACCAGAATCAGCAATTTCTTTCCTATAATCTAAAAAGGCTCCTGGACTTGACAACCTCCACAGAGAGTTCCTGAGTATGACCATCTGCTAAGACTCTTATCTATAATATTTGTCTGGAATGCTGTACGGTTCCAAAGGTCTGGCAAAGATCACACACAGTGGCATTTCTTAAGCCTGGAAGAAGGTGGATGACCAGAAAAACTATCACCCATATCCAGGTTTCTCTAATGAAAGAAGTCAAAATCTGCTAAGAAAATAGAATGGAGTTCAAGCAGGAGGCAATAGAACAGGTGCACCAAACTTTTGAATGCATACATGAGGAGGACATTCTTCTAGGATATAGAATTGCTGCTGTGTGGAGCCCTCTCCACTCTCTGAATGATTATTCCAAACATATGCATGTTTTGTTCATTTATGTTGCCTGGTAAACGTTGCTTGAATAGCAGCTCAAAGAATCCAGGGCCTTTTTAAAGAGACCGTGCTTGATGCTGGCTGTGAAATTAATCAGTCCTGTTCCAAAGAAGAGAAGTTTGTTTCCATACCTCAAATGGATCTCCTATTGTCTGTGGTAAGAATTGTGGAACTGGGCTCAGCTATATTTATCCATAAGGGTTTATAATTCATTTCTGGATTAGCAGAGTTCAAGGAATTTCGGGAATCTAAACCTCTAGAGTAAAATCCTTCCTTAGCTTGCCTTATATGTAGCCTTAGAAGATAGTTAAATGTTCTGCTCTATCATTCCACTGTTATTTCCTCTATTTTAGAGTCTCTTCAAGAATCTGATGGCCCTGACTGCATTCAATATTACCCAGAGTTTCTTCTTCATGTTTCCAGGGCACTGTTTTTCAATGTGTGACCTGCACCTTTTGGAAGGACAGAGATAAGCCACACAATTGCTTTTCAGAATCGTTGCCTATATTTTAAAAAAATAAACTAAGTCTTTAGCTGTTATAGTTGCAAAGAAAATCTTCAACATGAGAAGGGATTCAAACAGAGGCAGTTGCCTGGTTTTGCGGAAAACCTAGAACAAAAACTTCCTATTTGTTGCTATGGATAACACTGAGGCTGATGCTTTAAATGGCAACATGTTAAGTGCTTTACTGATCAAAAAGGTGTATAAGGAATAAGAGGAAATATCATATTATGAGGATTTACACAGAGGCATATTGAGGGGAGGGCAGGGAAGCCAAGCCCCGGGGTGCCAGGCTGTGCGGGGTGGGGAGGGAGTGCTGGGCCAGCCTTTCACAGGTTGCAGGAGATGGGGGATGCAGGAGGTGCTGAGGGTGAAGAGCTGTGTCTCCCTCGAGGTGAGGTGTGTGAGACTGCCCTGTTTGAGAGTGGCGGTGGGTAAGTGCTGGGGAGGGAGGGGCGCCAGGTCAGAGTTGCCCTTCATGGGGGATGGGGTAGGGAGATGAAGGAGGTGCAGAAAGGTGCCCCTCAGCACCCACCCACATAAGGATCATGAAAGGCCGAACTGGTCCTCCTCCCTTCCCTTCCCCAGAGCAGGGGAGGAGTGGTGAGGCTGCCATGTCCCAGCTGACGGTGGATTATGAGGTTGCAGCAGCTGAAGAGACAGGCGCTGTATGCTGGGTAAGTTTGTGTGTGTGTGGGGGGGCATTTGCACACACACTCTTGCCAAATGCCCCCACCCCTACAGGTATAGACCCCTCTCCTTCCTGGGATAGATGAGGGTTGGGGTTGGGACTCCTCCTGTCCTGTTGTGTAAATGTATGCGTGGCCCCCAGAACCCTGAGACCCTCAGTACACCACTGGATTTACACAATCTATTCTGATTGACCACTCATTTTGAATAGGCCTTTTACAACACCTGGCAGGACTGAAGGGAGCTCAGTTGGTTTCATTTTCCTGACATGGGATGAGCGGTCTCTGAAAAGTTCCTTTAGGAGGAAGGGAGAGAAAAATGTGGTGCTTGCCCCTAAACCACATAGATCCCCCAAGAGAACTAAGCACCTCAGAGGACCAGATTACTTAAAGCCAGACTGCTAGCCTTACTCATATTAAGTAGCACCTTACTCCTTCAGGCCTATTGGAACCAGACCACTTTCAGAGAAAGAAAACAGTCAACAGGAGTGTGACAAAAACTGACCCTTCATCAAGACACTTTTGAAAAATTCTGTCTGTGGATGGGATCCTATCATCACTTAGGTACAGTCATTATAAGAACATTTTATTTATTTCAAATTATGCTTGAATCAATTTACATCTTTATGTATTAGATAATGGTTTGGCTGCTGGAGAAAATATCCCGTAAAAATGTCATAATTTCAGCACTGAGACACTTTAAAAACATATAGCATAAAACTAAACATAGCACAGATTTCTGAACAAAGGCCAATGTTCCCTGGGAGACTTTCTCCCCCCCTTTTTTATGTGAAAGTAAAATCTCCCCTAATGACATTAAAGTCAATACTTCGTGTGGTTCTGACCATGTGTTCCCAGGATTTCAATTCTTTGTAAATCCATGTGACCAGAAGGAGGATTTGGGCGAGTTAAGACCTATGTACAGTACATATGTAAATAAGCAGGAGGAAACAGAACTCTTTATTAAACAAGATGTGTTAATAAGCTTTTATGGAGCAGTAATCCAGGTTAAACCTATCACTGAAAGCAGTTAATGCCATCAGCAGTGAGCAGTTCTGCTGCAAAGTGCCATTAGTACTCTTAGAGATTGGTTTTTAACTGCAGTAATGACTAATTGAGGACATTATTGTTTACCAGTTAAGAACTTATTTTCAGCCAATCATAACAAAAGATTAGAGGTGCTGCGTAAGCTTCTCTGATGGATGAGCAAATGGTTCCTGCTAAACTTGTTATGATGTGCTGAAGGTTCATTGTGTCATGATTCATAGTGGACCATGATTGTGTACCTGTGCTCTCCACAAAAATAAAACTGGAAAATCAAAGCTGTTTGGTAAATGAAAATGTAGCCTCTAGAGGCAAGGAAGCATCTAAAAGAACAGCTCATACTGAGAGTATGCGCAGGTCTAATTCACTGCTGTCAGATCGAATTTCCTGATCAACAAAGAGGGTCTGCGAAGACCCACTCAGTCGATTGGGAAGCCAATCTCTGAAGACCACCCATCAAGTGGCATAGTGCTGAGTCAAGAGGAGGGCATTTCCCTTCGACTCAGCACAGTGGACATGTTACAATATGCAACGGTTAGGCAATCAAAGGGAGATAGAAAGTTATTTTTAGTAACTTGCGTATCTCCCTTCAACTGCTGACGAAAATGCTTACAATATAGACCAGGGCTCAGAGTCATTCTTGCTTCCCCACTGGCTCTTAGTGAAATTCATCCCTGTGCTGAGGCCTATGCATTGCCTAAATCCCTTCTAGAGTCAAACTTTCAACAGGTTTCAAGTGACTAAAGAGGCAAATTTTGAAAAATGACCATTTCCAATGGGATTTTTTTCAAAATCCTAGTTTTTGAAAATCCTACATATTTAGGTGCCTAAATACCTTTGGAAATCCAGTAAAACAGAGGATAAGTAGGCTTTCAGGGATGTATAGACTTTATGCTCCCTTTCCACACATATGTGAATTTCACCTAGTGTGATTTTTTGGAAGAAGAGATGAAGCAAGCCTAAAACCAGATTAGTGCTGAAGAGGAAGGAGAGGCAAAGCACACAGTTGAGACTTTGATATTATTTAGAAATCTTGCATCAGGTATCCATAAGACTAGAACCAGAAGAGCAATTCAAAAGCAGAAGACTTTTGGTTATATCTGGACAGTCCCTTCTTCTAAAAGTAAAAATGGGGAAAAAATAACAACTCTTTCAAGAGTAAATATTATTATAATAAATCTTTCAACTTGCAGTTTGATGATCAGCAAAGACCACTAAGAATTTCCACCTGGTAAATTTCACTTGGAGTGTCTGATTTTGTTCCCATTGACATCACTGTTCAGGAGTAAACTACATGAGGTTCCTGGAGTTACATTGGTGTAAAACTGGTTTTGGTAAATTGACCACACTTTGATTATTATGAAATATACTCAAGAGGCCAAATAACCAACATTAGTCCAACTAACCAATTACTAAAAGTCAGTAATAGTACATTACAGGAAAAGAGGTTCAGTACAATATGGATTTTTGGGAAGTCATGTTGTATAGCTTTGTTGAATTCACCTTACAAAGAAGGCTTGCTTACACAGTTACCCCTAAAACTACCTTTTTATATCCAACCTGTTTACAAGTAAAAGGATACTTCCTTCATCATCTGAAATTAGATTTAACCAATCAGCTTTCTCCCTGGTTTTTCTGATATCATGGTGTATTTACTATTTCTTTCTTTTGGACACATGCATTTCAGATACCAAGGGACATGAAGGCACTCCGTGGGTTTATCCCAGGGTGCAACATATATAAGCTATGTCTACACTTACTAAAATTAGTTCGAATTAGTTAGTTCAAACTAACTAATTCGAACTAATTTTAGTTAGTTCGAATTAACCTAATTCGAACTAGAAAAAATTAGTTAGAATTGAGCAAGTGCCATTCATGGCACTTGCTTAGTTCGAAATAATGATCTCCATTGATTTCAATGGGCCGGTTAGTTTGAACTAAGAAATTAGTTCGAATTAACATGGCCACATTGGTTAATTCGAACTAGTTAGTTTGAATTAACCCTTACTTCTAATGCCCTACTCGAAGTTATTAGTTCAAATTAAGGAAGCCCTTAATGCGAACTAATTAAAGCCTAATGTAGCCATGGCTTTAGTTAGTTCGAATTAAGCCTCCTTAATTCGAACTAACTTGCCAGTGTGGACATAGCCATATTTACTCCCTGTCTTCGGGAAATTCCTGTACTGGTCTGAGAGTAATT
>ML685835.1:10047395-10120337 GCA_007922175.1 Pelusios castaneus
GATAGATAGATAGATAGATAGATAGATAGATAGATAGATAGATAGATAGATAGATCACATCATCAGTATGTGCCTCATAGTCCAATCTTTCATTGAAATGCTAAACTTTTTAAAGTCGAATTAAGCCAGTGTAGACGTGGCGTAGCCCTAAGTCGACTTAGGGCTAGCCCAGGACTACACCAATGCCCTCCCTGCTGGGGAGGGGGCGGGCACAGAAGGACATAAGGAATACAAGTACTGTGTCCTTAATGGCTCACCAGTTTACTCCCTGGGACCATTCTACCTGGAAAATTCCTAAAGAACACAATGGTTAGTGACATCCTGTCTGGGGCATTCCCATAAAATCACACAAGTCAAAGTATAGACAGAACACCGAATTCCTAACTTCTAATCGAAGTAGAATTCCTAGACATAAACTACATAATCATTCCCAGCAAATTACTACCTTTCTATTGATACCAAACATGACATAGTTCCTATGGATTATAGGATTTATGAGAAATCCATTGAAAATAATATCATAAATGCTTCCCTAAATCCAGACAGCATCACACACAGGGCTCTGCCCTGCCAGGGTCCCTGTCCCCCTTTGCCCCATTGCACACAGGGGGTGCTGCCCACGGTCCCCCTAGCCCCACAAAGTCGACCTAGAGCATCCAGTGTGGACGCTCTAGGTCGACTTTGTAAGTTCCCCTTTAAGTCGACTTTAATTTTAAGTGTAGACACACTAAGTCGACTTAAGTCTACTTTAAGTCGACTTAGTTAAAGTCGACTTAAAAGTGCAAGTGTAGACATAGCCAATGAAAGCCCGGTGTGGACATGGAGTAATTTAGGTCAACTTAAGCATTCTTTAATCAACCTAAATTGCTAGTGTAGACATAGCTATAGACTTTAAGGTCAGAAAGGACCCTTATGATCATCTAGTTTGATCTTCTGCACAATGCAGGTCACAGAATCTCACCCACCAACTCCTGTAATAGACTCCTAACCTATGACTGAGTTACTGGTGTTCCCAAATCATGGATTAAAGACTTCAATATCCAAAAGATCAATCAGCAAGTGACCCATGCCCCATGTTGAGGAGGAAGATGAAAAATCCACAGAGCCTCTGCCAATCTGCCCTGGGGAAAAATTCCTTCCTCACCCCAAATATGGAGATCAGCTAAACTCGGAGCATGAGGGCACAACTCACCAGCCAGACACGCAGAAAGAATTCTCTGGTAACTCAGACTCACCCCATTTCACATCCCATCACAGGTCCTTGGGTATTTTTACTGCTAGTAGTCAAAGATCAGTTAATTGCTAAATCAGGCTGTCCCATCATACCATCCCCTCCATAGACTTCTCAAGCTCAGTCTTGAAGCCAGCTGTGCTTTTTTTTACCCCATTGCTCCTCACGGAAGGCTGTTCCAGAACTTCACTCCTCTGATGCTTAGAAATCTTTGACTAATTTCAAGTCTAAACTTCCTGATGGCCAGTTTATAGCCATTTGTTATTGTGTCCACACCATCTTACATTCCTTGTAGGCTTTCTCTTAGTCATCTGTCTTGAGCTGCTTGCTCATCCAGCTTGGTCTACAACTCTTGCCTCTTATTTTTTCCCACTTCCTTGGGATGTGGGCTTCAGATAGTTCCTGCGACTTTGACTTCAAGTGATTCCATGTATCCTCTGCCTTTAGCTCCAGGCATTCTTCAACCCAATCCCCTGGAGAAACTAAGGTAGGTTAGAGATTACCCTTCTTGTCTTCTAAACCACAGCAGCTGAGGTAATTAAGCTAATAACTCATTTTAAACAGTAGAGGACTGTTTAAATCAGGGGTCTTCAATGCTGAAAACTGATTCCTCCTTTGATCTGACACTCCCTGAGTCTGCTGATCCTCATGTTGAAGAATCTATATATTTTTATTCCAGGCTTTTTCTGAAGTGGTTAGTTGAAACGGTGCAAGTTGGTTGGGAAAGGAAGGGTGGGGTTTAATGATGGCTTTGGTTCAAAACAATTTTATTTTGTATATTTATTTTACAGCAAATTAGATTATACATGTACCTGGAGCAATGAACAAGAATGTTTTTAATAGTGTGAAATTAAATAAAAAAGCTAAATTTGTTTCTCTTGATATGCTGAAGAAAAAATGAAGAAAAAAGGTAAATGAGAAAGATTTAACAAAAAGCAAAAAGGGAGAAAAATATATTTTAAAATATCCACTGAAGTTTTCTTTGGGAAGGAAAAAAAGAAAGAGACTGGATCCTCAGAAATCAGACAGTTACTCCCTACTTCTGTGTCCCTCCCCCTAACACCATCCCATAAAAAACTGCTGACAAATGCAAATTTAACATTGCATTGATAAAGCGTTAGGAAATATATTGCAGGAAGCACCATTGGCATGAGATAGGGGCCTTTATTCAAGAAAGCATTTACTTGTTCTTCAGGGCTTTGCTTAAATATTACTACTATTTATTATTTCTATATTGGTAGCACCTGGAATTCCCAGTCATGGATCAGAGACCTTGGTGTTAGGTGCAAACACAACAAAATGATGGTGTTTGTCCCCCAAATTTAGACTTAGATGCTCTAATTGGTCTTCTCTGTCCATAATCCCTAAGGGTGTGTCTACACTTCCAAATTAGGTCGATTTAAGGAGATTTAAGTCATCCTAATTTACTCCCTGTTCACACTGGGCTTTCCTTAAGTTGACTTAACCCGTTTCTTAAGTTGACTTAAGGAAAGCTTAAGTCGTCTTAATTGCACCTAGTTTACGTCAACTCAAGGCTTAAATTGATTTGAGTCTGCTCCTTTGTGATGTTGAGTGACTCTTGTGAGATGATCCATTGCCTCCATCCCATCATGTCAATGAGACTGAAAGGAAAACAGCACCTGACAGGATTGGGCCTCGTGGAAGTAAAACACTGAACTATTCTTGAAGTAAAAACAAGTCTTTTTATTATTATTTTTGCTAGCACTCAGAATGCAAAATGCCAAAGTAAACATGCTAAAAATACAGGTACTATTATAACAAAACTGCATTGACTCCAAGAGAGTTTAATTTAAAGTGCCTGGAGACTGATGCCAACTGTTTACTGCATGCTTGTGAAAAAGAGATTTAATTAGCATGGCAGACTGGCAGTACAGGAAATATGTTGAGGAGCAAGAAATGAATGTTATTGTAAGTTTCTTTCCAACATAACTGAACTGAATTACGTTAATGACCCTGTGATAAAACCGTTACCCCCTCCAAAGCATAAAGCTACCATTTATGGTGCATTTGGATTTTAAAGTAGTCTACTCTTATTTGGTTTAAATAAACATGTCTCCATAGCAACAAACTTCAGCTAATTAAAAATCTGTCCGTCAGTTTAGCATTTCAATGAAAGATTGGACTATGAGGCAGAAGAAAACAAAAGACAAAAAATCCAAGGAATGTCAAGGGCCCTCCAGGAATATCAGATAAGAAAAGTCACTGCAAAATGAACTCATTAAATGAAGGAATCAGAAAATATCCATGTGATATTCTCTCAAAAGCTTCATTTAAGCCTGATCTTTTCATTCTTTGCAGGTTTATCAGGGTATCAAGAGCTGTATATTTTGGTTTCTTGCTTTTTCCAGGTGACTCAAGCAAGCAATCAGTTTAAAAACAAAACAAAGGCCCAGCCATTCTAATAGATTCAGCTGAGATAGTCTCTTAATATTATTCACTATTAGCATAATTGTGTAGGAAATTTCAGGTTTCAGCCAGGAAAAATATGATGGTCATCTCTTCAGTGCAAAAATGAGATTAAGGGTGAGGTTTTCAAAAGGATTCATCATTGGACTAACTCTCCTGCTATTATTTTGAATGCATTCAGATTTTGTTGAATACTTCTGAAAATCCCATTTTAAATGTGCTCTGTGTACTTAGGGCCTGATCCAAAATTCACTGAAGTCAGTGGGAGTCATGGATTTCAGTAAGTAGCTCTTCAAAATCAACATTCACAAACAGATAGCTAAAATATGTTTTGCTCCCTCTTTTTCCCATTGTACCTTCTACACTTACACACATAGTTTCTGTCATGTCATCATGGAGAGCTTTAATGTCCCATGGAATGACAAAGCATTTTTTTTTAAAGTGGAAATAAGAAAACAATAGACATGCATCAGAACAGGCCTCAGCTGGTGTAAATTTGTGCCATTCCCCGCAAGGCAATGGAGCTCTTTCAGTTTATGCCATGGCCCATCATCTTTCGTTTATCACTAGAGCCTTGCGCCGATACAAAAATGTGGATCTTCATCCGATCTGCATCCACTCAGTGTCAGCCTGTATCTGATCCAGGATCGGCATGATGGGTTTTATGTCCATCCACATCTGCACCGTCACCGCCTCACAGCAGCTCCTGTTCTGACTGTAGAAGCAGAGCATCTGTCTGGCTGCTGGGAGAGGGGAGGAGGGAGTTGCTGGGGCTCACAGACTCACAGACGGGACTAGCCGTAAGTTGAGCTCCCATGCAGAACTATCTCTGATTGGCTGGCAGACCGCAAACAGAGCTGAGCTGAGCGTTCCCTTTGTTCCCTTCTTGCTCACTGCTCTCTGCAGCTGCAGCAGAGCAGCTGCAGGGATCGCACCCTGGGCAGATAAAAATAGAATCCGCATCCAACCTCCAGTCCAAAACAGTGGATCTGCAGATATCTGCAGCCGCATCTGCAGTTGTGGATACTCGCGGATCTGAAGTGAATACCCGCAGATATAGAGGGCTCTATTTATCACTACTGCACTTCCCTATCACTCCCTCTTCCATGCACCCTGGTTGCACCAAATCTCCATTTCTATAGTTGCTGGCACTTTCTTTTTAAGTATGTAAACTTTCTTGAGTATGGGAACATGATATACAGTGCATCTTTTGGGGAATGGTATGGAGTTCACAGCACCATAAACCTTGGGAAGAGATTGGAAGCAGTGTGCTGTCCAACACCTTTAAACAGCAGAGGCCATCGCGTAGTTCTTATGAGAGGGCTTTTAAACACACAGTAAAAAAACTGCAAAAGTTGTGGAAATAACTCTGGCTATGGCTTACCTCAACTCACTGAGCTCCAGTTTGTGTGTAAAAAAATAGTTCTCACCCAGTACTTAGAAGATGTTGACTAGAGACACTCACATGGAGCCATATTTAATGGTTGAAATCAGTGAAATTACTTGGGGTGCAAGACCATTAAGTGTAGCTCTTATTCAACACTGGCTCTTTGCATTTTTGCACAATAAATGGAAACAGGAAATTAGTCTGATGAGCTAAGGGCAATGAGTTTACTGTTGTCTAGTATTATGCATTTGGAACCTGGTTCAATGCCCCCTGAAATCAATGAATCTTTTCATTGACTTTAATGGGCATTTCATCAGGCACCGGGTGTGCAATGGACTCTTCTCTCCACCTTACAGAGGAAATCTTGTTTTTCTAGCTGTTCTATGCAAAACAGAACTAATATTATAAAAGAAAACAGTACTGTACATATTTAACATCATTGTTACTGTCTGGTATAAGGTCTTGAATCACTACGTCTCATCAGTCCTGTCCTTCCTTTCATGGGCTCTATAACAAGAGCAGCAATAATAACCATTAGCCATATACTAAGAACAACAATAAATCCTGAACTGAATGACTAAAAGGAGCATATTTTATTAGAAAACAACTGCATGAGCTTATTAGTGTAACTTTTGTTCCCTTCAACTGTCTGTTACTTCTACTTGTTACATCACATCTAAAATTAGATTTTAAATTTTTCTAACCTGGGCCCTTTGTCTTTTTGTGTTTTTGTTTTTTAAACCAATTAAACTAGCATTGTTAAAATAGTGCTGCAGCTGAACCAGCTGTGTTCTACCAGGTCACTTCTACTCAAAATGCTATTTCCACCCTGA
Organism: Pelusios castaneus; assembly: GCA_007922175.1. Taxonomy (NCBI): domain Eukaryota; kingdom Metazoa; phylum Chordata; order Testudines; family Pelomedusidae; genus Pelusios; species Pelusios castaneus. The sequence goes on from ML685835.1 coordinate 10,053,274, forward strand.
CGGCACACATGGGATTTGACAAGTTCCAAAGGGGTAACCATGTCAGTCTAGTTCAGCAAAACAAACAAGGAGTCCTGTGGCACCTTTAAAGACTAACAAATTTGTTTATTGCTTGAGCTTTTTTGGGAGAAAATCCCACTTCGTCTGACAAAGTGGGATTTTCTCCCATGAAAGCTCATGTGGTAAATAAATTTGTTAGTCTTTAAAGGGGCCACCAGATGCCTTGTTTGTTTAAATGCAATTTGACTGCTTAATTAAAAGCTTTTTAACACTACCAAAAAATTCCCAGGCAAAATATAGTTAGTACCATAAACATAAGATTTATTTAGTTAAAGCAATGTTATTAGAATGCTGGATGTATTAAAAAAGCAAGAAACAAAACACAAATATTTCAAAGTCAGGAATTTCTGAGTTAAGTTTTAAAAAGTCCATTCAAATGAATACCCTTCTAATAATTCTACCTATTCCTTTATCAAAAAATTATGAGTACATAATGGAAATTGCAGAGCTAGAGGCCAGCTGCAAACTTCACATTCACATCTGAGATTTCTCGAAGTGCAAGGGTGCTTTCTCATCTCTAACAAACATTCCCAGTTCCTATCCTGTTCAGTGCACCCCACAACATTTTCTTCTGCTTGATAAGAAGCTTTGCACATGCTGACCGTTTGCTTGTGCATAGGAATGTCCATTTGAGTATGCTAACACAAGAGAAGGTAGATGTGTCTAATTTAGGAAAGGCCTAGCAGTTGACTTGATAGTCCTTTACTGAGGAGCTGTGATTTATTCTTAATGTGTCTAGTTTGCTTTTGTTTCAAAAACAGTAGGTAGACAAGGCTGGAGAGGTATTTTTTTATTAGACTAATTTTTTCTGTTGTTGTTTCTCTAAGATCCTTGGAACAACATAGCTATAACAGTGCATTAAAGTAGGGTAGCTTTTTACCAGCCCATTGACTGTGAAATGGGGTTAAATGTTTCAGTTTTCCAAACATTAATTTGAACAGCTCCATGACAACTGTCCTTCCAATGCATTGCAAGTACTTTTAAAAAAAGATATAATCCTGTTATTTAGCCAGGCATAGACATGAATGATTCTGACATTCTAGTTTGACTATAAAATAAAAAGTTTAGTAGGGTTTCTGATAGATCCAGTTAAAGTTCAAAACATCTTTAAAGAAAGCTCTGCCTAACTAAGGGGCACCAAATAGATTTAGACATCATGACAGCTGGTACCTGGTATTGATGCTCTGGCATCAACATGTCCCTTTTTTTTGCAGCCACCTCATAACCCATAGAGATCTGTAACAGTAGGAGCAGGAAGGAAGAAATCCCAAATGTCAGTGGCATATAGAGCAATGACACAGACTCCAGCACACACAATTCTTCTCAACATACTCCTTGGCTCTGGAAGATCCTAGCTTCCTCTATCATGGAGGTTATTAAATTACACATAACTGAACTATACTGAATCTCACTTTGACAACCTGAATTGCCTCCACTAGACTCTATAGAATCATAGAATAATAGGGATGGAAGGGACCTCACGAGGTCATCTAGTCCAACCCCCTCCTAAAAAGCAGGACCTCTCCCCCTAAATCACCCAGCCAGGGTTTTGTCTAACCGGTCCTTAAATATTTCCAAAGATGGAGATTCTACCACCTCCCTAGGTAACCCATTCCACTGCTTCACCACCCTCCTAGTGAGAAAGTTTTTCCTAATATCCAACCTTGACCTCCCCAGCTGTAATTTGAAACCATTGCTCCTTGTTCTGTCCTCTGTTACCATCGAGAACAGCCTACCTCCCTCTTCTTTGGAGCCCCCCTTCAAGTAATTGAAGGGTGCTATCAAATCTCCCCTCAGTCTTCTCTTCTGTAGACTAAATAAGTCTAGTTCCTTCAGTCTCTCCTCATAAGTCATGTGCCCCAGCCCCCTAATCATTTTTGTTGCCCTCCACTGGACTCTTTCTAATTTGTCCACATCCTTTCGGCAGTGGGGAGCCCAAAACTGGACACAGTATTCCAGATGCGGCCTGAACAGTGTTGAATAGAGGGGAATTATCACATCCCTCGATCTGCTGGCAATACTTCTACTGATGCAGCCTAATATGCCATTGGCCTTTTTGGCAACAAGGGCACACTGTTGGCTCATATTCATCTTCCCGTCCACCATAACCTCCAGGTCCTTTTCTACAGCGCTGCTACTTACCCGATCGGTCCCCAGCCTGTAGCAGTGCATGGGATTTTTTCGTCCTAAGTGCAGGACTTTGCACTTCTCTTTGTTGAACCTCATGAGGTTTCTTTCGGCCCAGTGTTCCAATTTGTCCAAGTCTCCCTGGATCCTGTTCCTGCCCTCCAGAGTATCTACCATTCCCCCCAACTTGGTGTCATCCGTGAACTTACTAATCACACAGTCTATTCCATCATCAAGATCATTAATGAAGATGTTGAATAGAACCGGCCCCAGGACTGACCCCTGGGGCACTCCACTCGTTACCGGTTGCCAACCAGACATCGAGCCATTGATTCCTACCCACTGAGCCCGTTGATCTAGCCAGTTTTCGATCCGCCTTACGGTCCACTCGTCCAACCCATACTTCCTTAACTTGCCGACGACAATGCTGTGGGAAACCATATCAAAAGCCTTGCTAAAGTCAAGGTGTACCACGTCAACTGCTCTTCCTGCATCCACAAATCCAGTCATCTCATCATAGAAGGAAATCAGGTTGGTCAGGCATGATTTGCCCTTGGTGAATCCATGTTGACTGTTCCTGATCACTCTATTTTCCTCCAAGTATTTCAGGATGGATTCTTTGAGGACCTGCTCCATGATTTTCCCAGGGATTGAGGTGATTAAACTTCATTTAATGGAAGAAACTATCTTCACTGAGATTGTCCATATCCAAGATAGCATCTTAAAATAGCACAGATTTTTTTATGAATGATATTTTAATTGTCTTTATTATTAAACAACAATATATTATATATCAACCAGACATAAACCCTCAATTAAAACAACAGTGAAGCACAGCTTTGAAGTGATGCAGGACAATGGGGGATGTGTCCAATCCATGGGCAAATACACATCTTGTCTGTGCCTCTTTTGTTCTTGTGCCTTCTGCTGTTGCTGGTTAGGGCTCAAAGTTATCATGGATGTTAGAAGGTTCGGAAAAACTGGGTTCCCATGGGCAATTGTCCTCACTACCCTGAGCTTGGGCTGGGAAGGGGAATGTGCTCTGGAAGCATGGCTGTGAGGGGACAGATGGGAACATATACTGGTATTTCTAGTATCTTGTATTGTCCCGGGGCTAGAGAACACGGCTGGGTCCTGCCTGAGGGTACTGAGTTTTCCGTGCACCCACTAAAAGCATGTGCTGCTTGGAGCATTCTGAAGGTGTATCGCCACCAGGAGTTGCTTCTGCATTTCTCTGCAACATCTTTTTTCCATGACAGTGCTTTCTCTGGCCACTGTAATGTTGTCTCTAGGCACTGCAATGCTCTTTCTGGACAGTCCTGTGTCTTTTTTACTTCTCTGACCTCAAATACAACCTCCAGCTTTCTTTCCCCCCCCCACTTTTTGTGGGGTGTGTGTAAAGTTCTTTCTTTCTTTCTTTCTTTCTTTCTTTCTTTCTTTCTCAGGTTAGCCAGTCACTCAGATGTTGATAAAGCCCCTGTCCTTCAGGGTCTGGCTGCTGCAAGTGTAGTGACCTGGGGAAATAGAAGAAAAAAACAAGCAGTTATTGTTCATATTCTGGAGACGCTATGATAGCATTTTTTCACACGTGTTTCTCTTTATCACTCCTTTAGATTCTTTCCAACCTTGTGAGGAGGATGAGACCACAGAGAGGGGAAGTGGGGTATGCACAAGGAGGAATGAATTGGTAATTTTGCTTGGGTTTGCAGTGCATCTTGCAGGCTGGGAATTTGGGAATTACGTTCCTGGTTTGGCTTTGCAGTTTTGCTGTGCCTTGCAGGCACTTATAGGGGATTGGAGGGGATAGCAGGGGGCATATGAAGGCAACCTAATAATTCTTCCTACTGAGTCCTGACCCATAGTTTGAAAACCACTGGGCTCAGGTAACCTTCTTTTCCTGAATGAAAGCCATTATGGGCAAGGCCCAAGCATAATTTTTTGGGCCCAGTACAAACTTGTAACACAGGCCTGCTGGTAATGGGGGTTGTAGCCTGGGCCTGGGCCTGCAGGGTCTCCCTTTCTCCCTCCCCACCATGTGGGGGTCCTGATTACAGGACACATATACCTCAGTAGCTATGTTCCCTCTAAGCCATGCGGGTGTGTGGCCGCACAGCGGCCGTCGCATACCCGCGCACATATCACAGACTCACATGCAGCCTGATCCCTGCGTCTCTTCTCCCCAGCCCAATCCCCACGTCTCTTCTCACCAGCCCAATCACCCCCTACATCTCTTTTCCCCAGCAGCCCGATCCCTTCATGTTTCTTCTCCCCAGCAGCCCAATCTCCCTTGCGTCCCTTCTCCCCAGCAGCCCAATCCCCCCCTGCGTCTCTCTCCTTCTCTCCAGCCTGACCCCTGCATTTTAAAATTTTAAGTTTATCCCCATTCATTGCACAAAAGACATTCATGACCACATGGCAAAATACAGGTGACAAAAACTGTGAGGTGTAGGTGACGGGAGAGGCTAGATAGGCAGCAAATGTCATTGTCTCACATTTGTTTAGTAAATTAATAAAACTACAGTATTTCAGTTTAACATTTTTATTAAAGTTCGAACGAAAAGACAACATCTATGCATTTCCTTTGAATTAAGGTACTTGGGCATGCTGATGCTTCCAGCGCCAAAAAACTGTTGCCCATGCGACACCATGCCTCACAAATTGCCGCTCAACGAGTACCATAACTTGCTCAGCTGCATCATCAGCTTACAGGGAACATTGCTCATCAGGGATCTGTAGTCTAAGTTTCTTTATGGGTACCCAATATCCATGTCTACTTGGTGTAAACAATGAATCCTGACTAATCTACTTTTCCTGTAACCACTATTAACTATTGAATTTTTTACAACTGAACATTTTCATTATTTGAATATAATAGGCATCCACAAAGCAATGTGGGATAGCAGTTAGAGAACTTACAGTGACCACACACACTTAATTTGCATCAAACTTCATACATTTGGAAAGATAACTCAAGAGTTTATGCTAAATGTAAGTGTATATGCTGGCATTTTCAGACTGGATTAACTTGTGTTAATATGGACTAAATTGTCCATACAGACAATCCCTTAGATTGAAGATTTATAAACTCCTGATCCAATAGGATATTTTAATAAGCATCTCCTCTTTGAATCAGTTCCTTTTCAGTGACAGCAGAGCAGGACTTTCCTAGATATCTGAAGAATTGTATTCAGTGAATTGGAAAGAGTATCTTCCCAGATAGGGAATTAAACTGGATAAAAATAGGCCAGACCACAGAAGGAAACAAGTAAAGGTATCCTCTAGATGTGTCTTTGTTCCAGTCAGAAGCCCCTCTCCATTTGTATTGAATGGGCAAGCATCAATCAATACCTGTGAACTGGGGAATACAGTACAGACGGGGCGTGCACAGGAATAAAAATTTGGCCACTTTTGGGCAGGCATTTTCTGTACCCTCTAGCTCCACTGATTCTCTGGCCCCAGGACTGGAGAAGCTGGCTCTCCCTTTGAGGTTCCAGGCAGGAAGAGCTGTGATTGGGACGGCTCTCTATTTCCAGTGTCCCTTGCGCCACAGGACCACACAAGTTGCTTCGTCTATTGGTGATACTCCCAGTCCATGACCAGCTCAGTGGACCAGATTACATTACTACAGCATTCAGTTATTTTATATTTTGTTTGACCTTGCAGGCAAATGAATTATATGGGCCTTGAAAGAGAAAATATGAACTGTGAAATGTAGCATGTAAGGAGGAAAACAACTTTTCTTTTTAACAATAGCTCAGAAACAGGACAATCACAAATCTTTGAGAGGCTGCCAAATGAAAATTACTTCCAGTACTATCTAATCTGTAATGGAAATTGAGTGGCTTTAGCATACCATGATCATTATGCACACACACAGTACTGCCTGCTAATTGCTCCTTTACATAAGGGCATCTCTAGTAACTACACTAAATTCAGTGAAGTTTCAGCACAGATGAATTGAGCTTCTTCCATGTACATGTCATTCATCTCATTCACAAGGAACAGAAATATTACTGAGGTAATGACTTAGATCTCAGAACAGAAGGATGTTTTTATAACCGTTTTGGGTTTTATAGGCATGTACTGAAACAGGATCTCTTCCCCATAATCAAATTATTTAACCAAAATGCCATTTGGTTTACATTAGGACACAAATGTCAAAGTTGTGGGCCTTTGATTATGGTGAATATCAGGCTATGAATGGAAGAAAATACTGGGGTGGAGACGCTGTGCCAGTTTGGGATATGAGTATGAATATAGATCAGTATGTGTTGCTCATGATTCCTCCTTGGAGGTTTAAAAATATGAATTGCTGTGGCTCAGAAGGTTTTTTAAAAGGAGAGGGTGTGTGTGAGAAAGGATTTGTACCTCATTCTGAGTATATACGGTTGGAAGTTTCTGGGCCTTTCTTGTTTCATCCAAGACCCCAAAGAAAAAACATATCACACTGATCCTGCAATATAACATGGAAATGTGGTACCAGAAAGAAATCAACAAGTTGGAAGGAATTCATGGAAAAGCCACAAAAGTTACAAAAGACTTGAGGGGCTGATTTCTGAGGAAAGATTAAAAAGAATTAAATCCCATAGCCTGCAATGAGATGTGTGTGGATGGACTGTAGTGCCTGCACACAATCGTATTAAAATCGAAGGGCCTCTGCGTGGATATAGGGGTCTGATTGTATAGCTCTTGCTTTGGGATCAGGGCCTGAATATGTGTAGACATGCTAAGTAATAGTTAAGTTTGATGTTAGGTGTGTGCGTGCGCATGTATATTAAAACCAGTGCTTAATTTGTGCCAGCGCTTGCCAAGGGTTGAGTCCCAGCAGCTGTCGGCGTGGCAGTTCATAGTCCCGGCACCTCTAAGCTTGTCGCACCAGTTATGAAAGTAAAAAAATTGCTTGAGTCCTGGCATTTAATTGCATAAATCCTAGCACTTCTTTCATTACAAATTAAGCATTGACTACAGCCATCGTATTTTCATGGTCATAAACCATGGAGGCAGAAGAATCATTTAAAGAAATAAAAGTTATACAATGACTAGCAACCATGGAGTGAAATTAATAATAATAACAACAACAATCAGGATATACTAGCAAAATGAACTAATAGTTAGATTTACTAGGCTAAGGTTTCCTTAGGGAAAGAGTGGAAACCCCATTGTTTCATTAGTTTGAACAGAACTGAACAAAGCACTGGAAAATATACCTCGGAGAACAATTGTGCATTAAGAGGGAGATGGAAAAAAAAGTTAGTATTAAGTAATTTAGTCCATCCATGACTTCAGTGATTCTGTGATACCATACAGCTGCTGTGGCAGAGGTCGGAGGGAAGTACTGTATGTCTCTAGTTCATTTAATAAAAGACCCTTAATTAGAAATGGGCTTACAAATAATTCAGACCCTCATGAATCTTGTAGGAAAAAACAAACAAATCTCCCTCCTGCTGTGAAATAATGTATAGGAGCCTCACGCTGTGTTCCACAGCTAAAATGACGGGGGAGGGGCTTAAAGGAAAGAAAGACATTGTAGGATTTTCCACAACAATTAAGTCTTCACTGAATGAGGAATTGATAACTAACATTCACAATGCTCATATTCAATATTTGGTTCAAACAATTAGAAAGTATTTGTAAATATTTGGGATCTGGCTAATACTAAGATTCTTTACTACTGAGCAAAACACAAGAAAAACAAGAGGAAAACTCCAAGGAAAAATGAAAATCTGCACATGTATACATATAGTTTTTACAAATCCCTGTGGGAAGCATATCTTGTACTGTGTTCATATCAGAGCTAGCATATGAATCATCATATCATCCTCATGAGGCAGCTTGAAGAAAGAACATATGACATTTGTACAGTCAGGATTTTGTATCCAAGGGCAAAAATGGAAAACAAGCTGATGGTTATACATAGGTGTAACCTTGAACAATAGAGACATACTACAACTCTCTTTGTGCTAAAAATAAATATATGAGGGCATGCTACTTTGGGGCTTGAAGTGGCTGAGAGTCCCACAGAACCCAAGTATGAGGCCATGATCTCCCAACAGTGATGTACCAAGGGCATCCGGCGCCAAGCCCACATTTGCCCCTCCCCCATGTCTCATGATTCACCCCCAGCACTTGGCACCGGCCCTACCCCGCAGCTGTCCCAGGGAGGAGGATTCGTACCTGCAGGGGCCTGGAGATGCTTCAGCAGCTCAGCCCTAGCTGGGGCAGGGCAGCTTCACTCCCCTGCATGAGGAGGGGAAGGGATGTCATGACACATGGGGGTCAGCTCTCAGCACCCCACATGAAGGGCCAGCCCAGCGTGATCTGCTGCTCCCCACATAGCACTTACCCACTGCCTCTCCAGCCCGATTCGGGCACTGATGGGGGGTGACCTCCCTACCCCACCTTGGAGAGGGGGCGCACCAGGCTAACCCGTTACAACACGAGAGGGGCACAGGAGGCTCTATACAACCTGGCATCCGGGGGCCTGGCTCTCCCTAGTCTGCCTCCCTTCAGTACACCACTGTCTCCCAAAGGTCTCTGGAGAGTGAAGAGTCCCTCAAAAGCCACAGGGGGGGAGTCAGTGAAATCCCAGAGGCCTGGAATTGGTGTACATTCCTATAGAATCCAGGAGTGAGGCAATGACCTCCCAGAAGCCTGTCAATTCAGGGGAAAGGAGAATGAGGCAGTGAGTTCCCAGAGCCCAGCAGCAGCAATTAATAATGAGACAGCAAGGAGGAACACTTTGCTTAATCAGGACAGAGACTCAAATAAAATGGAAACTGGCCAATGCATTTACTAAAATACAGTCCCCTCTTTTTTAGTCCCGCTTTCATTCCCCACCAGAGTTTGCTTATTTTGCATTTGCCCACAGTGCAGTAAGTGCTCAAATGCCAGAAGGAGACAAAAAGTCAGAGTAGAGAGCAAACCTGGGACCAGATTCCCAATAACGGGTTAAAGTCCTTGTCTCCATGAACAAGTAGTTTGCAAGAAGTTACCACGCACTAGCCTGCCAAACATTAACCATTTATTAGAGCAGTAGTTTTCAAACTTTTTTCCTCAGGACCCAGTTGAAAAAAATCACTTATGCCTGAAAACCAACAATTACATTTTTGAGCAATGCGTTCCAGTCTTTTGGCAGCAGCAGCAGGGGGCTCTGCGACCCAGTAGTGGGTCCCAACCCATGGTTTCAAAACCACTGTGTTCGAGCACTTTGATCTAGTCCTTTTTGAAGTGGGACTAGTTTAAAGCACTCCAGCTAACTGTTCATGTGTCAGCAGGGTTAATCCAGGGCAAGAAAGTGCAGGCTAGATTCACACCCTGGGTTGCCACAAATGACATTTTTGTGTAGATAAGTCGTAAATCTCATCTACTATTTAATCAGTTTCCCTTTCCTGCCTAAAAGAGGAAATACAATCTCTTCCTTTCAGTTGTGCAAGCAGCCCGATTGGTTATGAACCACGCCAATAGGCTGGGATCAATCACTGGAAAGTTTAATGAGTTTTCTGTCCAAGATGTCAGCTGCCAGAATGAAAGCAGAAATCACACAGAACAGCATAAGATATTCATATTCAACTCTTCAGTTTTTATGTGTTCTTTACTCACATAACTGAAAATAACTTAATAGAATGTGTTAGGATGTCTAAGAGTTGTCCATTGACCCTATGGATCTTATTGCGTCATAAGAGACTTAGGCCATGTCTACACTGGGGCGCCATCTAAAGTCAATGTTAATACATCGACATAATAAAACTGGAAGAGACTGTCCACAGGACACTCATGCACCAGCTTCTTCTGGCCTAGCAGAGGGCTTCCTTAATTCGAACTAACAACTTCAAATAGGGTGTTAGAAGTAAGGGTTAATTCGAACTAGTTAGTTCGAATTAACCAATGTGGCCATGTTAGTTCGAACTAATTTCTTAGTTCGAACTAACCGGCCCATTGAAATCAATGGAGATCGCTAATTCGAACTAAGCAAGTGCCATGAAAAGCACTTGCTTAGTTCGAACTAATTTTTTCTAGTTTGAATTAGGTTAATTCGAACTAACTAAAATTAGTTCGAATTAGTTCGAACTAAGTAATTCGAACTAATTTTAGTAGGTGTAGACATAGCCTTAGTGAGCATAACCGGAATCCATACGGACCAATCAATTTGTAACACATTAGTGCGCTTTGGAAATCACACCCCCACTCAGTGCATTACCCCACCATAAAGACAAATCCTAAATCTATGTCTCAGCTGCTTCTTGTTAGAATTCCACAAGTGGCCTCTCCAGAGAAAAGCTAATGTGTGCTTTGAAAACCAGCTTCGTAATTACTCATCCCCTATTTGATACAAAAGCATCATAATCTCTAAAATGTATTAGATCATCTGAGGCATATTGAAACACACGTTTTCTTTTGACTAAAACAACTTTTAGTTTGAAAAATCTCAGTCTGCAAAGATACCCTATCCTTACTGTTGCAAAATATATTGATATGTGGTGATAGGAGCAACTTGGAGAAAGCAACAGAAGCAGTTGGCTGAAGTAGACTCATAGAATCATAGGGTTGGAAGGGACCACACGAGGTCATCTAGTCCAACCCCCTGCTAAAAAGCAGGACCACTCCCACTAAATCACCCCAGCCAGGGTTTTGTCTAACCGGGCCTTAAAAATCTCCAAAGATGGAGATTCTACAACCTCCCTAGGTAGCCCATTCCAATGCTTCACCACCCTCCTAGTGAGAAAGTTTTTCCTAATATCCAACCTTGACCTCCCCAGCTGTAATTTGAAACCATTGCTCCTTGTTCTGTCCTCTGTTACCATCGAGAACAGCCTACCTCCCTCTTCTTTGGAACACCCCTTCAAGTAGTTGAAAGTTGCTAACAAATCTCCCCTCAGTCTTCTCTTCTGTAGACTAAATAAGCCTAGTTCCTTCAGTCTCTCCTCATAAGTCATGTGCCCCAGACCCCTAATCATTTTTGTTGCCCTCTGCTGGACTCTTTCTAATTTGTCCACATTCTTTCGGTAGTGGGGAGCCCAAAACTGGACACAGTATTCCAGATGCGGCCTGACCAGTGTCGAATAGAGGGGTATTATTACACCTCTCGATCTGCTGGCAATACTCCTATTGATGCAGCCTAATACGCCATTGGCCTTTTTGGCAACAAGGGCACATTGTTGGCTCATATTCATCTTCCCATCCACCATAACCCCCAGGTCCTTTTCTACAGTGCTGCTACTTAGCCAATCGCTCCCCAGCCTGTAGCAGTGCATGGGATGTTTTCATCCTAAGTGCAGGACTTTGCACTTCTCTTTGTTGAACCTCATGAGGTTTCTTTCGGTCCAGTGTTCCAATTTGTCCAAGTTTCCCTGGATCCTGTCCCTGCCCTCCAGAGTATCTACCATTCCCCCCAACTTGGTGTCATCCGCGAACTTACTAAGCATGCAGTCTATTCCATCATCAAGATCATTAATGAAGATGTTGAATAGAACCAGCCCCAGGACTGACCCCTGGGGCACTCCACTTGTTAGCGATTGCCAACCAGACATCGAGCCATTGATTCCTACCCACTGAGCCCATTAATCTAGCCAGTTTTCGATCCACCTTGTGGTCCACTTGTCCAACCCATACTTCCTTAACTTGCCGACGAGAATGCTGTGGGAAACCGTATCAAAAGCCTTGCTAAAGTCAAGGTATACCACGTCAACGGCTCTTCCTCCATCCACAAATCCACAAATCTAGTCATCTCATTATAGAAGGAAATCAGGTTGGTCAGGCATGATTTGCCCTTGGTGAATCCATGTTGACTGTTCCTGATCACTCTATTTTCCTCCAAGTGTTTCAGGATGGATTCTTTGAGGACCTGCTCCAGGATTTTCCCAGGGATTGAGGTGAGGCTGACCGGTCTGTAGTTCCCCGGATCCTCCTTTTTCCCTTTCTTAAAGATAGGTACTATATTTGCCTTTTTCCAATCCTCCAATCCTCCAATCAGGTAATATTGACTTGACTTGTATGAAGGTGATCATTCATCATTTGCTATTGAAATTCACGAGGTAAGGATCTGGCTAAATTCTTGATAGATTTTAGATAATCCAACAGTAGCAGTGACCCATCTAACCATTTGTGATTTCTGTCCATCTACATCAGACTAGCACATTGTATCCTCCTCTTCCAGATGTGAAATGATGATCTTTTCTCACTCCAAGGATAGATAGTTGCAATGTGTTCTATTTGGAGCTGCACCTTAAAACATTTAGCAGCTCATCCTCGTAAAACATGTGACACATGCTACGCCCACTGACTCCTTCCCAGAACTCACTAGAAGATTGTCTGGTTGTCTTGTGGTGTCTGCCACTTCTACATTTGATAGGCAAGTCACCAAATGGTCTATATTCAGTTACTGACATTTCTAATGATCTAACACCTTATCTCCACAGCCTGTCTGTATCTCACAGTGGAGTCTGAATCTTCTGAAGAGACTTCTGGTGCATCCTTCAGTACAATGGTGAGTGTGGCACCCCTCCCCCCCATCTACACCTTGCACTTGCTGGGATTGGGTGTCATCAGCCCTGCTGCAGCTCAGAGAGCTCTCCGCAGCCCTTCTGTCATGGGAGAGAGTGAGTGGAGCTGGGATACTTGAGCTGCAGAGAGCTTCCTAGATCCCTGCAAGATCCAGGTGCAGGGAAGGCTGCAGTCCTGAGATACCCTGGCCAGGTCTGCGCCGAAAGGGAGAAGGGCAAGACCCCAGCCACTAGGGAGACCACATGAATAATTTAGGAAAAGAGTAGAAAATTGGTTTCTCTGCTCAAAATGTGGCTTCAAAAAGATGGATTTGAATTGGGTCATTTGCATTCTCCAGTCCCAAGTATTTCCTAGGACATCTGTTTCACATGTATTGCCCCAGAAAGCCCTTTGAAGTTCCATAAATCTCCCAGAGATTGCATTAGTCCTGTCTTCCTGATAAAAAACATTCTGTACAACCCCACAATAGTACATAAACATTTGCATTGGTTAATACAATGAACTCCAAAGATGTTAAATTAAATTGTACTGAATTAAGTTTAAGGTTAATTCAGTAAGGTTTGTCCATGAAGTTACAGGGCATTGCAGTAATTGTCTCACTCTCCTTTACTTCTTTTAGAAGGTGAGTCCCAAACTAAGAAAGTGTGTTACTTTACTCGCAATGGGTTACACACACACATGGGCTGCTTGCAATGGGTTACACACACACACACACACACACACACACACACACACACACACACACACACACACACACACACAGCACCAAGGCAAGTAATCATGTATTCTGCACTCCATGCTCCACATCCTGAACAATGAGTTATTAGTCTTCTACATGCATTTCTTTTAGTGGTGTTTTCACTCCGTGATGGAATGTGACTTTAAACTAGGTTTTACTTTTGAGAAGTAATCTCAGGTTGTTTACACTGAGTTCTAAGCTTCCAGCATGGGTGATGCCTCCCATACCATTCATTACAAATTTACCAGTACTTTGGGATGCCTCTGTCATTTGCAGCCATTGCTCCACTCTCCAGAACCACTCAGTAACTTCTTGTCAGAAGTTTGGACTTAGTGAGAGAGATCAGGGGGGACATTCTGAGACAAGGTAGTCCAAACCGTTTTAGACTCAAGGTTGTTTTAGACTCCAACTCCTCTGCTTTCACAGCAATTGCTTCATTCAGGGATCAGTGTACGATCTTACTGCCATACTTGTGTGTGCAACAGTGCATAGACAGGCACAGTGCAGGAGTTAGGCCAGGTCTATACCACAGGGTTAAGTCGATGGGAGAGACGCATTCTGTGCATGCAGAATGTGTATCTCCCGCCAACTTAGTTACTCCTACTTACCATACCATCTTCACTTGGCTGCGTCGTCTTGAAGCAGCCTCTGGTCAATGCAGCCTTACTCCATTTGGAGGGGTGGAGCTATTGAGTCGACCAGAGAGTGCTTCCGGGATCGATTGAGCGGGTCTATACTGCCCGCTCAATCACAGATTGACGTAGCTTTGTCACTGTAGATAAGGCCTTAAAGTACTAGTGCAAGACCAGATTTTTAGGCCTTAAATTTGTATTTCTAGCAGTTCACTCTGACCATTACTTATAGTGAATATAATATTGTTTGTAGTTCAATATATGTAATGTTAGGCGTCTTTTCAAAGCTACTCTGATCTGCCTACACACAGAACACCATGCAACGTTATCAAACTCCTAAGAATAAACAAACCATTCAAGTCTTTTGTTTGCATGTGAGTCATGAAGGGGTAGCTCACTGGAGTATTAAGAAAGATAAACATATGGCAAAACTCTAAAGCCTATTTCTGGAAACCTTACTTGAGGGAACAGCTAATCCATTGTTCAAAGTCTGCAAAGTATTAGAAGACTGCAATGGGAAAGGGACGTAGGGAAAGAAATGAAAAAACAAAAATCCAAGAGATCAAAAATTCAGAGTGGCTGTAATTACCCACATAGGCATAGGAATTCCTGGCAGCTGGTGGAGGATAGATGGCACAGAGGAGTTGTGTGAGGAGGTGGAAAGTGGAATAGTGAGAGTAGTTTTATCACTGTGTCTTTGCAGAAAGCAAAGAATAACATACAATTATTTCCCATTGGCCTGAAGGGAAGACACATTGGCTAGAGATCATAATCAACATTTTGCTGATTTCATTTATCAAAAAGCTAGAAGCTATAATGTCATCAATAGATTTCAGCTACAGGGCAAAGGGAAATTTTATACATGGAAATCAAAGTTCTTAGAGTTGGGCTTTTTAACTAATTCTGTAAAAAAAAAGGGTGGGGAGGACTTCCCTCTCCCCACTCCTTTTTATTTTTTGCTGATTCAGCAGTTCCATTAGTTTTCACTGTAACTAAAAGGTCGTGTCATAGAAATAACTGTAAAATTCACATCTCTGAAATTTAATTCAGCATTGCCCACCAGTGTCCTCTCTGCAGGGTAACACTGCAGCTGACTCAGTATTCTCTCTGAAAATACATGATCTCTCTTCTGCTCTACTCAAAAGTGTTGAAGGCAATCCTGGGACAATACAACCCTAACCATAGCCCAGCTCCTCTGACGGTGACAATGCTAACCCAAACTGTAGACACTCTGGCCAGTGATAGCCGTAACCATATCTGGGCCCCCTGCTGGCCATGGTGGCAACACTAACCCTGAACCTGAGGGTCCCAGGGACCCAAATTCTGGCTCACTTTGGCTATGTCTACACTGGGGAATTTAAGTCGACTTTAACTAAGTTAACTTAGTTAAGTCGACTTAGTGTGTCCACACTAAAAATTAAAGTCGACTTAAAGGGGAACTTACAAAGTCGACCTAGAGCGTCCACACTGGACGCTCTAAGTCGACTTTGTGGGGCTAGAGGGACCTAGGGCAGATCCACAGGGGCAGGAGGGGCACTCCTTGCCCAATGCCAGGGGGCTCAGCCTTTGCCCCATTGTACATAGGTACAATGGAGCAAAGGGGGACAGGGACCCTGGCAGGGCATAGGGGCAGGGTGGGCAGGCTCTTAAGCAAGCTGCTTAAGTCTACTTAAGAAAACTGTAGTGTAGACGCAGGGTAAATTAAGTCGACTTAAGCAAGCTTAAGTCGACTTAATTTACCAGTGTAGACACAGCCTTTGAGCTGTAACAGTTTAAGCCTCTGTACCTAGGGTATCTGGAACATTTCCCGCTCCTGCCAATCCTAGTAAAATATCTTTTCAGGTAGCCATGTTTCTGAATAGTTATTGGGATCTGCCAGCGCTAGCTACAGCCCACTTGGCACCTAGAGCGGCCAAGTCACAATACACCTGGCATGCCACTGGCACCCCGAGAGTCTAGGGTACTGAATAGCCTCAATATCTACATAAAAAAGCAAAGGTATCATGGAGCAAGGTAAGGGAGGATAGTAGTATAAGAAAGGGGAGTCATCCTTTCCTTGCATGGATATAGAGGGGGGAGCAAAAGAACAGCTGAGACAAAATCTTTCTTCACTCTTTAACCCCTTTAGCCTACTGAAAAGGGGAGGGGGTCCCCTACCTCCTCATTCCCTCTCTATGGCCCATGGTTGGGATTCTTCACTTCCCACATCTCCCTCTAAAGAGCCAGACATACTAATGACAACAGGAGGCAGCAGGAACAGCTGACAAACTCTTTAGTCTCCAAATCTCTCTCCGAGACAAGAGACATCTTGAGCTGCAACAGAAGTTGGTGCAGCTCTCACCCCTACCCTCAGAGAAGAGCTCTTGTGAGCCTAGTGAAACAAGGAGAAACACCAGGAGGTGACACCGTGCATGTGCTCACCCGCCAGAAGTGCTCTGTGAGGCTAGGAGAGAGGGTTGGCAGCAGACAGGGGCACACAGTCCCTGATATTACGAATAGCTCTGGGAGGGGCAGTACCATGGGAATGTGAACCCCAAGCATGCAAAAATCGTGAGATGTTTAAAAAACTGACATCTTTTAAAAATTTGATAATAAGTTTGGTATTCTTTTTATTTGTCTTCTGGTTTCTCAGCCTTTGAGATATATGCAGGTCAAATTTTCAAAGTTTGTCAACCCGAGGGCCAGAAATATACTACTTTTTTTTTTTAAATGAAGGCTGAGAGTCTCAAATAATCATGTGACTCCAGGAGCTGAAACTTTCAGAAAAATACCCAATATTGTGAGTCATGATAAAATCTCAAGAGCTGGCAAAACAGAACAATATTGTAAGCCATTTGGGGAAGGGACAGTGTCTGGGACATTGGGGCAGCATTGTCTGATTCAGACCTCCATGGTATGTCTACACTGGAAAAAACACCTGTGACTGGCCCATATTAGATGACTTTTGGGCTGCAGGGCTATAATATTACAGTGTACATGTCTACACTGCAGTTTTGTAGCTCTGCAGTCCAAACCCCCTGAGCCTGCAGTGGCAGGTGTTTTATTCCAGTGTAGACATAGCCTATGTGCTGTCTTTCTACCAAGAAAAACAACTAGAGGGTGCAGACAGCTCATTCACCACTATCTACACAATCACCGTAGGCCGTAGGAAATGGTAGCAACAGCAGAAGGAAACAAGAGCAGGCCCCTTGCATGTTCTTTCAATGAGGCAGAAATAACAATGGGACTCAGTGATCTAATGCAGGCCAACTGATCCCTCTGTCAAAATCAGACAGGCTCCTGGGTTGCAGCTTGTTTGGGTGGCAAAGAACAACAAGTGAGGGGAAAGCAGTCTTTCAGAGGGAAAAAGTGTTATGAAAAAGTAGAAATAAATGGGGATGAAGCCATCATGGGAAAGGACCCTTTCCAGAACTGCTTTGAAGTCACAGTGGTGAAACTGACTAAAAGTTTCATGCTGACAGTATCCCTGCAACTGACAAACTCTGGTACTTTTAGTGGCTTACTCTTTGTAAAAAGGGCTCTTAGCAAGGTTCTCTTCTCTCTACCAGGGGCGATGATTTCTGCAGCATTTTCATTGGTCTGTTTGTCATCAACAGTGTCTGCCTTCCTCTCCTGTGGAAATAAAAGATACAGGCAGGAGAAGAGACATATTTGGTAATGTTTCAGTTCAGAACTTCCTCTTCCACAAGGTTGCCCCAGCTGCAAAAAGTCAAAGGGAAAAAAAAAATCTTGGAAATAATTCCAGACAGACCCTAATGCCTGCAAATTTGTCTAAGTAAGCCAACTCCAGAAAAGCAGAGCATGAAGAAGGTTCATTATTTGTCTGCTAGAGACACTGAAATAACCAGACACTTCAGCATTTATGATGTTCACATTTCAGACGGCTCGTCTTTCACATCACTCCCCCCCGGTTCTCACATTCCCCTCCATCTCCACTGCTTCTGACACTTTCAAAATTGTTTATAGAACATAAAAAGGGAGAAATATATTCTTTAAAGTACTTATAGGGAAGCCGTCCTTTCACACAGTACTTTACTTACTTTAGGGACACTTGTGGCTCCTTTGATTACTCCAATCATGTGGTTTGTGTGACTGATATGGATCTCTGCCCCAAACAGGGTAAAACACCTCAGTTAATCACATCATCGTTGATTGTCTGGGATTTCATCAAATTCAGGATATTCGGTAAAGGTCCCTGATTCATGGGTCAATCTGAGCTGCCTTTGTGGCATCCTCTGTGGTGGCTGTACCCCTGATTTGGAGGCTGCGCATGGTTAGTTCAGCAGCCAGCATAATTTAGCACAACATAGGGGCTACTAGTCTATTCTACACACACCTGCAATGGCCACAAAGGGGACGCAGTTGTAGCATCTGGGCAATTGTTGGAATACAGCGCTACTTTGGTCATATCCCCTCCCCCGACCACGCCCCATACATTGGGCACTGTGAGGGAGGGTGGCTTAGGTCCATCTGGCTCTGGCCGTATGTCACTTGGGGATTTCCTGAGGTGAGCTGTGCCTTAAGCAAACACCTGCCCTCCCTGCCCATTGCCACAAATGGTGCAAAGTGGAGTTAGTTGAAAAAATAAAACTTACTTTCAGGAAGAAAAAAATTTAAAATTTAAAAGTTGTTTTCATTTTTCTGTTTATTTTTAATATGTGTGTGGGGGTATATTTTATCAAAAGCTTTGACCAAATGTTATCAAAATGGTTATAGGATCTTTTTGGTACTTAATTCTTTAGAGAATGAAATATTTTGATAACTATTTCCATAATGTTTTTGACTTTTAAAAAATATCAATAAGAATATTTTTTGTGACTTGAGGGAACTCCAACATGAAATTGCAGAGGTGCTAACTGTGGTATGTAACTTATCATTTAAATCAGCTTCCGTAGGAGATGACTGGAAGATAGCAAATGTGACACCGTTTAAAAAAAAAAAGGCACTAGAGGTGATCCTGGTGATTACAAGCTAATAAGCCTAACTTCAGTAGCAAGCGAAGTGGTTAAACCACAGTAAAGAACAGAATTATCAGACACATAGATGAACATGACTTTTGTAAATGGAAATCAAGCCTCACCAATCTAACAGAATTCTTTGAGGAAGCCAACAAACATGATGACAAGGTTGATCCAGTAGATGTAGTGTAGCTGGTCTTTCAGAAAACAAAACCTTTGACAAGATCTCTTTGGGTACATCCATACTGGAGCCTTAGGTCGACTTAAGGATGGTTAAGTTGACCTACAGACCACTGCGTCCACACTGGGCGCTTATTAAGTCGACTTAAGCGCTTCCTTAAATTGACTTAATAACACCACCTCTTAAGGTCGACCTAAGCCAGTGTAGTTGGAGGTACCCTTAAGTCAACCTAATTGGCCTCCTGGCCCTCTCACAGAGTTCCTGGCCACTTCTCTGTCGACCTAGCATCTGCCAGTGTGGACGCAGGGCTGTTGAGTCTCTCAGTTGACTTAACAAGGTCAACGTTAAGTTGACTTAAAGTTGACCTAGGTTATGTCAACTTAACAGAACCTCCAGTGTAGACGCACCCATTTGATGGGGTGGATTATACCCTGAGGCCCCCTGCTGGCAGTCTCATAGTCATGCCACATTACACCTAGAAAAGAATAGTGGAAAGAGTCCTTCAAGCTGCCTAGAGCTGTTGTGAAGGAGGCAGCCAATCAGGAAAGCAAATTCACATATAAAGAGCTGCAGGACCAGGATGAATTCAATCTGCTGGCAGGGACAAGGTGGGCAAGAGATGCTCCTGGCTAACTGCAAGGGCTGGACGGATCAGTTACAGGCAGGGACCGAGGAAGCAAGGAAGGAGCTCCTGGCTGGCAGTTGGGACCAAAGGAAGCAGTTGCTTTCAGGGACTGGGAGGAGTGAGAGCATAGCTTCCAGTTGGCTGCCAAGACTCAGCTGAGACAGGCTATGGGGAAGTGGCCCAGGGACACATAGAGCAGCAATTTATAAAGGGACACAGCACAAGGCTTCTCTACTAAAAGGGTCCTGTGTTGGAACCTAGAGCAGTAGATGGGACTGGGTCTCCCCACCAAGTGCTAGGGGAGGTGGCTACGCCCTAAAGAAGGGAATTAGAACTGTTTGCAGCCCAGGGAAGGGGACCACAGTGGGGAGCTGTGGTCAGGGAACTGAGTCCAAGAGGGATGGCTCTATAGGAAGGGTGGGCTTCCTGAAGACTCAAGTAGAGGCAAGTGATCGCTAGGGAAGAAGAGCAGGAACCTTTGCAAGGCACTCAGACCCCAACTAAGCATGGGCCCTGTTGGATCAACTGACTATGGACTGACCTCAGGGAGGGCTTCAGAGAAGGACATGCCCAACTGGGGTGCCATAATGGGGTCTGTCGGACTGATAGAGGACTGAGCCCAGGGAGGGCTGTAGGACATTTTAGACTTATTCCCGTGTTTGTTTTGCACACAGACTGTGTGTAAGTTGGCTGGAGGGCTGAGTCACCGAGCTCAGTGGCTGGGGGAGGGGGGGCACACCATGAATGGAGGAAATTGGAAAACCGAAGTACTAATACCCCTGACCAGGGGATGTCCCATTAAATTCTGTAATACACAGGATTGCCCATTTTTGCTTTCATTTACCTCAAGTAACAAGGAGCAGAGCTCAGAACGTCAAACCAGTTAGTCATAAAAATTTTATTTTTACAAATTATTTGTTTTTTTTTAACTTTCAGTGTACTGCAGTTTGTCAAATCACTGCTTTTTGTCATTATATATACTGATATTTGTTTTTCCCCTCCAGAACCACTGCCATATTCTGTATACATTTTTTAAAAATTCCAAAGTTATTAAAACATGTATAGTCATGCACTCTTTTGGCTTATTTTCTTTCCTATCATTGCTGGTTGTCATTATCTTCTTAACCCACCTACCACAATTAGAGCACAATCTCTTTTGATTTCTGACTGGATGACTTATGGAAATAATCAGCATGAATTTCATATTCTAAAAGAATATGCAATTTGAAATTTGCTTTTATTGACCATTTTAGTGTTCAGTTATAACACTCTTTTTCTTGAGTCTGGCTATAGCAAAGCTTGACTGATTGAATGTTCATCAAAAGCAAACGAAGTAAATTGAAATGTGTTTTTGAAAGTGAATGTATAATTGCAAGAATTTTTTCCACTGTCTGCTCAAATGTTCTTTTGAAGTTCACCTATCCTTATAAATAGATTCCCAATAATTGTCCAAAGTTATAACAAGATTAGAAAAATAAGGAGCACTATTTGCATCTTACTACATTGCATATGTTCTTTACCTCAAATTACTAATGAGTTACTCTACCGAAGTAAAAATGTACAGCAGTAGATAATGTTGGATGTCAGTATATTAATGCAAGAAATGTAGGGAATAAACAGGAAGAACTAGAAATATTAATGGATAGTCACAATTATGACAATTGGCATCACAGAGACTTGGTGGTATAATCCGCATGACTGGAATATTGGTATAAATGTTGTTCAGGAAAGACAGGTAGAGGAAAAAGGAGAATCTATTGCTTTGCACTTGCACCAAGGCTGAGACAGAAGTGGGAGGCAGACTGAGTAAAAGTCTCTGAATAAGGACAAAAGGGGTAAAACAAAGATGATGTCACAGGAGGAGTCTAATATAGTCTACCTAACCAGGAAGAAGACATTAATGAGGTGTTTTATTTAAACTAACAAAAAAATTATCCAAAGCACAAGGACATGGTGGTGAGGAGAGACTTCAACTACCCAGACATCTGTTGGGAAAATAATACAGCGGTGGTGGCTAGCCCTCAATATGAGAATGATGTCTGCCAGGGGGAAGTCATTGATGAGACTTAAGATGACTGAGGACATCGATTCATGCTCTACAGGTTTCTCCAGATACGTGACCAGTGGTTGTTTGGAGAGAGGACAGGTACTGGCCAGGATGCTGTTTCTTAGCCTCTTGAGCAAAATAATTCTCTTCAAAATGGGCTTAGGAAGGAACGATCAATTGCACAAATAAAAAAGTACTCTAGAAAAGGATCTGGAGGTTATAGTGGATCACAAACTAGATATGAATCAACAATGTGATACTCTTACAAAAACAAACAGAAAATATTCTAGAATGTATTAGCACATTAGCTGTAAGCAAAAAATGAGAAGTTAATTCTTTCACTCTATTCAGAACTGATAAGGCCTCAATTGGAGTCCTGTGTCTAGTTTAGGGCATCACACTTTGGGAAAGATGTGAACAAACTGTACAAAATCCAGAGGAGAGCAACAAAACGATTACAGGTTCTAGAAAATATGACCTACAAGGAAAGATTGAAAAAATTGGTTTTGTTTAGTCTGGAGAAGAGAAGAATGAAGGGGACATGATAAAAGTGTTCAAGTACATAAAAGATTGTTATAAAGAGGAGGATAATTCGGTCTTCTTATCCACCAAGGACAGCACAAGAAATAATTGACTTAAATTTCAGCAAGGGAGATTTAGGTTAGACATTAGGAAACATTTCCTAAGTGTAAAGATAGTTAAGCAATGGAACAGATTAGCTAGGGATGTTGTGGAATCTTCCATCACTGGAGTTTTCTAGGAACAGGTTAGACAAACGTGTGTCAAGGATGGTTTCAGTAATGCTTTAGTCCTGCCTGAGTGCACGGGACTGGACTAGATGAATTAAATTGAGGTCCCTTCCAGTACTACATTTCTATGAGTCTGCAGTTTTATCTAGCAAACTGTTTGGCTTTCTATTTCATGACTCTGTTTATATTGCTTAAATAAGAGGTTTTTAAAAATAGATGCATATATTTTAAAGTCAGAAGTGACCAATAGATGATCTAATCTGAACTTCTGCATAACAGAGGCCATAGAACTCGATTCTTTTGCTGGTAAGTAGCAAAACTTTACATAATGATAGAATAGCTCTGTCTGTAAATGTGAAGTTAGACAAAACTCAGCTTGTCTCCCTCCTCCTCCAGTAGGCTGATGAAGAAACTGCAGTCTAGAAATTATTTTGTAAGGAAACTGTTTATGGTATGAGCAGAACAGACAGAAATATGAGAAGACCTTTGTGGCTGCCAAAACTCTAATTTTGTGAAAGATCAACCCTTAGGTTTTGAGAAAATACTGTAGGAAAAAATGTTGTTTAAATGAGAATTTCTGTCTCACCAAAGATAATTATTCCCCGACATCAAAAATATTTAGTGGAACTCCCTGCAGTCCTTATTGCTAGGGATAATCCATGTAGCACAGCATCCCCTTCCCCCCCCTGTTTTCTGTCTGGTTGTGTAAATTCTTTTCTTTGACACAAATTCAGGAGTTTGCAAGGCAGATGTAACTCCTAGGTTACTCTAGAATATTTACTGCTCTGTGACTAGGCCTAAATGCAGCCCTGTTACCCGCCCTAGTTCACCCTTTTCACAAACGTAAAATGTCTGTGCATCCTGAGTTCTCTTTTAAGTGACTTGATCGTGCAAGGAGCTGAGCACCTCTTTCAAGGCCCAAATACCTTCAGCTCCCATCTACTTCATCTTACAGGTGATACCTAGTACCTTACAGAGCTAAGCCTTAGGGGATAACCTCAAGAAGAGTATTTTGTTTTCAGTAGTGAGTATCAATAGATGAGCATAAAGCTAAAAACTCCTTTACTTTAATGCTGTCCTCAGAGATATTGGGCCATAGCCTCATCTAGTATAAATCAGTATAGCTGCAATGACTTAAATAGGTCTAGGATAGCTTACAGTAACTGGGGGTGCATCTACACTTAAAATTAAGTTGACTTAAGCTTGCTTAAATCGACTTAATTTAATCTGCGTCTACACTACAATTTCCTTAAGTTGACTTAAATTGCAGTCCAGTGTGGATGCTCTAAATTGATTTGGCAAGGTCCCCTTTAAGTTGACTTAATTTTTGAGTGTGGACATGCTAAGTCGACTTATTTGGCCAAGTGTAGATATAGCCTGAGGGTCTAGACCCATATCTCTCAGCCTTAGGCTATCTGGGGCCCTAGGCGAAGGGCCATTGCAGGGCCCCCTATAGGATCCCCACTGCTGGCCCCAGCACCCCACCAGGGCCCCGAAACACTCCCCCACACAGCCAGCCCCAGGTCCCCATGGCTGACTCCCCCGCAGACCCTGAAACACCCCCATGGGCCTGGTGCCCCACTGCGGGCCCTGAACCTCCCACTGGGGGCCCCGGGTCCTGGCTCTCTACCATGTGACCTGCAGGGTGGAAGGCAGACACAGTTTTTGAGGTAGTGAAGGGGCCCCTTATTGCCTGGGGCCCTAGGCGGGTGCCTGCTTCACCTACCCCAAAAGTCACCTCTACTTTCAGTGGAAGAAAACCAGACCTACAATCCTCAGAGGCAGCTCTTTATTTCAGAGCCTCTGCTATCAGACCTACCTCATGCTTAATTATTTGGGAAAATGGACTTTGCTTATTTCCTCTTTAAGCTACTTACCGCTATTGTTTTGTTCTCATCTTTACATCCATCTAATATATGAGACAGAAGCTTGGGTGGCTGGAGGAAATAGATATTTTTTCTCTCAAGCAGTGGTTTTTCGATGTACCACTGGCTCAATCTCCCATTTATTATATGGGTTACTTTACAATAGTTCAACTGAAAGCAACTGGTGTTAGTTCTTCCCAGAATCACTGCTACTCTTCTCCTGTGGAGAGAGAAAAGAGGGGGGAGCAAATTAATAGAATCATGCACATATGTTTATCCAATTAAATGTTATTTTATTTCCAGAATATTATTTACTTGAAAAAGGAAGAGTTTAATGATGCTTAACATTCCCTTCCTCTTTTTTATTACCTCACTCATCCTCACTTTATGCTGTTGTTCTCTTACTGTTTGTGAGCCAGATTCTCTCACACTTTTTCCCATTGACTACTACCTTACTCAGGCTATGTCTACACTTGAAAAGTTAGGTCGACTTTATGAAGTCGACTTAATAAGGTCGACTTTAAGTTGACTTAAAGTGGACCCTTATTAAATCAACTTAACAGAAGTGGACTTAACTTTTCAAGTGTAGATGTGGCCCCTTTTCGACCTTATTAAGTCGACTTAACATTTTAAGTCAACTTAAAAATGTCCACCTAGGCACTACTCCATGCCTCCACTGGCTTAAATGAACTTAATAAAGTCGACTTAAGCGCTAGTTTGAATTAAAACGAAGTGTTATTAATTTGAACTAACTTTTCCTTCATTCGACTTAAGGAGCAGCTTAAGTCGACTTAAGGAAAGGCCAGTGTAGACGTGGAGTAAATTAAATCAACTTAAGCCTCCTTAAATTGACATAATTTGTAAGCGTAGACGCACCCTTAGTGATTAAGTCCTTTGAAATCAGTGAAACTGCACAACATGAACAAGTGTGGCAAAATCTGGATATATATTAATAATATGTAATAGCCTTTAAGCTTCATGGGAAAGGGTCCTTATATAATTTTATGCAGGTTCACACCTATGTAGGTATATAATAAAGAGGCATTTATGACTATGGTTATGTGTGACTCTGATACTACTGTATAGATAAATTGGTGTGTGGGGTGATATCTAGAAGGTAAAATTTGAGAGACTTTCAGGTGTGTTCCAAGAAGTGGGCGTGTTCATGATAGTAAAAAGTTATTGGGAGAGATGTTCCCACAAGTGACTGCAGAGAATCAATTACCTAGATATTTTAGGGATTCATTGGAGCTAAGTTTGGATTATCAGGGTAACTGAAAGAATTATCATTGGACTATATATTAATGGATGGACATGTATCTGATTAAAATAGTAGCAAGTTTCCAAAAACTGAAGCATGAATAATCAAAACTGAACAACATATGGTATGTTGCTCTACGAGAAGCTTAGATAAAAGATGACATGCAGTACCTAAAAAAACAAACAAGCAAAAAACCCACTCAGATCTTGCAAAGGAAGTCTTCCTTAGCAGCTTGGCTTCTTCCTGATATTCAATAGACATTCAGATAGACTGCACCTGCTGTGTTGAATATATGACACCTTCTTCACCCTCCTAGGCTATGTCTACACTAGAAACGCTAAGTCGACTCTGTTAAATTGACTTAACAAGGTCGACTTAAGTCTACTTAAAGTCGACGTTGTTAAGTTGACTTAGAGAGTCTACACTAGACCCTTAAGTCAATTGGCTAGATGCCGCGGCTCCCCGGGCTAGGGGAACCTCCCGGGGACAAGATGAGTCCGGCTCCCTGGCAAGCAAAGAGCCGTGCTCCCAGGGATAAGGGGAGCCCTGGCTCCCTGGCAAGCAGGGAGCCATGGCTCCCCCTGGGACAAGGTAACCACGCTTGTCTTCCCAGGAAGAAGGGAGCTGCACGGGGCTCCCCAGCCAGGGCTCCAGCAGCGAGGGAATCCCACAGCGCCCTGGCGGGGGCTCCAGCAGCAAGGGAATCCCCTGACTCCCTTGTCCCCAGCCCTAGGTCAACTCAAGAAATTAAGTCGAGTTAGGATGTCCACACCAGTTTTAGGTTGACTTAACTAATCAACTTAGGGGTTAAGTCAACCTAAAGACTAGTAGTTATTAAGTCGATGTAAGGAAGTCCTTAAGTCGACTTAATGAAACCCTGGTGTGGATGCGGCTTTATTTAGGTCAACTTAAGTGTCCTTAAGTCGACCTAACTTGAAAGTGTAGACATACCCCTAGTGATCAGGATGATTAGAACATCAAAAAGTCCAGAAGTTTGGATGCTCACATAGAAAGTATGGTTGTTAATGGACTTACTTATCCAAGACTATTTGGCCTAGAATGTAGGCTTGCATTTTTCACCAACAGGCATAACAAATTGCTCAAAACTATGTGTTGTATCAAAGACACGAATACCCCCTAAAGTAACTACCACATGTGCTCGCCTATTAGCTGATCCACATATAAGCCGACCCTGGTTTTTAAAGCCCCAAATCCAGAAAAAATCCACACATGCATAAGCTGAGGGTCAACATTTGATTAGAGAAGGCCCCTCCAGGGCCAATCCCCTTTTCCATGCTCCTTTTGCCTCCTCCCCACTTTTTCCTGCTGCTTGTCCCCCCTCTCCCCCCCCGGGGCCTTTCCCGGCTTCTCTGCCCCCCCCCCCCGCGTTTCCCCTGTTCCTCCCCCCCCCCCCCCACACAGCTCCTTCCCCACTCCTCTGGCCCCCCTTACCTGGCTGGAGGCCCAGAGGTGCAGGGGTGGCCAGACCGTGAGCCGCTCCATGGCCAGCTGGCCACTCCCACCCTGAGCATACTCTGTCTGAGACAAAGCGTGCTCAGAGTGGGAGATTTGAAACTCCCGAGCCTGGCGGCAGCAAGACAGGGCAGAACAAGCATTCCGCCCGAGTCTTCTGCGGCAGGAGCTCGCAGGCTGGATTGGGGACTGAATCAGAGGCTGGATTGGGCCAGAGAAGTGTGAGGTGTCTGGGAGAACCCTGTTTACACAAAAAGGAAAAGCCAAAGCCTCCAGTCAGGTGTCATAAGAGTAGATTGGCAGTTACAGGTCAAGTGGTCCTTCACTTGCAGCAGAAAGGGCAGGAACAGATCAATTTGAATTATAGCAGCCACCAATAGTGAAAGAAACAAGCTACCAGACTCCATGTTTTCCTCCTAGCAGCTTGAATGAATTTACCTTTGGGGGTACCTTTCAGAAGAATCCATTTCAAAGGTTCACTGGATTATAAAGGAGAGGAGCAAAGAATCCCAAATTTTCTTTCACCTAAGAAGATAAAGGATGTGGGCATCATGGACTTTATAGGATATCCTGACCAAGGCAGTGGTGAGCCATCTTGGTAGAATGAAATGTAATAAGAATCTAACCTTGAACTAAGACTGTAATTTTGTTCAGCCATAGTGGCTAGAAAGTGTTTGTCATTTTTTTTTCTTCTCACTATTTCTAACTCTTTCCTTTATACTTGAACTCACTTTAATCCTATCTTCTTTTGTTAATAAACTTGTTTTACATTTAATCTAAGCCAATCTGAATTGAAGCAATTAACTTCGGTTAATGTGGCCAGCTGTTGGGTATTGACTCTTTTAAGTAGCAAATGAATATATTCTTCTGAATGGTCTAAGAAAGGGCTGGACATAGTTTTGGGAAAAATCAGGATTGGCAGTGTGTTGTTGTCACTTGGTTAGCAGTGACCAAGGCTGGTAGATACCATAGTGTGGCTGGTGTAGAACAAGCAGGCTGCTGGAATCAGAGTTACTGAATCTTAGGTTCAGTGCATGCTGCTCTGCTGATGTCCAGGCTGTGAGCCACAGCAGTAAAGCATTTAAGGCACCCACGATTACAGGGTAGATGGTGACATAGCCCCTTACTCATCTGGACTGCATTCCAGAATGTGACAGCAAAACAGATTCAGGAAAATAAACCATTTAATTTTAGACTACTTGCAAATTGTGAAACAGACGTTGAACTGGGTTCTGTGGCATATCATTATTGTGTCTCTGTTTGCATTTTAAATGGATATCTGACCCTGAGGACATTATCTCAAGGTTGCTATTTTTTTCTCTTTCTCTTCTTTGTAAAGTGCTAGACACGGCTCTGAACATAAGTCAGGAATTACAGCTGTATCTGCTACCCTTCTGCCAGACAGTGTAGGTCCATTTGTCTTCTCCAATTAAACACCAAAAGAAATTACATTTTTGTGAAAGGAGAGTTATTTCTCATTGGAAAATAGAATATAAATTTACTGTATGAACCAGCACATTATGTTCCATACATTTTATGGGAGGAGATTTGAATGATTTCTCTTAAACTGAGTAAATCCAGAGAAAAAAATGTACTGAATGAAGTCCACACTGGCAATTAGGAGAAAATTTCTAGCTCCTTTTAGCAAGTTCTTTGGCTTTTGCAATTGAGATGATTCAGAGACTTACACCATATCCTCTAGACCGATGGCTGAATAAAGTTTGCTTTCACAGAAGGGCCGTCTTCAACTTAATTACACCCTACAGGAGGATTCACAGTCTGAGATTTACTCATTCAACATGTGTGTGGTACTGCCCATCGTCTGAAGTCATCGTGTCCCCTTGTGAAGAAGCCATTTGTGTTCAGCTACACAGTTTATTTGAGTGAACTATTTCTATCCCAATACACTCAGGAAGATTCCATGACTGGGACTCTCTGAGTCCATCTGTCTCTCCTGGGGGTGAGGAATAACTTCATTTAGCATTTTGAAAAGAGGTGCAGATGGGTAAAGGAAACTGAATGAAGAAAAATGAATGAAAAAAAGAACTGGAACAGCTCTATAGTCCTCTAGGGAGTGAGGAGCTGGAGGGGAAGAGTGAGAAAGGGACAAAGGTTGTCTTTGTATGATAAAAGTTAGAAAGTTCAGTGCATTCCATGTTTGCCCCCAAATGCTGCCAAATTGTGTAATAAATACATAAGGCTTTCAGACCTTCCTCATCCAGGTAAACAAATACCAGACTAGAAAATCTCTTGTGTTTGTTTTGATTTGCTTTGAAGCTGTCTGCTGTTTTATCATGGGTCTCATAATTTGAGATTCTCTTGATTCTTTTCAGACATCTCATATAAATTTAATAATAGTGCTAGTAACAGTGTCACACAGTCTTGGCTGCCATTTACCTGAGTGGGTTAAGGACGAGAACATTTGTCACCTTCAAAGCATTCCTTGGGCATAGCACAGCCAGCATTCATTCAGCAGTTTAACCTATTACACAATGACCGGGAAAGATGAGGCTATTCGGTATATGTGAGCTCTTGGGAAACCTTAGTTCCATTAGGTACAGATAGACTACAGGCAAATTCAGATTCCAGCATGCTTTGTTTTTGGAATATAACCGTTCCTTCTCAATGATTCCTTTGAATCTCTTCCTTCACACTGGGCTCAAATTGAAGACAATTTGGGGTAAATATTCTGTACATGGTGCATTAATGGAGATTGTGTGCTTTAATTTGTCCCACATCCTTCTATAAATATGCCCCGTGATGTCATTGCCTAAGTGCTTCTAACAAGAAATAGTCTTCCAGTCCTGGCCAGTATTTTCTGTGTTCCAAGACTATTTTGAACCCTTGCTGACCAGGGACCTAGATTTTCCTTGCAACTCTTTACTCACTAATGCATTCACTGCCAGCCCTCCACAGACCCTGCTGCTTTACTGACATGATACTGTAATCAGTGAAATGTTAGAACAATAGATGAGCAAAACTGTATGGTTCAAAGACAAGAAAATGTGGCCTGAACCTTCACCCAGAACTCAAACTAAACTTATTTTTAAGGTTAAAAAGAGTTCACCAAACTTTTAAGTATAAGCCGAGATTTTTATACTCCAAAATATACCTTAAAAACTAGGTTCGGCTTGTCCGCGGATCATATAGCTTTATCTGCTCCTCTGTCCCTCCTCCCAGTGGCCATTCCCTGCTCCTCTCCGCTCCCTGCAGCTTTTCCCTGCTCCTCTGCCCCCCCCTCTCCTGCAGTGTTTCCCTGCTCCTCAGCCCCCCAATCTACTCTGGGGGAAAATTCCTTCCTAACCCCAAATATGGTGATCGGTTAAACCCTGAGCATGTGGGCAACATTCACCAACCAGACACCCAAGAAAGAATTCTCTGTAATTACTCAGAACCCATCCCATCTAACGTCTCTTCTCAGGTCACAGGCATATCCACCATCATAGTCAAAAATCGGTCAGTTGAGAAATTAGGCCATCTTATCATACCATCCCCTGCATACATTTATTAAGCTCAGTTTTGAAGCCATCTAAGCCTTTTTCCCCTACAGCTCCTCTTGGAAGGCTATTCCAGAACTTTACTCCTCTAATGGTTAGAAACCTGCATCTAATTTCAAGTCTAAATTTCCTGATGGACAGTTTGTAGCCATTTGTTCTTGTGTCCACATTGGCGCTGTACTCAAATAATTCCTCTCCCTCCCTGGTATTTATCCCTCTGATGTATTTATAGAAAGCAAACATATCTCCCCTTAATCATCTTTTCGTTAGGCTAAACAAGCCAAGCTCTTTAAGGCTCCTTTCATAAGGCAGCTTCTCCATTCCGTGGATCATCCTTGTAGTCCTTCTCTGCACCTGTTGTAGTTTGAATTCATCTTTCTTAAACATGGGGAACCAGAACTGTACACAATATGATTGATATGACTGAGATGATTGGTTATTTATCATTAATGGTAGTGTTTAGAATAGGTGGATGGGAGTCAAACCTTTTGGGATCAATTCTCAATTCTGCACTACTATTGCTGTGTCCAAATCATCTAATCTGTCTGTGCTTCAATTTTAACAGTCATCTGGTCTTAAAATATCTACCTCACCGGTGTACTGAGAGAAGTAACTGAAGTTTGTAAAATGTGTTGAGATTCTCAGAGGAAAGGCCTCATAGAAGCACAAAGTATTTGTGAACAGATGCAGAGAATAAGAAGGGCCATAGAAATTGCATTTACTTAAGCCCATAAATGCATATTTCCTATAAATATTTAATACCTTACTTGTTTTCCATCTTTGGAAAAAACAAACCCTACCAAATCATGCTACAACTGGTTTGCTTTTGGGAAATGAGGAATGCATTTGAAAGCTCACCAATTTTAAGACCCCACATGGATGCTCACTAACACAAATTTGCCAGATTCAAATGTGTGCAAATAATTTAAATTCGGAGGGGAATGGTAAACTTTCATATAGTATATTTTATTACTGCAAAAAAACAAAAACAAAAAACCTCAGAAATACTACAATACATGGGTAACATGTACTGAGTTAGAAGTTAGCTTGAGAGACAGTATGTGATTTAATAAATCTCTTGAGCTTGTGGATAAACACATCTTTCGCAATGAGATAATCCATGTAAGTAATCACTAGCTGGGAAAGTGACTCTGACTAACATAACAAAACGTGAGAGAAAGAATTGTACAACTTAATATTACTTGTTTAGGTTTATATTACAGATAGTTGTCAAATCCAAAACCATGCAATTAATTTTGTGAGGGGGCTTTGAGTAATGATGAGAGTATTAATAAACTTGGCTGCATTTATTATACATGGAAATGAGCTGAGCTTTAAGGAGCCAAGACAGTTGCTTATATTCCCATTACGTATTGCCTTGCTGAAGCACATTATAATTGGTCTGTGGTTGAACTTTTGACCCTCAACCCGCACGGAAAATGTAGCAGCAGGTCGTGAACAAAGCAAAGGTAAATGAAGAGTGGAGAGCAGTCATAGAGGGAAGATCCAAAGCCAGTCTATCCGGGAGATGCAGTGCAATGCTAGTAAATAGCGAGAATTTAGGATGTAACAAAGGGAAATAGAGGAGATTAAAAATAACAGTTGTCCACTTCTCATATATACCATGAACTTCTGTGAGAAAAGAGCAAAGGAAGGCAGACAGAATAAAACTCTGGAGAAAAAGATCCATTCACAGATCCATTTACCACAGGTATAATATAACCTGTCTGATACTTTGGTGGTACTCCGAGTGAGTAGTATTGAAGTTGTTCAGTTATGTTAAGAATGCCCCTATTCAGAAGTTTCTTCTACTTCACAAAACGTGTGTAAAGACCAAATGACCAACGGTTGGTAAGGGATGGATTGAGGCTGTCTGGGCCAATGATCTGACATTTGACAGCTGGAAAGCAGCTGGAATTAAAAGGTGAAATGCATTTAGATGTTTGTCTCTGTATTATTTTAGAGTTACCATCGCTTACGCATGCAGTTTAGGCAGACACGCAGCCAAGGCTTTAGATCAGTTACAGAACAGTTAAAGCTCAGTGCGATCCCATACACACTGGAAGTATTGTGTTCTAATCAGCTCAGAATACAACATTGTTGTAAGTAGCTCCCCATACTCAGTAGTGTTTGTAGTGTAAGTTCACGTTTAGTATGGGTTAGTCAAAATGATTACTCTGCAACACATTCTCTTCTTCTTGAGAGGGATCTGAAACATAGCATGTATTCTCCAGAAGTCATATTCACCTGGTTATCACACCAGTATTATACTGAACTCATTTCAGCATTATTCACTGAGGCTATCCTCAGGAAAGAAATCACATATATATTTCAAATATATATATTTGTGATTGTTTTGCTTATGTGATTGTGCTGGATTAACAGGTCTAAGGACTCAAATCTATGATTCACCCACAAGAACGGTGGTCATCAGCAGTATATGCTTCCCATCACTTCTTTCTAAATTATCCGATCTGCAGAGACCCTTTCTGGCTCTGATTCAGGAAAGAACTTAAATGTGTGCTAAAGAACAAAACTATTCAGGAAAGCCCATGCTTAAAATTAAGCATGAGCTCGTGTTTTAATAAGTAGGGAAATTTTCTTGAACTGAGGACTCTAGGAGTGAGAGGTTTATATATATATCCATGTTTCTCCCATCCTTGGTCTCTTTCCTGAACCTGCTAGTGAGTGTGCTAATGAATGCCTGCTGAGGTAGTTTCTGTGATGCAGACACCACTTGGAACCCAACTGAGATTAACAACTCATTTCACATAAACCACCAAACAACTGTTATCCCAATAGTATGTGCTGGGATGTTGGAATTATACTGTCACATTTACCTTTCTAACTGAAATTTTGCATTTGAGCATTTCCCCACACCCTCTTCCATTATGGCCATCAAAGCCTTAGCTGCAATGAGTGTCTAAAAGGATATAGAAACTCCAGGGGAAGTGGGTTTATTTTTAAATGTTGTTTTCCTAAATATTTCTCAGCCTGAGGAAAATGAACCTCAGTCCTTTAATGAATACAGGCTTCCTGAGGTTTTCCCTTTCCCCTGCCTCTAAAATGCCTTGACCTACCTGTAGTCAAAAGGGAACTGTTTTTGAGGTGTAACCACCATTTTAGGATTTTATTCATTGACTGATGTTTACAGTCTTCACATCAAGGTCAGAGGAATTTTTTATTTATTTATCTTTTTGGAAACTAAAGTTAAGAAATCATCATACCAGGAAAATGACTTTTTACAATGAATCAAATGATTATGATTGACCATGCTTGTTTGCTCATTAAAAAAGGAAGCTGAATGACCAGTCTCTGCCAAGTAAAACACTTTCAGCCATTTCAATTACTGTTTTAATTGGCCAGACCGGCCTGCCAGATTATCCTCTAATCCGTACAAGAATGTTGTTTGGAAAAGATGAAGTATGTCCAATTTTGAGGCTACATTCATTACTTGAGCACATTCTGGTCCGAATAACTTTCCCTCAGGGTGCTGGAATCACACTGGACTGAAACTGGCAGTTCCTGGATCAGTATAGTCCACAGACCACATAAAGACTAATTTGCCACGATTTTACTAAAATGGGTGGTGTCTTGATCCAAAACAAAGAAAGTGACAAAAAAGGATGGTTTGAATTTGTTTATACGTTATCATTAAGATGCCATGTTTGAATTTAATTAACATTAGTTAAGGACTGTGGCCAGAGCTGTGAGCCAAAACTTTTATTTAACTTTAACACAAGGGAGGGCCACTTCCTGCGCAGACTCTCTTATACCAGGCATTTAAAGGGTTCCAGTGCAGGGGTTATAGGATACGTTCTCTTCAAACTACCCCACAGATTCAGCTCTCTGTGAGTCCTAGAACCTCTTTCTAGACCCTCTTTCTCCTACAGGAATACAGAGAGGGCAGGAGGGTGGGGACTTCAGCCAACAAGAGCCATAAGATCTGATCTCTGCCTGTGAAGGCTACAAGGTCTGACTCTGTCCCATGAGCTCAAGGCCTGCCATCAAAATTCCAGGTCTTTTATCTTTGGAATCATTTATTTTATTTTATTAACTTCATTGGGAACTGGCCATGAGTTGCAATGAGTAAACAACATCAGATAGGAACTATGCATGCAGGTACTCAAGAAAAGGGAAGAGCTTCCTGGTTTTCCGCTAATTGGGCCATGGGAGGAAAATTCCTTCCTGACCCCCTAAACATGTGATCAACTAGTCCCAAAGCACCTATCAGACCAAGTTGCCATTCCTAATTCAGGTGGGTAGGGTGGGATGTTAGAATGGAAATGTTAGATTTGAGAATCCTCAAAAGAGGATCGATATGGCCCCTGCACTAGACTAAATCTTGGGAGCTGAGGAATACTGGCCAATCAGCGCCCTTCTCTCTCAGCTGGCCAGTAGATGCCAAAGACTCTCAGGAGAGGAGCTACCTTTTATTCCTTGGCAAGGGTCCCCCTCCCTTAAGGCTGGGACTGTCCCCTTTTCACCACCTACCCCTTAGTTCTCCCTATCCACTGATGCATCCGAGTGGCATTTCCCAGTCTTTTAGGCCCCCTCCTGCCCCATTTGACACTATCTCAAGAGACTAAATTCCCTAACTTCCTTACTGTAAACTGACTGTTTTGCTCACTTGCCTGGGAAATTACTGTCCACACTCAGGTTAGTGTTTAGCCCTTTCTGCCAGGCTCCATTTATTGTCCAAACAACCAACAAACTCAGAAAAAGGAAAACAAAACTTTCACCTGGGGCTTTTTACCCTACCATGACTCCTGGGGCTTCCCACCTGGCATCTCCCTTCTCCACTGCAAAAGACTGTCCTTTTCTGGATCTTCTCTCTGAAGTCCCCTGCAACTCCCTTCCTACATATCTTGTTAAGGAACACTTGACCCCTTCTCAGCTATATCTGATTAAAAAGGGCTGACTAGCCCCAGATCTCTGACCCTTAAAGGTACAGGTCATGCTATTACACCTCCCCATTTCACAGGCTGGAAAGCTGTGCTTCAGCTCTCCTACAGGCAATCTGAGCCATGTAGGTGGGTCACCAATGAGTCATGTGCTCAAAAAAATGAGTGGGGTAGGGAGATGTTTGCCACAGCCAAAACGGGGACAGCAGGCAGGAGACTGCATAGATATGGAAAAGAGATTCAAAAATGCCTGACCTAGGTGCTCAGATCATAATGACAGGGAGAGAGCTACAAAAAAGCTAGCCTTGAAGATTAGTGTTAGTATTAATCATTCCCGAGTAATCCCTCTCTCTTTCATTTTATATATGTGCACACACACATATTTGGCAACGTGCAAGTATAAAATCAAATACATGATTGACAATACTGATCACAGAATCATATAAGAGTAGGGTTGGAAGGGAACAAAGGAGGTCATCTAATACAACACCTTGCTCAAAGAAGGACCAACCCCAACTAAACCATCCCAGCCAAGGCTTTATCAGGTGGGCCTTAAAAACCTCTGAAGCTGGAGATTCCACCAACTCCCTAAGTAACCCATTGTAGTACTTCACCACCCTCCTAGTGAATAAGCTTTTCATACTCTCCAACCTAGATCTCCCTCACTGCAACTGGAGACTATTGATCCCAGTTCTGTCATCTGCAATCACTGAAAACAGCCTAACTCCATCCCCCCTGAAGCCTCCCTCCAGGTAGTTGAAGGTTGCTATCAAATACCGCCTCACTCTTCTCTTCTGCAGACTAAATTAACCTAGGTTCCTCAGCCTCTCCTCATAAGTCATGTGCTTCTGCCCCCTAATCATTTTTGTTGCCCTCCTCTGATTGTCTCCAATTTGTACACATGCTTCCTGTAGTTTGGGGGCATCCATATGTGCTATCATGGAAACAACATAACTTTGCCTTTCCATTAGAAGTACTTAGTGGAGGGGAAAAGTATGGAAGGAAAAATTACACTGAGAGATACATCTGCTCTACACACATAAATATCAATTGTACTTTATCTGCTGTCCCTATCTAGACCAAGTGTCTGGCTATATCTACCCCCCAATCTTGTAACTGACTGCACATGAGCACAGCAAACTAACATCATTGGAACAAACAAGGAGTCCTGTGACACTTTTAAAGACTAAAAAATGTATTTATCGCATGAGCTTCCAAGGGAGAAAATCCCACTTTGTCAGATGCTTAAGTTCTCCATCTTCAAAGTGTCTGACGAAGTGGGATTTTCTCCCATGAAAGCTCATGTGATAAATAAATGTGTTAGTCTTTAAAAGTGTCACAGGACTCCTTGTTTGTTTTGCTGAAATAGACTAACACGGCTACACCTTTGGAACTTCTTAACCTCACTGGATACATGTACGCTGTACCTAACTCAAGTCAGCTGACTCAGGACCATGGGGCTGAGGCTGCAGGGCTCTAAAATCACAATGTAGGTGTATGGACTTGTCCTTGGGGAGTGGGAGAGGGCTCCAGCCCAAGCCTGAATGTCTACATTGCAATTTTAGAGAGTTGCATTCTGAGTCAGTCAACCGGGCCAGCCACAGGTCTGTTCCTGCAGTGTAGACATACCCAGTGGGTCTATGGGGTATACATGTTCACTATCTATTGCAAGATCAGGATTCTATAGTATACCTTGCTGAATGAAGAATTAGATCTAATTACAATCCACACATGGAATTCCATAGACCAGAATGTTAAGCAAAGATTTGGCATTATATATCCTATACAATGCTAAGTGAAATAACCTCAAATTTTAGTTCCAGAGGGGTAGCCGCATTAGTCTGTGTACAGCAAGAACTGCGAGAGTCCTGTGGCACCTAAAAGACTAACAAATATGTTCAGGAACAAGGTTTTGTGGGCTCCAACCCACTTCGTCACACATCTGACCAAATGGGTTGGAACCCACGAAAGCTTGTGCCTAAAGAAATTTGTTAGTCTTTAAGGTGCCACAGGACTCTCATAGTTTTTTCTCAAATTTTAGCATTTTCTTTTTCTCTGTTTTTCAAATTTTATTTAAATTCCAGACTGAACAACCACACAATGAATGATTTTCAAGCACCGAATACAGTGACTACACAAAGCAGATCATAGTGCAGCATGCAGTACACTTCATGTCAAAGTATTGGTAATGGAACCAACCCTTGCCTGTTGATAGTACTAAAACCACAAAAACGTACCAATAAACTGAATAGGCAAAAGGCCAGAAAGTCTCATGCTCATCTTCTACCCTAATGATATTTAAATTGATTTGCAAACATAAAGCATAAAAGAACTTTTTTACTAATCCAATAATAAATTCTATAAAGGGGATTTTATTTTTCATACTTTCCTTAATTTGAACAGGCTTCTTAAAATTAATCTGAAATCTCTCTAAGAAAGGCTACCTTTAGAACTGGTTTCCAAATGACAGTTTAAATTTTAAGCCAGATTCAATATTTCATTTAAGACTTTCATCTTTTCTATGGCATTAATATACTGAAAATAAATCAGGGGATTTTTTTAAGGGAAAGAATTAATCATGCCATACGGCCTTATTTTTCAGGCATTTCTCAGTAAAACATCATACCAGTTTTCCCCCCACTTCTACCCCCCTGGCACATATCATATGATAAGAATGGCTGCAGATGTGGGGGTCAGGAGCACATGAAAAGTTTTATCTTCTAGCCACTTTTTTTCTTGTAAACTTTGCCTGAGCTCTGAAGGTGGGTGAACATTTTTGCATTGTTCACGTAACCTCAAATTTCTTGTTGATAGACCTTAACTGTGAAGAGTCCTAATTCTGATGGTTCCAGCCCAGGATGAGCTAGCTGGCAGTAGAACCTAATGTATATATAAAATAATAAATGAAACCATTATATGTCAAAATTGTATTTGGTACTTGCTTTCACTCAGTGTGCTGAGACTGTTTTCTTCACCTTGCTATCTTAAGAGTTCTATAATTACACTCAGCACTGTAGTATCTATAGATCATTCATGAAAAATCAATTGCAAAAGCAGATTCTCCTATGGAATCTCTAGTAATTCTCCTTTTTCAGGGTAAAGCTGCTTGGGGGAGGACTTTTTGGTTTTGATTTAAAATATATATATATATATATATATATATATTATTATTATTATTATTATTATTATTATTATTATTATTTTTCAGGTGGACTTTTTTCAGGATCTTTTTCCCTTTTGATTGGTTGGTTGTGTGGTTTTGGGCAGAAGGGCACGTCAGTGTTGTGAGTGCCATTCTTATGAAAGAAATGTCTTTTTGAAAAGGAAGATTTGGCAACATTTCTAAAAGATGGTCAGAGTCTGGATTTGCCTAATGTCCTCTGAAAGTCTGATCCATAACCAGATCCCCTCAACTGAGAGTGTTTTCATCTAGAAACATAATTATGGCACCATCTATTCAGGATTGGGGAACAATGATTAGAGCAGGATTAGTTTTATTATTTCTACTATGGTGGAAATTAGGGCCACACAGGGCCTGACAATGCATAAATGATTGCAACAAAGATTGTTCATGCCCTAAAGAGATCATAGTCAGGAAATCTGGATTTTATTTCCAACTCAGACTTGCTATTTTAGCATAGGAAAGTCATCTAGTCACTCTGGAACAACTTCTCCATCTCTATAGTACAGAAAATAGGAATTTTGACTGATGGTCATAAAGTGCTTTGAGATCCTTAGAAAGAAGGTGTTTATAAGCAAAAAGTATTGATAGCAGTGGTAGCAATTTGTGAAGGTAAGCTTGGAGACACGTTGTTTAGGGAGGGTAATTGCTTGCCCCTCCCTTCCCCCCAGCTCCAAAAACTCAGCTGTATACATACTATCAAAAAATTGAGATGGGGAAAAATTATTGGGAATAAAAATTCAGTCAGATACCTTTCCCCCATCCATCCTTATTATAACTCCTGCCACAAATGTATTTTTAATCACACAATACTTTCTCAGCTGGACATCCCTGGGGATCATTTGGGCCGACTTTCTACAATCAAGAGTCTATCAATCAGAGACTCAAATTGTTGCAT
Source organism: Pelusios castaneus (assembly GCA_007922175.1). Taxonomy (NCBI): domain Eukaryota; kingdom Metazoa; phylum Chordata; order Testudines; family Pelomedusidae; genus Pelusios; species Pelusios castaneus. The sequence goes on from ML685835.1 coordinate 10,092,971, forward strand.
TTTCACCTTTTGACCTGTTCAGCCCAACAATAAAAAAAATTCTTTCATGAACCAGTGCTCAACTTTTTTTTTTTTAAAGCCAGTTCAAAAGTTTTTTTCTTTCCCTGACAAAGAAGTACTATGAAGTCAACAGAACTGTTTCCACATCAAGGACAGACTTGCTTGGCATAAGATCTAGTAAAAAATAGACCACTAACTTTTCATCTGAACAGTTGCAGGTGTTTCATATACATTGTAGAATACCTAAAATATAGTAAAATACAATTCTCAAAAGCGTGCTGAGACTTACAGATAACAAAAAAGATAAGATCTTATTATCTTAATGTGCATATATGTAACACATACGAGTTACAGACAATTGAAGGAAATGGGATGGGGAAGAACAAAAATTACAATGAGACCATGTGGGTCTCAGTTTGGATACATGCATATCTTTATGATTTCATTATTATTATTGTTATTTTGAATCCACTTGATTGCAGGTGACACGGAACTGTGATTTTAGAAGGAATTTTATTTTATAGAGTTTGATGGTTTAGATGCTTATTAAGCAAAGCACGAAAATTAAATACATGCTTAAATGAGCCAGGGCTCAAGATATAGGCATGGGCAGAGCTGTGCAGTGCCTTGAATGCCAGAACAAAAAATTTGAAAATGTGCATCTCTATAGAAAGGCTGAATAATGTCTTTGTTGTAGAGAAAGAAGGGCCAAGATTTGGTCACAGCCAGGAAGTGAGGGGGAAAGGAAAGAGCAGGCATAAAAGACAATGACAAACTGTGTATCTAGCTGACAAGGAAAAAGGTATTGTTGGCAGCAGTGCTTTTTTCGTGATGGTACACAGGGGTACCTTTTTGCCAGCCCTGCTGCCCAGCTGGGGGGATGGGGTCATCAGGGAAAAGGAGCGTGCCGCTGGAAGAAGAGGTGTGGGAGAGGCGTTTTACAAATTTACTATCAATATATGAGTACTGGCATCTCTCTCTTTTTTTTTTTTTAAACAAAAAAAGCACTGGTTGGCAGTAACAGAAAATGAAAGTGAAGAGGTTTTAGGAGGTAAGATAACGAGCTTGGTTTAGTGATGTCTTTAATATCTTTATGATGAGCAGGTCAGTGGCAAGAAAAACCCTTCATTAGGGACTAGATACAGAAATGAGGTAATAAACTTTCTACTATTCAGTGTAACTGCAGCCTGGAACCGCCCCATGCTTGGCTTCTTTGTTTTTGACCCTAGGCATGTCATGGATGGGAAACCAGGGACTGCATGGAGAATGTACAGAAAGTGTGGTATCTCTCTACACTTCGTTGATGAGTTACTCTATAGCACAATGTCGAGCTTGGACGTTGAGTCATTCAGGATGAAATGCCAGGGGCTATGTCTACACTGGCAATTTAAGTTGACTTAAGGAGACTTAAGTCGATTTAAGTTAAGCCACGTCCACACTAGACTTTCATTAAGTCAACTTAAGAAATTCCTTAAGTTGACTTAATGAAAGCTTAAGTCGACTTTATAACTATCACTCATTAGGTCGACTTAAGCCTCCCTAGGTCGACCTAACCCTTCCTTAGGTCAACCTAAGCCCAGTGTGGATGCATAAGTCCACTTTGTTAAGTCGACCTAACTGTCCTTAGGTCGACTTAACAAAGTGGACTAAGTCGACTTAAAGTGTTGCCACTTGTTAAGTCGACTTTAATAAAATCAACCTTATTAAAGTCGACTTAACAAACGTCGACTTAACTTTTCTAGTGTAGACATAGCCAGGGAGAGTGAAATGTCAGACTGAACAGAGAAAGACAGGTCTAGAGGGGAGAAATAGAATTGAGATAGAATCGTCAGCATAGTGATGATAGATGAGTCCATGCAAATAGTTAGAGTTCCCTAAGGATAAGGTGCAGAGAAAGAAGAGGAGGGTAACAAAAACCCCATTTGGGGACTCTGCATGAGGGTTCACAGCTAAGACCTGATTATGAGTTATGTTTGGGGTACAGAAGTTCCATCTGACTTAAGCAAACAATCCCAATTAATTAAAGAATTTAAATTTTGAATATTCTGAATCAAATAGTGGGGAAAAGTTTAAACAACATTCACATCAAACATGGAATAATTTCAAATAATGAATTCAAGAAAATTCAGATCCCTCTGTTGACATCCCTCAAACAGAAAAAGAGATATATTTCATCTAATTCATATGAATTATTGACTCAGCTCTAATAAGTATTCACTTCAAAGAAGCTGAGAATCTTAATTTAACATGCTAAATGGGTCTGGGAACTTCAGATGAAAGATGGGTAGAGAAGAGTAAAATCTAAATTACAGGAATTGTGAATATAGAGTTGTAAGGCGACAACCATTCTATCTACTTTATGAAATTAATGCCCTTTATTCGGGAAACTATTTTTATTCGGAACAGCATTTAAACAGGTGCTTAAGTTCCATTGGCTTAATTCGGTCCCAACTGTCTTAAGCACTTGTTTCAAGCACATACTTAAGTGCTGTCCTGAATAGGGACTGACAAGTGTGTGCTTAAGTGCTTTCTGTGAATCAATGCCTATGCCCATACTGCAGAAGCAAAACTGATTATAAACAAACACCAGATTATGTCATCCATAGCTGCAGTGCCTTACTCAGCAAATAGCCCTATCGGCCTCATTAGGATTCCTTGTGTGAATAACTGCTCATTAAGGCTGGGAAGTCACAGTCTAGGCCAGAATGCTGGGAGATCATAAGATCAATATCTCTTGAAGGAAAATGCTATCAGACTGTTACATTTTAAAAGTGACATCTGGGAAAGGCATAAAGGGAGTGGCTGGTTTATTAACACTATTTTTGTGCACATGACACATGTGCTGTTTGGGAAAAAGTCCCCGTTAACTTTTTTTCTTATACCAGAGTTAAAGATCTTAACGCTATTTATAAAGCTGTATATTTTAGCATGCAGAGCAGTCAGGAACATTCCATAGACTTCTGCTGGGCTATGGATTCGCTGCACTGCCAGCTTTCTGTGGGTAATATATTTTTTTACTGCAATGAAGAGAATTCCTTTGAAAAGAACAGGCAAATATGTGTATGTAGTTTACATACTTTTGCGGATCACATATTTTGTGGCTAAAAAAAGCCCATATCCCACCTTCAGATTCAGACTTGGAAGCAGACCCAGTCGCAGAGTACAGTTCTTGTGTGTGGATCATCTTTTCTTGTGTCTGAAAATAACATATTAAAAAAGAAATCTTAGACTTTAGCATCTGACTTGGCGTGAACATTCTTTTCTCTGTTTCGTTTAAAAAGACGATTGGTCCATCTGTCTCTATATAAGGAAAAAAACATGAAAGCTTGGGTAGAGTAAAAAAACCTCTGAATCTGAAGACTTCCCAAAATTTGATATTTGGACTGACCAAATGAAAAAAATATACATTAGCTGGCATTAAAAATTGCAACATCACAGGAACAGACATTCCTGGATTGTTGGCAGGTTTGCCTTTCTTTTACATACTTTGCCACTGTGAATTTCCCAACATAAAAGCAACCAAAACATTTTTACTGTGAAGTTTAACTAGAGTTATAGTTAAATTCCTACCATGTTTCAAGTGGGAAAAGGGATGGATAAATTGCTTAGTCAAGACCATAATTCTCTTTGTTGCCCATTGAAAAAAGTAGGTGAGGGTGGGAAGTATAAAAAAAGATTAAGAAAAAATTAAGAGTATCATTTTTTGGGAGTCATACCATCACTTCTCTGCCAATTTCAGCTCCACAGCCTTATGGGGTCCTCACCATACTCACTTGACCTCCGATACTCAAACTGAGAACACCAATTCCAAGCATTGATGTTTAGGAACACTGACTTTATCATACCAGATTAGATCACTGATCTGTAAAAACTAGCAGCAACTAATACATGATGCTTCAGACAAATGCAAAACACAAGGCAATTCATGTAGACAATTGCCACTGCTCCACATAAGGGAATAATTCCTCCCTGAACCAATTAATTACTTACACCCTCCAATGTATGATCCTATGCAGAGAATTTAATCTTCTTATATATGTGGCTTTCCTGAAATATCCATTTAACCTGTCATGTGTCTCTTGAAGATTCAGACAGGGTGTAGCTTTTATTTTATTTTACATATCCTAATTTCATTTGTTCAAGCTTGTATTAAGGAGAATCACTGGGTTCATCCACCTCTTACAGAAGTTGGCCACCAGCAAATAAGTGGTGCTGGACTAGAAAAGGAAAAACCTCCCTGCCTGAGCTATGAAACAGAACTGTAATTTTATTTATTGTAGGAGCTTTCATGGGAGAAAATCCCACAAAAACACATGCGATAAATAAATTTGTTAGTCTTGAAAAGTGCCACAGGACTCCTTGTTTGTTTTGCTGAACTAGACTAACACGACTACCCCTTTAGAAATGTAATTGTTATTCATTTTCCCCTTGCATTGGTTAAACCTCCTGAGGCTTTACTTTTAGTAAATTAATTGTGCTCATCTATCTGATACTATACTGAGATTGCATTTCCAGGGCTGAATTGGTATTTCCAATCTATGACATTGTACAGTAGTGTAGCATAGGATGTGACTTTTCTGTGTAGTAACCAAAGTACAAAGCTGCTCTCCACTGGATTTATTTTACCCACTATTCCCTTGCCATTAGAGACCTCTGGCTGGGGAATAGGTACAAGGAAATTACTTCTGAAGGTCGTTCCTCAGAGTCAGACTTAGTGAAGGAAATCTAAATATGTGGCCTATCCATGAAGGTCCCAGGAGATCACAATTCACTCCTGAAATGCAATTACATTAATTATGTGACAGATGTATATGCTAAAAGTACAGGCATGCCCTTATTGGATGTCATCTCAGCTCTTTGGGGAGGGGGAGTTGAGTTAGCAAAGAGTGGCAACACTGGGAAGTTATGGTTATTGGATGGCTTTATTGTTCCCTCTGTTCAGTGTTTTATGCCTGAAAACCTCAAGAAACCATTATATTAAGATGTGCCAGATGGTATGAGCTTTAGAATATTCGTAGCCTTTTGTGTTGATACAGGTGATGTGTATTTGTGTGTTCTGGCACACAGAGGAGTGAGGAGCAGGGCGGTCCCTGGGGGGAGGGGGCGAACGGGGCAATTGCCCCGGGCCCTGCAGTTATTTGGGCCCTGCGCTGTCCCACTCCCAGCTGGGCAGTGCGGGACCTGCACTGCGCCCCCCCCCCCCACGGCCACACCCTTCCCTGCTCCCCGCTGCCTTCAGCAGGGAGCCGAAGGCAGCGGGGCGGGCAGGGAGCACTAAGGGTGGAGGGGTGGAGCAGGCATGCCCAGGGTGGAGCAGGCAGGCCCAGGGGCGGGGCAGGTGGCCGGGACCCACCTCTGGGCCAGCCTGCCCCACGCAGCCAGGGCCAGCCCTCGCCGGCGGGCTGCCCTTGGCCAGAACCAGCTCCCGGTGGTGGCCTCGGGTCCCTGGCTGGGGCACTGGCCGCAGCAGCCTGGGGTCCTGGCTGCGGCTGGCTCCCCGCACCAGCGGCCCCCCTTTCCAGGGCCAGGGCTGGAGCCAGCGGCCTCAGCCTCCCTGCCCAGGCTGGCTCCCTGGGGGGTGGAGTGGCCCGACTCCCCTCCAGCATGGAGGGGGCGGTGTCCCGCCTAGGCCAGTTGGCCCTGGGCCCCGCTCCCCCCCACGGGACACTGCTGGTGAGGAGGGGATATTCCCGTGGAATCCAGAATCAGTGGGGGATTGAAGGAGAGGGATTAATGAAAAAACTCAGAACTGGCTATGCAGTAAGGTTCCAAAGGCTGGGAAGCATCTGGGGAATAGGGAGAGATGGGCTTTCCCTATTTTCAAGCGGGTGGGAGGAAAAGTTTTTGTGGCTATAAAGACTGAGTTTAAACAGACACAGGGAGTGTTTCTTCCTGCTTCAGCAAATGGGCATAATTTTTTTGTGCAAGGGAAGAATCCAGTCTACTGAGGGATTGTAAAAGCAGGAACTGATAAGAGTCTCCCCAAGACTGATGGGGAGCTACCAATGAAGTGGCTAAATCCATTTTTGTATATGTTTTTTAAACTTGTACTCTCCTGAGAAAGAGCTATGGCTAATTGCTGGCATACACTACTCAGAGACCTTGCAGAGAAAGTAAAGCACAGGTGCTGGCATGCAGGAAGGCTGGCTTACCGGGGCTATTACAGACACAGAGAACTAGAGGTGATTGCAGCCTGAAACCTTGCTCTCAAGAGAGAAGAGATGTGGGTCCCTAGCTAGAGAGGGGCAAAAGCTAGAGACCTGAGACCTGGATACCCATTCTGAAATACTAGGAGGAAAATAGAGTGATCAGGAACAGTCAGCATGGATTCACCAAGAGCAAATCATGTCTGACCAACCTGATTGCCTTCTATGATGAGATGACTGGATTTGTGGATGCAGGAATAGCTGTCAATGGGATATACCTTGACTTTAGCAAAACTTTTGATATGGTTTCCCATAGCATTCTTGTCAGCAAGTTAAGGAAGTATGGGTTGGATGAATGGACTGTAAGGTGTATAGAAAACTGACTAGATCATCGGGTTCAGTGGGTAGGAATCAATGGCTCAATGTCTAGTTGGCAACCAGTAATGAGTGGAGTACCCCAGGGGTTGGTCCTGGGGCCGGTTCTGTTCAACATCTTCACTAATGATCTGGATGATGGGATAGATTGTAAGCTCAGTAAATTCACAGATGACACCAAGCTGGGGGGAATGGTAGACACGCTTGAGGGCAGGGATAGAATTCAGGGAGACCTAGACAAATTGGAGCACTGAGCCAAAAGAAATATCATGTGGTTCAACAAGGACAAGTGCAAAGTCCTGCACTTAGGATGGAAAAATCCCATGTACTGTTACAGGCTGGGGACCGATTGGCTAAGTAGCAGCATGTAGAAAAGGACATGGGGGTTATGGTGGATGGGAAGCTGGATATGAGCCAACAGTGTGCTTTTGTTGCCAAAAAGGCCAATGGAATATTGGGCTGCATCATTAGGCATGTTGCCAGCAGATCAAGGGATGTTATTATTCCCTCTATTTGGCAGTGGTGAGGCCGCATCTGAAATACTGTGTCCAGTTTTGGGCTCCCCATTACAGAAAGGATGTTGACAAATTAGAAAGAGTCCAGCGGAGGGCAACGAAAATGATTAGGGGGCTGGTGCACATGAGTTACGAGGAGAGACTGAAGGAACTAGGCTTATTTAGTCTGCAGAAGAGAAGACTGAGCGGGGATTTGATAGCAACCTTCAACTACTTGATGGGGTGCTCCAAAGGGGAGGGAGTTAGGCTTTTCTCAGTAGTAACAGAGGACAGAACAAGGAGCAATGGTGTCAAGCTGCAGCTGGGGAGGTCGAGGTTGGATATTAGGAAAAAGTGTCTCACTAGGAGGGTGGTGAAGCATTGGAATGGGTTAGCTAGGGAGGTGGTGGAGTCTCCATCTTTGGAAACATTTAGGGCCTATGTGATGGGGTGAGCCTACCGCGCACTAAAGAGTCACAGCAGACTTTGTGGGCAACAGAAGACCCACCCCTTAAGCTCTGCTGGGCATGCTCAGGTTGCTGCCCTAATATAAAGGGAGGCAGGATCGCTCAGTGAAGGGCTGACCAGCAGAGGCAGGATCTGTGTGGGAGGTTCCTGTCTACCCCCAGATAAAGGAGGAGAACAACCCCGGATTGGATACCAAACACTGACCGCAGCGGAGTGATTCCTGGCACTGGTGAAAAAACTACTGACAGACCGGAGCGGAGGTGGAGACCAATTAGGAGTATGCCAGGGGACAACACCCAGCTGTGGGTAGAAAGTAGCCCAGGGGGCCTGGGCTGTGGAGCCAGGGGTGACTCGGCTTAGGGTCAGCATGTTATAGCCTGGATTCCCGCTGACTTGGCACCAGAACCCTGGCACCAATACGGCCCCGGGCTGGGGCTCTGTGGAGCGGGAGGGCCTGTGCCCCCCTACCCAGGCACTGCCCCCACTCCTTCCACGAGGTCTCTGCACTGCCTGACCTGCCCAGCACCCAAGGGGCCAGTGAACTGACTGAGGCCGCTAGGCCATACTGCCCTGACATGCCCTGCACCCAAAGGGGCAGGGTGCTGACTCTGGGTTTGCAAGGCCATACTCCCTGAATCACAGGGTGGACCAAGGAGTGGGGGTCGCAGGGTCTCGCCCCTGCTTGTGCCCCCAGGCGTTCCCCGTCGGGGGAGGGGTGGAGGCGTGGGAGGAGTGAGGGCCTCGACAGCCCAGTTAGACAAAGCCCTGGCTGGGATGATTTAGTCGGAGTGGTCTTGCTTTTAGCAGGGAATTGGACTAGCTGACCTAAAGAGGTCCCTTCCAACCCTAAGGCTCTATGATTCTTAGAGCAGACCATGGAGAGGGTTAAAGGTGCAGTTACCATAAACCCTTATCAAGCCCTGTTTCTGTTCTCTGCTGGTAGTGACCCTGTTGCTTCAGAAAAAGGTTAATGTGTATTTTTAAACCCCCCCACATACAACATTCCTATCCATTTGTGCAATGCTCTATACAGAGAAAATAAAACAAAACAATTCCTTCCTGGCCCCTGCAGGTGATCACCTTGTGTCATCAAGCATGAGATTTCATTATCCTTATCATGGTTTTAGCTTGCATAACTATAAATGTTATGAATGGTCATAACATTATCCAATCCTTTTTCAAATCCAGCCAAAATATTTGCCTTAATGACCTCCTGTAGAGGTAAATGCCACAGGCTGCCTCATGCTGTACAGTCTAAGGAAATACTTCCTTTATTTGTGCTAATTTTACTGCCCGTTGATTTAATTGATACCATTTTGTTCTGACAAATTGTGGAAAGGCTTTTTCATAATGCCTGATGTTCTGCTGGTAAAATGTTATTCAGGTTTCTTTATCAGACTTTAAGGAGTGTCAGGCCCATGACCTTTTCTCAATTCAGTTTCTTGTGAGAAGGCTCCCTCACTAGGGAAGACCAAAGGGAGATTGGATTTTTGACATGGCTTTGGATTAGAGGCAGAGACCCATTATATCTTAGTACCTAAGGCTGTCTACACTTGCTAAAATTAGTTTGAATTAGTTAGTTCGAACTAACTAATTTGAACTAATTTTAGTTAGTTCGAATTAACTTAATCAATGAATGAATGGCACTTGCTTAGTTCGAATTAGCGATCCCCATTCATTTCAATGGCCGGTTAGTTCGAACTAAGAAATTGGCTAATTCGAACTAGTTAGTACAAATTAAAGCCTTACTTCTAAAGCCCTATTCAAACTTATTAGCTCGAATTACGAAAGCCCTTAATTCGAACTAACTAAAGCCTAGTGTAGCCATTGCTTTAGTTAGTTCAAATTAAGCTTCCTTAATTCGAACTAACTTGCCAGTGTAGACATAGCCTAATAGTCTATCTTGCCTTAAAGAAACTGAGATAAAGGAGATAAGAAGAAGAAAAGGAAGGGCAAGGATTTATTTCTGGCTTAAATACAACACCACCTATTATGGAGGTTGAAGAGGATAATCTTTTCATTTCTGAAGGGGTTGGAAAGGCTTCCTTGCTGGCAGTGCTTAATCTGTAAAAAAAGAGGTGCTGGGACTCTAGCAAGTAAGTGCCAGGACTCAAGGAATTTTTTTACTTCATAACTGATGCAGCAAGCCCAGAGGTGCTGGATCCATGAACTGGCAAGCCCAGAGATACCAGGGCTCAGTCCTGGTGAGCCCTGGAATAAAGTAAGCACTGCCTGTTGGTAGGGTGATCCAGAGGTGGGCAGCTGAAACATCTCCTGGTAGAGCCTGAAGTGACTTTCTGTCAGGAAAAGATTGAACCAAATCCCAGAAATCTGGCTCTGACCAGTTGATTCTCTAAAACTTCTTCTGCCTATGGAATGTAGAACTCAAGGAACTGAAACACCGTCCCAACTGGCAACTGTTGGGGAAAGCTTTATGGCTACCTGGGCAGACCTAGAGTGAGGTTCGGTGGAGGCAATCTCACTCTTTATTCAATTGCTATTTCATGATAGCCCTTGTGTTCCATTTTCTACTCTCCTTTTCTTCTATGAGAGCTGTTTTTCAATTGTTTTTGTTTATCTTAAAACAAACCCAACCAGTAATGGCAGCAATGCAAAATAAAAAACATCAAGCAACATTTTTCATAAACATGATTTAGGAAGGTTTTTGTTTTGTTTTGGGTTTTTTCCATCTCAATTCAGGATGCTGAAGGCCAGACACACACCTCTTCAAAATCAACTAGCATTATGAGAACAATGTCTGTGTTTAAATGATCAAATGTCATGCAGTGTGGGATCACCATCTGGTCCACTGAGCAAACCTCAGGCTGTACCATTCAAATACACCTGTGGAATTCACTTCCAGAGGAGGTCATCAGTTCAAATATACCATGATTGCATCTAGAAAAGGAATGTGTAACTATATGATCAAAAACTTCTGTGTGATACAAGGTATGACAAAGTGGGGGGAAAAGCTCATTTTTCAGAGCAAAAGATCATTGTTGCAGGTATCAGAAGCTCCCAATTCAGCCAGTCAGAATTTATTTATCAATGTAAAGACATGCAAGAAAAAATATATAATTTCATAAAGGCTGGCAAACCCTCCAAAATACTGCTTCTATTTTTCATAGCTTGAAATGCCACCAGATTGACTAATATACACTACATAAATCAATTTGGTGACAGGCACAGGACAATAGATGAAAAGAAATTAACTAACAAAAGATTTGCAGTTTCAACTTGCAATACTTTGAAAACTTGAAACATCATCAGATTGACTAATGTGCACTATATAAATCAATTTGGTGACAGACACACGACAATAAACAAAGAGAAATTAACTAACAAAAGAGTTGCAGTTTCTAGCTTGCAATACTTTAAAATTATGGCAGTAAAGGCTCGTGTTCTCTTTCCATTAGTCCCCCAACTAACTGCCCAATGAAGACTGTGTTCCATTCAGAGATACTTGCCTGGAAAGACCAGACAATAAAATGTCATGTTTCTAGCACAAGCAGGAGCAGAATTTAGAAGCAGCAGCAGGTTAAGGGGATGAGATGCCATTACTGAAAAAAGTCTCTCCTATGACTACTCTTCACTCTCCCAGTGGGATTCTTCCAAGGGTAATAGCTGAAAGCCGTTTGCATATTAACTGCTTCCCTTTTAGATCAAGCAGGTTGACAGGAATTATTCTTACACTAAAGACCAGAAAGTCAACTGAGCTGATCTTTCTTGGCGGGCAACTTACGGCTTTGCTATAGAAAAATGACTTTTGAAAGAGTGTGAAAGGGGATCTTTCAAAGATGCATAAACCTTAAAGACAACAAAATTGAGCCTGCATCCAATGCAGGCATGGGAGTAAAATGCAGTGTACAATTTTTATGCCGTAGTGGGTGTATGGTTTAATAATGCTAGCACAAAACTGGGCAGGGAATGGGAGCATATGGTACACCCTAACAATATGTGCACTATTTCCAATGGGCAATGTGTTCACAGTTTACTGACAGACGTACACAGTGCACATGATGTTCAGAATGTAACAGGACCTGTTGAAATACATTTGAAAATGTAGGCTTGAAAAATTATCATTTGCTTCACTGTGCTTTCTGAGGGTGCGTCTACACTTGTAAATTAAGTCAACTTAAACTTGCTTAAGTCAACTTAATTTACTCTGCGTCTACACTACATTTTCCTTAAGTCGACTTAAGCAAGCTGCTTAAGTCGACTTAAGGAAAATTAAGTCGACTTTGTTAAACCTGGTTTAAAGTCGACCTTAGGCTTGAGTCGACTTTCTAAAGTTGACTTAAACCAGTGTGGATGCAGAGTAGCCCTACGTCGACTCTAAGTCGACTTAGGGCTCTCCAGGACTCCCCCACTGCCCTCCCTGCCAGGGGGGGTGGCACAGGGGGAGCCTGGCATGCCCTCCACCCTGCCCCTATGCTCTGCCAAGGTCCCTGTCCCCCTTTGCCCCATTGTACCCAGATACAATGGGGCAAAGGCTGAGCTCCCTGACAATTGGCAAGGGGTGCCCCCTGCCACCGTGGACCTCTCCCAGGTCCACCTAACCCCTAGAAGTCAACCTAGGCATCCAGTGTGGACGCTCTAGGTCGACTTTGTAAGTTCCCCCCTAAGTTAACTTAAAATTTAGGTGTGGACATGCTAAGTGGACTTAGCTAAAGTCGACCTAAATTAACAAGTGTAGACATAGCCTGAGAAACTGATGTTGAGCCCAATATTGGCTTATTTCAGAAAAAAGTGCTGAAGAGCGGAGATGCACTGTGGCAACCTGAGCCCTTCTATTTCTATAGAGCAGGTACAGACAGAACGGCTCAAGAGTCCCAAAGCACCACATGCAACAGTGATGCTTCCTTTTGCTTCAGAAATTAGCACTATGCACTCCAAAACACGGTTGTTGAATACCATAGGTGAGTGTGGAAAGGAGGAAAGAGTCCCAATGGACTGGCCAAGAGGCTGACCAATTATTCAGGACTTCCCAGTAGAAGTATTCTGTTTGTGTCTGATGCAAAGGAGACAGTAGGTTCTACCTCCTCAGTGGAGATGGACAGGACTAGGCAATGTGGTTTAATGGACAGGGTCCTGCATCAAGATGCAAAAATCCCAGCTCTACTTAAGGCTCTTCCACTAACTCATTGTAAGACTTGTAATCACTTCAGTCCTCTTTGTGCACACGAAGGGGCCTTTAGATGCAACTATAATATAAAAACTTTCTGCTTGAGATTCTAGCAACAAACCACACCTAATCCCAAAGTATTATTGTCAGTTTGAAACTAAAACCATGCTTTGCATAAAGTTTGCTGTTCTTTATTTAGTTAGTCTTATAAACCTGAGTCCAGTTCCCTGGAAACCTGGCTCATTTTTACACATTTGTTTAAAACATGATGTAAATTTGCAAATTTAGCATGTTTCTGAGATGAAACTTGGCATTATCATTTGTGTTTTGCTTTGAGATTTCCAATGAATTCACATGTGAAGCTTGAAATGACAGTTATGGGATGGAAACCCACATGAGCTCAAAAATTAAATGAATGAGTTCCCATGAATCTCAGTGTGAAAGGCTGACTTTCATATATTTCTAGTTGCGCCTCATTATTGAAACCTAGCAATGCTCTGTCTTCCTGAAAAAGAAACATGGTAAAGATACATAAATAGTTTCATAATGGACCAATCCATTCTATCAAGAAATGCAGGACACTGTTTTAATCCACACCAAATTGGCTCTGAAAAGGACTATATACCAGGACCATGGTGAGTAAACAAGATGGCTTTGAAAATTCAAATTGGTAGCACAGAGTTTATGGAGTTGTGTTGCTCTTGATGAGCAAAATTTTACACAATGGTCAATTGTGTTTCAGGTGTATTCATTTGTTGTCATAGAACAAAATTCCCCAGAAAACAAAACCTTTCAGCATGCTAAGCATTAAAAAAAGACATACCAGACTTTTCCTGGGTCTTTGATGATTGTAAGTGATCTCTGTTCTATAGTTATTGATTTTGCTTTCTTTGCCTAATGCCTTTAAAATGCACTTAATGTGTTGTAACACTTCAGATTCTGTGTGTGATTTGTGCTTGGAGGTTAGGGAACCAGAGAAGGCAGAGAGACCATAAAACAATCTATGTAGTGACACTTTCTAAAATGCCTGTCAGTTTGTCTATTCTCTGAGTGCTGAGTTTGTTTTCTCTCTGTTTTCAAGGGAAAGAGTTTTACAAACTGAAGTATCTTCATGCAGCTCAAAATAACCACGTATTTTGGTAAAATTTATAACACCAGATCCTACTTTTAGCCAGGAAATGCAAACAAAGCTTGGAGACAGCTTGTTCCCTGACCCCAAATTCATTCCATGTTGCTATAGCATCACTCCTGAGAAAATGGGATAGTTCTTTTCCTCTCCTTAGACCTACTCAATGGGCTTTTGTCAGCTGTTGAATTATAGCATTAAAATTTAAATACTGGGGATTTAATGGAGGATTATTATGATACCCCAACGCATTCTTTGTGTTGCTATTGGCAACAAAACCAAGGAATGAGTGAAAGAAATAAAAACGAGGAGCTGTCCTTTTAAAAACATGCTGGTGTTACTAGATATTTCAAGAGACTGGTTTCCCACCTTTGACTATTACTATTATTTTTACACCAAAGGAGAACATAGCAAAATGGGTCACAAACTCTTTTCAGTCAGCAAGCACCAATAACAACTGATCTCTCATCCAAAGCTGCTGTTATTCTCTTGAAGACAGGTTTCCTTATACTTTCTGCACAAAAGAAATTCATCATCAGCTGGGAGATGTGCAAACGCTAAGTAGCAGTGCCCAGGGCATCATTTACCTTCTACTTGCTAACTGAATAACGAAACTGCTTTAGAAATGTTGGGTTGTCAAAAGGGGGAGGGGCACTACTAATAAGTTCCCCATTGGTGAACACAGCTAGAACCATCCAAGAGTGTAATAGAAAATAAGGAGATAGGCAATAAATGTCATCAAGAACAACAAAAAGTATGGGCAGACACACTTATTTTGGAATTCAAGAGGTCCTAAAAAATGTAATGAACACGGGATCTGTGAACGTGTCATTTTGCTGCAGAAAGGGAATGTCTGAAAAATTCAGAGAAATTTGGACTAACTTTGTAGAGGTCTATGATTAACATAGACTTTGTACATAGCTATGTTGCTTTCCCTCCCTTCCCTTTATCCTAACTCTATTTATTTTGTGTATTCTGATGAAGCTAGTATTTTCGTCTATTTGTTGTATTTAGAAAAAAAATCATAAATAAAAGGGTCATTTTGCTCAGCATGAGATGGAGACTCAATTTCTGTCACTGGCAATGTGTACTTTGCTACTGTCTCTTAGACATCTCACTGCTGTCTTTTCTTTGGGAAACTGCATTTGTTAGAAAATTGTTGCCTAATTTATTGATTGTTTATGAATTAAGTTATTTATTTAAAAATAAACTGGCGCAAACAATAAACAAAGTCTTATGCCGTCTTGTGACTTGAATACTGTTAGTTTACTTACCTATGCTAACCTATTGATCAACTATTCATATGCAAATTATATGGCCTTATATTTATGACAACTGCTTGCATTAGTTTTATTAGCCTAAGCCTATAAGTCTCTTTTGTTTCTGCTCTCAGTTGCTCACCCCTTTATTTTATGATTACTGCTATAATGACTACATGACTACACAATAGGTCTGGTCTCACTCATGGCTCAATCACTGGAAGCAAAAGATGTCCAATAATGAGAAAAACAGCATCCCTGATCTGCACCTGAGCTTTCATGCTCCCTATGGAGATCTTCTCCAACTTGTTGGTCACTAGATTTGCAGGGTAAGACCCTTTCAATACACAAATTTAGGATCACAGTAATTTTCTTAATGCATTACTATTAAAATAAATAGGGTGAGATTGTATCCCTGTCTCACTAGGATGTTTCATTTGTGGGTCAAAGACACAGTATGGCCCACAGGCCCTGCAAAAGTATCAATGTCACGTGTTAAACAGCTGTTTATTAAATCCCATTAAACCTCAGACTGCTACTCGATTTTGTCCTTTTATATCCAGAATATGCTTGATGCCGACAGATATTAATAGTGCCAGGATCTGTTGTGATCATTGGGCCTACAAATTTACTCTATTTGTGAGCCTAGCTATTGGAAAGTGGATAAAAGTTTATGAAGTGTCACAATGGCCCATAATGATAAGCGTTGATGGGAAATGGTGCTAAAGGGAGACAAAGACTTAATGGTTATGTCTACACTGGCAATTTAAGTCGACTTAAGGAGGCTTAAGTCGATTTAAATTAAGCCACGTCCACACTAGGCTTTCATTAAGTCGATTTAAGAAATTCCTTAAGTCAACTTAATGAAAGCTTAAGTCGACTTAATAACTACCACTCATTAGGTCGACTTACGCCTCCTTAGCTCAACCTAACCCTTCTTTAGGTCGATCTAAGCCCAGTGTGGACAGAGGCAGTTAGGTCGACTTAACAAAGTGGACTAAGTCGACTTAAAATATTACCACTTGTTAAGTCGACTTTAATAAGGTCGACTTTAAGTGGACTTAAAGTCGACCTTATTAAAGTCAACTTAACAAAAGTTGACTTAACTTTTCTAGTGTAGACATGGCCAATGAAGCTAAACAAATAAGAACCAGCAACAGAGCCAGAAGCTGCATTTTCTATCTTTGCCGTTCTTATCTTCCCTTTCTGTATGTGTTTGTCTTGCCCTCTTCAAAACAGAAGAAGGACTTTGACAACAACTGCAACAATGACAGCTCCAGCCCATCTCAACTAGCTTCTTCCCTTTTCTCCGGAAGGAGCATTATTACCATCTTTGATCTAACAGACTTCCAGATAACAGAGGTTTCTTTCTAAAAAAAACCTCCAGCTAAAGGGAATGGGACCAAGGAATGTTGTTAAAATGAAAACCTCATTTAATACTTTACATTTCAAATGTTTTTCCTTTATTTCTTGTATCTTTAATAAAACATTAAAAGGATTTTTTTTATTAGTGTGTTTGCCATGGTACTAACCAGCCTGAGGTCTCTTGTATGCCATCCCCTGAACTTTCTTTGATTCTGTTTAATGTTGGACAGTTACTGGGTTATGTTAATGCCTTTGGGTATGTCTACACTTGCTCCTTAAGTCAACTTAAAGCCGGTGTGGATGCCCTAAGTGGACCTAATTGGCCTCCAGGCCGGGGGATGGGCTGGGGAGAAGGGGAGAGCCACAGCTGGGGAGATCGGGCTGGCTGATTTCCCCAGACGCGGCTCTCCCTTCTCCCCAGCCTGATCTCCCTGACCCAATCTGCCCTCCTCCCCAGCCTAATCTCCCCGGCCATGGCTCGCCCCTTCTCCCCAGCCCGATCTCCCAGCCGCGGCTCTCCACAGCCCGATCTGTCCAGCCGCAGCTTTCTTCTTGTCCCCAGCCGCAGCTTTCCCCAGCCCGATCTCCCCAGCCATGGCTTTCTCCTTCTCCCCAGCCCAATCACCCCAGCCACGGCTTTCCCCAGCTCGATGGCTGTAGTTCTTTTTCTTCTTTCCAGCCCGACCCATGAGAAATTAATAAAACTACAATATTTCATTTTAGCATTTTTATTAAAGTTCAAATGAAAAGACAACATTTATGCATTTCTTTTGACATAAGGTATTTAGGCTCGCTGATGCTTCCAGCACCAAAAAACTGTTGCCTATGAGGCACCATGCCATACAAATTGCTGCTCAACTAGTAGGATATCTTGCTCAGCTGCATCATCAGCTTAGAGGGAACATTAGCCCCCTCCCAGAGTTCCTGGCCACTCCTCTGTCGACCTGCCAGTGTGGATGCAGGCAGTCAACTGGAGTTTTCAGTGTGGATGCTCTAAGTCAACTTAACAAGGTCGACTTTAAGTCAACTTAAAGTCGACCTTGTTAAGTCGACTTAACAGAGCTTCCAGTGTAGACATACCCTTAAAGACTAAAAAATGTATTTATCACGTGAACTTTTATGAGAGAGATCCCACTTCACCAGGACACATGCAGTTTCCGTGCTGGCAGCCTCCTCGCTGAATTCCTTCCATCTGGCTGTAGAGTGTGGGGGATGAGGGGGGCTGCTGGCAGAGGCTGGTGGCCCTTTGGAGTTGTAAAAATCATATCTGTGGCCCTCAAGCCAAAAAGGTTGGGAATCACTGATTTGAACTTTGATATACCGTGCTTTTTGTTAAGAAATGTCTTAGATTGAAACTGTGCCAAGTAGCATTCTGAGAACTCGGTCTTTACTAATGTTGAATGTCATGTGATCTGGTGTCCATATAATCTGACATGACAGAAAAAAATATTTTATCTAAAACGCTGAACATAGTAGGCCAAATTCTGTCCTGAGAATGATAATGACAAGGGCAGAAATGAGCTTGTGGGCACTTCAGAAGTTGTATAGCAATTTATAATGTTCTTTGTTCTGGCTTGATTATGGCCTCTTGGGCCTTAAGAGAACCTCATTTTTCCTGAGTTCTTTTTAACAACTGTATTTACTACCATTTTTCCTACCTTGGTGGTAATTTGCAATTCTTGTTGAAAATCCATCTTGAGTTTTGGTACTAGTGTCATAGAATCATAGAATCATAGAATCATAGAATAATAGGGTTGGAAGGGACCTCACGAGGTCATCTAGTCCAACCCCCTGCTAAAAAGCAGGACCACTCCCCCTAAATTATCCCAGCCAGAGTTTTGTCTAACCGAGCCTTAAAAATCTCCAAAGATGAAGATTCTACCACCTCCCTAGATAGCCCATTCCAATGCTTCACCACCCTCCTAGTGAGAAAGTTTTTCCTAATATCCAACCTTGACCTCCCCAGCTGTAATTTGAAACCATTGCTCCTTGTTCTGTCCTCTGTTACCCTCGAGAACAGCCTAGCTCCCTCCTCTTTGGAGCAACCCTTCAAGTAGTTGAAGGTTGCTATCAAATCTCCCCTCAGTCTTCTCTTCTGTAGACTAAATAAGCCTAGTTCCTTCAGTCTCTCCTCATAAGTCATGTGCCCCAGCCCCCTAATCATTTTTGTTGCCCTCCGCTGGACTCTTTCTAATTTGTCCACATCCTTTCTGTAGTGGGGAGCCCAAAACTGGACACAGTACTCCAGATGCGGCCTGACCAGTGTCGAATAGAGGGGAATTATCACATCCCTCGATCTGCTGGCAATACTCCTACTGATGCAGCCTAATATGCCATTGGCCTTTTTGGCAACAAGGGCACACTGTTGGCTCATATTCATCTTCCCGTCCACCATAACTCCCAGGTCCTTTTCTACAGCGCTGCTACTTAGCTGATCGGTCCCCAGCCTGTAGCAGTGCATGGGATTTTTCCGTCCTAAGTGTCAATGGAATGTTTCCAGGTAAATGCACTGCTAAATACTTGCTTTTTTGAAACTGCATTTGGTAAACCCCTGCTAATAATGCAAGGCTTCAAGGGAGAAATAAAAGCCTGTTTCCTGACTATAATAATGTTTTTGTGTAAACCACTTCCTTTTGCTGAATTAAGAATGACTTTATCTGTGACCCATTCTTTGCTCGCTATATAATTTAGGTCTGATGTAATGGAAGCATCTATAATATAAATACTTTAGGGCACTGGTTTTCTTTTTCATGAGCAAACTGTCTTGTCTACAAAGGATAAATCTTAGTTATTTGTCAAAACAGCTTCATTTTATAGTCTTTCATGATGTAATTGGCACTCCTTTAGTTTGGGCCATGTACTGAATTCTTTACTCACTTCATATTCAGTCAAAACTCCCGTTGATTGGGTGCGTCTACACTTACAAATTAAGTCGACTTAAATTAACAAGTGTAGACATAGCCGTTGTGTTTTAGAAATGACACATCTCACCATGACTTGGTGCCTGCCACAACAATTATATATTTCACAGTCATTTTCCTCTGCACAGTTTTTTTTTCTAGTCTAGTGTGGCTAATTTATTCCACCCATTCTAGTTAATCTGATTTTACATATCCTGACAAATTTCCTCTCTTGCCACAGAGCTGGCATATTTTGTCTAATACAAGACACTGCCTGCCTTTGTCATTTAGCCCACTCCATCTTGTATAGTCTCCCACCTTGCAATTTCACTGACCATTACTATTGCAATCTTTAATACATCACTGATTGAGTTGGAAATCATAACTTGTTAGAGAAGACCATGTCTTCTTTGTTTCTCTTCTTTCTTCTCAGAGCACGTTCGTCTTTGCTAATATTTACACAATGGTCACTATTTGATTGCTGTGAACATGATGGATCCCCAAAGTGTATCTAGCCAGTATACTCAAAGGCCCTGCCCCTATCCAGAGGGGAAGGACCAGAAGAAAACATAGGGATCAAAATATTCCAGGGCACAACAAATGAAAAACAGGTGAGAGTATGAGGGCCAGAGGTATCTGGTCAGGTCCCCAGAGGGGAATACTGAGCAGAGGACCCTGGATAGTGCCCATTACTCCTTGAAAGAATCCAAGGAATTAGTTGACACAGCTCAGTGGAACACTGCCTGGAGATGAACAGATGAGTGCATAAAATTCAGCCCTGCGGTTGCAGGGACTCCCCATATCCAAACCCATACTCCTAGATCGACAGATGCCAGGCTGGCCAATGCCTGGAGAAGGTTGACAAGGAGGCCCTGCGACTTTTGGGGGCTGCAGATAGGTAGTGTGTAAATAAAGAGGTATGGGGAGAACTGTGGCCAGAATCTCAACAGGAAGGTCTGGAGGAGGTGGAATAAGGGTTGCAGCTTGACACACTGTAAATATGTGTGTGCCAGAATGTCCTTCTCACCACAAGTAAAACAGGAGTAAGTCTGAAAACCATATCATGTACATGCTTGTGCTCATGGCTCCACATAAGAGCCACCAACTTATATCCCTAGCAGACTGCAGCACCAAGGTGGAATATAGGCTGGCCCACTGGGGCTCCTCACCCTCCATAAGTGGTAGTAAGTACTGCCATTTCATAGTGGGGTGGGATGTGAGAGTGAGGAAATGTATAGTACAGAGCACCAGTGCACAGAGCTCTTCCTGTGATGCAACTCAGAAGCAAACCAGCAAGACTGCACTAAGTTGGTTCATATGAGAGATTCGGTGAGACTGGAGGGGCTCATGGAACATCAAGCTCAGGCAGGCCAGGGGAGATGGGTGGATGGGGAGCCCCCTTCTGCATGACTCGCTTGAGGATAAATTATGGAGGCCAGGGGCCAGCCACCCTTAACCTACTAGCACATGGGAGGGGACATGTGGGGTAGATAACCCCATTCACTGAGCAAGCAGTTCAAGATCCACCCAGTCCCACTGATCACAAACCAGGACTTTGGTGACACAAACCAGGATCAGCCTCCAGCACACTGTGCCATGAGATGTGGATTGTGGAACAGGGATTCAGCGAGGAGGTTCACACTCTTTGTGGCCACAATAGACCTGACCACAGAGATCATCCTCCAGGTACTGAGGAGGTCCTGGTAGAAGACTGGCAGCTTAGAAAGCTGATAGTCATATCAGAGCTCTCAGACGCAGCAGAGGAAGATGTGCCGTTACTGGTTCCAAGGACTATAAAGAAACCTCTGCAGGGCCTGAAGATGGAAAGTACAGGCCTGGCTGTCAATGCATACCAGGCTCTGCCCTCCCTCTCCCAGAGGGAGACTCAGGACACCTGCAGAGATCCAGTGCTTCTCCAGCTAGAAGAACTCTACTACCTTCCTCTGAAAGTTGGCCAGGGTATTTAAGGGTGGGTTCAGAATGTTGAGCCGATGCCAGAATATGGACAGGACTAGTTGGTTAATAACCAGCACCCTCCCCTGCAGGGAAAGGCACGAGAGAAGCCCTGGCCACTCCGCAACTGATCATACACCCAGCCCTCCAATTTAACACCTATGGGGTCATGTATAAAGGCAGCCACTCCAGCAGGCAACAGCACACAGGGACTGTGAACAGAGGAGTTTGAGTGAGCCTTTAGGGTTTGAGTGAGCTTTTAGGGTTGTGGAAGAGTCCTGGGGGAGTTGTAAGTGCTTGTTGGTTTTGTATTTTTGTTTGATTTTCTTTTTTCCTTTCCTTTCCCTTCCTTCCTTTTTTTTTTCTCTTGTTCAGTTTGCAGGGGCTGACTGGTGGAGAGAGATCAGCTGACCCCAGTTAGGCGTGGGGCTTCCTTGCTGAGGGAGCTATAAAGGTAGCCACTCCAGCAGGCAGTGGCAGTCAACAGGGCTGTGAACAGGAGTGTTTAAGTGGGAGTTTGGAGGGGGAGCTTTGGGGGAGGGTAGGTTTCTTGTATTGCTTTGCTTGCGGTGTTGGGGTTTATTTTGTGAAGACTGGGAAAAGGAGAAGCGCTATGGCAGATACAGAGGCAACCATAGTAGACACTCAAGCCGGGGAAGCAACAGCAAAGATGGATGGATGTGGAAGCTGCGGGATGTACTTGATGTTGGAGGGATTGCCTCCAAGAACCTATATGTGCATGAAGTGCTGCCTCATAGGGTTGATGGAGGAGAAAATTCGGGGATTAGAGTTGCAGGTGGAAACTCTCATTGAGTTTAGAAGGGGTTTTGAACAACTGATGGAGCAGACAGGTGAAGAGGTTTTAAAAGAAACGCCAGACCTGCAGATGGAAGCAGGACCATCAGACTGTGAGGGCAGAATACCGGGAGATGAAAGTGGCCGGTGGAAGCATGTGACTGTGAGAAGTCAGCAGAGGAAAAGACGGACTAGCGAAAGAGAAATAGAGCTCAGAAATAGGTTTGCTGGATTAGCAAATGAAGGAGCAGAGCATGTAGTGACTGATGTTGGGAGTGCAAGGAAAAAGAGATGAGCCAATGGAGATTCCTCCCAGTAAAAGCCCTAGAAGGACTCGGAAGAGGATGCAAACGATTGCAGAGAAAAGCAGGAGGGCTGAGAACTTGCGACCAAAACTAAGTGGAGATAGGTTAGTGAACAGCACTGTTGCCAGGAAAAGGCAAGTCTATGTGATTGGAGACTCCCTATTGAGAAGGACAGACAGGCCTATAACCAAAGCTGATCCCGAGAACAGAATGGTATGCTGCTTGCAGGGTGCAAAGATACAAGACGTCAATCTGAAGCTGAAGAGGATCTTAACGGGAGCTGGAATGAATCATCTGATAGTCCTTCATGTGGGTACAAATGATGTAGGTAGATTCTCACTGGAACGTATCAAAGGTGACTATGCCAGGCTGGGGAGGACTCTCAAGGAAATAGAAGCTCAGGTGATCTTTAGTGGGATTCTGCCTGTCCCTAGAGGAGGACAACAAAGGTGTGAGAAGACTCTGATGATAAACAGATGGCTCAGGCAGTGGTGCTATAAGGAGTGGTTTGGCATGTCTGGTCACTGGGAGGCATTCATGGACAGAAGACTGTTCTCCTGGGATGGACTGCACCTGAGTAGGGAGGGAAATAGACTTCTGGGAGGGAGATTAGCACAACTGATCAAGGGAGTTTTAAACTAGGGGGTTGGGGGAGATGGGTGGGAGATGCTCGAATAATCTCCACATCTGAGTGTTGAGAAGGAGGAAAATGAAATAAGAAAGGACACAGAAATAGGGAGCAGCATGAGAGTTACGAGGAGGAGTAGTGTAAATACCAGTCTAGCGAGTGATATTGTCTGTACAATGACTGTGCCGAATCAGGCAAAGAACATGAGTGAGGCCAAGCAGCATAAACTAAAATGTTTATATATTAACGCGAGAAGCCTAGGTAACAAAATGGAGGAACCGGAGCTTCTGGTAGAGGAAGTGAGACCAAATATTATAGGGATAACTGAAACATGGTGGAATAGTAGTCATGGCTGGTGTACCGATATTGAAGGCTATGTGCTCATTAGGAAAGACAGATATAAAGGCAAAGGTGGGGAGTGGCATTGTATATCAATGAGGAGGTAGACTGTAGGGAAATTCAAAGTGATGGAATTAACAAGACAGAATCAATCTGGGTAAATCATGTTAGGGAAAAAAGCTACTAAAGTTTCTCCTGGAATGGTGCTTGGAGTGTGTTACAAAGCGCCGGGATTTGATTTAGACATGGATAGGGACCTCTTTAAGGCCTTTAAGGAAGTTAATACTATTGGGAACTGTGTGATTATCGGAGACTTTAACTTCCCAGATATAGATTGGAGGACATGTGCTAGTAGTAATAAGAGGGCCCAGTTTCTCTTGGATGTGATAGCTGATGAATTCCTTTTCCAAATGGTTACCGAACCAACGAGAGGGGATGCCATCTTAGATTTGGTAGTGGTGAGTAGTGAGGAACTCATAGATTAACTGGTTGTAGGGGACAACTTAGGTTCAAGTGACCATGAGCTAATTCAGTTCCATCTAATTGGAAGGACAAACAAAAATAAATCAGCGACCAGGATCTTTGACTTTAAAAAGGCTAACTTAAAAAAATTAAGGGAATTAGTTGGGGAAGTGGACTGGACAGAAAAACTCAGGAATGTAAAGGTAGAAGAGTCTTGGAATCACTTCAAATCAAGGTTGCAAGAACTATCTGAAGCCTACATTCCGAGAAAGGGGAAAAAATTAATAGGCAAGAGCTGTAGACCAAGCTGGATGTGTAAGCATCTCAGAAAGGCGATTAGGAGGAAGCACAGAGCCTACAAGGAGTGGAAAAGGGGAGAGATCAGCAAGGAAAGCTACCTTTTGGAGCTCAGAACATGTAGCGAGAGAGTGAGAAAGGCAAAAAGTCAAGCTGAGCTGGACCTTGCGAAGGGAATTAAAACCAATAGTAAAAGGTTCTTTAGCCATATAAATAGGAAGAAAACAAAGAAAGAAGTGGGACTGTTAAAAACTGAGGATGGGGTGGAGGTCAAGGATAATCTAGGCATGGCTGAATGTCTAAATAAGTACTTTTCATCTGTTTTCAATGAGAGTGAAGTTGAGCTGGGGGATAGAAGTAGGGAAGTGAATGGGAAGGGGTCATGAAAGTGGAAATTACCATGCCTGAGGAAGAAGCCAAACTTGAGCTGCTGGATGCGACTAAATCGGGAGGCCTGGACAATCTCCATCTGAGGATACTAAAGGAACTGGCTCATGAAATTGCCAGCCCTTTAACGAGGACTTTTAATGAATCTGTAAACTCGGGGGTTGTACCGTATGACTGGAGAATCACTAATATAGTTCCTATTTTCAAGAAAGGGAATAAAAATGATCTGGGTAACTACAGGTCTGTTAGTTTGACCTCGGTGGTATGCAAGGTCTTGGAGAAAATTTTGAAGGAGAAAGTACTTAAGGCTATAGAGGATAACGGCAACTGTGATAAAATACAACATGGCTTTACAAAAGGAAGATCGTGCCAGACCAACTTGATCTCCTTTTTTGAAAGGATAACAGATATTTTAGATAAAGGGAATGTGATGGACCTAATTTACTTAGATTTCAGGAAGGCATTTGATACAGTTCCACATAGGGAGTTATTAGTTAAGTTACAGAAGATGGAGATTAATATGAATATAGTAAGCTGGATAAGGAACTGGTTAAAAGGGAGACTATAGTGGGTCATACTGAAGGATGAACTGTCAAGTTGGAGGGAGGTTACCAGTGGAGTCCCTCAGGGATCTGTCTTGGGACCGATCTTGTTCAACCTTTTTGTTACTGACCTTGGCACAAAAAGCGGGAATGTGCTAATAAAGTTTGCTGATGACGCCAAGTTGGGAGGTATTGCCGATAGGGAGAAGGATCAGGATACCATACAGAAAGATTTGAATGACCTTGTAAACTGTAGTAACAGGAATAGGATGAAATTTAATAATGGGAAGTGCAAGGTCATGCATTTAGGGACAAATAACAAGCATTTTTCCTATAAGTTGGGGATGCATCAGTTGGAATGGACTGAGGAGGAGAAGGATCTGGGAGTACTGATTGATCATAGGATGACTATGAGTCGCCAATGTGATGTGGCCATGAAAAAAGTTAATGCAGTTCTAGAATGTATCAGGAGAGGGATTTCAAGTAGAGACAGGGAGGTGTTAGTGTTGCTGTACAAGGCACTGGTGAGACCCCATCTGGAATATTGCATGCAGTTCTGGTCCCCCATGTTTAAAAAGGATGAATTCAAATTGGAACAGGTACAGAGAAGGGCTACAAGGATGGTGTGTGGAGTGGAAAACCTGCCCTATGAGTGGAGACTCAAGAAGCTTGGCTTGTTTAGCCTAACCAAAAGAAGGCTAAGGGGGGATATGATTGCTCTCTATAATTACAGCAGAGGGATTAATATCAGGGAGGGAGAGGAATTATTTGAGTACAGCACCAATGTGGATACCAGAACAAATGGTTATAAACTGTTCATCAAGAAATTTAGGCTTGAAATTAGACGCAGGTTTCTGACCATTAGAGGAGTACAGTTCTGGAATAGCCTTCCAAGGGGAGTTGTGGGGGCAAAAACCATAATTGCTTTCAAAACTGAGCTTGATAAATTTATGGAGGGGATGGTATGATTAGCCTATTTTGGAAATTGACTGATATTGGGCTATGTGTGGTGGATTTACAAGTGGCCTAAGAGGGGAGAGTATGTGAGGTGGGTTCTCAGGTATTACAGAGAATTGTTTCTTGGGTAACTGGCTGTTAAGACTTGCCCACGTGCTCAGGATTTAACTGATCGCCATATTTGGGTCGGGAAGGAATTTTCCCCCACGGCTGATTGGCCTGGGCTCTGGGGGTTTTTCACCTTCCTCTGTAGCACAGGGCTTGGCTCACCTACTGGTGAATTCTCTGTATCTTAAAGTCCTTAAATCGTGATTTAAGGAGGTAAATAACTCAGTCATAGGTTAGTGGCCTATTGCTGGAGTGGGTAGGTGAGGCCTTGAGGCCTGCATTTTGCAGGAGGTCAGACTAGATGATCGTACTGGTCCCTTCTGACCTTCAATTCTATGAGTCTATGTTCTGCAAAATGGTTCAAGACTCTACAATAATTGATTAAAGTCTAATTCATCTGCAGGGGTAAATACGGTTGTGAGGAGGTGCACTGATGCTGGGAGAAAGGGAAAAGTGACAAAACTAAGAACATTTATCAGTTTTAATGGAGGAAGATACAGCAAGGAGCAGTGATATGCAAAATGGCCACATTAGGGCTGCAACTATTGGTCTTTGTCATGTTTAAAGGTATAGCTCCTTGTAAATCATGCTGAGTAAGGTCTCTCCTGTTAGAGAATGGCTATGTCTACACTTGTAAATTTAGGTCGACTTTAGCTAAGTCGACTTTAACTAAGTCAACTTAGCATGTCAACACATAAATTTTAAGTAAACTTAGGGGGGACCTTACAAAGTCGACCTAGAGCATCCACACTGGACGCCTAGGTCGACTTCTAGGGGCTAGAGGGACCTTGGGCAGGTCCACGGTGACAGGGGGGGCACCTCTTGCCCAGTGCCAGGGAGCTCAGCCTTTGCCCCATTGTATCTGGGTACAATGGGGCAAAAGGGGGCAGGGACCCTGGCAGGGCATAGAGGCAGGCCCTGTGGCATACCAGGCTCCCCCTGTGCCACCCCTGGCAGGGAGGGCAGTGGGGGAGTCCTGGAGAGCCCTAAGTCAACTTAGAGCTACTCCAGGTCTACACTGGTTTAAGTCGACTTTAGAAAGTTGACTTAAGCCTAAAGTCGAATTCAAAGGAGGTTTAATAAAGTCAACTTAATTTTCATTTAAGCAAGCTGCTTAAGTCAACTTAAGGAAAGTGTAGTGTAGACACAGAGTAAATAAAGTTGACTTAAGCAAACTTAAGTCAACTTAATTTACAAGTGTAGACACACCCAATGAGTATATACTGGGAAGTTTGAGTAGCAACCAGCCAAAGAAACATGCACTTAGGGAAAGAGCTACATTACTGCCTTTCCCAGAGTCCAAGGCTTTGGCCTGAAGACCTCCCAATGAGGGCAC
>ML685835.1:10120347-10156812 GCA_007922175.1 Pelusios castaneus
GCTCAGACTGAGCAGAAAGTAAAGCTTGTTAACCTGTCTGACCTCATAAAAAATCTTATTGTGAATGGAAAGGCTGGCCTCGTTGTCTGATGATATTCATCTATTACCCTCTTCTTCTGCTTTTTTCTCATAGTTTTGAAAGGCATCAGGTGGTATCTATTTAAAAATAACAGAAAGCCTCTTTGTTGTGGAAAGGGTGCACATATTAGTTTTCTTCCCGGCCAACGCAAGGCCAAAAGAAATCAACAATGAAAGCAGCTGAGTCTGGTCAACAAATGTTCTATATGGCTTTTCTCTCTGAGCCATTCTATACCTCACTCCTTTCCTTTCTCATTTAAAATCCCTTGTTCCTCTGCACAAAGAAAACTCTGTCTACCCCAGCAGGTCCTTTCAGCGTTGGACAAGATGAGCCTCCACTTTTAAGTCTAAACCTACAGACAGACTTTCCAAAACATTGGTGCCCTAAAGCTATGCTCCTAAGTCCATTTTTTGACACTTTGATAGAGAGGCATGGTTTTCAAAAGTGCTGAGCATCCAATGTGCCTCTTAGTTGGGATTTGACTTGGAAAGTCTGTGAATGATGGTGGAAAATGGAGCTTTGGCCCTAGTTAAATTCTAGGGGGGGAAAAAAATCTAAAACTTGACTCTGGGTTCTGTTGATGTCCCTTTCCTTTTGGAGCCTTACCAGTCTACCACACCCTTGATTTCTAGAGTGAAGTAAAGTTCTACTTGTATGTAGTGGGCTGAATCTGCCCCTGTGAGAATAGATAAGTGCAAACTGCACCTTCTGAATAGAGTCTCCTGTGCCAAGGGGAATGGGGAAGAGGGTGGAATAAGTCCCTCCTGGTGGGACCAAATAATATTTTCTCCCTTCCCTCAGGGATTTTTCTTGCGAAGGACATCTTTAAATTGCAATCCAGATGTCATATGAAATCATTGGCAGCGTGTGTGCTGAATTGGCACACTCCTCTGACCACCAACATCTACTTTTGACTAAGAGTTTTCAAGTAGATTTGGTTTTGAGCTGTAATCTGTTAGTTAATGTATGATTGAAGTGTTACTCCTTTTAACTACCCGACTGGGCAAACCTCAAAAGGGTCAAACTGAATTTCATTTTTATTTGGATAAGCACCTCCAAGTTTCAGTGAGCCTACTTCAGTCTGAAAAATTGGTCTGGATCTATCTTCAGGACACACATTTTGGTGAAATTCATCTTCCTTCCGGCAACCATAAAAATACTACAGGAACATGCTGTCTTGCTGTGTACTCTCATTTACAAATATATTTAAAATCAGGAAGCACAGAGCCAAATGAAAATCAGGAGGAAGGCAAATTAGAACTTTACTGAAGGTAAGTTCTTGTTTTATCTAAATTGATTTTGCCTCCTTCTGCCACAAAGTGATTTCAAAACTATTGTATCTTTTAAAAGAATGTATTGCTGCTATGTCTAGCTCCAAGCAATACAGTTAAAGTAATCTGATTAAAGTAGTGTAATTTGAGGCTACCTGTACATGTTTATTTCTTAATGACACATATTGCATACAATGCACAAACTCCTCATTTTCTCAACCTGAAATCCCAAAATAGGACAAAAAACACCACCTGAATTTGGCACTAACCAGTCCAATATTACATCCACTTCAAAACCACATGGACTTACTATTAAGTTCAACAAGCTCCATTAGCCCCAGCTTGCTCTTAGCAACAAGCATTTCGAATCAGTACATGCTGTTATGAATGCAACCAGGGTAACTGAACCATTGACTAAGATGTTAACTTTAGAGTGAGGATTAGGCTATGAAAAAAATAAAAATATTAAATGAAGTGTCCCTGATAAATATTGACTCTCTGGCAGGTTTGAAGCCCTTAACGCTAAATAAAAATATGTGGTTTCTTAGTGACACTTGACCTATGAAGTCATCTCCAGTAATGTTATAATACATTGGAACAGGAACAAAAAACAAATGAACCAGTTACACTGGGCCAAATGATTACAACAGCCTTTGACTAATTCTCTCCACATTACCTTTTCCCCTTGCTATTTACCACCCAGTATCTGAACCTTGTCTTCCTTGTTATGAGTGTTTCTCTCTTTCCTTGTTGTAAGATCACAGAATAAGTGCAACCAGACGTAATGGCTAAACAACAAGAAAAAGCCAAGTACTAAAACAATGTGGAAAACTGGGGGATGGGGGGGGCCCCCAAAATACATTATATCATTGAAACACTCTCCAAAAAAGCAAAACATAACTTGTTCATATTTCTTAAAAACAAAAACAACAACAACAAAATCCTTTATGGGTATTTAGCCAAAACAAAGACTATAATTTCATGTGCCTTGTGAAAGCAAGCAAACTCATTATCTTATTTTGTATAAAACTGCCTCCTTCACTCATCCGGTAACTAATGTAATCTCTCCCTGTGTATTGTCATGATACACAGTGGTCATACTTACAAAGCTTATTTTGTCCAAAATGATTCTACTGGTTGGAGAAAAAGTCCAGCTGTTTAAAATGAGGAAAACTGGTTGAACAAGTGAGCTGCCTCAAACCAGCTGCCGTTTTGTAAATGATCTCACTGCATCTAACCTTGAGTCCAATTCTGAAAACACTACCAACCTGCAATGTTTAGAGTGGGCCCATTTCTGCCATCCTTATATTTAATAGCCCCTTCTTCTTTGACTAGTACCACTGAAACTAATGGGACTACTTGTGGAGGAAGGTGCTACTTGATATGAGTCAGGAAGAGTCAAAGTTCCTAGAGGAAGGGACTAAGGGACTATTAACCACTGTTACTGCAGTTTTCAGCCAGTGTTAATTCCATGATTTTTATTGAGTTTTACTATGATAAAATGGAAATGATGCAGTGGTGAATCAAGCTCCTTGTCTTTATTCTCTGTGGCTAAGATTGTGATTTACAGTATGTACCCACGGAGGAGTTTAAGAACCACCTCTATTATGCCCTTTTATGGGCTACCCTGACTGATAATCTCCCCTTGAGAAAGTGGGTAGGGAGTAGCCATAATTCAGCTCCTCCACCCACTGGCCAGCACCGCTGAGCGGATGGTGGGATATCATGTCAGCTGCAAATTACAGTGCTCCACCCTCTTGAAGCAAAGAGGAAGCTGGGCAGGAATTCTGCTTGAAGAGGATGTCTGAGGCACAGTGTTCCCACAAGACCACCTTATGCTCAGGACTGTGGCTTAGGATTCAATCTATCCGTAAGTAAATAATAGGGTAAATAATAGAGTAATAACAACAACGATCCAATTATGCTATTAACTTGGGTGTTTTGCCATGAAAAAGCTGCCAAATTTGGCTGATGTCATGGTATATGTAGAGCAGTTCCATATTTACTACCGGTAATATATCATAGATGTCCTATTTAAAGCCTTCCTGGGAAATTCCATTGTATCCTAAGCTTTAGTTTTTCCACATAAACACAATTCTGCAAGTAATGTCACAATAAAAATCTAATAACTATTAGTTTAAAAAAGGTAACTTGTATAGAAATCAGAAACATTTCCCACTGGAAGGAAATGGCTGACAGAACCAGCAAAAATAATCCCCATTAAAATTACTCTTTTAAAATAGGAACAAGGAAGCAAACTGAAAAAAAAAAAAAAAAAAAACCAGAAAAGAAAATGGTACCGCTTTCAAACATTCCATTGTCACAGAGAATCCCCCTTAAAACCTGAAGAATCATAGAAAACAAATTAAATATTCATAAAAAGGATATCTGGAGATTAAGCAGAACCACATGCAGTTAATAGACTTCAAAAGGAATCTTACCCTTGATTCCAGTAAAACGTATCAAACGCTAATAGGCCAGTTGTTCATTCCTGGCCCTTTGGGGATTAATTACATCTTTTTTCCTCCTACTATTATTTGCAAGAACTCAGATACTATAATGACAGATGCTGTGTAAGTAACTATATGTATTACTATTATTGTTTCCTATAGGATCCGCAGTGCACCACGTACTATGAAAATATAAAAGAAGCCACACTCTTTGCCCCAGAAAGCATACAATCTAACCCAACAAACAGACAGATAAAAAGAGTGCAGGACAAAGATATACAAGTTGCCAGTAAAGTGGTCAAGATGATATTTGACCATGTCTTGATATTCCATGTTTTAATATTGGATAAAGAGACTATTTCCAATTACCCCTCAATGTTGCCACTCACTATTAGTGAGATAATTTCTTATAGGCTTCATGAAAGATTTGATTGCAAAGAGTTTAATGGATGGTTGGCAGCCAGACGAATCCTACCATATCAATGGATAAACACAATTCTCTAAAAAGGATGCCAAGTTTAAGCCCATTTAGAAAATCAGGTCGATGATACAAACAAAATCACAAGTGTCCTATATTTGTTTTAATTAGTTCTGTGTTTGGTCAGTGTAGAGTATTAGAACATAAGAATGGCCATACTAGGTCAGACTTATGGTTCATCTGACCCAGTATCATGTCTTCCAATGTCAGAGGAAGGAACAGATCAGGCAATTATCAAGTGATCCACCCTCTGTTATCCACTCCTAGCTTCTAGCAATCAGAGGTTATTACTGTTGCCCAATCTTGCTTTCATTGAAGTCAATGGCAGTTTGGAGGGATATTATATAGGGCTTCCATTTTCCTTTTTAGAACTACATCTCATGCTCACTCCACTGCTGGTTTTCACATACTAGCAGGACCTGTCCTCTCACCCCAAGTTTGCTCGTTAACCTCCCTACTTTGAGCTGTCAGACCATTACTAGATATGGTAACACACAGTGATCACAGTGGTCTCTTTTTGCCTTATAACTTACAAAACCATTCATTCTTCGTCTACAGCGCAAGAACAGGCACTGTAGCTTCCCCTTGTGTGGCTGTAACAATAGCATGGAGTGAAAAAGACTCCGAGCATGGGGACAGACAGCATTTAGCCCTTGAGGTGTAATATCAGCCCCAGACTAGTTAAAAAAGGAAGTCTGAAAACATCCAAATCCTCCCGCTGTCCTGAATCATCTGAATCTAAATAAAATAAAATAAATGAATAATTAATTGCTTTATGCCATTAAAAAAGAATGTGCCTCAAGTCTAAAAACCTGTCTGCCAAGTTTTCGCCTGACATGAATTAAAATGTCTGGGTCATAAACTAACAGCAAAACAGGGTTTATAATGGAAATAGCAATTGACTCTTGGCACTTACAGCGCTAAGAGTTGCCACTACAATATTAAGTTACAACGCTATTCCCTAGGCACAGCCCTACAAGTTATATAACAGTAACTATTGCAGGATTCCTCAATTCCTTCACCTAACCTTAATTGCATACTGGACTTGTGGTTCGCATAATGGTTCTCTTCTATGACATGCTCAGAGAAGAAGTCCCTGATGCCATCAGACACAACTGTTTCCACTTTTAAATAGACCAATAATATTCTGCTTACTAGTACCACCTATCTTAAAGAACATTATTTTGGGTTTTTTCCCTTCTCTCCTTTGCTAGCTGGCAACAGATTCCTGACCAAAATGACCTAGTCCTGGAAAAAATTCTAACAAATAATAGATGCATAAGCTACAGGTACAGTACATACTGTACTTTAATTCTTGGCATACTTGTGAAACAACCATCCAGCTGGAGAAGCAGAGAGAACAAACCAGATCCAAATGTGTGAAACAAGGCTTTATTTTTACTCAGGTTGTCTGGAAATAATTCCACCACTACAGCAAATGCTGTGTGTTTTTTTATATCTCACAAGATTTGAGACACAAACACCATTTTGGAAAAGTCACAATTTAAGAGGATTTAGGCCAGTATTTTCAAACTTGACTTCCTAAAGTTAGGTTCCTCCATCCATCCTAAATAATGGGCCGATTATAAAAAATGCTGATCATCCTGCCACCCCTATTAACTTCAATAGGAGCGGCAGGGTGCTCAACGCTTTTGAAAATAAGGTCACTTTTTAAGGTACCTCAACAAAACATTAATTATTACTCAGCATCTATTTTTGAAAATCTCAGCTCAGACTTTCAAAGATTCTGAACTTCCAAAACCCCTATAGACTTCAGCATTAATAGTATTGCTTAATATTTACAATGCAGTAATATCCAGAGGTCTCCAATTTTGACAGAGCCCCCTTATGCTAGGCAACATACAAACAGAGAGCAAAAGACAGGCCCTACAAAAAAGAAAATCTCTCTCTAACTAGAGAAATCTGGTTAAACACTTTAAAATCTCAGTCTACCCTCCCAAGCTTCCATATAAAGAAAGAAAAACTTCTGAGTATCAGCAATAAGAATGCAAATCTCTGATAGAATAGAGATAACAAGGACCCAGAGATGGAAAAGACTCTTTTTCATTTCATGGAACTAAACAGTTCAGAGTTCATCCTGAAAGCAACCACCTTGCAGGACAAATACAAGGGCAGGAGAGATTTGAACCACACTATTTAACACATTGAATATGGCTTCAGTTTTCTAGCAAGTCAGAATGGACAAAGAATTCAAATACCTCATGACATTCAGTAAGTCATTTGTCAGATTGAGATTTCTCAGGGTGCTCTTTACCACAATTTCAGCACAGGAAACATCTGAGTGCAAGGCACTGGATAAGTTCAGTGTTTGAATTACTGTCATAGGAATGTCAGAAATATATGATATCTGGAGAACATAATGCTTCCCCTTTTGGTGCAAGCAGTTACTCAATGTTGTGGATGGTTTCCGTCAGGAGGAGAAATTGATGACGGAGTCAGGTATCTCTCTGTTTATTTACAAAGAATAAGAACAAATTCCTGTTTCCCAGATCACAACAGAGGTCAAACAACAAGAGGCCATTTTGTTTCTTTGTTCACAGTTTCAAGCCTTTTTCCAGCTACCACGCTATCAAAAATGTTCTCTTTTTGTTTTCTCTCAGGGCAATGTTACCAGTGCTTTTCTTTCTACTCTCTGCATGCCTCTAGCTAAGTGGTTCCCAACCCTTTTAGTTACAGGGCACACTTCAATTAGACAATTCTACAGCACACCCACTTTTTTTCAGCTAAATTGATTGCTCATTAACATCACATTTACTATGGTTGCAGTCTTAGTAGAGTGGTTTGCAACACAGTGCATACAACAATCTAAAGAAGGATCAGATGAATTAATGTTTCAAATCCACCGGAAAAAAATACACGTCATCTTAATTTTGCCCTTTGGCCACCTGCGTTTAGCATGTTCATGTTTTAGAATCGAAAGATCAATACCTCGCTTTTAATGTGATGATTAATTTTCACGAGTTGTAATTTTGGTTGGATAGAATATTGTTTAAGATGAAACAATGTTTGTTTTACATTCATTTGCATTACCTTTGTACAAAATGGCATGTGCCACTCATGGCACTGGGACAGTTCTCATGGCACACCAGTGTGCCATGGCACACTGGTTAAAAACCACTGCTCTAGCTGTTTCTGGCGCACAAAACTCCATTAAAGAATACCCAATCAAACCACTCCACTCATGCAACTCAGTTTCTGACAGTCTTGCATGTGTCCTGCATTTTGGATGGTGGTTCTTATTGTTTCAGCTCTCTCACTCCAAATAGGATCTTAACAGCTTCTTCTATTTATCCAGAATAAAGGGTGGCTGTCACACATACACAACCTGCATCATAACAATACCATTTTTTTTTCTGCAAAAAGTTGTACGGTGAACGTTGTAAGGTAGTCAGGAGTCTGGAGGAGCTGCTGAGTGAACCACCACAAAAACTGTAGGTTGTGCAGTCAGTGAGGCAAGGCATTTGCCTCATCCACGGTGCATCTTGTATATAAATGGCATTCACGGGCTCTGTTTTTTGTCATAGATGGGGCAATGACATGTGAATCTATTCTTCCATCAATCTTGCTGTTGCTATGTCACTAATTATTGTAGTGCCTGAACACCTATAAAGTAATTAAAAGGTAACACTCCTGAAAATTCTTTGTCTCCCTCTCCTACCTACTGGAATAAATAAATGTCTGAATATGTTTAAGAAGGTGAAGTTGACAATATGTATGTGTGTGAAATGCTACTTAGGGAAAGCTAAGTTGAAGAAACATATTTTGCTTCTGAACGTTGTGAGATCCGTGATCATTCTACAAGTGTATAGTATTCTATTGGATCACTCAAGAAACAGTATGTGATCATGTAATTAACAGATTGCCTTGTAATGCATATACACTAGACCTGCATGGGTAAAATTGCATATGTAGCATTACCTTTGGTCACCAGGGCTAGTGGAGTATTTTGATCCAGAGGATATAGCCAGTTGGGTTGGGCATGTGGTGAGGGGCTTATCTCTCTCTGTGCTTGGGGCCAGCAGCAATATACACGCTCTTTTTAAAGAAGCAGCATGAGAACTGAATAGGCCTCCAGCTGCCCTTTGCTCAAGGAATGAATACTGCCTGACACAGTCCTCTGCTCACCTCCCTCTCTTCTCTTCCACTAGAGCTGGGCAAATTATTCATGGGGAATAATTTATCTGAGGGATTTAGCTCTATTTTCTGTTCACTGATTATCTGAAATAAACCTCAACTGTATTAACTTGCTATTTACAATAATTCAATGAACATATTACACAAATTCTGTACTCCTTGCAAAATATTTGCTGGGAGTATTGCTTTGAGCACTCACTCTTCATAATTTGCTGTTCATAATAATGGTGTGCAGATGGCCAACTAAGTCATGTGGTATTGCTCCTGTTGTCTCATTGGATGACTCACTTTTAGAAACGGGAAAGATTGAGTGAGTTACAGACTGCTTCAATTGGTTTAGAGATGGCAGCACAAACCTGTGAGGAAAATATATTTGTCCAAGTATTCATGAGGCTTTCCTTTTCAAAGAAAAATCCAAGAAGCAGGTCAATTGTGGAAGCATGATAATTTACCCCATCTGAGGATTCACTCCCATATATTTAATTTGGTCCTGAATGACGCAAGTGCAGTGAGGTGCATGTACAGTTGTCTCAAACTTACGAACAACAGAGTTACAAACTCACCAGTTAACCACACACCTCACTTGGAACCAAAAATACACACACACACACACACACACACACACACTGCAGTACAGTACTGTGTTAAAAGTAAACTCCTAAAAAAATGAAGGGAAAGCAGCATTTTCCTTCTGAATAGTAAAGCTGTATTAAGTCAATGTTCAGTTGTCAACTTTTGAAAAAAACGATCGTAATGTTTTGTTCAGAGTTACGAACAATACCCATTCTCGAGGTGCTCGTAACTCTGAGGTTTTACTGTATAATTATCAGGAAAGGAGTGATCAGCAGGAAATCTGATGAAGTGGGATTTTCTCCCACAAAAGCTCATGCGATAAATAAATTTGTTAGTCTTTAAAAGTGCCACCAGACTTCTTGTTTGTTTGTTTTACCAAAATGCAGGATAGAGCCCTGATCCCAACTGGTGCTTTTGGGAACTGCTGCAATACAAATCACAGCTAACAACAGCAGCAGGACAGTAAAGCCATAGGAATCTGGATTTACACTAATAAATACATTGCTGCATAAATGCCAGGTTACTTCTGCTACATAATATAGCAGGTGTATGATCAAAGGAGAGAATGCTTTTTTTTCTTTTGGTCTTAAAAGAGAAAGCAAAAATACTAAGATAATAAAATTACAGAAGTCTCAATAGGCTTTTGGCAGGTTAATGGGATTTTTTCCCTCAAATGTTGGTTTATAAACATTTCTAACAATAGCTGGGATTGACCTAATAATGGTAATGATAAGTGATGACAAAAACCAAGCAGTTAAAATGCCTGTGTGCGCCAGCAGCCTCAACCAGCATTCACTTGGTTAATGTTTGTACAGTACCTTGAGAACAAAAAGTACAATATAAAACCTAACATTAAAAAAGCAACTGGATTTGAAGGGGAGAGGCTTGAACTGAACTCAGCTGTCATCAGTGGCAACTCTACCTTTCATGGTTTCTGCATCATCATAGGGCTAGATGCTCAGGTACTTTGTTTTTATTCATTCTTCACACAGGCAAATGTCTCTTGGCTTTCGTGGAAGTTTGCCTGAGTGAAAACTGCATAACACCTCAGTATTTGGCTCTTAGAAATTAGATCTGTTAGGTTATCTGATAGAACACTGTAATTTTTGTTTATGAAGGCTACAATTAGAACTAGATCAATGAGTACAGAACTACAAAAAGAAGCCCATCTCATGTGAGTGATTAAGCACATTCAGACTATCCAGACAGAATTCACTCTTTATGCTGAATTCATATTCATCCTCTCTGCACTGCAAGAGTGTTAGTGAACTCCATTGTAAGGTGTTTACTTCAACCCAATCTCCATTTCTAAGTGCTTCACAGAAGCATTACTTCATAGCCTACATATCTACTATCAAGCAAACAGCTTGGCCACCCCTCGAGACAGACATAGTAGCCAGTCAATAACTGATTGCAGACATCTGCCGTGTGCAGGAGCAGCATTCAGTGATGTTTGTATTTAAAAGCTTTTGTGGCTAGACAGCAGGACTGACTTATTTAGAATCTGTTACCATAACAGTCCCTCAAGGCAATGACGCACAGCTGTAAGAGGAAGCAGGTTCTCTAATTTGTAAACCATGCTCTCCCCATTAATCCTTGCCAAACAGCCTGAATATCTAATTGCACCTTTTAAAAAAAGTCTCTGTGAAAAAACAAAACAAAGTTATTCATACATTCTGATTGCCGTTTACACAGCTTCATGTGTTTGCACCTTCTGTGTTCTGTTTTTGACTTGCACTTATGGCCTAGACTGTGGCATTTAGCCAAGTAAGGGACTGTGCAGACCCACATTACCCCCAGAAAGAGCTCAGAAGGGGATTGGGCTTCAAGGAGACAAGAGTCCTTTCCACAGCTGTCTAGAGGCAGTTTTCAGGCTGCATCATTCTTTAGGGTGGTGGAGACTGCTTCCATCAGCATGTCTGGCTCAGGGAGGGACTATTGGGGCCACCCTGTCCCCTTTGGACTATTTGAACTCAGGTCTCTGCTTTGCACCTGCCAACACATAGTACGTTTTTGTTCTCTAAAGCCCTAGGGGTTTCCAAGCTGGGCCCTTAGTAGGGAACCAGAATCTGATCTCAGTTACACTAATGTAAATCAGCTAACACCAGCGAAGTCAATGGGGATATGATAGCCGTCTTCAAATACCTGGAAGGCTGCCATTAAAAAATTGCTCTCTTTTGCCATAGAGAGCAGGACAAGAGGCAGTGGGTTCAAACTACAGCATAGCAGATTTAGATTAAATCGCAGGAAAAACTTCCAAAAAGTAGGACAATGGAAGAAACTATCTAGTGAAATAGTGGAAGCGCCTTCTCTGGAGATTTTCTAAAACAGGCTGGATAGCCATCTGTCTTGGATGATTTAGACACAAGAAATCATGCACCTTGGCAGGGGGTTAGACTGGGTGACCCTAGCAGATAGTCCCTTCTACCCTATGGATCTAGGAGTCTATGATTTGCTTTGGATTTGCAATTTGGAACAGTGTAAATGAGATCAGAATCTATTCTTTTTTCTCTTTACAAAGGCAGAGCTTGAACAGAGCAGATATGGCTCAAACTGCTGGTTGCTTGGTTTTGCTTTAAGGACTCCAACTTATAATGGCAGCACAGTCATTACCTAAAACTAGGAAACAGGGCGAAGGATTTAATTAAGAGGTCAAATATATATTTTTTTTTTAAAAAAAGGAAAACATAAAAACAATTGGGGGGACCTTTATGAACTTAGAAAATTGTCATGTGCCCCTGACTTTTCTGTTTTAGGTCAAAAATGAACGTTTCAAAATAGCAAAAGTAGAGTTCAGTGAATTGTTTGTTGCAAATAAAGAGCTCTGAGAAGAATTAGCGGAAGAATTTTGTCCTTTTTACAGGTCATGAATCTTTTGCAACTGATCCTGATTTCTTCAGATGTATTTGTATTAATCAAATTGCTGGCAGTATTGTTTATCCTAATGTAATTTTTGTGAACTGCTCACTTTGCCTTTTCCCTCTTTGTGGTATATGACTCATCCCCTAAATTGCATAGTATTAGTTTTGCTACCTGATCAGATGACTGAAATGTTCTAAGCAGTATTACATTACCCCTTTTTGACCTGATTGGCTAGTCAAAGTTTGGGGTCTTGTAGGTTGTTCCAGTTGGGAGTAGAAATTGATGCAGTCTTGTTTATTTACAGGCAACATACAAAGTTCTTTTTCTGTGAATGTAGGAGGAGCCAAAAACAAAAAAAAGTAGTTTACTAACTTACAGGCCCAAGCTTCTTTCAACCAGCATCCCTGACGAAGAGCTTCTCTCTAGGCTTCTTCCAACCCACACTAGATCTCCAGGCTGCTGCTTGGCTTTCTTACTCTGCCTGCATCTCAATATTTTGTATGTGCTCCAGTTTGTCTTTTTCACACACACATACCAAACAAACACCAACGTGATGCTAGTTTCTGTGCAAACCCATTGGGTACGTCTACACTGGCAATTTAAGTTGACTTATGTAGCCTTAAGTTGACCTAAATTACTCCCCGTCCACACT
Source organism: Pelusios castaneus (assembly GCA_007922175.1). Classification (NCBI taxonomy): domain Eukaryota; kingdom Metazoa; phylum Chordata; order Testudines; family Pelomedusidae; genus Pelusios; species Pelusios castaneus. Next base: position 10,132,868 of record ML685835.1, read on the forward strand.
GGGCTTCCATTAAGTCGAATTAAGAAATACCTTAAGTCGACTTAATGAAAACTTAAGTCAACTTAGTAAGAACCACCAGTTAGGTCGACCTAACCCTTAAGTCAACTCCTTAGATCAATTTAAGCACAGTGCAGACATGGATTAACCCTTAAGTCGACTTTATTAAGTTGACTCAAGGGCAGTTAGGTCGACTTACTAAGTCCCCGTTCAGGGCAACCACTTTGTTAAGTCGACTTAATAAGGTCGACCTAACTTTTTCTAGTGCAGACATAGCCTTTGTGCCTTGTTTTTGGTGTAACTCCTTAACTGATTCTTACAGCTTTCTCAATTGAAGGGCACGTCCACACTCATGAGTTTCAACAAGGTTATTAATTCCTCCCATAACAAAGTTTAACGCAGCTCATAATAATCATAATGAGTGGCAAATAGCGAACATTCTTTTTTATGCACAGGTAGCCTAACTCACATGTAAATATGGGTATTTGCATGTATTACAGCCATTTCCCAAACACTGGGAGCAGACAGAGGGAACAGGGAGATGCCATTATTGTGAATTTGGTGTATGGAGGCTGTTGACCCCCTGCTGACTCACCCAACAATATTGTTAATCTATCCAGCTATACACTCAACCCAGCAGAAGAGTCTGTCTTGTCTCAGGGACTCTCTTTCTGCCCCACCACCCTCATGCACATGATACAGTTTCTGCAGTGACCTGGAAGCCTACTTTTGCCGTCTTCGACTCAAGGAATATTTCCAACACACCACTGAACAACACACTAAGCCACAGCCATCTTCCTTCCAACGTAACAAGAAGAAGAATTCTGTATGAACTCCTCCTGATGGCTGTAACAACAGACTGGACTTTTACATAGAGTGTTCCCCCCGACATGCACAAGCTGAGATTGTCGACAAGCAGCATCTCTTGCCCCACAACCTCAGCCGTGCAGAACGCAATGCCATCCACAGTCTCAAAAACAACTCTGACATTATAATCAAAGTGGCTGACAAAGGAGGTGCTGTAGTCATCATGAATAGGTCAGATTACAAACTTTCTAACACCACATTCTACAAGCCACTACCCTCTGATCCCACTGAGGAATATCAAAAGGAACTACAACAGCTGCTTAAGAAACTCCCTGAGGAAGCACAGGAACACATCTACACGGACACACCCCAAGAGCCCCGACCAGGGATATTTTATCTACTACCCAAGATTCACAAACCCGGGAATCCTGGATGCCCCATCATCTCAGGCAGTGGCACTCTCACAGCTGGATTGTCTGGCTACGTGGACTCTCTCCTCAGGCCCTACGCCATCAGCTCTCCTAGCTCTCTCCGTGACACAACCAACTTCCTAAAAAAACTACAATCCATCGGTGATCTCCCAGAAAACACCATCCTAGCCACTATGGATGTAGAAGCCCTCTACACTAACATTCCTCACAAAGATGGACTACAAGCCATCAGGAACAGTTTCCCAGATGATGACACGGCATACCTGGTAACTGAACTTTGTGACTTTGTCCTGACCCACAACTACTTCAGATTTGGGGATGATCTATACCCTCAAGTCAGTGGCACAGCTATGAGTACCTGCATGGCCCCACAATATGCCAACATCTTTATGGCCAACCTAGAACATCGCTTCCTCGAATCTTGTCCACAATTGCCTCTCCTTATCTTACATTACATTGATGACATTTTCATCATCTGGACCCATGGGAAAGAGTCCCTGGAAGAATTCCACCGGGACTTCAACAACTTCCACCCTACCATCAACCTTAGCCTGGATCAGTCCACACAAGAAATCCAGTTCTTTGACACTACCATACGTATAAGGGATGGACTCATTAACACCACCCTATACCGGAAACCAAGTGACCACAATACATACCTACATGCCTCCAGCTTCCACCTGGGACACATTACGCGATCCATCGTCTACAGCCAAGCCTTAAGGTACAACCAGATCTGCTCTGATTCCTCAGAAAGCTCATGCGATAAATAAATCTGTTAGTCTTTAAAAGTGCCACAGGACTCTGTTGTAAGATCTCTATCAGGCATTCTTTGAACTACCCACCTGGGGAAGTGAAAAAACAAATTGATAGAGCCAGACGGGTACCCAGGAGCCATCTACGACAGGACAGACCTGACCTAGAAAACAACAGAACACCACTGGTTATCACCTACAGTCCCCAGGTAAAATCTCCCCAACACATCATCAAAGACCTACAACCTATCCTAGAAGATGCTCCCACACTCTCTCAAGCCCTGGGTGGCAGGCCTATCCTTGCTTACAGACAGCCCCCCAACCTGAAGCAAATACTCACCAGCAACTGAACACGATACAACAAGAATACTAATCCAGGAACCTATCCTTGCAATAAACCCCGTTGCCAACTCTGCTTGCACATCAACCCCAGTGATACTATCACAGGTCCCAACCACATCAGTCACAGCATCATGGGCTCCTTCACCTGCACATCCACTAATGTGGTATATGCTATCATGTGCCAGCAATGTCCCTCTGCCATGTACATCGGCCAAACTGGACTCTCCTTGCGCAAAAGGATAAATGGACACAAATCCGACATCAAAAATGGCAACATCCATAAACCTGTAGGAGAACACTTCAACCTCCGTGGACACTCAGTAGCAGACTTGAAAGTGGCCATACTTCAACAAAGAAACTACAAAAACAGACTTCAGTGTGAAACTACAGAGCTGGAGCTGATTTGCAAACTTAACACAATCAGACTGGGTCTGAATAGGGACTTGGAATGGTTAGAACATTACAAAAGGTGATTGTTCTGTTTACACATTCTCTCCCTTTGATCAATTGGGGTGAATAGGCCCCATCTGCTCTCTGAACTGACTTTGCTAACATTTGCCCTCCTCCATCATGGCATGTGTATATATACCTCTTAACTGTGGTTTCCACTTCATGCATCTGAGGAAGTGGGTTATAGCCCACGAAAGCTTATGCCCGAAGAAATCTGTTAGTCTATAAGGCTGCGTCTACACTGGTAAATTAAGTCGACCTAAGCTTGCTTAAGTCTACTTAATTTACCCTGCGTCTACACTACAGTTTCCTTAAATCGACTTAAGCAGCTTGCTTAAGTCGACTTAATGAAAATTAAGTCGACTTTATTAAACCACCTTTCTACTCAACCTAAGGCTTAATTCGACTTTTTAAAGTCGAATTAAGCCAGTGTAGACGTGGAGTAGCCCTAAGTCGACTTAGGGCTACCCCAGGATGACACCAATGCCCTCCCTGCCGGGGAGGGAACACAGGGGGAGCCTGGAATACCCCCAAAGGGCAGGGCAGAGCCCTGTGTGACGCTATCTGGATTTAGGGAAGCATTTATGATATTATTTTTTATCCATTTATCCTAAATGCTATAATCCACAGGAGCTATGTCATGTTTGGTATCAACAGAAAGGTAGTAATTTGCTGGGAATGATTATATAGTTTATGTCTAGGAATTGTATTTGGATTAGAAGTTAGTTTAGTTAGGAATTTGGTGTTATATCTATACTTTAACTTGTGTTATTCTGGAGGAATGCCTTAGACAGGAGGGCGTGAACAACCATTGTCTCCTTAATGGCTCATCAGGTTTCTCCCTTTGGCCCATTGTAGGTGGGAGCGTCCTTAAAATTACAACCATTGTCTTAATGGCTCATCAGGATACTCCCTGGACCCATGGAGCTGGCACATTCCTTAACATTAAGGACACAATGGTTTTACACAGACGCCTCTCTCAGACATTTCCATAAAATCACACAAGTTAAAGTATAGATATAACACCAAATTCCTAACTAAACTAACTTCTAATCCAAAATACAATTCCTAGACATAAACTATATAATCATTCCCAGCAAATTACTACCTTTCTATTGATACCAAACATGACATAGCTCCTATGGATTATAGCATTTAGGATATATGGATAGAAAATAATATCATAAATGCTTCCCTAAATGCAGACAGCATCACACACAGGGCTCTGCCCTGCCAGGGTCCCTGTCCCCCTTTGCCCCATTGTACACAGGGGGTGCCCCACCCGCCACCGTGGACCTGCCCAAGGTCCCCCTATCCCCACAAAGTCGACCTAGAGCATCCAGTGTGGACGCTCTAGGTCGACTTTGTAAGTTCCCCTTTAAGTCGACTTTAATTTTAAGTGTAGACACACTAAGTCGACTTAAAAGTGCAAGTGTAGACATAGCCTAAGGGTGCGTCTACCATTGTAAATTAAGTTGAGCAAGCTTAAATCGACTCAATTTACTCTGTGTCTACACTATACTTTCCTTAAGTCGACTTAAGCAGCTGCTTAAGTTGACTTAAAGAAAATTTAAGTCGACTTTGTAAAATCGCATTTTAAGTTGACTTTCTGCTTTAGAAAGTCGACTTAAGCCAGTGTAGATGTGGAGTAGCCCTAAGTTGACTCTAAGTCGACTTAGGGGCCTCCAGGGCTTCCCCACTGCCCTCCCTGCCAGGGTGGCTGGCACAGCCACAGCCTGGCATGTCCCCTCACAGGGCAGGGCAGAGCCCTGCCCACCCTGCCCCTATGTCCTCCCAGGGTCCCTGTCCTCCTTTGACCCATTGTACCAAGGTGTACAATGGGGCAAAGGCTGAGCGCCCTGGGACTTGGCAAGGGGTGCCCCCCCTGCCACTATCGACCTGTCCCAGGTCCACCTAGCCCCTAGAAGTCCACCTAGGCATCCAGTGTGGACGTTCTAGGTCAATTTTGTAGGGTCCCCTCAAAGTCGACTTAAAATTTAAGTGTGGAAATGCTAAGTCAACTTAGCTAAGTCGACTTAAATTCACAAGTGTAGACATAGCCTAAGGTGCCACAGGACTCTCGTAGTTTTTACTGACACTTAGTGGGAGGTAGAGCTAGGTTGGTCCCCTCCCAATACCAAGAGAAACATGAAGGGCTGAAGAGGAGTCAAAATCCTGAGACTGACATTCCACAGGGCCAGTGGGAACAGGCACAACTCCAAATCAGCATCAGTCTTCTGGATGCTTATCCAAGACAAATTTCAGGAAACATTTAGCAGCCCCCATTGCTACTAATTAATCCTTTGAGCTAAAGCCAGCACAGCTGGGTTTATATGATTTTGCAAGACAATTATTATGCAACAGAGGGGGTTATCAATAAGTGATTTTGTTTAAAAAAAATAAATAAAAAGAAGTAAGAGTGAGACAGCCTTATTTAATGATCATGTTTAGGGTTTTTCTTTAAAGTTGTGGTTATAAAAAACTGGAATGATTATGTCCTACCAGTTAAGTACTAGATTGGAAGGTGACTGCATAAACTTGAGCTGTTCTGAAACCAGAAGGTCAAGCCTTAAATCTTGCTCCACTTTATGCTAAAATTATATACTACATGTGATGATGATAATATAGCCCTTCTTTCTTTTTGGCAGTGAAGCCCTGCTTTGAGAGTGCATGTGACTCATAGACTTCAAGGTCAGAAGGGACCATCATGATCATCTAATCTAAACATCTGCACATTGAAGGACACATGACCTCACCCACTCACTACTGTAACAAACTCATAACCTCTGGCTGAGTTACTGAAGTCCTCAAATCATGATTTAAAGACTTCAAGCCTATGTCTACACTGGCAAGTTAGGTCGACTTAAGGAGGCTTAAGTCGACCTAACTTAATCCCTGTCCACACTAAGCTTTCATTAGGTCGACTTAAGGGGCTTCCTTAAGTCGACCTAATGGACACTTAGGTTGACTTAATAAGAACCGCGGGGTATTGGAACTAACCCTCCTTAGGTCGACCTAACCCTTCCTTAGATCAACCTAAGCCCAGTGTGGACGCAAAAGTCCGCTTTCTTAGGTCGACCTAAGGGGAGTTAGGTCAAATTACTAAGTCCCGGTTAAGGGAAACCACTTTGTTAAGTCGACCTAATAAGGTCGACTTTAGGTCGACATAAAGTACACCTTATTAAGTCGACTTAACAAAGTCAACCTAACTTTTTATAGTGTAGACATAGCCCATGTTACTGAGAGTTCACCATTTGCACTAATTTGAATCTTCAAGTGACCTCTGGAGGAAGGTGAAAAAGAACTCAGGATCTCTGACTGGTGGGGAAATTTCCTTCCCAGATCCTAACAATGCCCTGAAACTTGTATATTTGTAAATGAAGCATTAGGTTGGCACAATGGTTTTTTTTGAGAATTCCAATTCTTCATTTACTTTTCTCTTACTTATATGTCTTGTTGTTGAAAGGCTGTTCCTTAGAGCTTGTGTTGTTTTTTTTAAAAAAAAATCATCATCATAATCATCATCCCATTTAGGATTCTTACTACAACAATCTTCCTGGGTTTGGAGGTGCTGAAGGGATGATTTTTCTGGGCACATGAATGCTGCTCAGAGTTTAGCTACAGGGTGTCACCTCTGAGTGATGTGAGGTACCCCCTTGCCAGAAAGTGAACATATTGCCTTGACAGCCTTCTGATAGCCTCCTTGCTTGAGGAGCCAGAGAATGGGCCAAGAATAGGTCTCAGTTAGAATATTCTGGAGGATAACAATTCCATTTCATGGAAAAATCCTTTTGCATTGGAAAAAAACCAAACCATTTTAATGAAATGGAATTGTCTGCTGCATCTGAATGAGATCACAATTCTTCATCTCAGATCACTCCAAATCAGGCAGAGCAGGGACTTGCACCTGTATCTCCCACATCCCAGGGCAGGGCCATAACCAGCAAGTTACAGAGCATAACAGCCTCTCTTCTTCATTGTAGGGCGTTGGCCACATTGACCAACCTGCAGGGCACCTCCTGGTGATGGTACTGAGGAATGCTCAAGTGGTCCCCCTACCAGTGGTCAGTACTTCTCCTCTTGTCCGAGTCTGTTTCCTAGTGTCTTGGCCCTCTGGCCAAGCCCTCACAATCCACCCTTCTGGGGTTCAGTCCAGCTTGCTTCCCTCCTGGCCACTAATTAAACAAGTCAGTGGCCAGCAAGCCTGTGCTGCTCCTGGTACACTGGGGGAGTGGGGAGGGACCCAGGCCCACCCAATTCTCTGGACCCCAGCCCAGGACCTCATCTGAGGCTTCCACCTCCCTCCAGTCTCCACACAACATTTGATTCCCTGGGCCGCTTTCCCCACAGCCCCAACTCGCATGCAGTCACTCACTGCCTCAGAGTCCAGCCACTGTCCACTCCTGGCTCCCTGCTGCTGGACTGCTGCTCTGGCTACTCCTGCAATCTGTGCCTCTCAGGATCCCCGGTGCTGGTCAGTTCCCTAAGGTGCCTGACACTTGGAGCTCTCTGAGGTTCTAACTCCTGCAGCCAGTCAGCTAGGGAGAGGACCTTCTCCTTTCAGGCAGACTGGGCTATGAGCCCTGCTGCTCCCTTTAGATACTTGCCTGCCTGCCCCTGATTGGCTGCCACTGTCAGGCCCTTTTTAACCCTTTGTGTTCCGGAGCAAGGCAACCGCACCACTACATTCATTAAATATTTTGGTTTTAACAAATTGACCAGTTCCAGTCCCAAGTGTCTCATGTTGCATCATTCTCTGATCAATCATCCCTTAGCGTGCCTAAGAGAGCAGGGCTCGCCACTCCATTCCTAGCGGACGGGTGTGGGGCTGGCGCTAGGGGGTGGGGGCAGGCCAGGATTGTGGAGCACTGTAGTGGGTAGTGGGGCATGCTGGTGCTGTAGCGCTGGGCGGGTTGGCATCTTGGCAATGCTCCTCAGGGTCGAATTTATTTGCTGGGTGGTGGGGCCTCTGTTAATTGGGGGATGGGGCTGCAGACCCCTAAAGCCTATACTTTACTCCATCCTGCAGGGACTTTAGGGGCTGCAGCCAAGGGAGGCTCTGGGCTCGGGCCGGGGGAGGACTGCTGGCTCAGAGCACCACCATCCCATGCTGTGCTACAGTGCCAGTCCGCTCCACCACCGCGCTGGGCCGATCCCAGCTCCTGGTTCAGGGCCAGACTTACTGCACAGCTCCACCACGCCAGCCTGCGCCTGAGCACCAGCCCCATCCCACCCCACCGATGGGGACTGAGAGGCTGCTGGAGTGGCCAGCCCCACCATCAGCCCTGCCCCACTCCACCCAACCCCCCTGCTGCTGTCCCTCGAATTTTTTTTTAAATAGTAATTCCCCTGGATCCTGGTATGGAGAAGGGGGCAAAGAAAGCGGACACAGCCACTGCAACAGAAGAAAAGGAGGAATGGGGAACACACAGAGACCCAGGTGTGAGGGAAGAAGTTGGAAAAGTTGCCGGGAATCCTTGAAATAGATGGGGATGGCACACAAGGAGCTTGTGGGGAGTGGAAAATGTAGGAATGCAAGGAGCCCCTTATGTGTACAATAAGGTTGGCCTACAGAAACTATGAAGTATGCAAGAGTCCCGAGTTCTCATGTTTAATACTACTGAAAGTATGTAGCTACAGGCTTTATCGATGACAGTCTGTTATGAAACAGTCTAGCTAGACCACAAGGGGCAAAAGAGATACTCTTCTGGTTTCAGTAAGACCACTGTTTTGCGTAGACAGGCAAACTGAAATCCGGTTAATCAAAATCTCACTTTTCCTGCATTAGCGTGGCTGTAACACTGCAATTTATATGGGCTTCCAGCTGCCTTGTGTCTGCAGCTAATTTACATGCATACACACAGGAGTACACCTCAAGTTAAACCATTACAAAAGCTGCTTGCTGAGGTCTGCGATGACGTGGAGGGAGTAAAATCTTTCTAATGCTTAAATTATCCTACTGATTCAGCACATTCAGCAGCTAATTAGCTTGAGCTGTTTGTTTGCTAGAAAGTGTCAGTTCACAACCGGAAATCTAGCCCATCAAATGTTAGGAGTGTCTGTCTCCACCTAGTGTCCATTATTCTGCATTCACACTTTGCCGTCCTATATAATGTGCAAGTCAAATGTTCCGAACACAGACAAAGAGGGAGGCGAGGCCTGCTTTTCCACTCTAATTATCCCTCAAACTCTAACCACTAGCATGTGAGACCTCAGGAGAAGGGCACATTTACCATATTCAGAGACAGCGACTGACCTTTAAATCCTGTTAATGCACTGACACAAACCAGGGAAATCAGATCAGGGCCGGCCCAATCATATATGTGAACTAGGCAGTCACCTAAGGCACCAGGTTTTAAGGGGCACCAAATTAGATGGAAGTGAATTTTTTCTTTATTTAAAAAATATATTATCTTTTTTCCTCTATATTGAATGGGGGTTGGGGGGCACCAAAGTCCTAGTTCACCTAGGGTGCCAGAAACCCTTGGGCTGGCCCTGATTCAGATACTTCCTTTAGCTTGCGCGGAGGTGAGGTAAAATGGCTGTGAGTTACAGAAAGATGTTTAGATTCACATCAAGTGTCCTGGCTTTTCTTAGTTGGCCCATCTGGCCTCATTTTCAACATCCCCCCCCCCCCATCACATAGAGCATTTCTCAGTTTCAGCATGGAAATTTTTAACAAAGTGCAAGTGTCACAGGAGTGTGTGAAAACTAGCATTGGTAAATAGGTAAAGAAATAATAACAATCACGTCAATAGATTCTTGAACAAGTAACTCCCAAAGTACCACTGGAAAAAAAATTGCACACAATTATTTGAGTGCAATTGTACTAATTATACTAAAATGGCTGAGCTAAACACCAAGGGAGGCATTATGGGAACAGCAGTTCCTCAAAGGAACGAAGCCCTCTAATAAATCCCTTTGAAAGACTTTTTATCCCAAGCCTTTTTCAGCACATAAAAATCTGTTTATATGGCCTTGAGTTAAATGTAAAAGAAAAAAATGGAAAGGCAGACATCTGGAACCCCAGAGGATAAACTTTGTCCCTGCACAACCACTCATGCTCTATGCCAGATCATAGAAAAAACTTACACCTGTACACTACAGGTCTTAGGCATTCACCACGTGAGCCACATTGTCTCATTATGCTGAATGTTGTTTAATCGGGTAATATACACACCAAACAAGTATCTCTGTACAATCACAGACTAACATCCAATTCACCTTCATTGAGAAAACAACAACACTAATGTTCTTGCATGTCATACTTCATCTCCACTGCCATTCCACTTTCCCAATATAGTTCCTTCACGGGGAATTTCATAAGTATTTAATCCCTTAATGTCCACCACTGCCAAAATTCTTGCATCTTAAACATGGAAGGTTTGACTAGTTAGATCCTGAGACAAATCACAATGAATTTGGTGGTTCAGGTTAAACATCATATTGTGTAAGAGGGTTGGGAGAGAATGATTCATAGTACATTTCCTTTGTTTTATGAAGTGTCCTTCTAACAATTAGTATCTGTAAGCATGGTTTCCATTTTGCTCTTGAAATGTGGTTCAAGCAATGTTGTTGACAAGACATTCTTCCCTGTCACACACTGCACTTTTCTGTAAATGGCTGATGAGCACAACCTTCTATTTAATGCCACTGTGTGATTGGGTAACAACAACTTTCAAGTAAGTATTCTTTAACACAGCTCAGCAAGCAATGATTGTCCCTTCTGCAGTTTATATATAAACATGAAACAACAGTATATTTCTGTATGTGCCCATAGAATAGGAGCATATTTCAGGAGAAGCCATAATTCACTGATATATGTTGTCTGGGTTATTGCTGAAAATGTGAGTCAGAAGTTTTTTCACAATGGGGGCTACCTCTTAATAAAGAGATTGTTTCATGAATCACCTCTTCTCCCATTTGCTATTGCACAGAGCACCTCCTCCCATAGCTCATTCCTGATCATATAGCATTCCTACGGAAAGTCCAGCAGTTACTAACATGAAAAAGTTATAGAAGAAAAATATTTAATAAGATTTTTGTTTCTTTTTATGTGATTCAGGAAACAAAGAAGAAGATAGCACCTTTGGACCAACCTGCTCTCCATGGATAACCATGGAGATAACATAATGTTAAGAAAGGGACAGGTAAAAAACAGAATATATAACAACATATAATAATGCCAGTATATAAATCCATGGTACACCCACACCTTGAATAGTGTGTGCAGTTCTGATCACCTCATCTCAAAAAAGGTATATTAGAACTGAAAATGGTACAGAGAAGAGCAACAAACATTGCTTCCATATTAGGAGATATTAAGAGATTAAAATGACTGGGAGAGTTCAGATTAAAAAAGAGATGACCCAAGAGAGTAGGATATGATAAAGGTGTATAAAATCATGAATAGTATGGAGAACGTGAATAGGGAAATATTATTTACCACTTCACATAGCAAGAACTAGGGGATACCCAATGAAATTAATAGGCAACGGGTTTAAAATTAACATAAGGAAGTACTTCTTCACACAATGCACAGTCAATCTGTGGAACTCTTTGCACTAGGCAATGTATGAAGGCCAAAAGTATAATTGGGCTAAAAAAAGAACTGGATAAGTTTGCAGAGGCTAGATCCATCAATGACTATTAGCCGAAATGGTCAGGGACACAATCCCAGGCTTTGGACATCCCCAGGGCTTTTTTTTTGTGGTGGATTCATGAATTCCTGGGTCACCATCATTAATGATGGGCTCATTGGCTATGTCTACACTTGTTAATTTAAGTCGACTTAGCTAAGTTGACATAACAAAGTCGACTTTAAGTCGACTTAGCATGTCTACATTCAAAAATTAAGTCGACTTAAAGGGGACCCTGCCAAATCGACTTAGAGTGTCCACACTGGATGCCTAAGTCGACTTGTAGGGGCTAGGTGGACCTGGGACTGGTCCACGGTGGCAGGGGGGGAACCCCTTGCCAAGTGCCAGGGGGCTCAGCATTCACCCCATTGTACCTGAGCAGGACAGGGACACTGGCAGGGCATAGGAGCAGGGTGGGCAGGGCTGTGTCCTGCCCTGTGGCTGGGCATGCCAGGCTCTGCCTGTGCCAGCCACCCTACCCGGGAGGGCAGTGGGGGAGCCCTGGATCCCTTTAAGTCGACTTAAAGTCGACTTAGGGCTAATCCGCATCTACACTGGCTAAATCGACTTAATAAAGTCGATTTAGCCAGTAAAGTCGACTTTATACTAGGTTTTATAAAGTCGACTTTAATTTTCCGTAAGTCAATTTAAGCTGCTGCTTAAATTGACTTAAGGAAAATGTAGTGTAGATGCAGATTAAATTAAGTTGACTTAAGCAATCTTAAATTGACTTAATTTGTGAGTGTAGACGCACGCATTGTCAGATAGGGCAATACTGGTTCATGTTCTGACCACATTATGCATTGTTTTCCAATTAGCTGTAAAAGGAATCAGGGATGATATGACAACAAAGCATATGAGGTAGGAGAAATGAGTGAAATCTTTATTTACTGTTCTCTAGCTCTCTCTAAGACCATGCAAATGAGTCATTTTAACAGAAAAAAAAATGACTAAAAAGCATAAATACATATATATCCTAATGAAAAATCCTGTACTGGCAGCAGACTGGACCAGATAAACTAAGGAGGATTTTTCCATCTCTAACTTGTATGAGCCTATGACATCAGGCAAAGAGGTATAATATTGGGTAATGCGGTATGTGACGAATATCAACCCTATTTACCATTTCTCAACCACACCAGCAACAGACAAAGTTGAGCTCTGCTCTTTGTAGCAGGTCAGCTGGTGGTGGAGGGAGAAGCTGCAGGGATACTCAACTTCCCATTCTTATCTGCATAGAAAGCAGCCAAAACACAGCTACCGCTGCTCTTTAAAGAGAAGTGTGTTGCTATTGTGAGAAACACTGCTGGCGCCATTGCGTGCTAGCAGGTCAGGGACCTAGCAGTGGTACTTTCAGCACAGGTGGAGCAAATATTGTTTCTGACTATATGTCCTTCAGGGGCTCCTAGAGGTTTTATGCCTTATACAGGCAGGATAGCTTTCTCCACCACTTCCCAGTGCTATAGTCCCCAGCCCTTAGCACACGATTGGCTCTAAGGTACAAAGTATGTGTGAAACATCAGCTGAAATGTATCATGCAAATTATATAGTGCACAGGGGCAGCCCATGTAAATTATATTAAAGCATTACCTTCCACCAGTTTCATTAAACACACTGGGAAAAAAAGAGGTATTTGTTGTATCTTTGCCATTTTTTTTCCTAAAGGGAGTACTATGGACTGGGAAGTAGGCTGTCTTGCCTAACAGTCAAAGCAGATCTAGATAGGGCCATAAAGCCAAGGGAATGGCACATTAAATGGGGTGGGTTCTGAGTTATTACAGAGAATTCTTTCTTGAGTGTCTGGCTGGGAGTCTTGCCCACATGCTCAGGGTTTAATTGGGATCGGAAAAGAGTTTTTCCCCAGGGTAGATTGGTAAAGGCTCTGGGTTTTTTTCCCCCTTCCACTGTAGCATGGGGCACAGCTCACTTGCTGATGGATTCTCTGTACCTTAAAGTCTTTAAACCATTATTTGAAGACTTTAATAACTCAGTCATAGGTTAGAGGTTTTTTACAGGAGCGGGTGGGTGAGGTTTTGTGGCCTGCATTGTACAGGGGGTCGGACTAGAGGATCATATTGGTCCCTTCTGACCTTAGAATATCAGAGTCAGCTTCAGAGTCAACTGCCAATTACCAGAGTCAGAGGTCAAACTATAGGCAGAGCCAGGAATCAAAGCTGAAGATCTGAGCCAGGGTCAGACACCAAATGTCAGAACCAAGGTCAAGCAAGGGTCAGAGCCAGGACTGGTAAGTGATGGTTAGAAGCAAGGGATAAGGACAGGAACCAGAGGAGAAATAAAGATCGGGCACCGAGAAGTTGTACAGTAGAGACAAAAACAATGAGGGTCTTGTGGCATCATAGGCTATGTCTACACTTAGTGATTTAAGTTGACTTAAGTTGACTTTAATAAGTCGACTTTAAGTCGACCTTATTAAGTCAACTTAGAGAGTCCACACAGGACTCCTAAGTTGACTTAAGATGGGCCATACTAAGTCGACTTAGAGAGTCTACACTAGACTCCCTAAGTTGACTTGTTAGGTCTAGGGAGGCGGAGCCTTGGCTCCCCAGGCAGCAAGCCCCGGAGTGGTCCGGGGGACAAGGGAGCGTGCAGCTCCCTTCTGCCCCGGACTACTCGGCTCCCTTCTGCTCAGGACTTCTCAGGTCCCGGGCAGAAGGGAACCCTCCTAGCCAGTACCGCTCAGGTCCTGGGGAGAAGGGAGCCCCACGCTCCCTCCTAGCTGGAACCCTGTGGTCCTGGCCAGGAGGGAGAGTGGGAGACCTGCGCAAGAAGGGAGCCAGGAGAGCTGCCCACCCCTCCTCGGCCAAGTAGAGCCAGTCGTGCACTGGCTGGCTCTGCCAGGATGAGCCGGGAGCAGCTTCTTGGTCCCAGCACAGCCAGCTGGCGCACAGCTGGCTCTGCCGGGACTGAGAAGTGGCGAGTGGCTTCTCGGTCCCGGCACAGCCAGCTGGCGCGTGGCTGGCTCTGCAGGGACCAGCCGCCCGCTTCCCCAGCTTTCCAGCCAAGGTTCCAGCTGGGGATCCTGGCAGGGAAGCTGCAGGTCTGGGGAGACGGGAGCAGGGGCTCCCCAGGACAAGGGAGCCACAGTGGCTCCCTTGTGCCAAGGAGCTATGTGATGCTCCCTTGACCCCCCTGCCCTAAGTTGACCATGTCGACTTAGGGCGTCCACACTGCTGACGTCGACTTAAGTAGTCGACTTAAGCGGTAAAGTCGATGTAAAACTAGGTTTTACAAAGTCGACTTTACTTTTCCTTAAGTCGACTTAAGCAACAGCTTAAGTCTACTTAAGGAAACTCCAGTGTGGATGCAGAGTAAATTAAGTCAATTTAAGCAGGCCTAAATCGACTTAATTTACAAGTGTAGACGCACCCTTAAAGACTAACAAATTTCTTCAAGCATAAACTTTCATGGGCTGCAACCCACTTCGTCAGATGAATGAAGTGGAAACTACAGTTAGGAGGTATATATACATTTGCAATGTTGAGAAACATTACAATGTGGAGGGCAAGTTCTAACAAAGTCAATTCATTTAGGGTAGATGAGCCCATTCACAACAGTTGATTAGAAGGTGAGAATATGTGAACAGAGACAATTACTTTTTGTAATGAGAAAACTATTCCAAGTCCCCATTCACACCCAGTCTGATTGTGTCAAGTTTGCAAATCAATTCCAGCTCTGCAGTTTCATGCTGAAGACTATTTTTGAAGTGCTTTTGTTGAAGTATGGCAACTTTCAAGTCTGCTACAGTGTGTCCAGGGAGACTGATTGGTTCACCCCATAACAGCTGTGTTGTAAGGCAACGTCTAGGTTCAAGACCTTGTACACCACAGTATCTAAATTCTACATTTTGCTCATCTTTATCCAAAAACAACCCAACTGACAAACAAATGTTTAACCAGAAAAAGAATCACACCTGGAAATCCAGGAGTATGTACATTGCATGATTCATGTTTATTCTGTACATTGCTAATGTGGTTAATATATTGCAAAAGAAATAGACAGGTTTCACATATCTAATATTATATACATCATGACTGATGTGATTTTCATGTTGGCCACAAGATATTTATGAGGTCTTGATGTGGCTCCTGTATCACTGATGTGGTCTATTTGAAATTTACAGGAGTTTTTCATTTATTTTTGTTCAGGGAGGGATTCATTTGCAGTTTCTTTTAACCTGAAGTACTGTATATTCATCAATACTGGGAATTCCTCGTGATATCCTGGCATATTAACAACAGTTAGAAAAACCCAGATATATTTTGAAATATTTCTATCCTTGAAGAAAAACTAAAGACCAGGTTGTCCTTTGAGGTTATTTTATTAGATGGCCATCACATTCTCAAAAGCACTGTGTGACCACCCACATACATTCTGAGACATACAATTAAATCAGCATGAGGCAGGTGGGAATACACTGTACACTGTGATCCAGATGTATATCTTGCAGACTCCTTTGGGCTGGAAAGCAGCCTACCTGAATGCATGTCCATCTTTATTTTTGTGGGGAAGACAAGTTAAAACTAGGATTGTCAATCGGAGTTAACTCAAGTGATTAACTCAGAACAAACATATCAGTTAAAAAAATTCACTATTGCGGTTTTAATCACAATAATAGCATTCCAATTTCAATTTATTATAAATATTTTTGGACTTTATCCAGTTTCAAATAAATTGATTTCAGTTACAATGCAGACTAAAAAAGTCCACAGTTCTTACTTTATATTACTATTTTCTTACAAATATTTCCACTGTAAAAAAGATAAACAAAAGAAATAGTATTTTTCAATTTACCTTATACAAGTATTGTAGAGTGCAATCTCTTTATTGTGAAAATATGAGGTATTTACATGTCAGATATGCTTAACATTTGTATACCCCTTCATGCTTCGGCCACCATTCCGGAGGACATGTAAATGCCTTGCAGCATCGGTTACAACAGTGTCATGTGAACATCTAGTCTCACTTTTAGGTGATATTGTAAATAAGAAGGAGGTAGCATTATCGCCTGTAAATCTAACAAAGTTGTTTGTCTTAGCAATTGGCTGAACAAGAAGCAGGACTGAGAGGACTTATAGGCTCTAAAGTTTTACATTATTTTGTTTTTGAGTGCAGTAATATAACAAAAAAGTCTATATCTGCAAGTGGCACTTCCATGATAAAGAGATAGCATATAGTGCTTGTATGAGGTAAACTGAAAAATACTATTTATTTTGTTTATCTTTTTATAGTGCAAATATTTGTTATAAAAATAATATAATGTGAGCACTGTACATTTTGTATTGTGCTCGTAATTGAAATTCCTATTGGAAGACAGGATACTAAGCTAGATAGACCATTAGTCTGACACATTATGGCCATTCTCATGAAATTGATCTATTTGAAAATGTAGAAAACATCCAAAATATTTAAATAGATGGTATTCTATTATTGTTTAACAGTGCAACTAAAATGGCAATTAATTAAAACTACTTTTAATCTCTCAATTAATCATGATTAATTTTTAATCATTTGGCAGCCCTAGTTAAAAACGAAAACTTTGAAAAAATATTCAGAGCAAATTTAAAAGAGCTATTTCTTTGCCTATTGGTTAACTGATTTCTGTATTCCTACAAAGAAAACATCTGCTGGATTGAAAAACACTGAGCAAAATCCATGTTATATGATACAGCAATTCCCTGGAGCACAGCAAGATGAAAGAATCAGCTCACTATGCTGTTCAAGTGTTTTCATTAGTTACTGAGAATGTTTCTGCAATATATTTTAACCAGTTCATTAGAGACTCTTTTCATCTGCTCGATATAACCAATGTAAATCAGTTTGAGTTGCTTTAAAGAAAGCACTATTATCATATGTGCTGTTCTGCACATTTCTACTGTAGCATATAGCTAGATATGTTATGATTATATGTTAATTTTCAATATCAAGGATGGAATACTTCAGTTCATTTGGCAGAAAGAAGCCAGAAAGCAGGTTTTAACCAGCCACCTGCAGATTCCTCTGTGTGACTTAAATCCAGAATACCACAAAATTGATACTGCAGGTTTTAATACCAGCCCTTCCCATTCCCCCACATAAAAAGGGTGGCCAAGGCATTCCTAAATCTTGGCTTCCAGAAGAGCCATTATGGCTATAGGCAGCTGGGTTTTAGGTAAACCCAGGCTCTATTTCAGTTGTTGTCTGTCCTTCGAGTTCAAAGATGACTATGACATCACTGATTGGATTGGTTTCTTTGAACATGTGAGTGGCTGATCAGGCCAATGTGAGCTTTGAACTCTCTGTAGCGCACTGAACAAGAGATGCCACTGTGGGTTACTTGACTAACAGTGGACCTACTGCAGTCATGGGATTTACATTGCTGGTGCTTCTGCTATACTGCAGTAGTTCTCCTCTCCTCATAGACTGTGACTCCAGTATGGATGAGACTTGGCTAGGTAAAACAATCTTGAGAGGGACCTTCCCAAAACTCCTGGCCTTGGTTGAAACGCCTCCAGGATAACTTGAGGGAATCTTTGAAATGTTTCTTCTTACCTTTATGAGAGCATTTTCTCCTATTTCAGTTTGGAGATATAAAGCTTTTTGGTTGCTTTTTTACCAGCTGGTCGTCTACTAGGACCTATCCAGATATTCAGCTTGGATACTATGAGCCTGTAATCAGTCCAGCATTGGGCACGTCTCATGGTCATTGTCACTCTAACATCCTATCTGTCTCATCTCCTGATGATGACATAGTCAATGAGATGCCAGTGCTTGGACTGTGGCTAC
This sequence comes from Pelusios castaneus, assembly GCA_007922175.1. Lineage (NCBI taxonomy): Eukaryota > Metazoa > Chordata > Testudines > Pelomedusidae > Pelusios > Pelusios castaneus. Next base: position 10,151,072 of record ML685835.1, read on the forward strand.
ATCCAAGAAACCTTGTTACAGTTTGACAGACAGAAAGCTGTATTGGCAATGAGGTGCTCCTGTTCAGTACATTTCCTCAGCTGGACAGTCTGTTGCTGTTGTATTTCCTGAGGCCATTTTTTCCCACTCATGCCTGGTCATGCCTGGTAATCTGTGCTACCTCTGGGATTGAAGTCACCAAGGATGATGAGCTTGCCTGCCTTTGGCACTTCTGTGATAAGGAACCCCAGGTCTTCATAAAATTTGTCCTTTATCGAATCTGGGTTGGTCATAAGTGGGTGCAGAGGCATTGCACGTCTTTTTCCAAACCATGGAAGTCTCATTAGCATGACTCTATCATACCTGTTTTAGTACAGAGAGGCTGGCTGGTCCTCATTCAGTTCTAGGAATAGGAAGCTTTAAGGTTTCTTACCCTCCAATCTTTCTGGGCCTGTGCTGCACAGTCTGACTGTAGAAGTCATGGCTATAAGTAGAAATGTGTGTGGATTTGCATGGTATATTTTCAGAAACAACACGGTATTGATAAACTCAATCCTGTAAAGCACTAAAACACATGCTTCACTTTAAGCACATGAGTAGTCATATGCTTAAAATTAAGGTGTGCATAATGCTTTGCAAACAAGCCAGAGTGCTTCACACCTTGTGGTACAGAGCCTTATATAGGAGTTAGTTTCTAGGATGTGCTCATGCCAGTTGTCCTGAAAATGTAGAGCTGGGGGGAAAATTCTTCTCACAGAAATGCCTGTGTATACAGGAATCCACACTGGAATCCATCCAAGAAAATATTTGGCTCCTTGGGTACATCCACACTGGAGCCTTTGGTCAATTTAAGGATGGTTAAGTCGACCTACAGACTGCCACGTACACATTGGGCGCTTATTAAGTCGACTTAATAACACCACCTCTGAAGGTCGACTTAACGCTTAAGTCAACCTTATTAAGTCAACTTAAGCCAGTGTAGATGGGGAGTGTCCTTAAGTCAACTTAATTTACCTCCAGGCCCTGGTGCAATGTGGGACAGCTACCCACAATGCACCACTCCTCCGTCAACCTAACACCTGCCAGTGTGGATGCAAGCAGTTGACAGGAATGTTCAATGTGGACTCTCTCAGTCGACATAACAAGGTTGACTTTATGTTGACTTAAAGTCAACCTTGTTAAGTCGACTTAACAGAGCCTCCAATGTAGACATACCCTTTGTGTTTTTGCACATACATAAGGACCCAAACCAGAAAAGTATGGATTAAGCATGTGCTTAACTGTAAGAACATGAGAAACTCATATGTTCACAATTAAGCAAGTTTAAGTGCTTTCCTGGATTCAATCTAAGGGTGCGTCTACACTTGTAACTTAAGTCGACTTAAGCTTGTTTAAGTTGACTTAATTTACCCTGCATCTACACTACAGTTTCCTTAAGTTGACTTAAGCAACTTGTTTAAGTCGACTTAAGGAAAATAAAGTTGACTTAATGAAAATTAAGTCGACTTTATTAAACCTACTTTTAGGTCGACTTTAGGCTTAAGTCGACTTTTTCAAGTCGACTTAAGCCAGTGTAGACCTGAAGTAGCCCTAAGTCGACTTAGGGCTACTCCGGGATTTCCCCACTGACCTCCCTGCTGGGGGGGGGGGACACAGGGGGAGCCTGGCATGCCCCCCCACAGGGCAAGGCAGAGCCCTGCCCACCCTGCCCCTATGCCCTGCCAAGGTCCCTGTCCCCCCTTTGCCCTATTGTACGCATGTACAATGGGGCAACGGCTGAGCCCTTTGGCACTGGGCAAGGGATGCCCCCCCTGCCACCGTGGACCTGTCCTAGGTCCCCCTAGCCCCTAGAAGTCGACCTAGGCATCCAGTGTGGACGTTGTAGCTCAACTTTGTAAGTTCCCCCCTAAGTTGACTTTAAATTTAGGTGTAGACATGCTAAGTCGACTTAGCTAAAGTCAAGCTAAATTTACAAGTGTAGACATAGCCAATATGACTTACATTACACACACACACACACACACACACACACACACACACACACACATTGTTTTAATACATGAACTATATGTGGAGAATTTTTATAGCCAAAATGCAGAAAAATGTTAATCTTTTTTCTTTGTCCCTTTTTGGTAATGGAACAAAACATACTGAAAATAAAGATTTGCACAAATGTTTGGATGTATGTAGATCTTGTCTCAGGCTAGGGAATATATTTTATTTGAACTCTGAAGCCTTTATGTAGGATTACCATTACTTAATTATTTAATTATCAATATTTACCTATTACAGCGACTAAACAATTTTCCTTTTAGTGGCTAATTTTAACGTCTGCTTACTCCTATAGCTGTTAATTAAGATTGTGCAACCCACTGGTTTAAGTGTAAGCCGTATACTAGTTAAACGGGTATAAATTCAATTTTTCTTTTTACCTAGAGATTCAGAATAAGGATTTATGGAATATAAATACCTAAACTGAAATCTGGCCAGTGCAAAGGAGATTAGAATTATTTTTATTTAGAAATATACAACTTCTTAAAATAGCACAGACAACTAGCAGTTGATGTCCTGACATTATGGATTATAAACTCTTTTAGGATGGAAAGTAAGCAGTTAGATACAATATTTACAAGCCAAGAGTTCTTGAGAAATACTTAGACATCTAATATGGGCTCAGAGAAATCTTCTCTTCCCAGGTTTTTCACTTATATTCTCTAGCTCCTAATCCAATAGAGTCCTGTTGCATTGTCAGGCCCAAATTCATTTGAAACCTGCTCCTGCTCCCACTGAAATCAATGGGAGCAGGAACAGATCCTTCAGACTTGTGTTGGATTTCTTGCAGGAATTGTGTATTTGTAAGTAAAAGCAAACTGGGCAAATGTTTTAATTATTCTAATTAGTTAATATTTAGATTCATTAATGCATTGTAATCTACATTTATTTACAAGTGTTCAATAGGATTATTAACTGCTGAAGGATTAATTAGGATCACAGAACCATAGAATCGTAGAATCTTAGGGTTGGAAGGGACTTCAAGAAGGTCCTCTAGTCCAACCCCCTGCTAAAAGCAAGACCACTCCCACTAAAACATCCCAGCCAGGGTTTTGTCTAACCAGACCTTAAATGTTTCCAAAGATGGAGATTCCATCACCTCCCTAAGTAACTCATTCCAATGCTTCACCACCCTCCTAGTGAGACAGTTTTTCCTAATATCCAACCTCAACCTTCCCAGCTGGAACTTGAAACCATTGCTCCTTGTTCTGTTCTCTGTTACTACCAAGAACAGCCTAGCTCCCTCCTCTTTGGAGCACCCCTTCAAATAGTTGAAGGTTGCTATCAAATCCCGCCTCAGTCTTCTCTGCTGCAGACTAAATAAGCCTAGTTTTTTCAGTCTCTCCTCGTAAGTCATGTGCTCCAGCCCCCTAACCATTTTCATTGCCCTCTGCTGGTCTCTTTCTAATTTGTCCACATCCTTCCTGTAGAGGGAAGCCTAAAACTGGACTTAGTATAGATGTGGCCTCACCAGTGCCGAATAGAAAGGAATAATCACATCCCTCGATCTGCTGGCAACACTCCTACTGATGCAGTCCAATATACCATTGGCCTTTTTGGCAACAAGAGCACACTGTTGACTCATATTCATCTTCCCGTCCACCATAACCCCCAGGTCTTTTTCTACAGTGCTGCTACTTAACCGATCGGTCCCCAGCCTGTAGCAGTACATGGGATGTTTCCGTCCTAAGTGCAGGATTGTGCACTTCTCCTTGTTGATCCTCATGAGATTTCTTTTGGCTCAATGCTCCAATTTGTCTAGGTCTCCCTGAATCCTGTCCCTGCCCTCCAGAGTGTCTACCATTCCCTCATCTTGGTGTCATCCACGAAGCTTGGTGTCATCCACAACTAACTAAAATTTTATACAGACAGTGATTTGTTTATACTGCTCTATGCACTACACACTGAAATGTAAGTATAATATGTGTATTCCAATCAGTGCAGGACTTTGCACTTGTCCTATAAGACAGATGTAAAAAAAAAAATACATTAGATCATTGAGTCCATTTCCCTGAAAATACAAGATATAAGACCTGATCTAAAGCCTACAGAAAGATTCCCATCAACTTCAGTGGATATAGGATTAGGTTCTCAGCCCCCTGGTACAGACACATCATAGAGTAAACAGATAAACTTGATCCAGAGCCAAGACTAAATACCAAAGACCTTATTAACTAAGATTCTGCAAGTTTCTAAATTTTACTGCAGCCTCTCCCTACTAAGTGGCAAAAAGAGCAAAATGCAAATAGTCTGTATTTTCAGTCTAAGACATACCTAACATATCCCTTTCGACTCAGCAGAGTTTATGAAAATATTAGCACATCTTTGTTAGTTGGCCTAATTAATTCAACCTGATTCCTTTCTGAGATTTTCTTAAATAATAATCTTGGTGCTTTCCCTGGGAAATTCTTGCTCAGATATGCAAGTGAATGTTATTATATAGATATAAAAAGTGTATACAAAAGTGCTTTACAAACCTGTAAAAAGACAAGCTTTCTGCCTGGAAAAGATTGCAGTTTAACTTGGACCAATATGATACATAAAAAAAGGCTGAAATCCAACATCTCATTCAACTTTGAGGATGTGTAACTTTAAGCATGTGTGTAATCACACACTTTGGCATGCCTGCATATTGTGTTGGATTGGTGCCAAACAGATCAGGAGCAAGAACACAGGCTAAGTGGTTTTCGATCTTCCTACTGGACTGCCAGGAACACCACTTTCATAACACTTAATCATACCTTCCCCAGACTCTTAGTCAGCCCCTACCACCTAGGCATTCTCTGGATTGTCTAACCCACCTGGAGATAGTAAGTACTCTACAAAAGAGAAGATCTTCCCCAAAAGCTGAGGATTGAGTCCCAGATAAAGATGAAGGCCAATATGGCAAAAAAATACAATATCCCTCAGACAATTAAAAATGTTCTCAATGCAATTTTATGTAAATACATTTCAAGATATGCAATTATACTATTTGCCACCACCCCCCCCCCGGTCCCCCCCCCCCCCCCCCCCATCATTTGAGGATGCTGGCAGGTATGAAAAAGACCTTTCTAAAACCTATTTTTCTAACAGAGGCCTTTCTAAGGAACAAAGTAGACCACATCATTTCCTATTATTCTCTGCATCTGATGCAATTGAACTTTGATAAACCATGTGAGTTCTCCGTCACTCCTGTTTGCATGGAAGTCTGCCTTTTTACAGACCTAATATTGTACTCCCAATTATTAAAGAAAGGAGAAAGTAGTCCTGTGAAGAGTTTCTTGTGATGAATTTTAAAGGCTTTGAGAACTATGGACAGAAAGACAAGAAAGAGACATAGGGTTTTTACTTTACATATTCACATGTATTTAAAAAATCCACCTTTGTTGTAAAGTGATCAAGTATAAAATTCTCTTAGATGGAAAGGCCTGTCTCTGAGGCTGCATCTACACTGGTAAATTAAGTCGACTTAAGATTGGCTTAAGTCAACTTATTTTGCCCTGCGTCCATACTACACTTTGCTTAAATCGACTTAAGCAGCTTGCGTAAGTCGACTTAAGCAAAATAAAATCGACAATGAAAATTAAGTCGACTTTATTAAACCTAGATTTAAGTAGACTTAAGGCTTAATTCGACTTTTTTAAATTGAATAGAGCCCTGTGTGTGATGCTGTCTGGATTTAGGGAAGCATTTATGATATTATTTTCAATGGATATCTCATAAATGCT
>ML685835.1:10156822-10185193 GCA_007922175.1 Pelusios castaneus
GAGATATCCATAGAAAATAATATCATAAATGCTTCCCTAAATCCAGACAGCATCACACACAGGGCTCTACCCTGCCAGGGTCCCTGTCCCCCTTTGCCCTATTGTACACAGGGGGTGCCTCCCCCGCTACCGTGGACCTGCCCAAGGTCCCCCTAGCCCCACAAAGTCGACCTAGAGCATCCAGTGTGGACGCTCTAGGTTGACTTTGTAAGTTCCCCTTTAAGTCGACTTTAACTTTAAGTGTAGACACACTAAGTCGACTTAACTAAGTCGACTTAAAAGTCGACTTAGTTAAGTCGACTTAAAAGTGCAAGTGTAGACATAGCCAGAGTGAGCAAGATCTGGCTGAGAAGCTTCAGCTTCTGAAAATAGATGGGTGGCGGCATACAGCGGACGGAAAGGTCCTTCTCCCGAGTACTCTTGTGCATAATGTTCTGAATCAGTTACACCTAGCAACCCACGCGGGGAGGGAAGCCCTAGTCCAGATGGCCACCAAGTATTTTCTTGCCAGTAGCCTCTGCCCACAGGCCTCCCGAATCGTGTCGGGGTGCCTTGTCTGCCAGAAGAACAACCTTCGTTCCGGAGGACCCCACCAGCCAGCATCGCTTGAACAGACCTCTGGGCCAGGTGTTGTATGGCAAATTGACTTTATTGAGTTGCCACGGAGCCAGGGGTATCGGTATTTACTGGTGATGGTGGATCGTTTTACTGGATGGCCAGAGGCATTCCCTTCCCGAAATTGCACCGCTAGAACGATGGCTGTGAAATTGATGAAAGAATTGATTCCCAGGTTTGGACTGCCCCAATGGATTGAGTCTGACAATGGAACTCACTTTACTGCAAATGTTGTAAAGATAGTTGCAGAGGCTCTGCAACTACAATGGAAGCTACACTCTCCCTGGAGACCCCAGGCCATCGGGGTCGTTGAACGGACTAATCAGACTCTCAAACAACATCTTTCCAAAATCTGCCAAGAAACCAGATGCCTTGCCATTGGCCCTGCTACCGGTTCAGGTACTGCCCAAGGGGAGGTTGGGTTTAAGTCCCTTTGAAATCCTTTTTGGACGGCCCTGGCCAATGAATGGTGCCCTGGTTCCGCTAGGGGAGTGGGTCTTAGGGGAGGCAATATTGTCCAAATATTTGTCCTTGTTGTCTGCTGTTCTTTCTTCTCTTCACAGGTTTGTGAAAGACACTCAGCCTGTTCCATTAGAAACCCCAGCTCACTCCCTCCAGCCCGGAGACTCCATCCTCGTCCGGAGCTGGAAAGACGAACCCCTCCAGGAGCGGTGGAAAGGACCCCTTCCAGTTCTCCTGGTTACCCACACCCCAGCGAAGGTTGCGGGACACAAGAATTGGATCCACTACTTCCAGCTGAAGCCAGTACCCCAGCCTCAGGACCCAGATATGTGGACTGTGCAGCCTTCTAAGGACTGGGACAATTCGGACTATGGACTAAAATTATTGTTTAAATGCAATCCTCGCTGAGTGCAAGTATATCCCCCGGGGTTGGGGCGCATTGGTCCTTGTTTGTTGTGGCACCGAGACCCCAGGCCACCACCACCATGTCCAAAGTGCTGGTGCTGTTCCTGGTCATTCTTTGGCTGCCAAATGTAATGGCAACCCCCTCCCCCCATGTAGGCTGGCAAGGGGATCTGCCAGCCCTAAAGACCGACGTCAACACTTTTGAGGCCCTGAAACGGCAATTTGCCCACTCCTTTAATCTGTCAAATTGCTGGATTTGTTCCCAGATCCCCTTCCACGCGGCCGGGTTACCCCGGAGGGCGGTCCCCTTTAATTGGTCCGATTTTTGTCAAAGTGCCATCGCAGGGGAATGGGATTTTACCCGGGACGACCATAAGCTGTCCATTTTCCAAGATAATTGTATTTTGGAGCCCAATTATTCCCTTATTAACCACTACGACCCAGGTGGTGGCAGGCCTATTAATTATGTCTGGAAGCCCGGTTATGACCCAGCCAGAAAGCCCGTGCCCATCAGGTTAAGACACCCCCCCTTAGGCCTGATTTGCTATTACACTGATGGTAACAACACTGTGTGGTTTGCAGGGAAAAGCACCTGCCGCTATTACCTCTCACCCTGGGGCAATTTATCCATTCCTATTCTTGACCCCTCCGGGAAGGACTCAGGGGAAGGTCTTTTAACTTGGGATGCCGGCGACCCAGATGCTGCCATTATGAATGGTCTGGTTGCTAATACCAATACCTTTTTTACCAATTTTTACCAATACCAATTTGTTAATGATATCTGAAAAATAGGACAGGACCTCAACGCTGAGCTTTACCAGCTTCGGCTCCTGGCTCTTCAGAGCAGGCAGGCCCTTGATTTCGTGCTGGCTGCACAAGGGGGGGGGTCTGTGCTCTTATCGGAGAAAAGTGCTGCACTTATGTGCCAGAGAATTCAGCTGATATATTTATATTCTTTCCGAGGAACAGAAAGCCCTTTTTTTTTTGGATACCCTTTGGGGTTGGCTCCCTAACTTGGGCCTGGGTAACATAGGGGCAGGCATTGTACGCCTTCTCCTCACAGGATTTGTTTGTTTTTTTTAATTTTTATTTGCTCCCTCCTGCCTTTAGCTTGTTGTAAGGCTGTATTAATGTGATTTTGTGCTTCCCCCACCCCCACCGTTCCAGCCTTGTATGCGGAGACTGAACCCTCCTCTGAACTTAGTGCTTTGTTGTCACAGGAATATGAGAGGACTCAGTTTTCTAGAATCTGAGCCCTCCCAAAGGGGGGACTTGTTGGTGACCCTGGCTGCATTTGGGGGTGCACACTGGGTAACTCAAGGGGTGGAAGGCCATGAGTGCTGATGAAGGCCCTTGCTCCAGACTCAGCGGCAGCTTGGAGACAATAGCACCATATAAGGAGGTCCTCCGGTTCCAGGAAACATAAGCAGATAACATAACATAGCCTTGAAAGCTTGCTTCTAACCCAGAGAAAGAGGAGGAGGGTGGGATATTTTCACACACAGCAAGGGAAAAGTACTGAAGTAAGCTATATAAGAGTCACTGGAACTGAGTGTGGGTGCGCATGATTTGAGACGTGCCTGTCTCTGTATGCCTGCTTGAGATCTCAAATAAATCTTAGTGTGCTTCTCCGCCCTGGTGTGGTTATTGGTGCTGCGCACTCCGGGCAACAAACCTAAACGAACTGTTGCTAGCCCCAGCCCGTCCTCAGGCGTCCCTAGGTGGGCTCGAACCACCAACCTTTCGGTTAACACCTGCAACAAGAGGAGACAGATCATTTGAGAAAGGGAAACTCCAATTCAGATTCAGACTTGATGATCATACCTATAATCTAAGAATGGAACCTGGTGCATAGGGCTGTTCAGAGCCAGCAACATGGGTGCTGGCCCTCTCCAATTTTGGCAGCTCTGTAGGTGGTTGTCACATATCTGTGCTGTAACAAAGGGACAGCTCTACTGCCTGATTTTACAATCTCTCCATGCACAGAATTCTCATTGTCTGCAATAACAACAAAAGTCCTGTGGCACTTAAAGACTAACACATTTCTTCAGGCATAAGCATTCATGGGCTCCAACCCACTTCATCAGATTAATGAAGTGGAAACTACAGATAGGAGGTATATATACACTTGCAAGGGTGAGAAATTCCATTGTTTTCAATGGGATTTCTGTGAGCAAAGCATCTGCACATTAAGACCTATATTTGTTCAATTTCATAGTATCTAGCTTCTGTTTGCAAACACAAATGTGGCTGATTTAGAAGCTGCCTCCAACTTTCACCAGAACAGAGCATCCAGCCCTACTGAACTCCCATTCATCCCACTTGGTAATACAGTTTAAGCTAACTTTCATACATGTTGATCTAACTTTGGGAAAGACAGTGGGAGATGCTCATGTTTGTCTTTAACTTCAATTCTTCTTCTTCAGACATTGCATTCTTGTAAACAAGAATATCTTTCCTAGCTCCATTGAAGTGCTAGTCAGGCATATGTATCTCTCACTTAGTACCAAAAAAGGTGTGTGTGTGTGTGTGTGTGTGTAGAACTCTTTCAGTTTTACCACCAAAACCACATCAAAATCTTAGCGCACCAGTGTTTCAAACTTCCTTTAACTGGGAGTGATTTACTGTGTGGCAGAGAGAACTACATTAGATTTCAAGCCATAAATAAATAAATAAATAGACTAGCTGTCCAAAGAACAAGAGGTCTTTTGCTTAGTCTCAGAACCAAGGGGCATGCAGATTCTGCAGTAGAATTTCATGTTGTTTTTCAATACGCCATTCTCTTTCATACAGACATACTTTCTAAAGACACAGATAGCATTTTTCCTCTTCCTCCGTAATAAGTATGGGTAACATCGTTATAGAGTTGAAAACATGCCTGAGATCATCTTGTTTTGTTTCTGTTCCTGCTTCTGGATGATCTAGGTCTGGTAAGTCAACCTGGTATATCTCTTCCTTGCCTTGATCTAACTGCTCCAGGAATAGAATGGAAGATGAGAATACACTTAGACAAACAAAACAACCAGTAGTAACTGTGTTGGAGGTCTTTTCGGAAAAGTCTTCTCCGTCGAGTCATTGATTAAGACTAGACTTTCTAAGGAAATCAAGAACAGTCCTTGGATCTCCTCCTAGAGGATGGCATGTCTTCAATAACTTCAGAAGTATAGTTGAATTATTTTCAGAGATTGGCTGAAGATACTGTGGGTTTAACGGTTCAGCCAGAGAAGTCATCTGTAATGAAATTCCAAGGAGTCTCTTCCAGCATTCTCCTGATTGCGGTGCCATCTATAAAACTTTCCTGGTGAAGTTTGATGCCACAATCATATTCTAAGAACATTCTGAGCAGTTCCAAACTAGACCTGCCATATGTTTTATGAAGTGTTTTACAGGAAACAAGCTTTTTTGTATGCGGAAGTAGATCTAATTTTGCAACCAGGAAAGAAGCACCTGGAGAAAAAACACATGCCCAAACAATTTACTTTACTCCTACATACAGGAGGTGCCACTAAAAAAATATTCTGTGCTCAGTAAAAATTAAGGATTCATTCCCATTAGTGAGGTTTTCTGTGGACTCTCTCTCCCTTTTAAAAAATAAATAAATAAATAAAACAAGGGATTAATAGCACTGGTTCAAACATGGACAATGTGAGCAGACAATGTGCAGGATTCACCAATTCAATTTCATTCCTACGTGGTAGTTTCAATCCTTGACCACAGACAATTGTTCTAAGGGTTGGCAAAACAAGATTAGACTGTTGCCTATGAGAGCAAAATTATCAGAAGCAGCAGCAGAATTAGTTACTTCCCACAAGTGCTTTGGTTCTGTGAGGGTTGAGCAATTTTAGTGTTGCCTAAAATCTTAGTAAATCCTTAACAGCAGCAGTGAATGTACCAGGTAGTTTATTCGTTTTGTTATCAGGAAGTATTTAATCAGAAACATAAATTGAAGTTATTAAACTATCATGGCCTGTGACCATCAGATAGGCCTCTAGTCTTCTCTACTTCTGAGAACAGCACTTCACTGAAAAGATATACATATATACACACAGCAAGTTTTAAGAACATTATTATTAGACTGACCTCAACAATCTCCCCATTCTCCCATATACAGGCCTTCTTCCCTGGTACTTATTAATACCTAACTGTTGATTATGTTTTTGAAATGAGCTGAGGCATTGTGTATGTGGAGTAGCCTTAGTTTGCTTTTACAGCATAAAGCGAGGTGGAGAGTCAGGTATGTCCTTTTTACAACTGTTTTCCCCAGATGGACTGTCTGAAAATCAGTGTTTATGAAAACATTCCTCTGCTGATTGTCTGTATTCCCCACTGTGTAAGCATCATCCACCAAAGAATTTAGGAGACCGATCGGTGAATAAATCCCTTCTTGGCACTACTAAACTCCATCCTCAATAAAGTGACTATAACCCGGGAATTGGAAAAGGATTTGATGGCATCTGCTCTGTTTGGCAGCAGTTACTCTAACGATACACAAGATCCAGAAAATGACAAAAAGTTGTATTTCCAGGCCAAGGTAACTTGAATTGCCATGACATCATGATAGGCTGAAAATGTAAGCCACACAGCCTGTGAATAAACAAATTTTTGCTGCCAGATTTAGCCACCCCCACGTCACCTTTCAGTACCCAGAATTCATTCTTAATCTCTTGATTGAAAATAAAAAAAGAATAATCTTTAAGTGGTACATTACATGTGTATTTGTAGGGTCCCAGATTGACAGTGTAGACCTGACTTTGAAAAATAGGCATAGGTGTGTTTCTCCTTAATTTGCACATACAACTAATATAACTTTGCACACAAATTACAGGCTTTTGTGCATTCAAATGTTCACTTGCTGTGAGCATTCAACTGCTATGTATTTATGCAAATGAGGCACATATTTGTAAGCACATTTTGTGCACACAAATGCACTGGGACATTCTTAAAAATGTTCCTTGAAATCTGCATAGCACTATTTTTGCAACAGTGAGAAAATCACTTTCATTTACAAAAAAAAAATAAAAAAATTACTTGTGACCCAGTCACAAATATTAGAGTACAACTTACCCATATTCACAACCCAGAAAATGTGCAAAACTGGCGCTACAAATATTTGCACGTTACATCTAATATCTATGCGTCACTTGCATAGGCAAGTGAAATATTTCAAATGTTGACAGTGTCATGATGGATGCATATGAATGGAATATGATTTGCACTGTTCACAGCTTAATGTCAAAACTTCAGAGCAAATATTGGAAGAGCTATACTCTCAGGCAACTATTGCATCTCTCTCCCCTGCAAGACTGGCAGTAACTAAAAGGGGAATTGAGACTAATGATGGGTGTTTAGTGTTTAAAGATTCAGTTCTGAAAAATCTTGAGAAGTCCAGAGGCTTAGCCAAAGTCTAGTAAGACTCTCTGAAACTTCTGAGCCAACAAAATTGGGCTGGAAGGATCACTGGAACTGGCACACCCCTGAGGAGAGATGGTCAATTTATTCTAAAAAATATCTGTTACAAACTTAAATCTTCCCCACCCCACTCCTTGCCCCATTTGTGACTCTTCTATGAACCCAAGCATATTTTTGCAAGTATCTTTGTTATTCATAATTACATGTTAGATTATTTGGACTATCTGGAGGAATAGTGTTTTTAAAAACACTCTCATTTATAACTATTTGCCAGGTTTGGTTTGCTACAGATTTTGAAGTTGTATCATTTTGTTCTTGGCTTGTATTTGGCTGACCACTAAGTAGTCCTGAAAACACTTGTGATTCCTGAATATTACATGTATTTTAGCAAAAATGTTTATGTATCTGAAAATATGTATCCATAGTTCATTTTCATTGTTTTCCCATTTTTTAAAAAAGATTCACTTATCCCACTCAGGAGAAGAAAAAAATAACATGGGATTTTGGTGACCAACCACCTAGCACAAAAAATGAACAATTAAAGTGAACATAGGCTGGAAAACAGAAGAGTGGTTCCACTAGCAATCTATTATTAAGGGCTGCCAGCAGAAGGTACACAGAGCAATGGCTGATATACAATATCTCCAACCCCCAAAGTTAAAAAAATCATGAGCCAGACTCCCCCAAAATGTGAGATTGGCCCCAAAACCAGGAGATTTGTGTTTAAAAAAAGCATTGCATGGTGTGATGGTGTTTGCTGTCTCTTCTGATTTTTGTAACTCCCCCTGCACACCTTCAATGTGTGGTGCCAATTAGTGTTGCCAGCTCTAACCCAGATGCATGCAGTATGGAGATTTTGACACCGGCTTTAGGAGCTCTCATTATAAAACTCAGTGGAGCTCACATTTAAATGATTTGTATAAAGTGCTGCCAGATGTCATGGAGCTTCTCCCAAGCCCCCCAAATGCTCTGTGCCCCCATCTAGTCCCATATCTGCTCCAGCCCTCAGCCTCCACATCCATTAACATTTTGTCTCAGTCTTACATCAGCCCCTTGTCCTTCAGCATGTTTCTCCTGCAGCACCAGGGACTGTTCACTCTGGCACTCCAACCCTGGTAGGGCAGTGCCAGTGAGGGCCCTCTTCTGCCTCTTCCCAGCCTGATGTCTCAGGAATATAGAAGAACAGAGGACCAGGGTAGAGGAATGAACAACCTGCTTTTTCCAAGACAGGAGGGAGAAGAAGGGAGCAGAGCTTCTAGACTCCTCAGCTCCTTTCTTCTTCCAGCAAACCTTCTTGTGAAAATGGTATAGGCTGCTCCCTCTCTCGTACCTAAAAGTTTCCATCTGACTGAGGGAAAGGGCAGAGAACTCAGCCAGTCTTCTGCAGCACCTGTGTTTGGCTGTTCTTCCCTGCGAGGTGGGGAAGTAAGGAAGGCAGCCAGAGAAAGGAGTTTTCTCTGTGGAGGTCTCAAGAAAGAGTGAAGGCTGCAGCTTGCCAGATCAAGATGAGACTCTGTGAAGCAGGGTCCAAATTCATGAGGAGTTCCCATTCACCCCCCTTTAGTGACAGAGCTGGTTCCAACACTTCAATTTTAAAAAATCACAGGGCCCACATTTTAACTTATAATCAAATATACATTTTCTTCTTAAAACAGATGCCCTATAGGACAACAATTTAGAGTTTCAAGGGTCACAAGCTGTCCTTGGGCCACAGTTTGGATACTACTGGCTTACAACCTTTCTGCTGTAGGCATAAAGAAACAGTATTCATTCTCAGACACCAGCAGGGTGCATTTATAGTACTACACCACCAAGCATGATAGGGCCTGAATACTGTGCAATTGAAAAATACAGGCCCTTCACTGTGACTGCCCCTCTATTAACATCATCTGTTTGTTCTGACACAAAGTCAGTTTCCCATACAGCACTATGCAGTGGGACACACCTGTGCAGCAATCTCACAGGTGCCGGTCCTTTGTGTTTATCCTCAGGCATTCCATGTATTTCTGTAAATATAAATGACCTATATTAAGTTCTCATAGATAAAACAACTGTGAAGCTGCAGGTTTAAGATTTCCTATAAAACCCTGGATGACACACTTTTCTTCTATCAACACTGCTCACAAAAAATTCCTAAATTCAAGCTCAAAAATATTTATCTGTTGGAGAACCTTCTGTCAGTGGGGTGTAAAACTTTTCGGAATATTCTGTTCTATTATAATTCCTTTGGTTAAACTGTTTTTACTGGATAGCTCATGGGTAATGGGAGGAGAATGTTCATGGTCTGTAAAGTTATAGACCTCCACCCACTTGCTAGTTCAGTGAGATCTTATCACAATTCCCAGCTCCTCTTTTCCTCCCACAACACAGAAGGCCAGATTGTGGCATTTAGCTATTGGTTGACCCTGAGACATATCACTTCACAGGATTACTAGAAGGACTGTGCCTCAGCCCAGAGACTCCCCAGTATGTGTGTATGGGAGGGGCCCATCATTACAACATTTCTTGAAATGGTCCTCCCTTTCCCTTCTGGGGTGATTTGAAACCATGTTTCCCGGAATGCAGAGACTGAGGTTATCCGCAGCCTGTGTGCAGGATGGCACAAGAGACGAAAGCTCTTTGTTCAGTCACTTCTCCCCTGCAAGTTCCATAGACAATATACAAGGGTTCCGTTTTCAGATCTGGATGCCTGAATCACATGGCCAAATCCAACCTGCTGACACATAGTATGACACTTGATCAATATATATTGATGCACATCAGTATTGATTTGATTGTCCTGGTGCTGGGTTTAGGGATCACATTTAAAAATGAATTACACTTTGAAATCACTACGTAACTTTACAGAAAGGAAAAAGTGGTATTCAGCTCTAAGCATGGTTTGTGGGTAAAGAGGCCTGAGAGGCTGTATATCAACGTTCCTACCTGCGTTACTTTGGGCAACTCATTTAAGCAGCCCTTGCCAGGAATACGCGGTGTAGATTATATCATTACAATAACATGCTATAGATATGCAATCTATTACATTATTATTATTACTACTATTAGCTGTTGTTAAAACATCTCCCATTACTATCATTTAAAAATAATCATCCACCTATACAAAAAAGTAAAAAATGATATAGTTTTGACACTAGTTAACAGAATTGTGTGATCCTATGTCAAGATAGTAAGGTTAGCGAGGATATGGTTTCAAAATGCTGTATCAGAAGAACAATGCTCTATAAATTCCAAATTTAAAATAAAATCTGGTTTACCAAAGTGAAGGGCAAACCTCAAAAAAATGCAGCAGTTCACAGCAGATAGCTGTCTTCTCTGGACTATTCAAAGATTGTGAGTTTGCAAAATTGATCTGGGAATCACATGGACACAAATTTTCTCCTCCCAGTTAATGCATTATTCAGAACTTGGTCCATTTCAAAAGAAACTGACAGTGACCACAGCAAAACACCAACAACAATTGACCTGGAGGTAGCATTGGAAATGCAAATTATATTTAATTGCAAAGTAAATAAAGGAAAGTAATAAATAACTATGTTACACTCATGTAAAGGATAATTTGTGAAACTACAGAGAGTAATGTTTTTTCTGCCTTTTAAAATCAAAGTCCTGAGCACCTTAACTTTTCCTCATGCTATGCACAAGGCGATCTCCTTATGAATGAACAGCAGGTTGAGAAGCAAAGACATCCAGGGAATTAATTTTCTGTGCTTCCCCAAAGAACCCCAAACTATTCTGAAATGCATCAAGAAGAACGAATAATCTGGAAAGAAAAGTTGTTGATGTCTCTCTTCCCTGAAGGTACTTCAAACAGCAAATGAACACACAAGAACTGTGTTTATTTTCTTTTAAATATATTTTTGAAAATATTATGGGATCCAAAATATGTGTTTTTGATTTTGCATGCCATTGCTCGGCCATGAGTGATGTATTTTATCCACATTCATAACAGTGTACAAACTTTCTATTCATAGCTCTTCCCACAGTATAAATTTTGGTGGGCATGCTGGAATGTCGTTCTGAAGCATATGGTGATCCTTTACCTGAGGGCTTGCTCCAAATAAAAGTTTACATTCCTCTCACAGCTCACTTTAAATGTAAAGGAATGAGGCATGTGTATCTTCCATTAAATAACCGACTACATTTACATGTTCTAAGGAAGACAGAACATAGTGTTCTTACACTGTACTGGCTGCAGGAATGTCCAACCCTATTTCCTCTCATAAATATTTCATAATAGAAAAGGTTTTAAATATATGCCAGATCAAACCATGGCGTGACCCTTCAGATTTCAGGTACGGTAGCTGGGAGAGATTGAAATAAACACCACAAACAAGCAGTTGCCTATTGGTGAGATGTCGTCTATTGGAACCGCAACCTCCTCCTTGGTCTTAAGGAAGATAATTTCATTTGGAGGCTATTAAAAGAAGGTGTGTGATGAGAGAAAAAGGTGGTGGGTGGTAAAAGGCAGACTTCAGAGGTGTAAAAGAACCGGGGGGAAATTTTGGATGAAACTTCCAGCTCTCAGATTCAGTTTTATTTCATACCACCTAACACAAACAAATAACTATTTCCAATGTTTTCTTTTTTTAAAACAGTAATGAAAGAGTACAACAGCAATTAAAGGTTACTAGGGATAAACAAAACAAACTAGTAAATAGAGGATAAATGCCTAGATAGTCCTGGACTATGTATGTTATCTAGCCAACATACTAGATGTGTGATGGCTTGATATAGCATATGCGACTGACTGGTCACACGTGTTTAACTTTTAATAGCTATTCATATCATTAAAGCTTTTTCTTTGGCACAGTTCCTCTAAATTGCCATCAAGCTGAATTTGATCAGCTACCAGACATCCACAAGAGAGCAATGCAGAAAAAATGGAATGAGTTTATTATTCTGCTGGAATCCAACACCACAGTTTTCTCCGGTTACTCTTGTCCTCCCTCCTTGGCAATTCAGCCCTAATAAGATATCCTTCTTGTGCCTTTGATTTCCTTTCAGGCAGAGGCATGTCGTTTAATCCCAGAAGGAAGCTAAATCACAGAGGACTCTTTCTCCACAGTAGTGCTAATGATATTCCAATATAATGAAATGGCAGAGGATATATTTTTCTCTTGTTTCTCAAAAGTGCCCATCAAAAGGACCATATTTTTACCACTATTCCTGATTTCCATCAAAGCCACTTGTAACCATCTCTTAATAGCCCTAATGAGTATGTGCTAATTTGACAAGCATAAAATTAGTATCAGAGATTTAGAATATTCCTCAAAGGCTGAGAAGTAGCTGAATATGTGCTTCATTTGTGATATTTTGTGGCAGATATGCAGCCAATGGAACTATTCTCTTCTTTTATCTGTTTAATGAGGCATAACTCTACTGAAGTCACTGGAGTATACAATGGTATCAAACTAGTGTAAAAAGCAAGAGGAAAATCTGCCTCAGTATGTCCAATAATTATCGCAGCAATACTTTGTAACAACATAGTAGCTGTTCTCTAGGGAACTTGCGTTGCATTTTATAAATATTAATGAATTTATCCTCCCAGTATCCTCATGAGGGATATGTTGTTACTATCTCCATTTCACAGTTTTGGAAAATAAGGCATACACAAATTAAGTGACTTGCTCAGTGTCAAAGAGGAAGTTGGTGGCAGCATTAGGAATACAACCAAATTGAGCCTGAATTTGGCCCTAAATTACCTGACTCCCATTAAACAAAAACTCGTCTCACCCTCAACTTTCTCAAGAAAAGCCTCTGAAAATAGATAGCAACATGCGCTGAAAACAGCGTAACCCTTCCACCAGGTGTTTATGGTAGGAAAAATGGGCCGGTTCAATTCTCTAGGGGTTTCCTTAAAGATTTAATTAACACTCAAGTCCTTATCTCAAAACGTGGAAAAACACTGAAATATAGGACGCTGCACTTCAAAGACAGCCTCTGCATCACTCATTTTAAAATAAATTTTTCCTACATTAAAATATAAGAACACTAAATTGTGAGGCGAGCTTGGTAATTCTACTTCTACCAATAAATTGGTAGGTTCTTTCAAGTTCTCAGGTACCTTTATTTCCCATGAATAAAATCAGATAGGTCAGTAAAGTACTGAAGTTATTTGCATATGTGTAAGAATCTCAGTTTCCAATAATTTTCTCAGAATCTATAAGCCTTCATCACTTTATTTTACAAATATTGGAAAAGTTCCTCACTCTGCTGAAGGGAAAGGCATTGGCCAATAGCCTTGTTTTCACAGTCCCTCACTTTCTTCCTCCTCTTTCCACAAATCTATATTTCATCACTCTATTGTTTACATTTCCTTTAGCAACTCTCCCCTTCCCTACCCTTTAATGATCTTTTAAACAATTTAATTGTCACCCTGTCTTTTTCATCAACTTAGTTCAAAAGATAGGATTCCTTTCTTATCAGGTGAAAGCTGAAGGACAATCATGAGTCAACTTTTCGAAGTGGATGATTTTAACCCTCTGGAATTTTAATGGATCAAGATCCATTCTGTAGTTCATTCAAGCTGTGGTATGAGTTGGCATTAAAGAAGAGACATCACTGCTGCTGGAATTAATGACCTCATTTAGTGACAGGGGAATCACAACACCAAGCGGTTAAGAAAGCTGGGAGTTATGAATGTGCTGTAATATTTAACTGAAGAAGACCACACAACCACACAACACACAACCATTCCTGCTGACTGGAAAAAGAGCATTTCTGCTTACGTATGTATATTAGGATGGGATGGGGAAAGTTCCATTACTAAACTGAATGTGTATGATTTTTAAGAGAGCAGAATTAGCTTTGTGCCTTATGATGCTCTATATTAATTCACACTGAATTAAATCATAGGAATTTGTGACAGGTCCCATAGCCTGGACAGTAGCTTATAGTATTCAGAGTTAGGCATCTCTATTCAAACAGATGTCTGTCATTGTAAAATGTTAGAGGGATCACTGAAGGACACATCTCTTCATTAGCTAGAAGACCATCTCGCTATAACTACAAAGAAGCCTAGCAGAATCTCAGATACCTTGAATGAGGGTACTGAAAGTCAGAAGTAAGCACAACATGCTGAGCCAGTATACGGTAATACCTTTTCTCTTTGCTGTGATTCAAGAAGCATCAATGCTGGCTTTGCATCAGTGGGTGCATTTTCATGGAAAATTATATTGCTGACTACTTATAAGGAATGAGAAGTAGAAAAAAATTCTCTGTGCTGTGTACTTTTCTTGAGGAGATCCCCACTATGACAACAAAGCAGCATTTTCATCTTCCATCAGATTGTGTTGTGGCATTTGTTGTTGCAGCAGGTATTTGTTTTGCTAAAGGAAATGCTTTGGGAAGGCATTCAGATTCGGCCTGGCATAAAACCGAGTGCCCTAATTCCTGACTATAATGGAGGATAGGTGTGTCGTTTTTCTGGTAGTCCGTTTATAGCACCCATTCTGCACTGCAGAATGTAGTGCACAGAAACACCTTAGGGAAACCACTGTCTTGAGCTACTTGACTTCACAGTTAGACAACATAGTTCCAGTGGAGAAAAACTCAAACATCAGAATGCTTTCCTGATCTGCAACACTGTGCATGTGTATGCATAAATGCGGTATGTTCATGATCATTTTTTCATGTTAGCATTCAGTCAAGTTTCTGTTACAAACTCCAGATACAGTAGCTTCATGTATCTGATGGACCACAGCTCACTGTCAATTCTTCACTGTGACAAAAAATTAGATTTACAGGGCACAGAAGCTTTTGTTTTGCACAGCTGTGGATTAAAATAAGGGATTTGCAATCTTGATAAAATACGAAATTTTAAAAATTTACAAAAATGAAGTCATCACAGGTAGAAAAACATAAGAGTTACCCACATAGCAAAATAGTAAATCAAATAAATAAATAAATAATGTCCTTTAAATAATTTTGCAGGTTGAAAAGAAACTTGCTGTAAACCAGGAGATGCTAAATCCTAATTTTGTTGAAGCCAATGGAAATTTTGCCTATTCAGTGACTTCAGCATGCACAAGATTAAGTTAGTTGCTCTGTTACACCTCTAGCCACTTTGACTTATGTTCCTTTTGAGAGAAGACACTCTACCTCCGCAGAGCTGTCTATTACCATTGAGCCACATTCTGCTCTTATCTAGACTGGTGAGAAAACCCTGTCCCCTGCAAATCCCTTTGAAGTTAGTAAATGAGAACTACGTGGCTCAGATTACCTGAATCAGTTTTATGCCTCAACCCCTGTGAATCGAAATGCACTTAAAACATTTGTTTTGATCCATTCTCTGGTACTGATCAGAGGTAAATCTTTTGGCAGTCACAGTCATTATTCTCCCCACTAAAATATATGGAGATATACCTTCTTAGCCTTTTCTTTATTCACAATTTGTAATGTATGCAGTCTTGCAAAACCAGGAAAACAATTCAAAATGGCACAAATGAGAATCCTGAAGTGATATGGAATTTCCTCCAGGTCATTCACTTTTGGGCTAAAACAGATTGCAGGGAATCTGCCATAGCCATTCTTCTGACTCCACACTGCCTCGTGGGGATCCCTAATTCCATTTGATTACTTAATAGTGTAGTTTATCAAGCAGGGAATACATTGTGAGCCCCAGAATACCCCTCAGGCCCAAAAGAAATAGACTGTGAGCAGGGGCCATGGGCAGAAGAGATAGGATGTGGAGCTAGCTTCCCCAAGGGGAAGCTTTCACTCTGCCAACCATGGCCCAAACCCATCACAGGATATCTTACTGATCTGGGCAGTCCCCAAAATATCGCAAAGGGTACAGAGAGAATTCAGTGCTGACTATTATTTTTTAGTTGAGTCCCCAGGGGAGTTGTGAGGGGGAAGATGAATGGAAAGCATTCATCCTTCTAGCCTTTCCCACTCCCTCCTCCCATCTGTGGATCCAGATCCCCCACATAGTGTCTATCCTTGGACCAGGGCAATGATGATGAATAATGGGATAGAGTTGACATTCCACCTTTTGCTAGCCCCAGGTAAGCATCAACCAAGTTTTCATCCCCTCCACCTGCAGAGTCAGAGGATGATTTAGGCCTTAGTCCCTTAACAGGAAATATTTTACATAGTAGAAGGGTACAGTGTATAAATAATTAGCTATATCCTAATCTCAACAAGCCATTCCACTGGAGTGTGTACATTAGTAACCTACTAACCTTCAACTTCATGCCTTGCAATGCTTCCAAAGTATGCATGGGCAGCTTATGAATGTACACACTGTTGTGACTTATTACTAGAGTGGATTCTGCTAAATTTAGAATTCTAAGAAGTCCATCTAATGTGTAAGGGAAAGAAGTGAGCAAGGGAAAGGGATGAGACGATATCTCCATAACTACCGAGGGTATAAACTTAATTCTGATTAATACTAGTCACCAAAAAAAGTAACAATAATCAGGAAATGGACCAAAAGTAAAATTAGTCATCAGCCTTAAAACAGTACAGTCCTCAATACTATGTATTCATTGTACGCTTCCAACAATCTGCACAGTTTGTCCAAACTAATAATTACTGAGCCTTAGACAAATATGACTGCTACTGACCTCTTCTAAGTGTAAATGAAACAGAACATTAATTAATTAAATATAATAATAATAATAATAATAATACCTGGAACATAAACACAGCTGCTTTGCCAGCAGCCACATCTGACTCTTTAGCAACCTTTTCTTTTTCTGTTTTCTTAACCTTCCTTTTATTCAATTTTTAGAAAGCTTCATACAGGAACCTGAATGTATTTGTCAGTTCGACCATTACACCTCCAGGAATGCTTAGTATCAATATAAACACTTTGAAGTTATACACAGCTTGTTCCCAGAACATACCTCCTCCAAGGAGGGAATGATCTCCTCCTCATTCAAAGCCTCTGGAACTGACAAAAGTAAAACAAACCCTCTACCAATCTCGTCTGTGAAGAGTGTTTTAGACCCTCTTGGCCTTCAGTGCTCTTGGTGGGCATGAATTTACCAGCTTCCTCTTCTTTCCATCTCAGTTTGGAAATTCAAGATAAAGGGCTTGAACCTGCTCACAGTGAAGTCAATGGAAAAAGTCCCATTGACATAAATGGGACATCATAACTCCAAGGCACTAATGTTTTGCTTCCAGTTCTGCTATGTGTTAGCAATATTATGTACGGCACTTTCTCTTCAATCCCCTATGATTATTGGCAGGAGCCAAGAGTACACCTACACAGCAGAGGCATAGCTACGGGTGGGCCCAGGTGGGCAGGCCCGCCCACCCCCACTCCCCGCCCATCACAGCTCCGAGCAGTGACACAACCTAGCTGTGAGTGGCAGTGACGTGGGCAGACGCGTGGGGGTGGGCTGCTCTCTGCCCACAGCTTTGGTCCTGGGCAGCCTCCCTGGCCTTTGTGTGGCAGGGGTGGGCTGCCTCTCTCTCCCCCTCCTGCTCCCATGATCTGGAGAGTTAATGGCCAAGCCAGAAAGCAGGAGCTGGCTATGCCCCTGCTGCACAGCAAAAAAGACCCCACCGCAGCGATTCTCAGAGCTGAATCAGCTGACTGGGGCTCGCAGGAATCAACTGAGGGGTTAATAAGAGTAGGGTAGATGTCTGGGCTCAGGCAGCAGCTGAGGATCCAAGACCTCCCACAGTCACCTGGTTTCAGAACCTGGGCTCCAGCCTGAGCACAAACATCCACATTGCTGTTCTTAGCCCCACAAGTCCCAGTCTGTTGACTGGGCTCTGACACTCAATGCCATGGGTGGTTTTTTGCTGCTTGTATGTACCCCAAGAGGCCTGATTCTGAGGTCAGACTGATGGGAATCAGGAATAATTTCTCTGAGGTGACACCAGTATAAAGCAGATATAAATGACTAAACATCAGGCTGAGGATGCTTATGTGGCTGAAATCATACTTGCTTATGGCCACCTTTGTCTGATCTCATCAGCTGCCTTAGTTAATCATGGTCAGGCCTGTTTGGTAAAGGAAATTGCAGACTTTGCACAAAGATACATAAACAGATGGTGTTGTTGTAAGTCCCTGACTAAACTAGATAGTGCTAAGAAATTACTCTTCTAAATGGTATACATTTTTGGCCAGTGTGAAAAGGGTAATGTGATTTAGAGGTTTATCAGAACCATTATAGCAATTAAGTTAATTTGCTCTCCTGTGCATTAAGAAGGGCAGTTTTACCAGTTTACTGCCTTCTTAACCGTTATTGTACATAGGGCATGCAACAATGTGACAATATTAGACCACATCTTAGCAGTGAGTGGTTGAAACTGCTCCATCAAGACTACCCTGTTGGCAGCATTTCCATTGCCAGAGATGAAATAAATGGGTTTGGCAAACTTTGAGTATTCATTCATATCAATAAGTTTTTGGAAATTGTACAGCTTTTCACATCCTGCCTGGTGTGGCTTCTCACTCTGTTTCAACATCAGTTCCTGTTACGAGATGAATGTGCCCCACACCCCAATGGGTAGCAGAGGAATTAAGTTCATTGACAGGATGAAAGGCAGCGAATCTGCTTCACCAGAGAAATGTTGCCCTAGCTGTCAGGTATGGAGGGAAGGGGCTTCAGATGTGATTCCAAGGAGTAAATGTAATACAAAATGAGTTAGTTTTAGAAGCTGGCTTCTAGCTGCAAGTACCTAAGCTTCATCTTTACAGACAAGAGAAGATTTATGACTATATGTCGTGAAGGAAAGGGACCATTCAAACCATACTTCTTTATCTTGCTGATAAGAATACTGTGGCATACTTATATTTATATAGATACCTAGTCTATAGGGACTAGTTTGCAGCAAGCTGGGATTTAAAACTATCTTGAATTAGCCTGCCACACTTTCAGGGTATATCTGCATTACAATGTAAGCCCAGGGTTAGCAGACCTTGGCTATGTCTACACTACAAAAGGTTAGGTTGACTTTATTATGTCGACTTAACAAAGTGCTTTGCCTTAACTGGGACTTATTAATTCAACCTAACTTCCCTTAGGCCGACCTAAGAAAGTGGACTTATGCATCCACACTGGGCTTAGGTCGACCTAAGGAAGGGTTAGATCAACCTAATGAGTGGTCCTTACTAAGTCAACCTAAGCTTTCATTAGGTCGACTTAAGAATTTTCTTAAATCGACCTAATGAAAGCCTAGTGTGAACAGGGACTAAGTTAGGTGGACTTAAGCCTCCTTAAATCGACATAACTTGCCAGTGTAGACATAGCCCTTGAGTCTGTACACCTTGGGTTTGCAAGCCCAGAGCTTGAGCATCCACAGTGCATATTGACCCCCCGGGTTAGCATTTCTGGACCCATATCCCATATCCAGGTCCCACGCCACAGCATGTAGACCTGAATCAAACCACCATATTCCAGTGGGGTAGCCATCTCAGTCTAGTTCAGCAAAACAAACAAGGAATCTTGCGGCACTTTTAAAGTTTAAGGGTGCTTCTACACTTGTAAATTAAGTCGACTTAAGCAGGCTTAAGTAGATTTAATTTACTCTGTGTCTACACTTGAGTTTCCTTAATTCGACTTAAGCAATTCCTTAAGTCGAATTAAGGAAAAATTAGTTCAAATTAGTAAAACCACATTTTACTTTGAATTAACTCTTAATTCGAGCTAGTTAGTTAGAATTAAGTCAGTGTGGCCATATTAGTTGGAACTAACTGCTTAGTTCAAACTAACTGGCACATTGATCTTAATACAACTGACCAATTCGAACTAGGCAAATGCCATGTGTGGCACTTGTTTAGTTTGAACTAGCATTCTAGTGGGGCCATGCTAGTTCGAATTAAGTTAATTCAAACTAACTAAAATTAGTTCGAATTAGTTAGTTCAAATTAACTAATTCGAACTAACTTTGGTAAGTATAGACATAGCCTAACAAATTTATTTAAGCTCATGCAATATATAAATGTATTAGTCTTTAAAGGCACCACAAGATTCCTTGTTTGTTTCACCATATTCCAGGTTTTTTAGAGCACTTCCCAACTGTGACCCTCTAGCCTTTGGTTTATACTTCAGGTTAGGAAAACGTGACCGTCCAATCTGCATGGTACAGGAAGTTGTTGCAGCCTCCCAAGTTCCCAACAGATCCTGTGGAGCTATCTTTTGCATGCTCCTGGCAACTGGAGCCAGCAACATGAAGGAGTCATCATTTGAAGAGCTTTTCTTGCTTCTGTTTTCATTCCTGTTTCAGCAAACAGGCTGTGCTTCAAAGAGACATTGGTGGACATTTCAGCAACAGTTTCTGACCTATTAAAGGCAACTGATAGAGGAAGAAGATAATGACAATAAAGGCAGGAAAGACAATATAGACATATGTGGATGCTGCTATTTCTGCTAACAGTTCTGTTGTGCACTTTGATATACTCCACTTTTAATTGAGTATTTCTGGGAAAGACCGCTCGGAAGGTTCAGAGTGGATCAGCTCCAGCACCCTCTGACATCTTCCAAGTTTATAGATCTGAATCTTTCAGGCTTCAAGCCAGGTCATAAGAAGGAAACAGTTTCAGTCATTATGGTCAACAATCTCCCTTGAGCAATGCACAGCTGTATGCCATCTTTACTGATTCAGTCAGATCTTTTATAGTATGTATTTTAAGGAGCTTCTGAGTCTTTGTTGGGGGTGGACAGAATAGCTTTATAATGGTGCTCTCTATTCTGCTCAGAAATCTCCTTGAGGGTGGGGAGGAGCAATTATTCTTTCATCCTGAAGCTTCTTCTTTGTAAATGGTCTACAAGGTAGCAAGGTCTGCATGTGTCTATATTGACTTCTATTATCATCCTCCTCCGCTTTTGTCAGGTGCTTTGATAGTGCAGAACCTGTCGCTAGACAACACACATGAATAAAATTAAGCACTGCATAAATCTTTGTAGCATTAAGCTTTTAGGCCTTGATTCACTAGGCCGACCCAATGCCTCCTCCCTTTCGGGTGCCTTTCCACTCCTGCTGTAGCTGTGGTTGACTTCTTGCCAATTTCTGTGATGTCAGACTACTCCTGTCAACTTGACTATTTATCCAGCTCAGGCCTGCTGGTTTGATCTGCTTCACCAGTCCTTACGCCTTATTCCTGATCATTTCTACTTGTATTTTTAATTTAACCTTTTACTTTAGAGTACTATTTTCAAAAGTGCTGAAATGACTTAGGAGTCTAAGTCCAATTGACTTTCAATGAGTCTAAGTCACTTTGGAAAATTTCATCCTATAGCCTTAGAATGCATCTGCACTTACAAGTTAGGTCGATTTAAGGAGGCTTAAGTCGACCTAAATTACTCCGTGTCCACACTGGGCTTTCCTTAAGTTGACTTAAGCATTTCCTTAAGTCGACTTAAGGAAAAGTTAAGTCGACTTAATAGCACCTACTTAACGCTTAAGTCAACCTTATTAGGTTAAAGTGTTAAGTTGACTTAATAAAGTTGAAAAGGGGTTATGTCTGCACTAGAAAAGTTAAGTCAACTTTTGTTAGGTCGACTTAATAGGGTCGACCTTATTAAGTCGACTTAATAAAGTCAACTTAACTTTTCTAGTGTAGACATAGCCTTATTATTTGGCTGAAAAACAACAAGCATTGCTACAATATGTCACTGCATAAGTAAAAAAATAATTAATTAAACGTTTGGTCAGCCCTCCTTACTATCCCTGGCTATGTCTACACTTAGGGATTTAGGTCGACTTAAATAAGTCGACTTTAATAAGTCAACTTAGAGAGTCCACAAAGGACTCTTAAGTCGACTTAAAGGTGATCCTATTAAGTCGACTTAGAGAGTCTACACTAGACTTGCAGGGCTGGCTCTCCCCAGACCAGGAAGCCGCTGGCGGCTTGCCCTGGCGAGAGCCAGCTGGCTCTCCCCGGGAAAAGAAGCCAGGTGTCTCGTCCTGGGAGAGTCAGGCCTCTAAGGCTGGCTCTCCCGGGACCAAGAAGTCGCTGGCTGCTTCTAGGTCCCTGCAGAATCAGCCATGCGCCAGCTGACCCTGCAGAGACCCAGAAGCCAGTCGCTGCTTCTCAATCCCTGCAGAGCCAGCCACATGCCAGCTGACTCTGCTGGGACCAGCAAGCGGCCCCTGCAGAGTCAGCTGGTGTGCAGCTGGCTCTGCCAGGACCAGCCGCCTGCCTCCTGGGCTCTCCAGCCAGGGTTCCAGCGGGGGATCCCCTCCCTGGCAGGGAAGCCGCGGGTCTGGGGAGAAGGGAACAGGGGCTCCCCAGGACAAGGGAGCCACAGTGGCTCCCTTCTGCCAGGGAACCATGTGGTGCTCCCTTGTCCCCTCTGCCCTAAGTCGACCAAGTCAACTTAGGACGTCTACACTGGCTAAGTCGACTTTTAAAAAGTCAACTTGGACACTAGCTCAAATTATAACGAGGTGTTATTAATTCGAACTAGTTTTTCCTTAATTTGACTTAAAGAGCATTTTAAGTCGAATAAAGGAAAACCCAGTGTAGACATGGATTAAATTAAGTCGATGTAAGCTTGCTTAAGTCGACTTAATTTATAAGTGTAGACACACCCCCTAAAAATAAGGGTAATTGTGCACATTTGAAAACATTTGTTTCCTTCTCAAGATTCCTCACTGTTCCAATTTGTTACACTTATTTTTCAGTTTCTTGAGCAAAAAGTCAAATCACTATCTCCCTCCAATGGTAAACTTTGGTATTTTTTTATTTTTTTTTTAAACACAAGAAAACCCCTGAAGGAAGTTTGTAAGTGACCTTATTTACCAAGACAGCATGCCTGGTCTATTGATTACAGAGAGGTATTTATAATTTTTTTTAAAAGCCAAATACTCATCATAACAGGATGCAATCTTTTAAAGGATTATTTTAGTTTATTATTTGAATATGAATTTATGTTATGTACACATTATTAAAAGTATTAGCTTATTCTGTGCCAATATTTTTCTCAGCACTATAATAAATTATAAGGAAACAAACTCCAAGGAGCTTACAGTCTAGTAGAAAGGCAAAGAGAGCGGTTGAGGGGTATACAGAAAAGTACATCATGTAACAGTAATATCAGGTGATAGCAGTGTGTATATTATATGCACATCCATATATGCACTGTTGGCATTTTCTTCTGTAGCAAGGTCTACATGCCATGGGAACTATATTTCTCTTATTCTAAAGTTGACACTGCACCCTGTTTTAAAAGAAATATTTGAAAATAGAGAAGGTGAATAGAAACAGAACAGAATGGAGAAAAGATAGAAAGGGGAAGAAGGAGAAGAAGTAAAAACATAACAACATAAAGAGTCAGGACAGCCTGCAGACAGGGGCTGGCAATCTGAGAGAGCACAAAGGAAGCCAGACCTTGCAGCATGTATGTCAGCCTCCAAAGCGAAGGCCAGCATCCTGCAGGGGACCACTTTATTCCTTTTCCCTGAATGTCTGTGACTTATAGAGTGCAGCTCTTTAGAAAAAGGATTGTCTTTGAGTGAGTTGTGACAGGGTCTTTGGTGGTTATGTGGGCTTGTCAAATTTGTGGTGTTTAAACACAAAAGAGTACAGAGACTGCTCTCCTCCCTGTTCTGCTAAGGAACATATTCTGTCTGAAAGAGGCTCAGGGTTGAGGAAATTGAGACCAGGGTCCTTCTCTGTCTTATGAAGGGAAATATCATGATATCTCAAAGTAGGGTCCTTGCTCTCTGCAATGATCCTCATGCAGGTCAGTACTTAATGGTACATCATTATGGCTTGAATAGAAAAAAGTATAATAAATGATTTTTTAAAAATGTATAATAATTATAAGTGCTTGCAGGCAGGCCACTGTTTTGGTAGGTGGGACATTTAATACTATATACACAATATAATATCGTAATAGTAAATACACAAAGTTAATCTGCCTGGTGAAGAAATAGCATGGAGATGAGGTGAACATTTTGGAGTTAATTATAAATATATAATTTTAGGGCTCTGAAGATGGTTTTGGAGTGTGACAAACTATTTTGGAACCTGGATGAGGAACAGCATCCTGTTCCCATGCCAGCGCAGGAGAACGTGGACTCAAAAGTTGGCCAGGGGGGTCAGAAAAAAGGCTGTCTGGTTTTTAAATTATACTCATGCTCTAAGGATGGGCTCTCCTGGGTTGGCATTATCTCTTTATGCTACAACTGAGGCTTGGGTCAGGGTCACTCAGCTTTGTGGCTAGAACCAGAACTGGAATTTCTCCAGTTCTGCCAACTCTTTGGTTAATTCCTTTGTTCTGTTAGTGTCATACGACTGTGTCCCTTCTGTGACATTTGAGTCCTAGAAAGGAAAATAAGTCAAAGTCCAAAGGAAGCTTTATTTAAACCTTTGGGAAGTATGAAATGGTATCTGCTTGCTGTGAGAGATTGTACCAGGTGTTTCCTGACTACTCCTGGAGGGTTTGCGGTCTCAGCACAAATGCCTCAAGAAAATGTACTTTGGGGGAAAAAAGAGCATTGAATTTAGCCCTAGTGTACATTACAGAATTAGGTTGATGTAAAGTGGCTTACATGGTCTACACTAGAATGCTCTTTCTATGCTTTAACTCACCTATTATGTCACACTAGTAAAATCTTCGTGAGAAAAGGTGTAACACTGAGGTCAACATAGCCAAGGTGATGCAATGTCAGTATAGACACTAAAAAACATGTAGACGCTGTATTGTTTACATCAATCTAAGTGGCCTCCAGGAATCATGTTTCAAGAGGTCCTGCAAGCCTCTAACACTTCCGATTGTGAGCAAAGGGCTTGGAGGGTGGATATCAATGACAAAGTGCAGAGGGATAGATAGGTAACAAGAGATGAGAATGCTGCCGAGGGAGCAAACAGACATGCTAGAACTTCAGTCTGGATACATCTGGGCGCACTGTTCCTGCAGCCCATAGACAACAGCATTCCAGGACCACCCTACACTCCCTCGACACATTCCATGTATCTTCTGTGGTTGGAGAAGTACCTGAGGCACTGCACCGCAAGGAAGAGAACACACACAATGAGAGTCGTACATACACCTAGCTCGGACAGCCTCATTGGCCTACGTGCTTGTGAATTCCCTGTTCCTTCCCTTTTCAAGATACTTTTCCCTGTATGTGTGAAGCTGTCCTCAGAATGACATAGGTATATTTGCATGGCTGTGGAATAAAAAAATCTGCTTATGAAAATCGAATTTAGCTGTATTATTCTCCAGCATATGGTGGCTGCTGCTAATATGCACAGTCAACAACAGTAAGTGTATTTGCATTGTCCTAGTAATACACATGCAGCAATGATTACAAAGTTCACACCATGGTGCAAATAAATAATACCAAGCTCAACACATTACAGCAACATGCATTACTGTGGCTCCGTGCTAAAATGCTCCTTTAAAGCCTCCCTTAGCCAAATAGCTCCCTGTTGAGTCCCTCTTATTGCCCTGATATCTGGCAGCTCAAAATCTGCACACAACCAATCCATCTCTACGCTCTACCCCTCGGGAAACTTTTCCCCCTTTGCTTTACAGATATTAATAAGAACACAGCAGGCAGCTATGACCACAAAGATAGAGGCTTCACCAAGGTCTAATCTCCTGAGAAGACAGTGCCAACAACCCTTCAAATAGCCAAAGACTCATTCTATTGTCACTCTGCACCTGCAGAGTCTGTTGTTGAAGTGCTCTTTCCTGCTGTCAGGGTGGTTGGTATATGGCTTTATGAGCCACAGGAGCAAGCTGTAGGATGGGTCCCCCAGGATCACTACTGGCATTTCCACATCCCCACTGATAATCCTCTGGTCTGGAAAGAAAGTACCTGCTTGCAGCTTTCTGTACAGACCAGTGTTGCTAAAGATGAGAGTGTCATGCATTTTCCCTAACCAGCGCACGCCGATGTCAGTGGAAGAACCTTTGTGATCCATCAATGCTTACAATACTATAGGCTATGTCTACACTAGAAAAACTAAGTTGATTCTAAGTTGACTTAACGAGGTCGACTTAAGTCGACTTAAAGTCAACCTTGTTAAGTCAACTTAGAGAGTCTACACTAGACTCTTAAGTTGACTTCCTGCATCCACACATGCAGGTTAGGTCGACAGAGAGCAGCAGCTCCCCGGGACAAAGGGAACCAGGGATCCCCCCGGGACAAGGGAGCCGCGGCTCCCAGGGTGCGTCTACACTTACAAATTAAATCGACTTAAGCTTGCTTAAGTCGACTTAATTTAATCTGCGTCCACACTACATTTCCTTAAGTCGACGTAAGCAGTAGCTTACGTCGACTTAAGGAAAATTAAAGTCAACTTTATAAAACCTAGTATAAAGTCAACTTTACTGGCTAAGTCAACTTTATTTAGCCGAGTTAGTCAGTGTGGACGCGGATTAGACCTAAGTCGACTTTAAGTTGATTTAAAGGGCTCCAGGGCTCCCTCCCTGCCCTCCCTGCTAGGGTGGCTGGCACAGGCAGAGCCTGGCATGCCCCTGCCCCACAGGGCAGGACAGAGCCCTGCCCACCCTGCTCCTATGCCCTTCCAGTGTCCCTGTCCTGCTCAGCCCCCATTGTACCCAGGTACAATGGGGCAAATGCTGAGCCCCCTGGCATTTGGCAAGGGGTGCCACCCTGCCACCATGGACCAGTCCCAGGTCCACCTAGCTCCTACAAGTCGACTTAGGCTTCCAGAATGGATGCTCTAAGTCGATTTGGCAGGGTCCCCTTTAAGTTAACTTAATTTTTGAGTGTAGACATGCTAAGTCGACTTATTTGGCCAAGTGTAGACATAGCCCCAGAGAGAAGGGAGCTGTGCAGGGCTCCCCAGCCGGGGCTCCAGCGGTGAGGGATTCCCCCGCCACCCCGGCCAGGGCTCCAGCTGGAAGCACTTAAGTTGACTTAATAAAAGCCCAATGTGGACGCAGAGTACTGTAGGTCGACTTACGTGTCCTTAAGTCGACCTAAGCTGCCAGCGTAGACGCACCCATAGAGCAGTAGCCCTTTCTGCTGATGTACTCTGTCACAAGATAGTCTGGAGCCAAAATAAGGACATGCATGCCACCTACTAGCAGAGTTAGGGAACCCCACTGCTGCAAAACCATCCACTATGTCACGCATATTGTCCAAAGTCACAGTTCTTCATAGCAGGAGCTGATTAATGCCCTGCACACTTGCATCACAGCAACTCCCACAGTGGATTTCCAAACTGATTCCCAACTGATCGGTAGCGATCTGGCATTGCCAGCTTCCACACAGCGATCACCACCTGCTTCTCCATCATGACTGCAGTTTTCACTTTGGTGTCACTGTGCTGGAGGGCTGGGGTGAGCACTGAACACAGTTCCAGGAAGGTGGCCTTGAGCATCTGAAAGTTCTGCAGTCACTGCTTGTTATCCCATACCTGCATAATGATGCAGTCCCATGACTCAGAGCTTGTGTCTCAAGCCCAGACCAGACAATGCACCATGTGCAGCTGCTTTGTGAATGCCAACAGCAATCTGGACTTATTTCTTTCCATGGCGCACAGCAAGGCAGACACCAAGACATTGTCATCCAAGTCACAGCTCAGGGAATACTTCAGAATCAGGTCAGTTATGTTCATAATGCTCATCACAATTCTGGAGAAGAAGTCCAGGATCCAGGTTGTCTAACAGAAACAGTGGGTGCACTGGTTTCAAGAACTGTTGTAAAGTATTGTGAAACACACCAGGATGCCTGTGGAATGATGAGACTGAGAAAACTGCATCATGGGATGCTGCTCTGATAAGGCATTGCAAACTCTTCCCAAAACACCCTACAGTAGATGTGGTAAGTTGAATAGTGAGTTAGCTATCCATGGTGCACTGCTCTCTGTGTCAATCTAAGAGCTGCTACTGTAGGCATACTCTGCAGATACAAGAAGCACAGTATGGATATGCAACAGCAATTTATTTACACCAGCCGCTGTAGGTTGACATAATTTAAGTCAACTTAACTTGGTAGTGTAGACAGGTCATTCAGGAGCTTCCTAGACAGGCCATCCAGGACCGGCCATCAGCAGCAGATGGAACCAATGAAGATTGGTTCTCTAGATACTCGAATGGCTGGGGGCAGGCAGGAGCCAATCAGGACACAACAAGCAGGATAAAAATGTGACTTCTTCCATGGCCCGGGTCTGGATGAAGGCAGGGCAGAGGAGGAAGGATCTTCCTGTCCTAACCCAAGAAGCAAGGTCTGATCAGAGCCTAAATCTGACTGCACCTTCTTGTTTGAGTTAACAAAAGCTGTTTTGTTTGCTTTGCGGCTTGTAAAGTCCAGGCTAGTCATCCTGAGTTGAACATTAATTTGACTGATGCAAAACTAGGACAGCTTTCTTCGGGAGACACTTCACTGGCTCAGATAAGCCCATGACAGTTACTCACATTGTTCAAGAGTCAAAGAATTTCAAAATTGCAATATTATTTTTATATACACAAATAAAGGTGAATCCAGCTTGTGAAGAATCCAGAAGGTGAAGTCGACTTAAGCAGCTTGCTTACCAATAGAAAGGTAGTAATTTGCTGGGAATGATTATATAGTTTATGTCTAGGAATT
>ML685835.1:10190193-10200838 GCA_007922175.1 Pelusios castaneus
CGTGGACGCAGCTCCTGCGCGCGCATATAACTGACACAGCTGTGTGCGCGCAGCAGCTGAATCCACGTGCATAAGTCTGTGGATTAGATAGCTCGCACGCACGGCTGCCCTCCCTCACACCCAGCGGTGATTACCATTCTTCAATTTGCGATTCTTTAGAGAATCGGGGGTTTACTGGTACTAAAGAGTAGTCTTGGAATATTGTTAGTAGAATAGCATGTGTTTTATATCCTTTATTTACTTGTGGTAACTCCTGACTCCTTTAGTAAATTATTGTGCATTAATTTGCTATATATTCACTTAAAATAATATTCTAATCAATAAACTAGTGTTTGTTTTCTCTAAAGCTGTGTGGACTTTAGAGGGTGTGAATCAGAGAAGCTGGGCCTATCCATTTCTTTGACAAATGGATGGACATGAGGCTATGGTGATTGGTGGTGGGTCCTAATCTCTGTAGGACAGGAGTTCCCAGTGTGGTGTCTGGGGACTGAAGATGCTCATTTGGGAACCGTCCCATAGGTGGCCAGAGGGCACACATCCACTGCTGGGACTGAATAGATGCAGGAGGCTGGTGTGGATTGACTCAGGAGTGAGTGGTCACCTGGCAAAGCAGGGTAAGTCGGGGTTCCAAAGTGGAGATCAGGGGATCACAGCGGCACATCAGACCAGATTCTGGGAGCGGCCTGTCACAAAACGGTTTCTATTAGAGATCACATACATTTTCCTCCCTGTAAAAATCTGATATCTGAGATACCAAACAGAGTTCTGAGCAAAGGGGGGTTTTGGTATTCATATTCATATGCTTCTTTAGAGATACTGGGCGGTTTCCACAACTGACTGAGGACATCAGGCTGGGAACACTACAAATTTTGGGATACTATCATTCTTGACCCTCAGGAGTACATCATTTACCATATCAGAAGAGTCAGCTGGTCCATTTAATTTGATTTCCTGTCTTCAGAGGCAGTATCTGCTGTTTCCAATGCCCATCATCATGTAATAATGCATTAAGTCAACCAGTACAGTATTATAAAACTGGGGGGCGCGGGAACCTCCTTGACCCTGTGAGACAGCCATTTAAACCAGAGGGCAAGATATTCAGTTGCCTTGGCAACAAAATATTTCAACCTGTTATAAATTCAACCATAACACCTGACTTTAACTTTCTACAGCATGGATTTCATAGGATGACTCTAAACTAAATTTGTCCTTAAATTATTGCAGATAAATTAGACCTACTAATTCTTTGTTCTCATATTATATGACATGTCAGCATGATGAAACTATTTATAATTTTGTCTTTCTCTGTCAAGTCCCGCTGCCTCATCCTTTTTCCAGGCTAAATAATCCTTGTGAAAGTTTTTGCTATCTTTCATCATAAGCAAATGCTGCCATAAATATTTCTGTTGCCTTCTCAGAGTCTTTTCACTCTGTGCTAGATCATTTTTCAAGAGAGCTAATTAAAACTGGACACAGTGGACTTGATTGTGCGCTGAGTCTCTCAAGAGGAGCTGGGCCACAAGGGTGGCTTTATGCTACCTCTGTGCCTCCTGGATTCTGGGGTGCTCTGGAAATCAAAGCAGCCCACAGCATAAATTAGAACAGTCCTGTAGGCTGCTCTAATTTATCGCAGCCTTACCAATGCCATTCCTATGTCAGGAGCTGAGCTGAAGGGTAGTAAAGGACCTGATACATCAAATCTATTTTGCAGCTGCATTGAGGGAATATCCGCAGTGGCAATTAAGGCCCCTTTATACTGCTGGATTACTGTAAAAGAACTTAAACTGGGACCAAAATGTGGCCCAGGGCTCCAAATGAGTATTTCACTGTACAATAGTGATTATGTGATATAATGCCGTTGTGCTTTCTATGTTAATTTGCATCCATTTTAATGCACTCCTAGACTCTACTGATTTTTCAAATATTGCTTCTGCATGCTGGGAGGTCATCTTTAATGTGCTTTCAACAATGAATGTGTTTCTTCAATCCATCAAAATATGAGAGGTTTAGATTCTTTTTGCCAATAAGCACCATTTTACACCTTTCTAAACTTGATTACATCTACCATATTTTAACTAACATGTTTAAATGGACCAGGAGTTTCCTCACAATCTTCCATAAGGAAAGGTTATTCCATAGTAATACCATTGGGTGTGTCTACACTTACAAATTAAGTCGATTTAAGGAGGCTTAAGTCGATTTAAAATACTCTGCGTCTACACTGGGCTTTCCTTAATTCGACTTAAGCTGCTCCTTAAGTCAAATTAAGGAAAAGTTAGTTCGAATTAATAACACCTCGTTTTAATTGGAACTAGCGCTTAAGCCGACTTTATTAAGTCAACTTAAGCCAGCGGAGACATGGAGTAGTGCCTAGCTGGACCTTTTTAAGTCTACTTAAAATGTTAAGTCAACTTAATGAGGCCAAAAAGGGGCCACGTTTACACTTGAACTTTTATTAAGTCGACTTAATAAGGTCCCCTTTAAGTCGACTTAAAGTCGACCTTATTAAGTTGACTTCATAAAGTCGATCTAATTTTTCAAGTGTAGACATAGCCATTGATCCAGTCCTCTTCCTTGCCATCCTTCATGGCAACAACCATAAGAGACAGTGATTTGGCTCCACCAGGAAGCAGGTTGCAAAGGTCTGTCTATCATGATTAGTATATAATAACTCCAGTCTACCCACTTCTCCTTAGAGAGAAAAACTTCCAAAACCTGACTAAAGAATTCTTTGAGTACAGAACAGAGGCAATAAAAAGGTCTTAATTCTGTTGTAAGATATAATAATGTTTGATGTATCAGGTCCTTTACTACCCTTCTGCTCAGCTCCTGACATAGGAATGGCATTGGTAAGGCTGCAATAAATTAGAGCAGCCTACAGGACTGCCCAGTGCCCTAACACAGCAGCTCCTGACATAGGAATGGCATTGGTAAGGCTGCGATAAATTAGAGCAGCCTACAGGACTGCAAAGTGCCCTAACACAGCAGTGGTGGTTTCTGAATAGATAAGTTGGATGGATATCTTGTTAACTAAGGCTTCCAAAACCCAATATACTTCTGTTCTGAAATGAGGCAGAGCAAGCTTCAGCTAGATAAGACCTGGAGTATAAAGCTGTCTGCTAGATAAGTGCTTATTGTTATAAGCCATTTCTGGAATTTTGCCACTAGACCCAGAAAGGGATTTAGGCACCTAATTACCACATTAGGCCCCTACGTCCAAAATGTAAATCCTCCAAACCCCTACTCAGCTAGAGCCTCTAGGTGCCTAAATTCCCTCAGGAAAGCAACCATTTCAATGGCACTTAGCCAAGCCCGAAGGAGTTGTTCCTCTGCCTACCTCATAGAATCATAGGGTGCGTCTACTCTTACAAATTAAGTCGACCTAAGGAGGCTTAAGTCGACTTAAACTACTCCGCGTCCACACTGGGCTTTCCTTAAGTTGACTTAAGCAGTTCCTTAAGTCGACCTAAGGAAAAGATAAGTTGATGTAATAACACCTCCTTTTAGGTCGCCCTAACGCTTAAGTTGACCTCATTGAGTTGACCTAAGCCAGTGTAGATGCAGAGTAGCCCTAAGTCGACTGCCATGGCCTCCAGACCTTCCTCCCTGACCTCCCTCCCAGAGTTCCTGGCACAGGAAGAGCTTGTCCTGGCCAACCACAGGGCAAGACTCACCCCTGACCACACTGCTGCTTGGGAGTAGGGCAGAGCAGAGCTAGCGCCGCAGGTGGGTCCCATCCTGGAGCCACCAGGAAATCCTGGACCTGCTGGCCATAAGGGGGATGAGGCAGTCAACTCTCAATTGTGAGGCAGCCATCGCAACCAGGAGGTGTATGCCTCCATCTCCCAGGCCCTGGCTGCCAAGGGTCACACCTGGGACACCCAGCAGGTCTGGATCAAGATCAAGGACCTCCGCCAGGGCTACCAAAAGGCCCAGGAGGAGATGCTCTGGACAGGGGCAGCCCCCACCAGCGGCCAGTATTACCAGCAGCTGGATGCCTGTCTGGGCCAGGAGAGCAGTAGCCTGCCAGCCCACACCATCGACTCTGCCTAGCCCCCCTCCCTCAATGATGACCAGGAGGAAGGCTCAGGGGATGAGACTGTGGTGCTGGAGCAGGGGGAGGCCAGCGCCCAGCCGGAGCAGGAGGATGCCCATCAGAGGGTAGAGAGGGGCTGCGGAGGGGTGAGCAGAGGCTGCTCGAGCGCATGCTCGACCTCATGGAGTGGGAGACCCAGTCCCAGGAGCATCTGGAGGAGCGCCTGTTCTCTCGGGGCCCAACCCTGCATCCCAGAGGCAGTCCTCCTTGCCGGTGGGCCAGGACCTGGGACGGATGTCTGCAAGCCCGGGACCCGCCTTCCGGAGGCCACTAGCTCCGGCCCCTCCCCCTGACCTTCTTCACTCCCCCAGGTCCCCCTTATTCCCCCCAACCCTCTTCACTCACCCCAAACCTCCCGACTCCCGCAGCTCCCAACCCCCATTTCCCCCTCTCCCCGCGCAGCTCACAGAGATTGTGCAGGCAATAGCATGTGCTGACGACCTCCGGGAGGTTGCTTTCGCTGAGCTGCAGGCAGGTCAGGAGGTCCCTCCAGCAGGTCTTGAGATGGCCAAAGGCACGCTCGACGATGCTGCAGCATCGGTTGAGCCTCCAATTGAGGAGATCCCTGCTGGCATCCATGCGGCCTGTGTATGGCTTCATCAGCCAGGGGAGCAAGGGGTTGGTGGCATCCCCAAGGATCAGGACTGGCACCTGTATTTTCCTGATGGTGATGGAGTGGTCGGGGAAGAAGGTGCCCACCTGCATGCACCTGTACAGGGCGGAGTTGTGCAGGATCCATGCGTCGTGCACCTTCCCCGGCCAGCCTACATAGATGTTCTGGAAGATTCCACAGTGGTCCACAAGGGCCTGCAGGACCATGGAGTAGTACCCCTGGTGGTTGACATAATCCCTGGCATGGTGTTCCAGTGCTTGGATGGGAATGTGGGTGGCGTCCACAATGCCCCCACAGTCGGGGAAGTCGAGTGGGGCAAAACCGTCAAGGAGTTCATGCAGGTTTCCCGGGGTGACAAGGCAGGCTAGCAGGACCCAGTTGATTGCCCTGCAGACCTGAATGAGGGCGGTCCCCATAGTAGCCTTCCTGATGCCAAATTGCTGGGCCACGTAGCGGTTTGACTCCACTTGTCTACGGGCAGGGCGGGTTGGAGTCAGGTGCCCATGTGCTGCAGAACTGGAGTGAGCTCATGGACGAGCTCGAGGAAGGTCCACTTGCTCATCCTAAAGCTCTGCAGCCACAGGTCGTCATCCCAGGTGGTGAGGACGATCCGCTCCCACCAGTCTCTGTAGGCCTTCTATGCCTGGAGGCGACAGGCACGGAGAGCAGTGCAGTGAACACGGCAGCTTGCTGGGGCAGCAAGGTGGGAGGCAGGCTGTCCTCTTCCTCCCTTCTGGTGGATTGCCAGACAGGCCTGCTCCACAGCCGAAGAAGCCTTACCACTAGCTGGCAGATGTCGCTCAGCTGGCTGACAAAGCGCAGGAGAGGAGGCAGATCCATGACCTGCTCAGGCTCCAAGTTTCCAGGCACAATGGGAAGGGGCTGAGCCCACTTCCTGTTTTGAAGGCATGGCCGGGGGAAGGGAGACCTTTGCTGCTGCCACACTTCCCACAATGCACCCCTCGAATCTCCCCCCCCCCTCAAGTCGACTTAAGAGTCTAGTGTAGACTCTCTACGTCGACTTGATAAGGTCAATTTAAAGTCATCTTAAAGGTGACATTAAAGTCGACTTAACTTTCTAACAGTAGACATAGACATAGGAGATTAGGTTTGGAAGGAACCTCAGGAGTTCATCTAGCCCAACTGCCTGCTCAAAGCAAGACAAAGCCCAACTATATCTTGTCAGGGCTTTGTGAAGCTGCACCTTAAAACCTCTAAGGATGGAGATTCCATCACCTCCCTAGGTAACCCATTCATCACCTTCCTAGTGAAAAAGTTTTTCCAAATATCCAATCTAGATCTCCTCCACTGCAGCTTGAGACCATTGCTCCTAGTTCTATCATCTACTACCACTGAAACAGCCTACCTCCATCCCCTCTGGAACCCCCTTTCAGGTATTTAAAGGCTGCTATCAAATCCCTCCTCATTCTTCTCTTCTGAACACTAAACAAGCCTAGTTCCAGCGGCCTCTACTCATCTGAACAGGCCCAGTCCAGTAGGCATTTTCAGAGCCTGCCTACCAAATAAGGCCCCATACAGAATGTAGGAGGAGGTACAGATAGGTCTTCTATCTCAGTGATTAAAGCACTCACCTAAGAGATGTGGGAGCTGGAATTCACATCCTCTCTCTGATTTGATATGGGGACTTGAACCACATCTCCTAAATCTTCTGTGAGGACCCTTACTCCTGGGGCTATAGGGCTGCACCTCTTCTGCCAAAGTTTTTTCCACTTTATAAGTAGTCAGTGGAGCAGGGGGCTGAACCTGAGTGATTCAGGCGAGGGTCTTAACTACCAGCGGATAAGTCATTTTCATTCTCTCGGTAGCCTAATGACTATCAGTAACAAGATATGAATGTAGGCCTCTAAAAATTCAGGCCCCAAATTTCTAAGACTAGTTTTGAAAATGTTTGCCTCTGTATATGCTTCCATTTCTCCATGTGCAAAATGGAGTGCTAATAACATAACTGTCTTGAGTCCCTTTTATTTTTTTCCTATCTCTGTTATTTGTCTCTTAGTTTCTAACCCATGACACTACGAGAAGTCCTGACCCCAGGACTTCTCAGTCCCCAGGCCTGATCAGATCAAACTGTGTGTGTACTATCATTCTCAGGGCAGCAAGCCAATTTATTTGTACATATGTCCTCTGCAGTGTATGGTGAATTCTGCAAATATTAATGAGGGTAAAAGGGAATTGAATAGCAAATGTCATTTAGCTATGCAGCTCCTTTCATAGTACCTATCTGGCAAACCACTGAACAAAGCAAATATTTTTCCCATTAGATTCCTCCACCAATCCCGTAAGTATTCTTCATATCCAAGTTTTGAACAAAATATATTTCTGCAATTTAGCAGGAAATGAAAAACTCCTTCATGTTTTCAGAAAACTTTACTACTATACTAGTGTCCATCTAGGCCATCATATCAAGTTCTCTGATTATTCAACCCACTGTGATCTGCGTAAGTTGTTTTAACAGTCTTGTACCAACAGTAAACATTGGCCTTTCTCCTTCCTGTGTCAGTGAGCTTCTCTCTGTACCCAAAAGCTACTGGCAAGCTGCCACAGACAGTAGGCTCACCATCTTGACTCGGTCATATTTATTA
This sequence comes from Pelusios castaneus, assembly GCA_007922175.1. Taxonomy (NCBI): domain Eukaryota; kingdom Metazoa; phylum Chordata; order Testudines; family Pelomedusidae; genus Pelusios; species Pelusios castaneus. The sequence goes on from ML685835.1 coordinate 10,197,506, forward strand.
ACTCAGTCTGGGTAAACACAGCTGATCAGCAGCAGCCAATGTACCTTACTCAGCTTTTTTTTCTGACAAACTCTAGTCATAGAGGCCAACTGTCTTGTTTGAAGTTACTATTTCAATAAAGCTGTGTCGGAAGCACTGGTGTCACTAAGTGAGAACAGTGCAAACACAAGATTCCAGAACAAACTTTGTGAACTTCAAAAGCGCCTAGGTAGTAACCTTGCCAGCTCAAATTAAGAAAATGTAAATTTTCAGGGATAGGTCTGAATTGGTGCATAGGAGCTGATGGTAAGTGACATTTCTTGACCTTACCCAATAAAGGGAAGAACACTGAACTAAAGATAGAAAAGCCTACAGTCAAAGGGCATGATTATCTTTACAGAAGCTTGATTAATTAAGCATTAAATTAACCTAAAAATTAAGATACACATTTAATAAATATTCATTTCTAGTCAATACTGAATTTCTTTGAACTAAACAGAATGTTTTGCAGGACATAGAATGGCCTTCAAATGTCTGTTAGTAACTTCAGGTCTTGGAATTAGGTTAGGGCTGAGCCCTCACAATTGAAATAGAAGCCCGGTATCTCTCATAATAAAACAGCTTAATGAAAGGAGGGTGATTACCATCACTGCCTGGACTGATGCTCTGTATTGCTTTGTCTAGGACAGAGTTCAAATTAAACAGAAGTTCCCATTGAGAATATATTTTGCTGAATATTTGGATATCCAACTAGTCAGCAAAAAATCTGCATCTGCTAAAACTGTGTTTGTTGTTTAACGTCCTGTCTCTGCACTGAATTATCCCCTTTGCATTTCCAGGTTTATAGGTGTGTCTTAAAATATGAAATGGTCTAGTGGAGGGCCAGAATGCTCTGTGAATTGGTCTCTATATTAGAACTTTGGCAGACATGCCCTTAAATAGAGGAATTATTTTGACAGCTCTGCTTAGAGATCACATCTGCAGCTTTTGTACATTCAGCACTGTAGGGAGAAAGGGAAACTCTCCATTAATGGTACTGTCGGGCCATGAAAGCACCCTAGGCCTCACAGACACAGAGGGAACTCCCAAGTAGGCAACATGCAGACTGCCTGTACGCACCCTCCTCCACCCCCATGTCTATTGTCACGTACCCTTCCCCACATGTCTATTACCACACATATCCTTTCCCATTTACTGTCATAGGACCCCCCCTTATTCCCACATACCTTTTCCCATCTCTGGTCACAAACCCCCTTCCCAACTGTCTGTTACCACATACCCTCTCCTGCCTACTGCCTAATGTCACATTTGCTCCTTGCCACATACCCTCTCGACCCTCTCTCCTTTTGCTCTTTACCGTATATGCTCCCCCACCCCTAACCTTTTTACCAAGTGAAAAATTGCATAGAAGTTCTTGGGAAATCAGTGTAAATTAGTATATAAGCAAACACCATGCTACTCCTATTTGGAACACTCTGAAACTGCTTTGTTCAGTGTGCCCGGTACCGTAAATAAACTTCTTCAGTATTGTCTGTTGCTGCCTGATCCTTTCTGTTGGGACCACATCCAACTTTAGATAGAAAACTCCTGATGATAAAACTTTAGATATTAGTTACATTGTGTTTAATTACTCTGACTTTTTAATATAGACTACGTTTCTTTTTTGGACTAACAGCTAGAGCTAGATTTTGCCACCCTTATACTGAATTGTATCTTCTGCCACAAACAGCCCCACTAAAATCAGGAGGTAGATTACGCCCTCATTGTAATGCTCACCCTCACGCTTTTTCATGACTCTCCAGACTTTGGCTCCAGATGCATAAGAATAAGAGGCTCTGTGATCCTGCTTGCCTAACTGTGGCGTAGGTGGGTGGGAGATAGCCATGGTGGGAAGGGAAGAGGTAGAGGGTCAACTTCCAAACTTACCAACTAGCCTAACTATAGAACTTTGTGGATTTTCCACTGGAATTCAATGCAAAACATTTTCTTCTGATCTGTGACTGCTACTTCCCTGGATCCCGTTCTCACTGTTCCGTTGTAAAACTATTCAGCTTCAGAGAGCAAAGCCCTAGATGGGGCATAACAATCACAAGCCTGACCAGTGTCAGGACAGTTTCTGAATGAGCTACATTTCCCGGACAGGGAACGAGATGAATGAGGATCAGCAGTTATGAGCAGGTGTACTGTACGCATAATCCCAGGAACTCTGAATTTTCTAGTTCTAAGGGGTAGCCATGTTAGGCTAGTTCAGCAAAACAAACAAGAAGTCCTGTGGCACTTTTAAAGACTAACAAATTTATTTATTGCATGAGCTTTCATGCTGAATTTTCTAGCGGATCTTGATCTCATTTGAGGACAAAACATTAGAAACGCTATGCATTACTTTCAAGTGAGTTTTCCTCTCCTGCCACTTTTTTAAACAGAAGAAGATTCTCTCTTACTGGTATTTGTCCCCTTCTTAAATAAAATGAATGTACAAAAACAGTAAAAACAAACAGGACTCAAAATGGACTAACTCACAGTGGGCTTGGTGAGCTGTTTTACTTTGTTTTTTTTCTTCCAGGTGCTTATGTTTCTGACTGTAAGCTTACATTAAAATAAAAGTAATGTAAGAAATACAATTGTAAAGGGAGAGGGAAATTGGAGTGAGGAGTTGGTGTGGGGGTAGAGCATGGGACTGGCTAGCCAAGGAGACTGGGAGCTATGGAAGAAAATGGCCTAGGCGGCTAGAACCAGATGTAGAGAAAATCAGATGAGAAGATGGGGGAGAATGGGCCTGGCTGGGCAGAGAGACTGGGAGGAGAGTGCTGATTGGCTAAATGAGAATAATGGCAATGGCAAGAGAAATCAGGGTAGGAAAGAGACATGATAGAGACAAGCTTGAGGGGACAGGGAAGAAGCAGTCTAGATGGAAGGAGCAGGCATAGCCTGTACCCAATAGTCCACACTTCCCATCAGAGACTGAAGTGGAATACAAGATTCCCAAGTCTATTGGCTATGTCTACACTTGCACTTTTAAGTTGACTTTAACTAACTTAGTTAAGTCGACTTAGTGTGTCTATACTTAAAATTAAAGTCGACTTAAAGACGAACTTACAAAGTCGACCTAGAGCGTTCACACTGGATGCTCTAGGTCGACTTTCTGGGGCTAGGGGGACCTTGGGCAGGTCCACGGGGGCGGGGGGCATCCCCTGTGTACAATGGGGCGAAGGGGGACAGGGACCCTGGCAGGGCAGAGCCCTGTGTGTGATGCTGTCTGGATTTAGGGAAGCATTTATGATATTATTTTCAATGGATATCTCATAAATGCTATAATCCATAGGAACTATGTCATGTTTGGTATCAATAGAAAGG
>ML685835.1:10201238-10298795 GCA_007922175.1 Pelusios castaneus
GAGATATCCATTGAAAATAATATCATAAATGCTTCCCTAAATCCAGACAGTGTCATACCCTGCCCACATGCCCTGCCCTTTGGGGGGCATGCCAGGCTCTCCCTGTGTCCCCCCGGCAGGGAGGGCATTAGTGTAGTCCTGGGGTAGCCCTAAGTCGACTTAGGGCTACCCGAGGGCTACACTGGCTTAATTCGACTTTAAAGAGTTGTATTAAGCCTTAGGTCGAGTAGAAAGGTGGTTTAATAAAGTCGACTTAATTTTCATTAAGTTGACTTTATTTTGCTTAAGTCGACTTAAGCAAAGTGTAGTGTAGACGTAGGGCAAATTAAGTCGACTTAAGCCAAGCTTAAGTCGACTTAATTTACCAGTGTAGACGCAGTCATAGACCTCTGCTGGCAAAGAGTATGTTTCATCCCCACTTCCTCAGCTATAGTCCACATGCAAGATTACAACCTGTTACTGCTACCAGTTACTCTGTTGGCTCAAGGTCTGTGGCTGAGGCACGGGTCTGTGAGGTGGATCTAAAGGTTCTAAGGCACTAGCCTGCAAGGCAGCTCTGAGGTTCCCATCCTGCTGGTGAACCATGCTGCTGTCAATACTATGCAATGTTTTTGGTTTTGTTTTAGTCTGATTTTTTTTAAAGCCTAGGAAACTGTACAACAAACTATGTTAAAAGACCATTAAGATTACAAAAGCCAAAGACTCAAAAGTTAGGAAATGCCAGAATTAAGGATGCCTGTGCTCATGGGAAGATACAGAATTCAAAGGCAGAGAGCTTTCGAAAATTACCATCAAATAAGTAATAAGCTCTTACAGTATTTAAATCTTTTCCCTCTTTTTCTTCTGCCTCCCCTTCCAATTACTTCACTTGGTGCTGTCAATAATTTCTAAAATTCTTAGCAAGTAAACCTTGCCCTGTATTTCACTATGGCTAAGGTTAGAAGGATGGCGATAAAAGGGAGAGAATTTTCTAATTTTGCTGCAAATTCGCCACAGGAGGGCACCCTTCTCTCTAATTTGGACACATGGAGTTGGCATTGAGAATTGCTCCTGTACCAAAAGAGCAAGTATAAGGTGTTTTTTTCCAAACTGTTGTGAGCTGAAATGTTTTACTGAACCTGATTATTTGGGACTGACATGAAACCAGGAATCTCATTATGATGTTTAGTTTATTCATTTGAAGAAGTGCTAGAAATTTAACTTCCTGAAATGATCTAGCAAACAGTGTTACTCTTTACTAGGAAGTAATTCTCTCCTGATACCATTAGAGGGCAGCTCCTTCATTTAAAACTAAAGTTCGGCTAACCACTAATACATTATATTTCAGTTACACAGTCATCATTAATTTCTTGGTAAAATTGTTTGGTAAGTTTAAATTCTGGTTTTTCCAAGTGAGGATGCTTTCTCCAGACTTGCAGAAGAGCTCTGGGGAGTTCACAAAGTTGTTTCTCTCACCAACAATAGACGGCCCAATAAAAGATATTACCTTAATCACTTTGTCTCTGGAAAACAAACAAGGAGTCCTGTGGCACTTTTAAAGACTAACACATTTGTTTATTGAATGAGCTTTCACGGGCATAATCCCACTTCATCAAACACATGAAAAAAAAGTGTTTCATGCATCTGAAGTGGGATTATGTCCATGAAAGCTCTTGCGGTAAATAAACGTGATAGTCTTTAAATGTGTCACAGGACTCCTTATTTGTTTTTGATGAACTAGACTGCTACAGCTACCCCTTTGGAACTAGTCACTTTGTTTCCAAGTCCCAATGTCATGCCTGAGTGTAAATTTGCCACAAGTCAGAGGAAAGCACAATTCACTGGGCTGCTATTTTGCTACATTGCCATAAAAGATGAAGTACAAAGAAAAACTAAGAAAAAAAATCAGTACACTCCCTCAGTGCATATGGGGTGCCCTCCATCTTCTACCAACCAGGCTCTGGTACCCAGTCAGCATATAAACAGTTATGGGATCTAAAGAGAAATGAACAGCCTTTCAGCTCCCGATACAGTCTGTGAAGCCTATATTTCATACCTGAGCACACCTAAACTGTGTGTCCAAATCCTGCCAATGGGGCACTTTAAACCTTGATCTAAAGTTCCTTGAAGTCAGAAAGGGTGCGTCTACACTTACAAATTAAGTCGACTTAAGGAGGCTTAAGTCGACTTAAAATACTCCACATCTACTCTGGGCTTTCCTTAAATTGACTTAAGCTGCTCCTTATGTTGAATTAAGGAAAAGTTAGTTCGAATTAATAACACCTTGTTTTAATTTGAATTAGGTCTTAATTCGACGTTATTAAGTTGACTTAAGCCAGTGGAGATGGGGATTAGTGCCTTGGTGGAGCTTATTAAGTTGATTTAAAACATTAAGTCAACTTAATAAGGTTGAAAAGGGGCCATGTCTACACTTGAAAAGTTAACTCGACCTTTGTTAAGTCGATTTAATAAGGTCCACTTCATAAAGTCGACCTAACTTTTCAAGTGTAGACATAGACAAAGAGTCTTTCTACTGACTTCATAGGTATTGGCTTAGGCCCCCAGAAGGCTGAATAACCATTTTATGCCTTTATGTGCCAAATTTGAATAAAGGATGTGGGTTTTCCTCTTAGGCAAATTTTCACATTGGGCCTAAGGACATAATAGCTACCAGAACCTGCAGAAGAATATGGAGCCGAATGAGGATCAGAAAAATCCTCATTTTTAAGTACCTGAAGCATTTTTCTAGTTACTTAAAAAAATTATATGGTTTTGTAATTTTAAAAAACCCACTTAGATTTGGGATGAGCCTGTAGAAAATGTGTGTATAAGAAGCTCCAGAGAAAATTTAAAGAAGGGGAATCCTCAGAAGAAAGATGAGGAGCTAGAGAGAGCTGGAGTAGAGGGGAAAGCATCAATGAATGGAACAGTGGAAAGGAAAAGTAGCAGTCAGAGAGAGGTTAGCAGGAAGGTCGGGTAGCTAGCAGGTCGTCAGATGGATGGGAAACAGGGGAATTATAGGATCCCAGTGCACGAATAAGGGCGATAGATCAGTTTGGAGATAGATGGGTAAACAAGGTACAAGCAGGCTGATTGGCTGGGAGGCATACACAGCAAGCTAAAGAGGAGAGGTTGCAGTCCCTGGAAGGAAGCAAGCAATCAGCTGTATAAACAAAGTCAGTGTTACCAAAACTAACCCAGAGTCCAAGTATTTGAGGAGATAATTCTCCTCTTCCCATTTATGATGATATAGAAGTTTAGCAGCTCTGATGCAAGAAAGATGCTGTCCTTTTCGCTGAGAAAGTGTCATCTTTCTTTCCACCATTCCTCCCCTTAATATTACTAGGATGAGTCAAATCTACTTGAAATTTACCGTGAATTATCTTTCACAAAAATAAAATATTCTTTATATATCTGTATCTATACATATATCTATTCCTTTTCTGCTTTATTTTCTAGGTTTTTTTAACCTTATAACTCTTTACTACAAATGAAATTTAGAAATAAAAATTCAAAATGATGTTGTTAGTAGGAAAGTTACATGAGCCCTCTGCCCAACAGACTTGAGGGCCCATGGTGCAAGAAATTGTGCATGCTCCTTGTAAGAGATGGTTCCTGCCCTGAAGAATTTACAGTATAAATAGCAAAGACAGACAAAGAATAGGAGAAGGAAATTATAAAATCCATTTTGCAGATGGGAAACTGAGGAACAGAGAAAATAAGTGACCTGCACAAGCTCACAAGGAAGTCTACAGTCAGAATCAAACTTAGCTCTCCTGATTCATAGGCTGTGTATTTAATGTATTTAAATGTATATTTAGTATATACAACAAGGAGTCCTGTGGCACTTTAAAGACTAACAAATTTATTTATCGCATGAGCTTTTGTGGGTAAAATCCCACTTCATCAGCCATGAAGTGGGATTTTACTCACAAAAGCTCATGGGGTAAATACATTTGTAAATCTTTAAAAATGCCACAGGACTCCTTCTTTGTTTTGCTGAACTAGACTAACACAGCTACCCTTCTGGTATTTAGTACATGTGATTGAATAGATGGAAAAGAAAGCATAAAAAACCCCTTTGAAATCCTGCCCTTACATGTGCACCTGAGGACAACAAAAAGAGTTTAAACAAATTATCATTTCTTCAGTATTGAAATGCATAATTTAAGTTACTTTGCCATTGAACACATACACTGAATATATACTTGTGAACTTAAATGTAAAGCCATCCCTCCAGGCCCACCTGTTTTTTCCACATGCTCATTTATTCAGTCAGTGTATACACAGTGCTACATAAATGCTAAATATTATTGTTAATATGGGCAATATGTTTTACAAGTGCATGTACAACCTGCTGAAATATTCACGTCTAACAGGACATTGCTCAGCATCAGGGTGCCATTCAGACATAGACATTTATGTGAATAAAGTCTCAACACTAGTAAAATAAAATCAGATGTTTTCCCTCCCCCTCCCCCCCATTGTGAAGAGAGATAAGAATGAAAGGCCACTTTCCTCTCTTCGTCACCCACAACTCTCCCTCAGACCCTGTTGGGGCTGGGGGAGCATGGGCAAAATATTTGGCTCCACTGAAAAACTCCTACTAAGCGCAACCTGGCCAGGATTTCACCCTATGATTTTTATTGAAATATAATAATGGTGAGATGTGTTTCCATCTTGCAAATTCCACCATTTCTGCTATGAAAAGCTGATGAAAATGCTCAAGGTGTATTTAAAAAAAAAATCTGGAGTCAGTTTGGGAATTTTCATGAAATCTTTCATAAATATCAGCCCTGGTAAAAGAATAGTCCTCATAGAGAAACTAGTCCTGTCACTCAGCTGTGGTTGTGGGTGAAATGATTGAAGATATATACAGAAATGAGAAATGGAAGAGATTAATTTTGTCACCTTATACATCCCCCTGGCCAATGTAGGATTGTTCTATAAAACTGATTTTCTAGTATTTTGTTAAATCTATTGATGCATATCCCAAGCAATGGAGTTCCCACAGCTTTTCTTCTCAGACTATTCAAGAGATCTCAACATCAAGAAATTTTTTGTAATATTCAGGGCTAGTCCACACTGGAGTGTTTTGTCCACAAAACTCTGCTGGAGTGGTGAAATTTACAAGAAAGCCCAAGGCTGAGCAGGCTGGAAGCAGCATGAGAAGCCTGGGCTGCTGCAAGCCCAGGCAGATGGAGCCCATTTCTCAGCTGCAAGCCTGGAGAAGAGGTGGGGTGGGTAGTTTTTCTGCCCAAAGCCTCATCAATTTCATGGCTAAGCTGTGAAATTGACACGGCTGCCTCCAGATGCGAAGCAGGCAGAGGCAAGTGAGAAGCTGGCGCAGCTAGACTCCAATTCCCAGAGACAAGAAGCCTTGGGCTGTTTCCCCTGAGAACAGGACAGGGAAGCACCTTGTGGCTTCCCCTGGCTCCCAGTGGGAAATAGGGATGGGCAAGGAGACTCTTTTCTCGGGACAGCAATGCCCCTGGGGATGAGAGAAACCAGGGGCCTGGCTTCCCATAGGGAACAGGAAAGGAAAAGGCAGCCTGCCAGGAGCTCTGGGAGACGTCTCTCAGCTCCCTACATCACTGCCCCTCTTAGGTCGGTTGAAGAGTTTCTGGTGAGGAGCTGGGAGTGATCCTGGTACTGGGGTGGCTATAAGTTGATATATGTCAGGTCAATTCATTTTTTTTTCTTTTTAGTGTAGACAAAGCCTCAGTCTTCCACTGTGACATTTTATACCATTGTTCTAGCAGCCCCTTGAACGATGCCTTCTCTTCCCTGGCGTTATATTTTATATATACATTTTTTATGGCTCTCACTGCTTTGGAAACCAAGCCCCTCACACACATTAACAGATGTATGCTCCCACCCCCACCCGCAAGGTTATTGATATCCCAGCTTTACAGAGAAAGATTAGCAATTTTCCCAGGGTCACACAAAGTTTTTAGCAGAGCTGGGAATTGAACCCAGAGCTCTTTACACACATTTCAGCATCTTACCTATAACACCATCCTTCCTCTGCTTGCACATACTTTGTTACATATCCCCTTTGAGTCATTTCATTGCTCAGCTAAAAATACATATTTAGCTCTTCACACCTTTCCTCATAGTGATTCCTCCAGACTTTTTCATCTTGCTGGTGTTGAAGGGCCAGATTCTCTGCAGATGTAAATTGGATGCAGCTCCATGGTGGACCTGTGCTAATTTACGTCAGCAGAGAATTTGGCCTGCCATGTCTAAAAACGCATTGCAGGTTCAGTATTCCAGTTTCCATCTCCCTAGAGCTGCAATGTATGGGAATAGCATCTCCCAGATTTATTACTTATTACCAAAATGTAGCAAGTTTTTATGGCCTTAGCATGTTGCAGAATCATAATTTTGTGTCCAATAGCAACGCTAGGTTTCTTGCACTATTATGAAATTACAGGACCCGTCTTTCCCATTAAATAACTACATCCTCAGTAACTTTCCTCAGAGACCCAAGTGTGCCCTTTCGAAAGAGAATCTCATCTAATTATTTCCTGCCCATATTTCTAACTTCTCAAAGCCCCCACATGATTGGGTGGCCCAGGCTGAAACAACAGGGAGTGGTACAAATCAGAATTGAAATACAATTGTTTTGCTTTTACTAGCATGTATTAACTCCCAGGTTATTTTTTTAAAGGTTGCCATTAAGAAGTTGTGAGGACAGAATTAGTGCTGGGAATGCAGACAGTGGTGCAACTCTACAACAGAATCTCCTGCAAATCATTTGGGACAAAGACAAATGTAATGTCAGACCAAGCTTGTTTGTTTTTATTGGGTTGCCAATGCATCAATGTTTAACAACACTTGAATCTGAAAGCCATTTTAACAAACTTCATCTGCTAAAGATATCAGTAACTCTTTGCATCATTCCTAAAGACCTCATGTTTAAAAGAAGGTAAGTTGATCAAAAAGAACAACGCACAGATTCCTGGGGGTCTGCTGCATTCCTCAGATGTTCTGATAGGCACTACAGGCTTATGAAGAAGGCTTTAATCACATCTAGGTACAGATCTCAAGACTTTTCCTGATAGAAAGGTTACGTAATTTAGGCTTCACATAAGCATCCAAATTGCTGAGCAATTATCAGAGCTGAAATAAGCCCCAATAGCCTGTAAACCATTTGAAGTTCACCTGTCAAATAACTCCTTAGAAAGAAAGTAAATTGTTTGCTAAACTACATAATGTTCTACCTCCTTTTTATCTTCCCATGTCTTTGTTCAGAGTACTGCCATTGGCAGAGAGGCTTGTATGCAATGGCAGAGAGAGATTTGCCTGAGAGGGCATTATCTGGGCTAAATCAGTCACTGGGATTAAAGCTTGCTGCTGAAAAGTACTGTATTAGTCTTAAAAATAACTGAGAACAAGAAATTCAGTTAACAGTTAAGTTCTGGCCACATGCTGAGAAAATGATTGCGCAGGACCAATAAAACTAAGAGCCACAGCGGCACAGTGGGGGGAAAAAAATCAACTGTACCATTTTTTTTTAAGGGAAATTGCAAAACACCTGTAATGAGGCTGGCCTGGTAGTTAATTAGTGAAAGAACCAGGTTGCAGCACTTTGTAAAAGCAGCAGGTCTGCAACTCACGACCAAACTAATTGTTGACTTCCCTGGGACCATGGTAGGCCTGTCACAGCTCCTTGCCTTCACATGGCCTTGCAGCTTGTAACCCTTCTCTTGCATTTGTTCGGATTTCAAAAATCCACCTGAACGGAGATCAGAAAACCAAAATGGTCATCTCTGAGAAAACCTGAACCTATGGTAACCCCACATAGATGTCCACAGGTCTACAGCTGGGTTGGCACTATGCCAACACAGCTGCTTGTCCCCACAGACCTAGGAGATCCAACACCTCCTGTGTACTTCAAGCAGGAGCTCAGCTGCAGAGTGTAACCAGCATGGTCATCTGGGCAGTTACATTCAACAATGGAGAGCTGTCAGGTATGCTTGCTGAGCGGGCCACCAGCAAAAGCTATTTAAGAAATTCATGAGGCTTTACAGGAGAGGCCTGTCTACCTGGCTCCCTGGGCAGCAGAGGTCACAATCATAACCAGAGCAGCCAGCTCAGGGAGGCCAGTAACTGATGACATCAGTCATTCCATTTCTACACTGACACTTGGTCGATCTAACTATGTTGACCCTGACTCTGCACTGCTTGGGGAGGTGGTTAACTTGGTGTAGCAGGGCAGTTATGTCACCAGGAGTGAAAATTAAGTATAGACACATTCACAGTTAGGCTGAGGTATACTTCCTTGCGGCAACCTAACCATGTAATGGAGACCAGCCTTGCTAGAAGCATTTACAAGGTGTACATAAACCTATGGGGGATAGAAAAAGGAAGGAACATTTACAAAAAAGGCCATTCACTTTGCAGCCACTCTCTGAAAAGAATGCCCAGAGCTATTTTAAAGGTATTGTATGCCTAAGAGTTCTCTCCCTCACAGCCCACCTCAGTCCCACAGTGAAACTCTGTGTTGGTGAAATCACAGTATGTTGCCATGGGAATGAACATGATGTCCCAAAATCAGCATTATATGACCTCATGGCAAGAAAAAAAAAAGGGGGGGGGAGGCGGGGGGGAGTTTGCACAAGCATTTTTCTAAAGGCAAATATTGATGACAATTAGCAAAGATAAAAAGGAAGGTGTCACAGGATACACTTCTTAGCACCCCTAGAGTATGATCTGTGTAACTTTCCTGTTTTCTTTTGCAATATAACTGTGTAGTTTGATACAAAATGTGCCATCCAAGTTTCCCTTTTGAATGCTCTGCCTTATTGCTATGGTATCAAGTTTCCTGCAGCATCATGTATGTGTACAGATGTGAAGCATGTTTCCAGGTATTCTACATGACTCAGGGCTATCTCTCAGCATGGAGGCTGCAGAGGTACAGGACAAAAACAATGCAAATTGAGCTCCCTGGCTCAGGTGGAACAAAGAAAATCACCTTGGCCCAGGAAGAGGAGGGGCTGAGGGAGGATTGGAAACAAATACAGAAACTTTGAACTCGTAGAGGCTTTTTGCGAGAGCAACAACAACTCTGAGAGGCTGGGCCTATCCACATGGCCAGCAGGGCCAATACTGGCTGAACACCACCAGCAGCTACTCTTGTGGGTAAGAAAGAGGAAAATAAACTAGAAAGTAATCCTGGATAGTGTTGTTAGATTAGCATGTGTTTTACACCTTTTATTTGCTTATGGTAATTCCTGACTCTTTTGTTAAATGATTGTGCATTGATTTGCTAGATTCTCACTTAAAATCGTATTCTAACCAATAAACTATTATTTGTTTCATTTAAAGTTGTGTGGACTTTACAGGGTGTGAATGAGTGAGGCTGGGCATACCCATTTCTTTGATAATGGGTGAACAAGTGTCTATAAGTCCACAGTGATTGCGGAAGGGTCCCAATCCCTGTAGGACGAAAGTTCCTTGTGTGGTAACTGGGAACTGGGGCTGCTCACTGGGGTACTATCCCCTGAGTGGCTGTAGAGCTTGCACCCACAGCCTGGAACCAATTTCATGAAGGAGGCTGGTGTGGTCTGACTCAGGAGTGAGTAGTCACTTGGTGTAGTGGAGTGAAGCAGGGTTCAGTAGTAGAGATCGGGGTGTCATAGCAGCACACCAGAACAGATTCTGGGAAGGGAATGCAGAGGTGGATCAGGGGCTGCCAGGCCCCTGGGCCTCCTTCACCGATGCCCCTCCCCCTCGTGGGGCCAGCCCCTCCCCTCCACCAGCCTAAGGCCCTGGCCTTGTGTGGGCGGGCCACCACTAGGGGGTCCTGGTGTCAAAGGACAGCTGCAGCCTGGCTGGTTGGCACTGGTTGCCCCCAGTGATGGCAGGGCCAAATGGCATGCGCAGTGCAGCCTCCGGTGTGGCCCAAAGTCTGCACGAGAGGCCGTACTGCATGCTCCAGTTGGCCCCGCATCGCCAACCCCGGGGGCTGTCTAGCCAGGCTGCAGCTGGCTTGCTTCCCACCCCCTCCCACCGGAGGGAGGGAGTGTGGAATCGGCCTCTGGGCTGGCCCACCCAACCCCTGGGGACAGAGCAGCCATTCCAGGTGTGTGGGGGGGGAGCATGGAGTTGGCCTCTGAGCCAGCCTGCCCTGCTCCCCCGAATCCTCCCCAGTGCTGGCAAGGCAGAGGACCCCCAGGCATGGGGAAATCCTGGTTGCCGTTTGACTTTATGGGTGTTGGTTATAAATTCTAAGATGTCAGAGAGTTTTGGCCAGCTCCTTTAAAGGTCCTATATTTATTTAGATTTTTTAGAAATAACTAAAAAGACACCTCTCTGTGGCCATAGGTGCTCTAACACTCACTAATACAATTTCACTCTTAGCAGCATTAAATAATCGCTTCAGCAAAAGTTCAAGCCAGCCAGCCTGTCACTTACAAAACCTCCTATGGCAGAAAAGGGAATGGAAATGAGCTGGAGTGGAGGATGTATGATGCATCTAGAAGACCCCTGAGAGGTCAAGATGTGCTAATATTCCCATTGCAGGCACAGAGAAGCTAAGGGCAAAAATTCCAAAGGGATTAGTCCCCTAAAGGTGCAACTAGCAGGATTTTCAAAGGTACCTCAGCAGACCAGGTACACCTCTCCCAATGAAATCAAAGGCCTAAGTACCTTTGAAAATCTGGCCCTATGTGATTGGCCCAAGATCGCACAGCAATCAGAGAAGGAAAAGGAACCTCTGTCTAGCAAGGCCTGAGCCAGCACTGTGAGCCCTGGACTACCAAAAATGAGACAGTCTAAAGCAGTGATTTTAAAAATATATACATTTTAAAGCCACTTTCATGATGCTCTGGGGTCTGATTCTTGACTTGTGAACACTTCGGGTTGGACATACAGGTGGCTCTGTTCTGGTATCACCCAGCCTGGGGTGGTGGCATAAGGAGCAAGCTTATTGCAGAGCCCCCCTCCCCCCCCCCCCAGCACAGGGGCCAAGAATTTCATGAGTCCCTCCCCCAAACTGGCCTCATTCTTCATCTGCAGTGAACTTCCTTATTTCTGCAGGGGAAATGGGAAGAGCTGTCTGACAGAGGGAGTGAGGTGGGCCCACCACATAAAAGGAAGGTGAAAACAAAAAATGAAAGGGTTAAAATAGGCAGAATGTAAATGAATAAAAAGCTCAGACCCAGCTCATAATTAACATTAAGGGCTATAAAAGTATGGGCTGTGGAGATGTTAAAATCAACAGACATGGGATTAAACATATGCAAACTGAAAAGGAGAAAATACAGGGTTACCATAAAACAAGCCTTAATTATAAGGAATAACATAAAAAAGGTCATTAGACAGGCAGTTAAACAATCAGATATGATAATTAGGCTTGAGGTCAAATAGCTAAAATAAAATAAAATAAATCATGCATTCCTTTCCTTCTCCCCCTTTATTTTTAATTATCTCTTTAAGATTGCGATCTCTTTGGGGCCTAGCATGATTTGAAGTATTCTATGAAAATCAACAAATAAAATCAAAGTAAACAAGATGAATGGTCTTCACATGTGGATGAATTGCTGAGCCATGGGGATATCCCAGGTAAAACAAACAAACAGATAACTAGTTTGCAGACTCACCATTTACAGTGTTCTGCCCACACATCTTCCCCACAGTCTTGCCAATATTAAGAGTTACAAAATCATGAGTCATAACCACCCAAATCATGATTTTTTTTCAAACCCGTTATGGATTTTGTTCCACATTCTGATTTTTGAACTCCCTGGCCCATCTCCCAGTGCCCCATTTTCTGGTGAAAAATCAACCTTAAATGCATATTTATCCACACAAAATTGCAGACCCCTGCTCTCTGATTTCCTTTCTTTACTGCTTAACATCCTCTCCTCTGGCAATCTCCCACAGCCTCTTCCTCCCCATATCTGCCCACCCCTCAACTCATGCCTGTCTCCAGTTTACAGGAAAGGATCTTTCCCAGGGCTCCTCAGATCTTCATTAATAATCCCCCCTTCTGTGCTATGTGGGGAGGTGAATCCAGCTGCTGCTGCTGCCAAGTTTGGCAAGGCGCGGGCAGCTGTGGTGTGCTGCGTTTACCTCATCGAACAACATAAGGACTGCTTGGACTGGAGTCAGACCTCAGTACACAGGAAGCTGACACAGCTACCTATAGCAAGTGCTGCCTGTGTTTAATTACAGGAGGCCCCTCACCCTGAATTGGCCCCAAATGACTATGCAGTGAGATTTAGACATAATAGACACCCATAGCACATTAAGGCACTGTTATAATAATACTAATCTCCTTTGAGATCTGCTGATGGAAAACTCTACTTATGAGTTAGGGATTAGTAATCATCAGAGTCCCTAGAGTCCAGGCAGTCCTCCATCTTGACAGATGAGCTGGGTAGCCTACTCTTCCTGAAAGCCAACTCCAGCCTCTCTCTCCACCAGCATTTCCTACTCCCTCTCTATTAAAGAGCTACAACAAACACATAATCGTCTTCCAAGATTAGTGTTGCTCACTGTCCAATAAATATAGCAATAACGAAAATGCTCTGGTGTAAACATGGGAAGAGGAATGGAGATTTTCATACATTCTGTGATGAAAGTGTTCATTCTAAAAGTATGTCTAATCACATTGTAGGCTTTAGAAGAGTGCAGGAGAAAGGAGTGAGGGAATTTTAAAAGCAATTATTTGACTCAGATTCTGTTATTTGCTAAATATGTCCCCTTTAAGCATTTTGGACTACATTTGAATTATAACAGTTTCTATTTTAAGAAATGGAAATGTGAAATAGCCAGACTGATTAATTTAAAATGGACGACACTCCCAAGAGAAGGGGGTTTAGACCAATGAAAACATACCAGCTGGCTACAACTATCGGCCATGCAGTGTACTCACTCAACACATGCAATTTCCGCAGATGTCATTGTGTTTTAATCACAAGTGGATTGCATCAGTATCATATAGCAGGCCATGTCATGAAGAAGTGGAAATGGGGAAGGACAGACTCCTAAGGGCAAAAATTTAAGTGTTGTATGAATACCAAATGCTACCCTGTTTACAGCTTTGTATTCTGATAAACTGAAAATCTCTCAGATAAGAATTCTGGACATCTGTGGAGCTGAGTATCTCAGATGTTTAAAATGAATCATGTTTTCATTACTTTCAAGCTTTATTATGCTTAAACAGCATAGTGGGAAATTGATCAAATTTCATTTGAGGGAGCAGGTGGACTGCAGTTAATATATATTTCACAGAGTTTCTGTTGAAGGAGAGAGTTTTTATAGTCCTTTTCTGAAAGACAAATGCTTACACACTAAATATAAAGCTGTTTACAGATACAGAGCCAACAGAGCTTTATAATCTGCTCCAGAAATTTCTGACACTCTTCAATCACTATCACACAGGATTATTTTAATCACGTCATTTGAGTAAGAAATAGATTTAGCCAACAAGTTTTCTGTTCATTTGTCTACATCCTACTTGTTAACCACTCAGTATAAACTCTTCATATGTATCCTCCCTCCTTCCCAGAGAAAGTTTTAAGTACAATATTTACTACATTTCTCTTAAATACAACTACTATCAAACATCTAAGTAGCTGTATATTGTAAACATATTTGCTGCGGTATAAGGTAATAGTGCAGCAAAATATAGAAATTAAAAACTGAACCTTCCTCTTGGGCTTCCATCATGTTCACTTCTGGTACTTTTTGCCCATGTTTTTGTTTTGATTTTTGTCAGTCTCCATCCAGATACACCCAGCTTTTTTGCTCCATAGCAAATCTACTATATTTGCTCCCCTCTCTTTTTTTTGGAAGTATGCTGTATCTATATCGCTCAGCCACAATTTATTTACCAGTGAAGCAAACTTTCCATTCCTGTCCCTTCTAAACATTTAAAAGCAGAGGCAGGCCAAGCAGAAATGACCCATTAGAGCATACAGAAGCTCTTGCTGCCTGGTATATTGGCAATTACTTCTCAAACACATCCTTTCCTAGCCTGCTTCATTTTACATCATAACATAACATACTGGTTGGCAACGTATCTTAAGATGACATTAAGCAAGGTGCCCATGGAAAGAAAATCCTCTCAGATAAGAAACTGTATCAAATCAGACAGCAGCCACTTGTTTTGTGTGAATGGAAAATAATCATGTTTGTTCTGTTTATTTTTATTCCATACCAAGTCAACATGGCCAGAAAAGCCAGATACACACAAACATACACTAACAAAAGTAAGAGCACACTGCGTTTAGAAAGACACAGCCAGTTTAACACTTAATTTTCTTTTCCCATTTCATGCTGTATTATCCTTTCCAAAAGAAAAGGTGAATAAAATATGTTCAGCTTTACAGATTTGTGTGGTTGTATGGAAAGGACAGGGCATTTATGGACTTCTTTTATAACAGCTGCCCAGTCCCAGCATTAATAATTCCTCTGGCATTTGATGAGGATTCTTTTCTCTCTCAGGGTGTGTCTACACTTACAAATTAAGTTGATTTAAGGTTTCTTAAGTCGACTTAATTTAATCTGCGTTCACACTACATTTTCCTTAAGTCGACTTAAGCAGCAGCTTAAGTCCACTTAAGGAAAATTAAAGTTGACTTTATTAAACCTCGTTTTAAGTCGACTTTGCTGACTAAGTCGACTTTATTAAGTCGACTTAGCCAGAGTGAATGCAGAGTAGCCCTAAGTCAACTTTAAGTCGACTTAAAGGGCTTCAGGGCTTCCTCCCTGCCCTCCCTGCGAGGGTGACTGGCACAGCCAGATCCTGGCATGCCCCCCACAGGGCAGGACAAAGCCCTGCCCACCTGCTCCTATGCCCTGCCAGTGTCCGTGTCAGACTCAGCCCCCATTGTACCCCGGTGCAATGGGGCAAATGCTGAGGCCCTTGGCACTTGGCAAGGGGTGCCCGCCCTGTCACCATGGACCTGTCCCAGGTCCACCTAGCCCCTACAAGTTGACTTAGGCATCCAGTGTGGACACTCTAAGTTGATTTGGCAAGGTCCCCTTTAAGTCGACTTAATTTTTGAGTGTGGACATGCTAAGTCGACTTAAATTAACAAGTGTAGACAGCCTCAGAGTGCAGGTTGTATCACAGAGGGGTAGTAGTAGAGAAATCCCTTTGGAACTTTCCCTATAATGTCTTATTTTGAACAATGCTCTTGCACCATACACCCCATATAGATAGGTCCCACTATACCTCTGAAAGCCTAAATTTGTCTTTAGTTCAGCTGTGTATTCTCATCTTCTCATCCATTCTTCCGTGACTCTCTTCATTTGGAAGTAGTGTTCACACTGGCCTTCATTTAAGCTCTTTACATCTTCGTTTTATTATCTTCATTGAAGAGAAAGGGGGCTTAGGTCTGGTCCTAGTTTTTTCCCAAAGAGGATGTTATCCCTCACAAGACATCATCCTATTCAATATCTGCTCTCATTCTAAGGCAGAAAAAAAGAAGCTACTAGAACCCCTTTTGGAGTTTGTGAGTTCTTAGAACGCTGGACTGCGACTCAAAAGATATGTTTACACTGCAGTAAAACAGCCACAGTTGGCCAATGTCAGCTGACTGTCTTGCAGAGCTTGGGCTATGGGGCTATAAAATTGCAGTGTAGGCTGGATCCTGGGCTTAGGGACCCTCCCATTTGTGAGGTACCAGAGCCCAAACTGCAGTTCAAGCCTCGACATTTACATTGCATTTTTATAGACCTTCTATTCCAAGTCCAGCTCATCTGACACGGTACAGTCCTGGGTGTTTTTTTGCAGTGTAGATATACCCTAGGTGACCTATCCTGTGAACCACAAAAAAGGCTCACAGTCTCTGGGGTCCATTTTCCAGAATGCTCAGAAACTAGGGCAGGGACAGAGTACACTGAAAGCTCCTGCAAAAGCCAGTAGGTTGGCTTCTGTTGGCAGGATTTGTACAGCCAGTTTTCTTTTGCCTTTAGACTTTGCCTTTAACTTTAGAACAGAGTGAGAAGCAGAACAGATTACAGAGCCTCTGCTCCACAGGGTGTGATCTGCTCTGGAATCTAGTGCCTAGGTCAGGTAGTTCCCGTCCTGTGAAGACCAGGGGCTGGAGAAGTAGCAAACCAATCTGGTGTCAGCTACTTAGAGCCTGCTGGGACACCCAGCGGACTCCAGACTAGGGAGTCACCATATGAACACTGTACTGAATTCATAAACACTGTACGAGGTTTTTATTCTCTTTAAATTGGCCAATGTTTGCAATGCTGCTACACTCATCTCTGGACTCATCCTCAGCATTCCATCTGCCGGGGAAGATGCTAGGGGAGAGCTGGAGGTTGTGGTACAGTTGTGAATGTTGGGAGGTGGGGAATTTGATTATTAGTGTTTATGTATATATAAGTTAACCATAACTTCTCTCTCTAGAACCTCTGTTTCCTTTCACCAACAAAATCCCTTTGTTACACTGTTATTTAGGATGTGGCATTTCATTTATTGGGATTTGTATGACTGTATTTTGTTTCTTGTGTACTGTGTTGTACTCCTTGTTATCAGTACAGCATTAACCCTAGTCTACACTTAAAATTTAGATCAACCTAGGCCTGTCACTCAGAAATGTGAAAATCTCCCTACCCCCAACCACTGTAGGTAAGTCGAACTAAACACCAGTGTAGACATAGCTAGATCAAAGGAAAAACTCTTCTATCCACCTAGCTACTTTCACTCAGGGAAAACATAACATACTCTACAGATACTACAATTACACATCTGCAGCTATGGTACTATAGCACTATAGTATAGGTGCTTCCTACAGCAAAAGAAGCCATTTTTTCCCCCTAAGTAATTAGTCCTTTGTGGAGAATCTGTTTTGTGATCTGTGCCAGACTTAATCGTTTACACATCTTAAAAACCAAGACAAACTAATACAGCACACTCCATGTTGATTAAGGTGAACTAGGTAAATTTTAGTTTATTAATTTTATCCAGATACAGAGCTGTTTCTAGAAACATTACGTGAAGAGCCTGGATAAGTTATAACAAAAGGGAAACGATTTTGATCATGTAACATAGTGATATAATTACGATTCTTTATACATACTGTACATTAAAAAACAAATAAAGAATTTTCAGAAGTAAACATTTTATCTTCAACTAGTAAATTTAGTTTATTAATATGTAAAAAAATAAATCTACAGTAGTAACAGTGCAAACATATCAGAAGTTGCATGGTATATAGAACATACATGAAAACAATTAAATTATTATATAACGGGCCCACTGTTTCGGACGGTACTGATGGTGACACATGCAATGAACCACAGGTTAAGGAAGAGATTACAATGTAAATAGGAAGATGAAGTACATATTACTGGCTCTGTCCTGTATGGTCTCTCAATGTCAGGAGGTACAGCAGTCATGCTTTGGAACTACAATTAAAAACAATATTGAAAATGATCAGATTTAATGTCATATAAGATATCTAATTTCTATTTTATTAAGTAGCCTAATGTTTGCATCAGAAACTGTTGTTATTCAACATTTATACCTCTTATTTTGTAGTTAGCAAACAATCAGCACATCCATATGTTCTGGATCAGGCTCTAAACTTGTGTAAACCAATATAACTCCGCAGCAGCCAGTCCCTTTATGGCAAATCCATACAAAAGGGGCTGAGGGCTGGGATATTCTCATGTAGGTCTTTCTTGACCTCTCATGTTGAAGTTGTTCCACCTTAATTAAATATTAACTGGGGCAGAGAAAGAGTGAAAATCACTCTATATAGCCCAATGGTTAGAGCATTTACCTAAGATGTTGCAAATCCCAGATGAAATCCCTTCTTCTAATAAGGCAGAGGGGGACTTCAATTGGGAGTCTCCTGGTTGAATGCTCTAATTGCTAGGCTATACCACTCCTCACCATTTTGTGTAGCACTAAATAGGCAGGTTAGGCAGAAGGATGTCTATCTTCTATTGATTCATGGATCACATTGGGGCTAAGGTGGAAGACAAGCATCCAGGCACCTTGAGTGAGGCAGCAGCGTGCATGCCCAGAGGCAGGAACTTAGGTACCTAGAAAGCTTTTACAGCAAAAATTTTAGGCACAACATGAGTGTAGTCACCTACAGAATTAGGTGGCAGTACAGTGGGAATTTTGTAGATTGGCAACAACACTTAAAACTGGGATTTAGGCATATAAAGTTGGATTTAGGTGGCTAAATCCCTTTGTGAATCTAGCCCATGGTTCCCTTCAGAGAAGCAGCTTGCATGCTGTCCTTACTGGCAGCTGCCTCTGCATACCCCCCTCAAAGGGTGAAATGGGGGAGGACGACTGCATAAGATAATGATGTTGGATATAACGTGTAGACAAGTTCCAAAGGGGTAGCTGTGTAGAATGTTCTCCTTATGAACACAATGTCATTGGGATGCAGATCCCACAACCACCTGTCAGCCCCTGCTTTGAGCTAAGAGTGGGGAATGGTGCATGCATTGTTTGGTTGTTTCCAGCAGCTGGCTCTTGCTAACATGAACAACTACTGGAATTAAAAGCAAACATGGATCTGTTTGAGATAAATAAAGGAATTCCATGGAAAAGGAGAAACCCAGTAGCTGGGAGCACACTTTTTTAAGGCTTTGGAAATGCAACAGGTGGGCCTGTGGTGTTTTGATTATGTTGAAGTTGCTCTCCCCTTACACTGCTGAAAGTAAACTGTCACTTAATCTTAATAAACACAACATTTAAAATTAAGACTGATTGGGATGACAAGCATAAAAAAAGATTTAAAGCATTTAAATGCTCAGTGTTAAAATTTTCTTTCTTTCTTATATCAGAGCATGATCCATTCAGCCCTCATCACTATCCTGGAATCTGCTGAGTTACTCCTAAGTGGAACACAGGCCCTAGTCCAAGAGGAAACTATAGTGGAATTGCTCAGTAATAGTGATCATAATGTAAATGTAATATGGGGAAACTAAAAAGTGCTGTTACAAAGGTGAAATGCCTGCAAGCAGCAAAAGGTGCATTTAAAAACACCATAATAGAGTTTTAGACTAAATGTATACCCCAAATCCAAAAAGACAATAAAAGGATAAAAAGAATGCTATCATGGCTAAACAGCAGAGCAAAGGAGACTGTTAGAGACAAAAAGGCATCATTAAAAATTTGGAAGTCAAATTCTAATGTGGATAATAGGAAGGTGCACAAACTCAGGCAGTTTAAGAGCAGAAGTAAAATAAGGCAGGCCAAGAAAGAATTTAAGAAGCAACTTGCTAAAGATGCAAAAACTAACAGTAAGAATAATTTTAATTACATCTGTAGGGCTAAAGTAGAAGATTTTGTGATGGACAGATAGTGCAATGGTGTTCACAACCTCCTCTCCCCATGAGGAATCCGACTGTGAACTGCTTCATGCCCAAAGCACCGGCGGGAGCCAATCTCCTGTAGGAACCGGCTGGGGCCTGATATAAAGTGTTTTGCTTTTCTGTTTTGCAAGGCTGGCTGTGATATACTCCTTATCTGTTTTTCCAAGCCATTTCGGCCATGGGCCTGAGTACATGAAGGGAAAGCAGGCTTGAGCACCCCGCCTTCTCCTGAAATGCTATATGTTAGCATAGCCTCTGAGAACCAGTGGACTTCACCATTAGGATCATGGACCAGGCTGCCTCAATAACCTAGGACCAAAATGCCTTGGGAACCTCCTCGCGGTTGTCTGCAGTTGTCAGGGGTCCCCAGCTGCTGAAGGGACGTAAGCATTCACCACTTATTACTTTGCTTTGCTTGCTTGGGGTTATTCACCCTGGCATTCAATAAAAATCATCCATCTTTTCAATGGTCTTTGACTGCATCTGGTAAATCCACACAAACTGACCCCTTGGGGTACAGTTTGGGGAAACAACGTAGAAGCACAGAGCTTGCCAAATAGGCAGTTGGTCCACTGGACATGGATAATACAGCTGATACAATGTACTTGGATTTTCAGAAAGCCTTTGATAGAGATAACAGGGAAGGTCCTCTCATGGATAAGTAACTGGATAAAACATAGGAAATAACTGGTAGGAATAAATGGTCAGTTTTTACAATGGATAGAGATAAATGGCAAGTTCTCTTAAAGATCTGCACCAGGACCTGTCCTGTTCAATGCATTTGTTAATGATCTGGAAAAGGGAGCAAATAGGTGCGGTCTGCAAATCATACAAAATTATTTAAGATGGATTAATCCAAAGACAACTGCAAAGAGTTATAGGGTATTTCACAAAACTGGATGTGTGGACAAGAAAACAGCAAAAGAAATTCAGCACGGATAAGTGCAAAGCAATGTACATTGGAAAACATAATCCTAACTATACATATATAATGATGAGCTCTAAATTAGCTGTTACTACTCAGGAAAGAGATCTTGGTGTCATCATGGATAGTTCTCTGAAAAGCTGCAGTGGTCAAAAAGGCTAACTGAATGCTAGGAACTAGTAGAAAGGGGATAGATAATGAGACAGAATATATCGTAATGCCACTATATAAATCCATGGTACACCAACATCTTGAATACTGTGTCCAGTTATGGTCATTCCATTTCAAAAGGGACATAGTGAAAGCTGAAAACACTCAGAGAAGGGCAACACTCTACTCCGCTCTGATAAGGCTTCAATTGGAGTATTGTGTCCATGTCTGGGTGCCACATTTCAGGAAAGACAGGACCAAATTGGAGAAAGTCCTAGCACAGTCAAGAAAGTATGATGTGATTGTAATAACCAAAAAAAAAAAAAGAAAAGCCCCAACATCCTGGACCATTACTTTCTTAGGCTGCGTCTACACTGGTAAATTAAGTCGATTTAAGATTGGCTTAAGTCGACTTAATTGGCCCTGCGTCTACACTACACTTTGCTTAAGTCGACTTAAGCAGCGTGCTTAAGTCGATTTAAGCAAAAAAAAGTCAACAATGAAAATTAAGTCGACTTTATTAAACCACCTTTCTACTCGACCTAAGGCTTAATTCGACTTTCTAAAGTCGAATTAAGCCAGTGTAGCCCTGGGCTAGCCCTAAGTCGACTTAGGGCTACCCCAGGATTACACCAATGCCCTCCCTGCCGGGGGGGGGGTTACAGGGGGAGCCTGGCATGCCCCCCAAAGGGCATGTGGTGGAGGGGGAGGGGGAAGGCATATAGCCAACTACTTATTCCCAATCTTTTCAAGCACAGACATTTGCTTTAGTGAGAGAAGATCCCTGTGTATTCATATTATTATTATTTCTTCAATAGCACTTGGACAGCTAATGCAGGGTTAGACTTACCGACCATTCTACACTGTCAGTCTTTGAGCATTTCATGTTCACTGGCAGTTTAAGAACAAGTTCATTGAAGGAGACCCCATCTGATCTGGTCCATTTAAACTTGTTCATTGCATCCAGGAAAGTCAGATTTTTATATTGCTTTGGACTCTTGATAATGAAAGGCCATTTTCTGAAAAAAAGAAAAATCTCCACTACATTATCATCATCCATAACATAGGTAAAGGCACATACAATACTTTTTCATGAAGGCAAATTGATTATTAACCTCTTTTCTACCATAATTTTGAAATTAATTCATATTCACTAGTGAAAACTTAAGTTGGTGCAGAATTAAGGGTGCTTGCTGATGTCTTCCCCATGCAGAATGCTGAGTTGAGCAAAACTCAAGCTACTGAAAACTAAGACACATACAATTAAGGTTGCCCATGCGATCTTAACTCTCCCCCTTTCAGCAATGCCCCATTATAGAATCACAGAATCATAGGCTATGTCTACACTTGGAAGTTAGATTGACTTAAGGATGCTTAAGTCTATCTAACTTAGTCCCTGTCCACACTAGGCTTTCATTAAGTCGACTTAAGTGGCTTCCTTAAGTCGACTTAATAAATACCACCGTTTACGTCGACTTAACAGCTAAGTCGATTTATTAAGTCGACCTAAACCCAGTGTGGACACCCTAGGTCGACTTAGTTCTCTAAGTCAACCTAGGGCTGGAGACAGGGGAGCCATGGTTTTCTTCTCCCCGGGACCCCTGCTCCCCGATGGAAGGGAGCCATAGCTGCCCTCTCCCTGGGACCCTGTGGGTCCAGGGAGGAGAGAGAGGGGCTCCCGGCAAGAAGGGAGCCTGTGTTCCCTTCTCCCTGGGACCCGCGCGGGTTCCAACCCACAGCTCCCTTCTACTGGGAAGCTGCGGGTCCTGGTGAGAAGGGACCCACGGGTCCTTTCTGCTGGGGACCGCAGCTCTCTGCTGAGCAGGGATCCCCAGCTATGTCCACACTTAAAAAGTTAAGTCGACTTAACTTTTTAAGTGTAGACATAGCCATAGAAACTGGAAGGAACCATGTGAGGTCATCAAGTCCAGTCCCCTGCACTCATGGCAGGACCAACTACCCTCTTAAACCATCCCTGACAGGTGTTTGTCTAACCTGCTCTCAAGAACTTCCAATGATGGAGATTCCACAACCTGCCTCAGCAACTTATTATTATGTTTCATTACCACACATACCTTTTACTCTGCCAACCTCATAGTT
Source organism: Pelusios castaneus (assembly GCA_007922175.1). Taxonomy (NCBI): domain Eukaryota; kingdom Metazoa; phylum Chordata; order Testudines; family Pelomedusidae; genus Pelusios; species Pelusios castaneus. The sequence goes on from ML685835.1 coordinate 10,223,707, forward strand.
GCTAAAAGTATAAAATTGTGGAAATGAAGGGATGGAAGAGACCTCAAGAGCTCAACAAGTTCAGCCGCCTGCCCTGGGGCAGGACTAAGTATATCTAGACCATACGTGATCGATATTTACCCACGCTGTTCTTAAAACCCTCCAGTGACAAGATTCCACAACCTCCTGGAAACCTATTTGAGGACTTAACTTTTCTTAGTTAGAAATTTTTTTCTAATATCTAACCTAAATCTCCCATGCTACACATTAATCCCATTACTTTTTGTCCTGCATTCTGTGCTCATAGATATCAATTGCTCACAGTCCTTTTTATAAAAGCCCTTAACATATCTGAAGACTGTTCTCAGAGCCCTCCCCTCCAATCTTCTTTTCTCAAGTCTAAACGTGCCTAGTTTTTTAAGCTTTTTTCATAGGTCAAGTTTTTTAACCCTGTCATCATTTTTGCACTCTCAGCTGTTCTCTCCCCTGTTTTTCTACATCTTTTCAAAGTGTGATGCCCAGAACTGGACACAATATTCCAGCTGAGGCCTCAGCACAGCTGAGTAGAGTATAAAGATTACCTCCTGTGTCTTATATGCAACAGTCCTGTTAATACACTACAGAATTATATTAGCTTTTTTTGGCAACTAAATCACACTGTTGACTCATACTATATTAGTGATCCATTATAACCTCCCCATCCTTCTCAGTAGTATTACCATTGCCAGTTATTCCCTTTTTGCAGTTGTGCCTTTGACTTTTCCTTCCTACGTGAAATACTTTGCACTTGTCTTTACTGAATTTCATCTTGATGAATTCAAACCAATTCTCCAATTTGTCAAGGTCATTTTGAATTCTAATTCGTCCCTCCAAAGTGCTTGCAACTCCTCCCAGGTTGGTGTCATCTGCAGATTTTACAGCATACTCTCCATTCCATTATACAAGTTATTAAAGAAAATACTGAATAGTATTGGATCCAAGACTGACCCCTGCAGAACCTCACTAGAGGTACCCTCTCAGTTTGATAGGGACCCAATGATACCTATTCTCTGAGTATGGTCTTTCAACTATAGATCACATTACCTTAGTTTGCTTATGACAGTATCATGTGAGACTGTGTCAAAAGCCTTATTAAAATCAGGATATATCATGTCTACAAGTACTTCTCCTTTCACTACTCATTCAGTCTTACCCACAGGATTCCATCGAACACTATTAAAGGATAGAAATAAGAAATAAAAAAGGCTGCCAACACCATCTTCACTCTTTGGGTAATACCTCAATATGCACATATTGCATACTCAGATGGGCCCTTGACACTGTAGGAGTCAGGCATACACTCACTGGGTGCGTCTACACTTGTAAATTAAGTCGACTTAAGCTTGCTTAAGTCGACTTAATTTACCCTTCGTCTACACTACAGTTTGCTTAAGTTGACTTAAGCAACTTGCTTAAGTCGACTTATGGAAAATAAAGTCCACAATGAAAATTAAGTCGACTTTATTAAAACTAGATTTAATTCGACTTTAGGCTTAAGTCGACTCCCTAGAGTCGACTTAAGCCAGTGTAGACGTGGGATAGCCCTAAGTCAACCTAGGGCTACCCCAGGAATGCACCAATGCCCTCCCTGCTGGGGGGGGGCACAGGGGGAGCCTGGCATCCCCCCCTGCCCACCCTGCCCCTTTGCCCTGCCAGGGTCCCTTTCCCCCTTTGCCCCATTGTACCTATGTACAATGGGACAAAGGCTGAGCCCCCTGGCACTGGGCAAGGGGTGCCCCCCTGTCCCCGTGGACCTGCCCTAGGTCCCCCTAGCCCCTAGAAGTCGACCTAGGCATCCAGTGTGGACGCTCTAGGTCGACTTTGTAAGTTCCCCCCAAAGTCGACTTAAAATTTAAGTGTAGACTCACTGTCGACTTAGATAAAGTCGACTTAAATTTCCAAGTGTAGACATAGCCACACACTTAGCCAACTCTCTAGAAGGAATACCATACATGTACGATTTAATCATCATTTTCTAGCCTTTTACAATTCTCTTACACTTATTCACAGGATACCACTCAACTTTTCCCTTAACCATCATGAAAGCATTAGAATCTTCCTATATTCCATCTCAATGATGACAATATCCTAAGTCTTATTCTCTGTTACTGATATAGCCTACACAATTCTGCATAAAAATAATGCACACTGCATCCAGGAGGTACACACAAACCTCTTCCCTTTCCTCAGACACAAGGGCTATGTCTATACTTGCACTTTTAAGTCGACTTTAACTAAGTCAACTTAGTGTGTCTACACATAAAATTAAAGTCGACTTAAAGGGGAACTTACAAAGTCAACCTAGAACATCCACACTGGATGCTCTAGGTCGACTTCTAGGGGATAGGGGGACCTTGGGCAGGTCCACGGTGGCAGGGGGGGCACCCCTTGTGTGCAATGGGGCAAAGGGGGACAGGGACCCTGGCAGGGCATGAGGGCAGGGTGTGATGCTGTCTGGATTTAGGGAAGCATTTATGATATTATTTTCTATTCATATATCCTAAATGCTCTATAATCCATAGGAGCTATGTCACGTTTGGTATCAATAGAAAGGTAGTAATTTGCTGGGAATGATTATATAGTTTATGTCTAGGAATTCTATTTGGATTAGAAGTTAGTTTAGTTAGGAATTTGGTGTTCTTTCTATACTTTAACTTGTGTAATTTTATGGAAATGTCTGAGAGAGGCGGGTGTGTCAAACCATTGTGTCCTTAATGTTTAGGAATCTTCCAGCTACAATGGGCCCAGGGAATAAACTGATGAGCCATTAAGGACCCAATGGGCCCATATCACCTGGCACATTCCTTAACTTTCCTTTAAAAAGTCGAATTAAGCATTAGGTTGAGTAAAAAGTAGGTTTAATAAACTCGACTTAATTTTCATTAAGTCAACTTTATTTTCCTTAAATCGACTTAAGCAAGCCGCTTACGCTGCTTAAGTCGACTTAAGCTTGCTTAAGTCGACTTAATTTACCAGTGTAGACGCAGCCAAGAAGAGGCAAATCACAGATCTCCTCACATCATACTGACAGCTCTGTCACACTCCTCAGAGTAATCCACACGTCTCCAAACAAAAAATACACTTTGACCAAACAGGCCCAGCTACTGCCTCAACCATTTAGTATAGGTACACCTAACTGCTCTTGAGAGTGAATTCAAAGAATTGCCATTGGTGACTCTCATCTCCAAGGGAACAGAAAGAATGTGGCATGGGCAACCATTATTAGTCCTTTGGTCCTTCAGTAGTGTTAGCTGGAATCCTGTGAGTAAGAATGAATAATGGGCTGTAAAAGGAGATGAAGAGCTTGTATGTTTCTGTAACCGTGAGGCTGGCAGAGTAAAGGTGTTTGTGTTAATGGAGCATATTAGGGCACTGCTGAAAAAAGCTGAGTTAGCCCAGTATGAGACATCTTATCTCTGCATATACTGGTTTGCACAACTTTGACTATTGCTCAACTCAGCATTCTGCAAGGGGACGATGTATTCCCAAGCAACCTTAACTCTGACATTGAATTTCCTAGGGTTTTTAACAGAAAAAGGTATGTTGACAGTAGGAGTTAGGAGTCATTTAGGTGGTTATAGGTATCACATCCCACAATTTGCACACCAAGCCAGCCAACACCTCACCTCCCACCAACATCAGCTCCTCCCCATCAGCCCCACTTTGGAACATCTCCACAGTCATGTCCCTGACCCACTCAATACATTCCACCTTTAGTCGGCCCCTCCCTATCACTTACCTAGGACCCTCCCACTTGCAGTAAGCAGAGAATGTATCTTCCTGAAGTCTTCAATCCCTGGCATAAAATATTTCTATTGCTGCTAACCCCCTCCCTCAGCCCTATAACCTGAATCACATGTAAGTGTCTGGAGAGGAGGACAATGATGTTACAATGGCGTGATGTTGCTTGGTATGTTTCAGAAGGTTTGGGGGGTGGAGTTGGTAGCAGGGTTAGTGAGAGAAATCACAGACTGGGTTTCTGTTCCAAATTACTGACAGTTTTATGTTTGAGAGACAGATGCTTTGAGCTCTGTCCAATAGATGTACACCATCTACAAGAAATAGAGAGGTGTCAGAGCTTGAAGTGTTTCTAAGTCATACAGGACACATTTTCTGGCCAGACATGAACTCTCTAATATCCTGATTAATGTTCTTCCAAAACACATTAATAGCTTTCACATTGCTCTGCCAACTTAGAGAAAACTATTATAGCTCCTGGGCACAAGTTGACTGAAAACTGCTTTCATTTTGTATAAGATGTACACACAGGAATAAGGCCCAGAACTTTTCTGCCCAAGTGAATAATCATAATGTCTAGTAAATAATCTCTTAAATCACTAGTTAGATGCTGAAGGGTAGACAAACCATTATGCCAATACAGGTCACCTTCCTGCACCTGTATCTACCAACTCACGGTGTTCTCCTTGGTATAGAACAGCCTGGAAACTTCCCAGTTATTTTTCTGTATTGGCACATGCATACTGTAAAAATGTACATATTCTTAAATACCATTCTCAATTTGGGTCCCCCAAAGATTTAATAGGTGCCATGCACTATATTGTTTGAACACAACAGATTGAGACCATGTTGACCTTCATTACATCAGCTGTTTGATCATTAGCTCTAGGTAATAAAAAGACACCTAGAAACTTTTTGAAGAATAGCTGCTTTTTTCAGGGCTTATATCTCTGCAGCCCCTTAGCTTTGAATCATTAATCTCACTGAGCATCCTTCTCAAGCACACCAATTTTCAAAGGAATCTGACTAAGAATATGGAATTTAGGGGATTTAGAAAGGTCAGCTTTTAAACACAAGTCATTATACAACCTTAATCATAGTAGTGCTACTGCACCACTGTATTATGTTGCCTGTAGACATATGGGAACAGGTCATCAGATAATGTAAATTCCCATAGCTCCACTGATTTCAACAGATCTATGACAGATTATAACACTGAGTATCTGCCCCATCAAGCTTTGTAAAGGGAAGGCATTTATTAAGAAAACTTAATAAAAGAAATCACCACACCTTTTAGATAAAATATCTACAAATTGAACAAGAAGAAAATAAATTCAATGGAAATCTTTCCCCTCTAACGTCTCAAAAGACAATGGGGTCAGATTTCCATGGCATGGAGCAGACACTTGCCACAGAAGGGAAGCGGATGGGTGCTGTCAGAAAGCTAGTTCAGCTGCTTGATTCTTGTCCTATTCTTAGCCTCAGAGGAAACTAGGACTGTATGGAGAACAATCTAACATGTGCCAATTGGCAACAGTCCCAAAGAGACCAAATGAAAACAGTCAGAGCACAGCATGCTCTGGATGCTTTTTCCTCCTTCCCCGCTCCTGATATATTCCAACAGTCAGGTCCCCGTCAGGCCTATAAGCACTGTGTAAATGACCTGGTTTTGTGCAAATGACCTGTTTTTTAGTGTTTGTCAGCAAAAGGTGGCCCTCAACCTTTCTCAGCTGGTATTGGTGGTGGTGACAGATCTTACCATGGAATTAAGTGAAACATGGTTCCATCAAGCATTTAAAAAATGACACTGAAAATGATTTTTTTCTGACTACCAGTCAAACGTTTTTCAACACCAGTGGAGAAGATAGCTATCTCAACCAACAACCAGGATCAGCAATTTGTCATTTTCCTACTTTAAGCACACTTTCAAAGAAGTACAACAATTACGAGTCATCAGGTACAGGAAACACTTATTAACACTTTGTGTGTTTAATTCAAGAAGTGCCAGTGATGCTGGATGGGACAACTTACTATATTATTAGAAGAAGTTAAAAAAATCATATGATGTATATGTGCAGTAATCCCACAGCCCAAAATGAATTAATATAAAGTTCACATCCAGTTTATTTCCCTTACTTACGTGATTGGTTTATATATTTCCTTCACGCCAATAAACCTGAGTTGCTCCATTATATCTGGAATACTTTCACATCGTGTAAGATTGATCCTTGGGTAGTACAATAGGTAGGACAGACACATTTCGTTTCTGGTGCTCAGACCACCCTAAAGATTAAGATGTTTTAGCAACGTAAGTTTATAATTTCTCAGATAAAGACAATGATGATAAATGATGTTAGCTAGTGAACTGCAACTCAAGAAAAGGAAAAATGGACAAATATGGCAAGGTTACTCTGCATATTGGGTTTTCCAGGAGCAAAGAGTCTCTCTGTAACATAATACGTGAAAAGCACACTCAGTACTCTTATCATATATAAAAATAAATGTCAGCAAAAGCAGCTACCAGTCTGTTACTGACAACAGAAAAACCTTCCTACTGCTCTTGTTTTGACACTATTTACCAAAATGAGTAAAAGAGAAGAGAGATAAATTCACATGGGGTGCTGTGAACCCTGCTGTAGCAGGATGAAACAGTTGGCAACAGCAGTGATTCAAGTACAATGGCCGGTACTTTATTTTGACACTCATCCATTAGTTGCTTTTCTTATTGTATCCCACTTCTAGCTCATTGACATGTAAGTCACACTTATTCTGCCCACCCATTGAATGCCAAGTTAATGGACCTATAGTTATGGTATAGAATTTGTTTCCTTTTCCTTCCTATACTATTTCTGTAACCAGGAAAGCAAGAGAAGTAGCTAAGATGTTGAAAAAGAGAGTGCATGTTGCCTGAATACAAGAAACAAAATGGAAGGGGTTGACATCCATGAACATCCATGGGGGTTACAAGATAATCTGTCATGGGTCAGTAGCAAAGAGGAATGGAATAGGAATAATTACAGGATAAAGAACCTGGACATTCAAAAGAAGTGTGACTAGCTGATGAAAATTAGAATAGCAGTGGGCAAGGAACAAATATTTAATGTTATATGTGGACATGTACCTCAGGTTGGTTGTACAAGTGAGGAGAAGGAGGAATTACAGACAGCACTAGACTAAGTGATAAGTGAAGCTGAGTGCTTGACTAATGGAGCAGATCTCAACAGACATGTGGGAGAACAAAATGAGGGCTACAATGATTGTGATGGATCAAGGCTTTGGAAACAGAACTGAAGCTGGAGAGAATATCTTAGAGTTAGCAGAGCCCATCGCCTGATTGTTGCCAATATGGACTTTGTAAAGAAGAAAGGGCTCTTAATTATACAAAAGAGGGGTACCAGCAGGTTCCAGATGAATTACTTTCTGACAAGAAGAGATCTAAAAAACCATGAGAGACAGGAAAGTGACCCTGGGAGAACAGATTGTGGAGCAACACAGACTGTTTGTAATAGGTCTCTGGGTGAAAAGGCTAATGGAGTACAAAATATGAGTTGTGGGGAAAAAAAAAGATAAATTGATGAAGGCTTGTGGAGAAGAAAATTAGTCTGAGATTTAAGAATGAGTTTCCACAGAGGTTGGTCAATAACCACACCTTCTGTGATGATACCAATGAGGTTTGGAGGAAAAGATCCAAACATATCACAAACAGGGCACAAGCAGCCTTTTACCAAACAAAAAGAGAGACATTTTATGGCAAGGAGATATGATGGTGGCATGGTCAAGTGATGTGCAGGAGGCAGCAAAGAAAGAAAAGCTTAAGCCATGGCAGAAAGTCAGACTGGTACAAAATTACAAACTTTGTTCTCAGGGGAAGGGGACAGCGCGAGAGCAAAAGAGGCCAGGGTTTGGCACTTGAGGATTAGTTGCAGTCATAGGCTACATCTACACTGGCAATTTAAGTCAACTTAAGAAGGCCATGTCCACACTAGGCTTTCATTCCTTAAGTCGACTTAATGAAATCTTAAGTCAACTTAGTTACTACCACTCCTTAAGTCGACTTAAGGATAGTGCGGACGTGGAATAACCGAGAAGTAGGCTTTATTAAGTCGACTTAAGGTGCTTAAGTCAATTAACAAAGTGGACTAAGTCGACTTAAAACTAAGTCAACTTAGTCCACTTTGTTAAGTCGACTTTAATAAGGTCGACTTTAAGTCGACTTAACTTTTGTAGTGTAGACATAGTCATAGTGCTGAAGACTTGCTTTAAGGCATCCGTGAACAGTGAAAGCCCCTCTAGCACACTCTGAACCTCACACTTCATTCATCTTGGTAACCTGGCAACAATGATTTTCCTGCCATGCCTGTATTCTGGACCCATCTGATGAGACTGACAAAGTACAGGGAGACATTTACTGGTGGAAAATCCTCTCAGATCTAGAAGGCAGCATGAAATCTGGAGAGGCAGCTCTTTGAGCTCAGCTTCCATTACTCAACATGTCTTACAAACTCATCCAGCCTCATCTGCGCAATATTCTCACGTAGTAGCGTCCACAGACTCTGCAGGAAAAGGTCGCCCAGGTGGTGCTCCCTCACTTTTACATGCATTGGCCACTGGCCCCAATCCTGCTAAGATTTACTCAGGTGTTTAGGTCAACAGGATTACATAGATTGTGTGAAATTAAACATACCCATGAATCTTTTGCAGAATTATATCCCTTGACTGGTATTTGCATGCTTTCACTCCCTCCATATAGGGCTTATCTGAGCCTAGGGTGATACTTTATTATTAGATTGAGGAGTAAACACAGAATCAAAATACAATAGCTTAACTCCCAAGACTATGTACTGCCTAAACATATATACGCATTTAATTGTTGAATTACTATGAGTCAGACTCTGGCTTTGGAGTCCTTATTCAGTCACATCCAGATGAAATCAATGAGTGTTTTGTCTGAGGACGGACTAAGTAATGATTCCAGAATTTGACTCACATTAATTAGGCAATGCACATATTTTCAAGCACTAAATAGACTTGATAGTTAGACTCTCATATTCTGATTCTATGTTTACTCCTCGCCCTGGTAATAAAATATTATGTCAGTCTTCCAAATTTCCCACTTCTGCATCACATGAAGGAAAGCAAATGCATATAAATATCACCCAATTGTGCTAATATATGGCTGATTGGCACAGGGATTTGGTAAGGGCAAAAATTGTTTCTAATTTTAATGAGGAATAAAAAAAAGCCAGAATGAGCATCGTCTCATGAAAGATTAACTTCTAAAGGGAAGACTGGTGCCTTATTTGCCAGCTATAGTTATAATTAGAGAATGTTAAATGGTATATAGTAGTCTCTGCATAAATCCATAAGTAGCCTTGGTGCTATCAATTAATAATGCAATATCAAATTATTTTTGCTTCCAAATGAGATCATATTATTTATGTATTTATTTCAAAGAAATATGCCTTCTGTGTCAATCTATTTGAAGGTTTCCTTACCCATGTCACATGTATTCGATCCATAGTATTGTACTGACATTCTGTGATTAAATTATCCCCCTGAAACACAAAATGGAAGAAGGTCACAGTTATGAAATTTAATAACATTTGATTTAGGTGATGATCTAATATTGCAAAAGTATAGCAACCAATGGTCAGAACACTGGAGCCTAGCAACTTGAATATTTGAAGGAGCAGAAGATTAGTGCATTCTCCCAGCTTAAAATTTAGTAGTTTGGTTGATTCAATATTCATTATCCTCAGTGGGTGTAAATCAGTATAGCTCCATTAATTTAAATGAAGGTATGTCAATTTACACAAGCTGAGAATCTAGTCCATTATTTATACTGCAACAGAAACCAAAAGCTCTAGTTACGATCAAGGCCCTATTTGTGAAGCACTGTACAAACACATAGGAAGACCTGGTTCTGGTTCCAAAGTTCTTACAATCTATGGGTATGTCTACACCTAAAAATGCTAAGTCGACTTAGTTAAGTCAATTTAACAAAGTCATCTTAACTAAGTCGACTTAAAGCGTCTATACTAGAACCCTAAGTCGACCTAGCATGTCCATGCAGGCACTTGCTAGGTGGAAAGAGAGCCGTGGCTCAAAGGGAACTGTGGCTCCATAGGACAAGGGGAGCCACGGCTCCCCCTGGGGACAAGGGAGCCGTGCAGAGCTCCCCGCCTGGGGCTTCTGCGGTGGGGGATTCCCCCACTGCCCCAACAGGGGCTCCCGCGACAGGGGATTCCCCCATCGCCCTGACTGGGGCTCTCAGGGCGGGGCATTCTTCCGGCACCCCAGCTGGGTCTCCAGCCACGGGGAATCTCCTGCCGCCCCAGGGCTTCAGCTGCCGGGGGTTGCTGGCTCCCCTGGCAACACAGGAGCCCCAGCAGCAAGGAATCCCCCGCTGCCAGAGGAGGATTCCCTGCTGCTGGGGCTCCTCTGCTGCCAGGGCAGCCGGCAACCTCAGGCGGCTGAAGCCCCGGGGCGGCAGGGGATTCCCTACCGCTGGGGATCCTCTGCAGCCCGGCCAGCGCGGCTGAAGCCCCGGGGTGGCGGCGGTTTCCCTGGACAGTAGAGCCCTGGACAAGGGAGCCACTGGGGCTCCCCGGAGAAGGGAGCCGCCAGGGCTCAGCTCCCTTGTCCGGGGAGCCCCGGAGGCTCCCTTGTGCAGGGGAGCCCTGGGGGCTCCCTCCTCCCCGAGCCACGGCTCCCTTCCCTGAGCCAGGGCTCCCCCATGCCCCGGCTCTCTTCTCCCCAGCCCTAGGTCGACTTAGGGAGTTAAGTCGACCCAGGGCGTCCACACCAGTTTTAGGTCAACTTAAGAAGGTCAACTTAGACCTTAAGTCGACCTAACAACCGCTAGTTATTAAGTCAACTTAAAAAAGCCCTTAAGTCGACTTAATGAAAGCTCGGTGTGCACGTGGAGTACTTTAGGTTGACTTAAGCATTCTTAAGTCGACCTAAGTTGCAGTGTAGACATACCCTATGAGTATGGTTATTTTGTTTGTGGAAATACTCTCACCAATTTCAATGGAACTACGCATGTGAATAAGGAAAAGATTTTCCAAATCATAAAAACACCATATTATTTGCCATGCCAAAGAGAACTCCCAACTTGGTATGGCAGGAGACATGGTGAGCTGTGATTGAAATGGATTGACAGATTTATTTGGAGAAGGTTGCACATTTTCTATCTCAAGTATATACAATTAATTTTTCATTTTCATGAAACCTAAATTGATATACTTTGTTTTTAAATAATAAAAAGTAGCAGCTAGCAGAAAAACAAATCTTTTATACCAATTCAAATACAGTCTACATGCGCCCTCTACAGAGCAATAATACAGATCAGAAATTATAACACTGGACCAATGAGGCATGTAGGGGTACTTGGCTGGACACACTAGTATTAGCTTTGTGGGCAATTCCTATTTGACTTTTAATCAGAGGAATGCAGGATTCTTAGGCTATGTCTACACTGGCAAGTTAGTTCGAATTAAGGAAGCTTAATTCAAACTAACTAAAGTCATGGCTATACTAGGCTTGGTTGGCTTAGTATAGTGTGTAGGGAGGATTTAAGAAGTCGGTGGGAGATACGCAAGGTATTTTACGTACCTTGCGTATCTCCCCTTGACTGCCGTCGAAAACGACGGTAAGTGTAGCCTAGAGCTTAGTGTAAATTAGCAAAGCTCCATTGACTTCAGTAGAACTATGCTGATTTACACCAGCAGAATATATGATCTTTGACATACAGGCAGTTCTATAATCTCCAGCAAAGCTTTCTATAGTTGGTGATTAACTCTTTCAGGTTCAGATTCATCAGAAACTTCTAATACTGGCAGAGAACAAACAGTATGAAGTCCATAGCTCCAGGGAATAGCATATGTAGGAACAGATAGACTGATAGGAATGTCTAAGAATACCCTGAATTAATTGTTCTAGCGTGCTGCCAATAAACAATATTATTACTTATTATTATGTATTTGTATTGAGGTAACACTAACACTGGAATCATTTATATCAAATTAGGATAATTTAGATGCAGGCAATTCATGTTGTAGCAGGCAAAGGCAATGGCCACATTACAGTAGTTAGAATTCCAACTTCCATTCTAACTTTTTTTTGAGTTCTCAAAGGAATGTGCTTTTTCAGTCTCTTACAAATCCATTGCCATTTATTCTTTTCTTTAAAAGGACTCCTTTTCTAAAATTTGCGTCTATTCCCTGAAAATATGACAGGTTTTTCTATAAAGGCATCCAAACTTCTAAACCCCTCCCAGCCCTCCACTTTCTCCTTCCCAAAACCCCGCACTCCTTGGAGGTGAGAGCTGTGCTTTCTCTTAAAGTCCCCTGGAGTGTTAGCAGATAGACTCCATAAGGAAAATGCTGCTTCTCCCTGCAAGCTCAGCTGCACGTGAGAGTTGGCAAGGGTTGCTGCAGAAATTGAACAGGAAGCTAGTTAAAGATTCCCATTTGTTTTTTTCACCTTAAAAGAAGACGAATCAAAGGAGCCTGATATGGGGGAGGAGAGAGAGGGAGAGTGGCACTTTCAACTCACTTTCTGTTATAGGCCCCAATTGTGAAAAATGACAAGCTGCTTCATTTCAGCTACCAGAGTAATCCCATCAAAGGCAATGGAACTGCTCCCCTGCATGAAGATAAGCACATGCGTAAGTGCTTTGCTGGGTCATGGACTGGAGCACTCAGTGCTCACACTGGCCAGCTGACCTTTTGCAAACAAATGCATTCACGCTGCTTAAAATGCCTCATACAAGAAGTCTGACCAATCTGAATTACTTCTGTACTTGCTTTATCCCTTTTAGTGTGTTGGTTTTAAGGTCGCCTGTTCTAAAAAACTTAGTTTTTTATATTATTTTTTTAATCAAGACTAAAAGTAGGTCCAATCAAAACCTATGAACAGCAGCTTTTCAATGTGAGGTGGGATTCAAACCAGCAATTGCTGGGTTCTAGGCTCCTGCCCTAGCCCGTATACCACAGGGCCAGATAGTTAGTAGGCTCTATGCGTGGCACAGGTTACCATTAAAACCTATAAACATGCCATCTGCTGGAGAAAGGTGGGAAAGCACAAGGAATACAGACAGACAGACAGACAGACAAAGCGAAGTTAATATAAAGGTCTAAAAAGTGTTGATTTTTGTATTTTTTAAACTGTGCATTACATTATTATTTATTTTACAATACTCAGGAGTATGCTTAGTGCCTCAGAATGCAGATAAGATGTCATGATTTCTTGCCCCAAGGAGATTTGGTTACTCAGTGAAGGTCAGTGCAGAGCATGATGGAGTAATGAATTTTTTTCCCTTTAGCAACAAATAAAAAATTTAAAATAAATGGAAGACTTGGTTGACTGATTTCCTGTCTGTGTGTGAGGTTGATCATAAACAGCTCTTTGGAAGAATTTGATATGCAGGATGTGTTGTGTTAGTTACAATTGATCAGAAAAGTGATACAGTATTATTTCCTATCCCTGACTGGATGAATGAACAAAAAATTGGCACAGTCACACATGAATTTAAAATTTGCTTTCCACAAACACTTGTGATAGTAAAATTCAGTTGCTCAAATATCTGTGGAAACCAAACACAGAAAGAGATCAGAACATGGTCAAAGCTAATTATTTAAAAATTAAGTACTAGTCATGGGGTTTTATTTAGAGTATTCCCCCACCTCTAATGTAATAGCGATTCTGTGATAGGGAGGGAAGTAAGTAAGACAGCAAAGTTATTTTACAAGCAAAATTAGTCTGAACTATGAACAAAATATTAGCCACTATGGCTCCCAAACTACTGAAAGGAGAAGAATTAAGAGATTCATACAGGCAAAATAGTTCTTTCTTCTTTTAGGTACTGAAACTCCTGGAAATTGAAGTCAAACTCATTATCATAAGCGAGCAGCTTTTGTTCTTCACCCTTGCGGAAGTGACGCAGCCTGAGGACTTTTCCAGTAAGATGGGCATGCAGAAGAGTGGCAAACACATGAATCCCAGTTGGCCTCTCAGCACCCAAGGCCTGACAGAGGGAAACAAACAAAACTCTCAGTATATCACAAGCACAAAAGGTAAACAGATAAGTGAGAATGTTAAATATATAAATGCACTGTAGGTTTCCTCAGTTTACAGTAATAAAAGTAGTGTGTATTACAAAGAAACAGCAAATCTAAAACACCAAATGAAATGAAAACTGAATTACCATTGTTTAATAAAAAGAATTATTTAGGAGATATTTATTACTCTTTGATGTAGCACATGTAGTGCTCATTAAAAATTACTGGAGTGCCACATACCTTATACAGAGCCAATATAATCTGACTTTTAAAAATACAGGTTTTAAAATGCAATGCTTACTTCATGGCTTTGGGCTACTGCTGCATCTGAGTGTGTCTTTTTTTTATGACAAATAAACTGTGAATAATGTTACCACGTTACTAGAAAGCACATACAAACACAAGCAGTGTAAAATGAAAGTTTGGAATTACTGCTTATGATGTTCTTTTGCCCAACTGCAGGTGAGCTGATACCAGATATTACAGAATGAAGTCTTAAGATTTCATTCCAGGTCAAAACCATTCTAAAGCATACTTTGACAGATTAGCACAGGAGATAGGACTGATTCAGAACGTACAAATTTGGCACACCACATCTCCAAATTCCAAGTGGAGTAGGTACCTCAGACACAGATCCAAGCCTACCCTATGATTCTGGTATCTGGTTAGAGCCAAAACTGGAAAGCACATTTTCCAGATTCACTCCACATGTGGCCTTAGATGGCAGAAACCTCACAAGAAGAGATGATCTCATCATTTCTAGGCTGAAATCTTGCTACCAAAACAACCATCATCAACATCTTGATATTGTCAATTGCAAAGCCAAATCCTAGCTCTCGTCTGGCTTTTAACCTAAATCATAGCTTAAATCAATTACACATCCAAACTTGTTTTAACTCTAGAGAGGACAAAATACCAATGAGAATACGATGACACCTTAATTACTGGTTTCATGCCATATCTCAATATTTTATAAAGTGGAATAGAGTCCTTTCCTCAAAATTACATTAAAAGTCTTTTAACAAAACTGAAACCATATTATTTAATACCTTGGAACACACCACAACGCCTCAGACCCAGTAACTTAATCAGTCTTCCCTGATTGATCTAATACTATTTTTCAGACTGTAACTTCAAAATATAGAATCTTTTGCTTTTGCATAGCTCTTAGTTGATTTCTGCCCACAATTCTTCTTTGTTAACTTTCTGTACAATGATACCTTTGCTCTACAGAGGTAAATATTTTATCTAATATAACGTTGAAAAGTATATCAAATTCTCTCTCTCTCTCCCCCTCCCCCCACCCCGTATACACACACACACAGATTGGAATATTGAATGTTAGGATATCAACTTCATAGAATATTCTCAGCACAGAGAAAATAATAATTTAGAAAATATTATAAGTTCCACTTCTTGAAAAGAAGGTACTAATATCTGGAAAAGTCCAGAGTTTTGATGTCTTCGCTCAAGTGTTATTCTTCCCAAGACGTTAATTTTAAAATGCTATCATAAATTAATACTGAGATGAAAACCTAATAGCATTAGACAGTAAACATACTTTTTGTAGACATTCCCGAGTGCAGTGACCTTCTGACGTGAATTGAGGCATGCCTGGTGGGATATTGTGGTAGAGGCTAACCCAAACACCACTTTCAATAATCCCAGCATCATATTTCCGTAAAATAGGAGTATAAAATAACTTCAGTCCAGAGTTATCTAGCAAACCTGCAACAAAAGAGCATTGTCAACTGTGACTATAAATCAGCATAAAAAAAATCCAATCACGGGGTTTCTCTGAGATTTGCTCATACATTTCTACATGAACATAGTGCAAAGAGATGGGTTTAAACTGGAAATGGGTTAAACATTTTATAGGACTCAGGGAAGCAGTAAACAAAGGTTACTCAGTAAAAGGTGGTTAGAGAAGCTATGCTGATATCTGAATCACTTCAACGTGTATGAAAAATGTTTCATGCTCTTAGTTGTTTAACATGGAAACTGGAGAACACAAAGGCAGATTACGGGCAATCTTTGAAAGTGAGTAATAAAATCTCTCAAAATGTGATATATGTGATTTTAAAATAAAATATTTGAAAAGCAGCTCAAAGCACTTTGGGGTATTTTAGATAGCAGGCATCTATTTTCTTCCAGTTGCGAATTTCTTTTATCTCTTCACCACACCAGTAGTATTTTTCCTCTCTGTTGGCTTGACTATAAAGAAACCTTTCAGATTGCAGCATGCCACTGAAGACCAATCAAACCCCTTTTGCAATTCTGATCACCATCAGTTTAAGAAGACTTTAATGATGAACATGATTACCACTACATAAGTCCCAGACAGAGGGGGAGAAGAGCTTAAATAACAATTGGTGCAACAATCAGAGCCTTCTCTAGATTTTGGCTATACTCTGTGCACACCATTGTTTTGTGATAGTGAATGTACTGTGAATCTGAGTTTCCTGTCGAATTTTTAGGGACATGTAGTTTTTCTAGCCAGGCACATGTCTACATTAATAGGACGTAATTTAAGGAAGCTAAACTTCTTGTATAAAGACCAAAAATGTGTTATAGTCAAACTGACATTTGCCCGAAACCCTTTCATCCATCCAAACATATAATCACATTTATGTATTTGTTTACTTAGTCACAATTCATTCCAGTGAAAAGTCAACTTAGTACATTTTATTATATCTCTTGGTATTATGACCTCCCTTATGTTAATTATTTCCCCCGCTTTTCAAAGTTTTGCCGTAGAAAATTAAAAATGCAAGTAGGATGTCAAAGAAAGCAAGAAATTTTCTAGTGACTTGTACAGTTCTTCTAAGAAACGTAACAGACATGATGCCTTCAATGATATATTATATCAATACAAATTATTAGTGGGATATGTTAAGATAAATCTTTCCCTATCTATCCATGGTTTTTCTAAAGTGCCCATTCACCAAAATATACAAGATCTATTATAATTAATTAATTTGTAATTATTTGGGGACTTAGGGTATCAACTTGGGCACCAATTTTAAAATTTTGAGTTTGCAAATTGAATATAAGATGCTTTCTCCATTACTATGGTGCACATGGCATGACCAATTACTATTGTTGATCTACAGCACAATGCACCTCATCTGACCTCATCAGTCAACAACATATTGATTTTTAATGTTTGTAGTACTTGAGACTATAAATGGACTATTTTTTCTGAGCTTCTTGTATGATCTTGTCCAGTGCTTTTTTTGTTTTAAAAAAAAATGGTGCCGGTACTCAGCCCGATCCGGCCATAACCCGACAGGGACCCCAGGGTTGTGCCGCCACGGCAGCAGCCAGATCCGGCCCCAATCCTGGCTGGGAACCTGTGGCTGCCAGATCCGGCCCCGGGAGCCAGGTCCGCATCACTGTGAGAAAAAAGTTCCGGTACCAGTGCGTACCATCACAAAAAAAACCCACCAATTTTGTCTCTTTGGAGCACCAATGTATTCCAGTTTGGGGATTTTTGGCAGGAGTCTCCTTTTTCTGAAGCATTAGCAATGGCTATAGCTGGAGATTGGATACTGGATGGGGTGACTAAATGGGTCTGATCAGTCTCTTTCTCAGGGGCTTGCTGGGCAGGAACATAGCTATAAATGGGCCAGGCAGGCTATGATCCACCTACTTTGAAAGTAGGCCCATCCAATGTGTTGCTTCTACTTCTGACACTCCATTTAAGCTTGGAGAGGGAGGCTGCTTTCAGCAGGCCACTACCCAAATATCCTGCTTCCAGCCAAGTGACTAGAAGCAGAAAGTTTAGGTAAAGGCCAGCTGAGAATCACTAAGCTGTCAGATGTGCTAGTTGCCAAGATAACTGGAGCTTAGTTTCTCTGCACAGCCACTTTCCAAACATCCTGCTTCTGGTCATGTGATTGGAAGCAGGAAGTGGCCCAGGCCCATCCGAGTCAATCACAGGCCCTGCCAAAAAATCACTTCTGTCTACACCCATTACTGGGTGGTTTCTGATCACATACTCAGGATCTATTTGATCACCATATGTGGGGCAGGGAAGAAATTTTCCCCCAAGTCAGATTGGCAGTGACCTTTGGGGACTTCCCGCCCCCCCCCCTTTCTCTGCAGTATGAAGTGCAGGTTGCTTGCTAGAATTATCTGGGTATATCTCAGTTAATCAGCTCCCAGCCATTGTAGGGGCCTCAGGCATTGATGCCCCTTGTTCCCTCCTATCCTCTACTTGTGGCAAATTATAACTTAGTCTCCTGTGGCTGTAATAGTTTGATCTGATTTTTTGGTTGTTGGGTTTAGCATATGTTTGGTGGTATTGATGGCTTGTGGTATACAGGAGGTCAAACTACATGATCTGATGATCCCTTCTGACCTTAAACTCTATGGCTATGTCTACATTTATTAATTTAAGTTGACTTAGCTAAGTTGACTTAACAAAGTCAACTTTAAGTCGACTTTAAGTTGACTTAGCATGTCTACACTAAAAAATTAAGTCGACTTAAAGGGGACCCTGCCAAATCGACTTAGCGCGTCCACACTGGACTCCTAAGTCGACCTGTAGGAGCTAGGTGGATCTGGGACTGGTCCACGGTGGCAGGGGGGCACTCCTTGCCAAGTGCCAGGGGGCTCAGCATTTTCCCAATTGTACCTGGGTACAATGGGGGCTGAGCAGGACAGGGACACTGGGAGGGCATAGGAGCAGGGTGGGCAGGGCTCTGTCCTCCCCTGTGGGTGGACACGCCAGGTTCTGCCTGTGCCAGCCACCCTGGGAGGGAGAGCAGTGGGGGAGCCCTGAAGCCCTTTAAATCAGCTTAAAGTCGATTTAGGGCTAATCCGCATCTATACTGGCTTAAATCGACTTAATAAAGTCGACTTAAGTGCTAGTTCTAATTAAAACGAGGTGTTATTAATTCAAACTAACTTTTCCTTAATTCGATTTAAGGAGCTGCTTAAATCGAATTAAGGAAAATGTAGTGTGGACGCAGGTTAAATTAAGTCGATTTAAGCAAGCTTAAGTCGAATTAATTTGTAAGTATAGACACACCCTTTGATCTTTTTGCACTATAGTATGGTATTCTGTACAGTCAAGCCACTTAATTGTCAACATCAATAAGACACAAGATTTTCTGATAATATCTGAGAGATTCTAGTAAAATTTTCAAATGAAACCTTTGTGAAAATTTTACCTTTCATTTTTGTTTTGACCATTGCCTAAGTGACTTAGGAGTCCCATTTTTAAAAATGGTTAGGCACTTAGGAGAGAAGTCTTATTGAAAGTCGGTTGTTCTTAGGCTCCTAAATCACTTTTGAAAATGTTACCTCAATCATTAAGAGAAGGTATTGGCTAAGATTGTTCTGTGACTTTAGGAGACAGCACAGAAGAGGTAGTCTAGATCTAGAAGAATAAATTTGGTATTATGACAATTTTGTGTCCTCAAAATTATAGTCTGCTCTAGTAGCCTGGAGCTGTTTTAATTGACAGCATCCCCTCCGTAGTATCAAGCACTATGGGCCTGCTCCCCCTTCCACCTGGCATGCCTCCTGTGGCAGGGCAGGGATGGATACCTTTGGTGGTATCCATTCTGTGCCTGTGCAAATTTTCTCATGTCCCTTGCTGACTATTTATAACAACCTATAAGGGCCAGAGGAGGAGGCAAAATCTTTCCGATTGCTTCCAAAGTTAAATCAGCATTCCAGTCTGTCCATGTCCTTATTTCACTTTTTATATGTCACTTTGAATACAAATATAAAATTATACAATGCAGTTATTAAAAAGAAAACCTGGGTCTGTGAGAAACAAATACTATTAAGTGCTCTTCTTAGAGCCTAAATTCTCTGATTTTCAGTTGATATTTAATGGAAAATCATAAAATGTTAGTGAAACTAATGGAGACTCTTCTATTCAGTGCAAACTCGTTTTGACAATATCTGAGGATGCGTCTACACTTGTGAATTAAGTCGACTTAAGCCTGTTTAAGTCGACTTAATTTACTCTGCGTCTACACTACAATTTCCTCAAGTCGACTTAAGGAAATTTTAAGTCGACTTTATTAAACCTACTTTAAAGTCGACTTTACTGGCTTTACTTTATTAAGTCAACTTAGCCAGTGTAGACGTGGATTAGCCCTAAATCGACTTAAAGGGCTCCCCCACTGACCTCCCTGCCAAGGTAACTGGCACAGCCAGAGCCTGGCGTGCCCACCCACAGGGCAGGACACAGCCCTGCCCACCCCGCTCCTATACCCTGCCCTGTCCTGCTCAGTCCCCATGTACCCTGGTACAATGGGGCAAATGCTGAGCCCCCTGGCACTTGGCAGGGGTGCCCCCCCTGCCACTGTGGACCAGTCCCAGGTCCACCTAGCCCCTACAGGTTGACCTAGGCGTCCAGTGTGGACGCTCTAAGTCGATTTGGCAAGGTCCACTTTAAGTTGACTTAATTTTATAGTGTAGACATGCTAAGTTGACTTATTTTGACAAGTGTAGACATAGCCTGAGAGATTTGCAGAGGTTTGCAGAATGGAGACAGTCCTCAATTAAGTAAGTTTATTTTAGGTGGACTTGATTGTATTTACATAAAAATAGGAGAAGTGACAGAGAGATAGGGTCTCTCAAGTCATGTGGGAAGAATTTAATTTGGACACAAGTTTATTAAGGATAAGATATTCATTGTGAAAATTAAAAGCTGCCCCACCCATTTGCTGTGGTGAACTTTATCCTGTTAGCATTTTGCCAGATAACAGTAAATTCTTAAGTAGCTCACCACATTTTTGTTTAAGATCCAAAATGCATTATTCCTCTTTTTAAAAGTTTGCTTTTCCAGGATGCCTTTGATTTCACAGCAAAGTTCTCTTTGTTTCCATTTAAGTTAAAGTAACTTTCTTTAGCTTTTCTGATAAAAATACAACAAATGAAGAGTAAATCTTTCAAGATATGCATCCTTTGTTGTTTGAATAGTCAGTTTTCAGAACTGCCCTTTATTGTGGTGGCTGACTTATTCATTTTTTAAATCTCATTCCATGATTCTTCTACAGGATTTAAAAACAAACAAACAAAACATTATTTATGCTCTAAGGTCACTCAGTGCAAACAAATTAAGGCTAGTCATCTTTCAGCAAGGCTAAAATATCAACATATAGAACACGATACAGACACAATATGAAGCATTTAGTAATAAAACAGTTATATATTTTTCAGGGTGGGACTGATCCTGATTTCTTTGTGCATCAAAACTTCCTTTAATTTTGGTCAAGTCTTCTGGTGTGCAAGGAATGAAAGATTGGATCTGATAATGAATATGGATAATATCAGAGGAAAATGAACTCTTTTGCTGTTAATTTGGTTCACCTGTTCTGGTAAAATGGATGAAAGACATCAGCATGCAGTACATTTTGTAATACTGAATATTAAGGTAAGGATGAATGAATGTACCTTCTTGAAATGATGGATTGTCATAATGGACTTCCATAAGTACATATAGAGGGTCTATTGCTGTGCCAATAGATAAACCGACATGGGGAGGATATGTAAAGCCCTGTAATTTGAAACATGCACATCTGATTAATAGGTTTTCTATCCAGACCATGTCAGGATAGACATTATTTTAAAAAACAAATATACCTACTGATATTAAAACAATAATAGAACTATATAAATAACTATATGAACTATGGACAAGTAACAATTTACTCTTTTTAAAACTTACTAGACATCGCAACATGGAATGATATATCCCAAAAATAACATATGCATAAATCAAAACTACTAAACCCAAATAAAATATTCAGCTCTGCTGCTTGCTAAAGGATTATTCATTCTATATTTGTTGACTAAGCTACAAAGGGAAATTAAATAAAAGGGTCAATACTGCATCATCAAGCAGCTTAGTTGGAAAATAAAATCATTATGAAAATTGAATGTAAAGTAAAAATGTTCCAAATTTTTAAAAGCAGTAATTTCCAGATAAAATATTGGTTATATTAACTTAGATGGTTTAGATTCTTATCCATATCGGCTGCATTCTCAGTAAAATTATCTAAGCTTCAAAAGTGACCCTACATTTACTAGAAGTGATTACTTATTATCTGCAGGCCTATGGGAAATCAAGGTGCACCGTCTCTCATATCCAAATGATATATTTGCATTCTAGAATCCCAGCATTATATGGTTTACATTACACTCATGAATTAAGCCTCACAACATTCTTATAAGTCATAATACATATTGACATCCCTATGTTGCATATAAGAAAATTGAGGCACTAAGCAGTTTCATGGCAGAGCCAGAAGAGAACCAAGATCTTCCTTTTCTTATTCCAGTGCTTTAACAACTGGACCATCCTTGTAAAGATGATCATAAACCTTGTTAAGCCAAATTTTATTTATATGGGTTCCTTACTTCACTTGGACCAAGGTAGAAGAAAATTACAAATATGAGGCCAGGGTGATGAGTTATGCCTAACATGCACAGAGCACATCAGGAGTGATGTACAAAAGTGGCCTAAATTTGTCCATTAGACTGCTCTGATTCTGGTGCTCGTCTGTGCGTGGAAGTTCGAAGTGCACGATGTGACTGTACTGTTAAGACTGCTCTAACTTTAACGTATGCGAGAGGCTGAAAACATAGCGTAGGATTGGCACAGGATTGTGCCCCCTTTTTCATAAGGGCAGACGAAGAACCATCCTGGATCAGACCAATGATCCATCTAGCCCACTATCCTGTCTGCCAACAGTGGCAAATGCCAGGTGCTGCAGAGGGAATGAACAGAACAGGCAATCAAGTGGTCACCCACTCCCAGCTTCTGGCAAACAGAGGCTAGGGACACTCAGAACCCTGTGTTGCATCCCTGTCCATCCTGGCTAATAGCCATTGATGGATCTATCCTGCAGGAACTTATCTAGTTCTTTTTTTAACCCTGTCATAGTTTTGACCTTCATAACATCCTTTGGCAAGGAGTTCCATGGGTTGTGCATAATGTGAAAAAATGCTTCTTCTTTTTTTTCTTTTAAATCAGCTGCATATTAATTTCATTGGGTAACCTCTAGTTCTTGTGTTACATGGAGGAGTAAATTACATTTCCTTATTTATATATTATTTCCTAGACAAGATTTTATATACCTCTATCATATCCCTCCTTAGTCGTCTCTTTTCCAAGCTGAAAAATCACATCCCATTTTCCACAGGTATCACAGAACCATAGAAATGTAGGGCTGGAAGGGTGGTCATCAAGTACAGCCTCCAGCTCTGAGATAAAACCAGGTAAACCAAATCTATCCCTGACAGGAGTTTGTCCAAAAACTCCAATGACAGAGATTTCAAATTTCCCTTAGAAGCCTATTCTAGTATTTAACTAATCTTATAGTTAGAAAGTTTTTTTCTAATATTTAACCTAAATCTCCCTGGATTCAGATTAAGCCCATTATTTCTTGTCCGCTTTCAATGGACACAGAGAACAATTGATCAAAATTCTTTTTAGAGCAGCCCTTAGTATATTTGAAATCTGTTACAGGTCCCCTTTCCCTCTTTTTTCTCAAGACTAAACATGCTCAGTATGCTTATTGCAGGAAAGGTGTGTGGCATACAAGCCTCTATTTTGGCTCTGTACCAGTACAGAATCACCCTCACAGTGGGGGGTTATACTCCCTGGTCTGAGTAAGTCAGGAGTACAGCCAAATTACACCTTCCAGGTGGTGCGAAGGAGCAGCAGTGTACACAAGTATCTGTCCCAGTGCGAAATCAATATAATCAATCTCTATTTGAAAAGAATCCTCCTGTTCATACCTGGCTTTCATCACTAATTAAGGGCAGTGGAGTTTTTTCCATCTCTTTCTGAAGCACCAGGTTGTGGCCATTGCTGCAGGCAGAATTCCAGGCTAGATGAGGCAGAGTGATATGGCACAGCCCAAATTCCCAAGTCATTTTTTCCACAAGTGTTGGCACTTCCTTCATTATTTTCACTGCCTTTAACTTAGCACTTAAGTTCCCTATCATGTTTTCTACATAAGAGGCCAGTAAAGCCACTTAGCTATTGTGGCTATATATTTTTTTACAGAAAAAAACTTTAAGACCTGGATCCTCAGAGGGACTTAGTCCCTGTGACATTGAGCAATGTAACACCTGCCTTAAAAAAATCACTGGAACACATTGCAATTCACAGAGTCTGAATCTGGGGCATAGGCTCCCTATCCAGTGCAAAGAAAGAAGGAAGTACCTAAGAATGGCCTCCATAAAAGCCAGTGGTCTAGACTGGGAGCTGCGTAAGACAGCAAATGGTAAGTGCTGGGGTGGGGGTGGAGGATGTCCTAGATTCCTGAGTCCAGGCTGCAGTGAGATTCTTTCTGACAAACTGAATTTACATCTTGTTGATCAAAATAAGAACCCAAGGCCTCCCATGTTGTGCTCTGTGGAGGTGTCATTTACAACAATCATTTAATGACTTTGGGGGAATGCAGGTACAGAGCCAAGATTACACTTGCTTCACATCCCCACTCTCCCAACAGTTGCTCCCATGAGAGAGTCATGACTCCATCTAACACCCCAACACTTTCTTGCCCGCTCTCTACCAGTTACTTCCAGGACGTGGCACCAAGGCAAAGTCCCTCCCTGAGTGACGAGGCTGCAATACCATGTAAGGTGGGAGTACAAGTTCTTACTCCCTCTCACACCACTGTGCAGACATGTAAAAGCAGGGCATTTCACACATAGTTTGCAAACATGGTAAAAGTTCCAGTGACCAAAATACTGTAGCATGAGAGCCAATGTACTAATTGGCAGTATGGAAAAACCTTCACTGTGATGCACTGCATGCTCATTTGAAGCTGTATTGATAAATCATCCCAAGTAGCCATCCATCCTACCTCTCCTCCAATGGCCCAAGCAAAAATGACTGCCTCACATTCGAGAAAAGAATCTGGCATGTTGGGATGGTAGCATTCATGGCCGTAGTCCAACACGCTGTCATTCAAGCCGCTGCTACACTGATAAAGTAGGATATGGTGCACCACATTCTCATGGCCCTCCTGTATCAATGGTTCAATCTGTTAACATAATAAAAAGAAAAGATGACATTCTGGATGGAACCATTTTAAGTCAGAGCAAACAACTAATATAGATATGTAGACAGCATCCAAAAATATGGTGGGTTCTTATTTTAATGGAGAAGGCTTTGTTGTAAAATGTAGTTTGATTATAGTGGTTGAAGAGTTACTTCAATGCTCGGCAACTCCAAGAAACGGTGCTGCTAGGATAAAGAACATGATAGCTCAGTGGTATCCATGGGAAACTAGGCCCACGACTTGTCAGTTCTGATATGGAAATATCCATAATTTCCATATTTCTAGGGTGAGTGCTTGGAATTTCTGACTGTGATGAAATAAACCCAAAATTCCTCAGTTTGTAAACCGGCACTTTCCAGTTACCAGGGTATTTGTAAGGAAACAGAATTAATTTTACAAACTATGTTATTCAGAATTTGTTATATGAAGTCACCCATCACGGAATAGATGCTGCAGTATGTTTGCTGCAGTGATGTGCCGGAAGGTTCTCAGGACTGCCTGGGGGCCCCTGGTTAAAATTCTGCCATTGAACTGAAGAGAAAGCTGGAGTGATTTCACTGCAGTCTAATGGAGTTCTTCCTGTATATGGATGCTATTAAATCATCCCTGAGATTACATCCCTGGGGCAAACATGAATGTTTCTGAAGAGCTTTTGCTTTCAGAATAGACAAGATTCTACTAAATGTCAGGCTATCCAAAAATATTCAAAGGGAGACAGCCTCTCCCTCAATATCTTTTCAAGGTCTGCACACCACCTTGTCCAAGCCTTCTTTAAATTACACAAGAGAAGCCCTGTGCCATTCTATCAATATACTCCATATATATTTCAGGGGCAAAATAAGATCACTTTTGGCATGTAGCACTTGCCAGTTACTTTTGACTCCTTTTAATGTTATGAGGAAACATTCATTTAAATGGGAAAACAAGTGAACAAGATTCCCAAGTCCTGCATTTCTTCATTGGCAAGCATATGTAACCTTTACAGGGGGGCTTATAACTGGGTGAGATTGAGAATATTTTGTGGGAGCTTCTTGTTACAATATTGGGAGCACACTACCCATCTCCAGAAATTTATGTCACTGGACCTTATTCAAACTATTGAAATGAATGCCTACAAGCTAGACCCCACAGAGTCTGCATACACCAAAGCCAATTCCCCAGATGATGTAAATTAACATAGTTCTATTGAAGTCAATGAAACTATATTGATTTTTACTACCTGAAGATCTGGTGTACAAGAGTTTACTATAGATGGCAAGTCTTAAATTCTTCCTAGTGTTAAAGTATCTTCTTCATTATTTTCCCCATTTTCCTCCACTTTGCCACTTGTCAAAACCACCAAGTACTGTACAAATATTAAATGTACTTACGGTAATGCAGGCAGTTTTCCCGCACTGATGAGATATTATTACCCATATTATTATTGAGCTATTAATGCCCATATTATCTCCCCAGGATTAATGATGATTTAGAAATCCATCTCAATCTGATGTTCTTTCCCAGACCCAGCTCCATGCAGAGTACCTACCTGCAGGTCTGTTCAAGAAGCACAAAACCAAAAGCAGATTACACCACTGTGGCTTAGAGGTTAAATATGACCAGATGCTGCTAGTCCTCAGAATCTCTAGGAATGGATTTAGTGAAAAGGTTATAGAAAATATTTTCTCTATATATGCCATGAAAATAAGAGTACTCTTGTCCAAACATTTGATAGGCCTGCCTGCTGCTGAAGGACCCCAGCACCTGCTGTGCTTACACTCACTACTTCAAAAACTATTTCTCTTCAAAGCAATGGGATGTCCCTGAAGTTAGAAATCCACATCCTGCCATTCACTTCTTGTTGTCAGTTCTCTAAACAATAACAAACATAACAAGTACTTTTGGTTCAACTTTCTTTGATCTTTTTTCTTTGACCTTTTTTTTCTTAAAATAAAACAATTTTAAAATCCTTCAGTTGTGTCTCTGCAGTGCATTTTGTGGGAGGTTTTATAGTCTTCAGACAAAATTATAAATGTACATTGTTAAGAGTGTCAGTGCAATTATATTGTACGCCTTTCTTATTACAGTGCAGGTAAAGAAGTGATGTCCACCTCAGACTCATACTTAGATTTTTAAAGTCAGTTATGGAGAAATAGAACATCAGAAACACTGATGACCAAATTCAAATTGGGGCCCCAAATCCAGCAAAGCATTTAAGCATGTAAATAGTCCCCATGTGTTTAAATTTAAGCATATGCTTAAGTACTCTGGTATAGTATGCACATAAAGTTAGATATCTGAAACCATATTCAGGCACCTAAATAAGAGTGGAGCACCCATGGACATCAATGGTAACTTTGGTGCTCAGCATCTCTGAAAATGGAGCCATTTCATTCAGATGACTAAACACAGACTCTAATGCCTAAATTTAGGCACTCATTTTTGAAAATTTAGACCAATTAATTTATAAATTCTGATTTTTCAGTTGTTTGAACTTTTTAAAGTGTAAGATGGTTTGGCTCCCTACCTTTTAATGCAAAAGCTAAGGAACATGAAACTAGATGACAGAACATTAGTCACAGAAACAAAACAATTTCTCCAGCAAAAGTATGACATTTATCCTGGTGAATTTGAGAAAGAAAGAAGCCAATTTTTGGAACAATTTAGGGAAAAAATGTATTAATTTATCATAGTAAGCTGAGGGGGAGGGGGTCGTAAAGTCTTGGAAAAACTTATGAAAAGTCAGGTATATTGTGTCTTGACTAAATAATTTTTGTAGACCTATGTCACTATTCATTTTTATCTGCTTTTCAATTATACCAAAGCTTCTTTCCATGGCTCTAATAGTGAATGAGCCTTAAATGAGCCTTAAAATTGCATTTAGGTTCATTTCCTGGTACCTATGCATTGCCAGTTCCATGTGAAGGGGCTGTAGCATAAATGAGACTCAGGGCATTTATTTGGAACATTTTCGGGGCAACTCTTGACTTGTATACTTGGGTTCCTTCCCCTTTCCTTGCTGATTCGGACCTAATTCTTGTAGCAAGTTTTGGCCCTCCATTAGTCACTATTATTAAAAGTGAAAGAGGATATGGAGGGAGAATTAATTTATAGTTATCTACAACGTTAACTTCCCCATTTGCCTCATTCTTTAGCTGTTTATCTGTGATATTTTCGTTGTTGCTGAAATGCAAGTGAGAAGTAGCTGTCAGAGTTGATCTGTATGCCATGTCATGAATAAGCCTGCAGGAGATATTGTACTATCAGAGCACATCAGTCACTTCTCTCCCCAAAAGCAGACAAAAGTTTCCGCTTCATGTACGCTCCCACCAGAGGCTTGGGGAATAAGAGCCCCACATGTGCTGCAAATCAAAATGCCTAAATCCCTTGGCTAGGAGTGTAAAAAGTATTTAAAAGTCCTTAATTGTTCCTACTTTTCATAAGAATTTAAAAATATTAACTGCCACGTCCTTATTGCCGCCACTAGTTTATGCTCACTTCCTCACTATACTACTTCCTCTGTAGCCCAACAGTTTAGGCACAAGATTTTTCTGAATGACCACAATAGTACCTATGTACATGTTCTATGCCCCACTAACTGAAGTGGAAGGAATGTAATGATCTCTTCACTCACAAATGGAAGAAGATTCTCAAAAATGATTGACTGCAAAATGCTAAGGATATATACACCATTGAGTATATCCTTTTACCATCCATTACAAACATTATTTGGTATTACAGTGGCTTTTTAATTGTTTTGATGTTTTTCTACAATAAACCATGGGAAGTTTAAGGCTCTGGAATGTGTTTATGCCAGCTATTACTGTAAGACAATACATGTTCAGAACAATATGCAGTGCCTATCATTATCATTACATTTATTAAGCTTCAGAAAGATGCCTCACTGATGGTCTCTTGTCGTGTCATAACAATTAGGTGTCTTTTCTGAACATTTCACTTAAACTTGATAACCGTAGCAACTTTTGTTTATACAGGGAGAAAAAAGGCTTTTCTCTTACTTGGGAGATTTGTGTAGGCTGATCAAGTCTTGAAGATAACAGTTTAAGTGAAAGTCCAGGGAAAAGCAAGAACATGCCTTTTTTGCCTCTAAATAGTTGGGTTATGATGTTTGACCCACATGACCTGTCATCATTGGATACATTAAGATTTTTAAATTGTTCATGCAGTCAAACACAACCATACTATTTTTCTTTATATAGCCTTTTAATGTAGAATTATAAACAGGAGTTTGTATTCAAACTGTTGTAAACCAGCTTCAAAGTACTGATGGAACTAACATTAAACAGAATAAAGTTTCAAACTGCTCTAATGTGCTAAAATGTCAGGACACCTGTTAGGGAATAATCTCATTAGAAAACTCACTCTTGTTTGTTATTACTTTCCATCTCTTTTTGTTTGTTTTGCTTCCTTTGAAATTACAGCTGTAGCTTGCTGTTAATGTCTGTTTGTCCAAATGATCCAAGCCCACAAACAATGTCCATCCTCCACCTTGAAAATATTTCACTAGCAAATCTGGTCAACCAAATTTAGCAAAACAGCATTTGGAATTCTTTATTGTGTAAATAAATGTCGACCAGCTTTTGTTCCAGTGGGGGCTTCACACTACAATGAAAATAAAATCAACAAAAACAAAAGCATTTCCATTTAATTTTTATGCTTTCAATTTCTCAAATAAAATATGCTTGTCATTATTGCATATTTCTGTAGTGGCTTCCAGCCCAGAGGTGTAGCCAGCCCCTGTTTTCTGGCTGGGCCTCTGCAAGTTCAGGGTGGGGCCAGCCAAGGGCACCCTCTCCCCAACCTGAGGGAGGAGGAGAGCCAACGCGCCGAGGCTGGCAGCAGCACAAAATTTGCAGCCACAGGACTGGCCAGCAGCCATTGGCTGCTGGGTCACCCTGCGGCCATGGTGGCAAAGTTCATGCTGCTGCTGGGAGTCTAAGGTGGGTGGGCCTCAGGGCTCAGTGGGTGGGCCTCAGCCCACCCATGGCTACGCCCCTATTGCAGCGCAATTCCCAGTTCATGGATGAGAAATTCCTAAAATATAACAATGCAGTAGTAGTGTTTCTAAAGTATTAGGCTTGCCTGGAACTCCACATTCATTAACCAGATGCAGGAGCACCTCCACACTACCTGCACTGATCCAAGCAATCTTGGCAATGCAGGGTGCAAAAACGGGCTTTTCTTGCACAGATCAGGTATGTCCTGGGTCTGATGCACCATGCACCATAGTGGAAGTGTGTGCAGGGGGTGCTTTAACACAGAAAAAGAAATCCAGGTCCTTCCCTGAAATAACAGTTCCTCCACAGCATCAAGACAAACAAGAGGCCCATTATTCCATGAAGGACATGGCTGTATAAACCACACACATCTCATCAAACCATATAGTACCCAGAACCTCTTGTGAGTAGCAAGACACTATGGGTATGTCTACCCTGGAGGCTCTGTTAAGTCGACTTAACAAGGTCGACCTTAAGTCGACTTAAAGTCGACCTTGTTAAGTCGACTTAGAGAGTTCACATTGAAAACTCCTGTTGACTGCCTGTCTCCACACTGGAGGCCAATTAGGTCGACTTAAGGGCTTTCCCTGTCTACATTGGCTTAAGCTGACTTAATGAGGTTGACTTAAGCGTTAAGTCGACCGTAAGAGATGGTGTTATTAAGTTGACTTAAGAAAGCGCTTAAGTCAACTTAATAAAAGCCCATGTGGACGCAGGAGTCTATAGGTCGACTTAACCTTCCTTAAGTCAATCTCAGGGTCCACTGTAGATGTACCCTATAGGAGGTTGTACTGTCCATAGCAAATGCCACTTAGCAAGGCCATGGCTTTATACAAAAGCTATGCCATTTGAATGTGGTACCATCAGACATCCATAGTGTACACTTTGATGGCCCAGAATACTATTCTGAAAAATTGGATTAGAAAAAGAAACATGAGATTTTGTGTACTTACTGTCAGAGTTCAGGATGGCTTAAGATAGATAACTAATCAGGTTAATCAAACCCTTCTTCTTGAAAATGAGTCCTGGCTAACAGGGCTGTCCCTTGGGGGGAGCGGGGCCCAGGGCCAATTGGCCAAGGCAGGGCCCTGCCCTCTCCCATGCTGGTGGGGAGTGTGGTGGGCCGGCCCGCTCCTCTCCCATGGACCCCGGTCGCCCCCCCCGGGGAGCCAGCCCTGAAAGCCAAGGTTGGGAGCTGTGGCCCCGGGGCCAGGAAGCTGAGGCCGCGTGCTTGGCAGCAGGGAGCTCTGGCCCGGGCGGCGGGGAGCCGGAGCCACGGCCAAGACTCCGGGCGGTGGGGAGCTGAGGCCAAGGCTGCAGCCGTGGGGGGGGGGGGGACGGGGCGGGGAGGGGGGGCCGCGGGGGGGGGGGGGCGGGGAGCCGAGGCTGCGGCCAAGTCCCCCCGGGCGGCGGGGAGCCGGTCCTGGCTTCCGCTGCCCCAGACGAAGCCAGGACCCCAGGCTACCACGGCTGGTGCCCCAACCGGGGAACTGAGGAACCCCGCCGGGAGCCAACGCCAGTCGAGGCCACGGCCAGGGACCCTTCCTGGCCAGTGTTCCCTCTAAACTGCGCAAGTGCGCGGCTGCACAACAGCCGTCGCACCCCCCACGCAGCAGTGAGGGATCCCTGCACAGCCCGGCAACCCCCGCAGCTCCCTCCAACCCCCGGGGCAGCGGCTCTGCTGCGGCACACCCGGCCTGCGCCCGGCCTCTGGGCTGGCTCTCCCCGCCCGCAGGGTGGGACAGGCAGGCTCAGGCTAGGGTCAGGAGTGCAGGCCTGCCTGCCTGCCCCACGCGGCCAGGGCAGCGGGGTGGCTGCGGCCGCGGCAGGCTCCCGGGCTCCCACCCGCCGACCGCCTCAACTTCCCAGCCCGGGGCCGGGCTAATCCACGGCCTCAGCCGCCTAGCACAGGGCTGGGATCAGCCTCCGGGGCTGGGGTATGCTCCGCCCCACCGGCGACTTCCCAGGGCCGCGGTAGGGTCCTCCTCCGCCAGTGGCCTTGGCTTCTTTCTTTCTTTCTTTGCCTGCCTTCTTTCTTTCTTCTTCCCTCTCTTTCTCTTCCTTCTTTCTCTTTTCCTTATTTGTCTTCCTTTTTCTTTCTTTTTATTTTCTCTTCTTTCCTTCCTCTTTCTTCTCTTCCTTCTTTTTTCTTTCTTTCTTTCCTCTTCCTTCCTTCCTCCTTCTTTCTCTTCCTGTTTCCTCCTCTTTCCTTCTTTCTCTCTTTCTTTGCTTCCTTCCTTCCTTTCTCTTCCTTCTCTTCTTCCCTTCCCCTTTCTTCTTTTCTTCTTTTTCTTCCTTCTTTCTCTTCCTTCCTCCTTCTTTCTCTCCCTTTCTCTTCCTTCCTTCTCTCTTTTTTCTTTCTCCCTTCCTTTTTCTTTCCTTCTTTCTCTCCTTTGATTTCCTTTTTCTTTCCTTCTCTCTCTTCTGTGCCTGTCTTCTTTTTTCTTTCTTCCTTTCTCTCTTCCTTCTTTCTCTTTTTTCCTTATTTATCTTCCTTTTTCTTTCCTTTTTTTCTCTCTTCTTTTCTTCCTCTTTCTTCTTTCTCTTCCTTCTTTTTTCTTTCTTTCTTTCCTCTTCCTTCCTTCCTCTTCCTGTTTCCTCTTCTTTCCTTCTTTCTCTCTTTCTTTGCTTCCTTCCTTCCTTTCTCTTCCTTCTCTTTTTTCTTTCTCTCTTTCTTTCCTTCTTTCTCTCTTTCTTTGCTTCCTTCCTTTCTCTTCTTTCTCTTCTTTCCTTCCTCTTTCTTTTCTCTTCCTTCTTTTTTCTTTCTTTCTTTCTCTTCCTTCCTTCTTTCTCTTCCTTTCTCTTCCTTCCTTCTCTCTTTTTTCTTTCTCCCTTCCTTTTTCTTTCCTTCTTTCTCTCCTTTGCTTTCCTTTTTCGTTCCTTCTTTCTCTTCTTTGCCTTCCTTCTTTTTTCTTTCTTCCTCTCTTTCTCTTCCTTTCTCTTTTTTCCTTCTTTGTCTTCCTTTTTCTTTCCTTCTTTTTTCTTTCTTTCTCTTCTTTCCTTCCTCTTTCTTCTTTCTCTTCCTTCTTTCCTCTTCTTTCCTTCTCTTTCTTTTTCTCTTCCTTCCTTTTTCTCTCTCTCTCTTCCTTCCTTATCTCTTTTTCTCTCTTCCTTCCTTCCTTCCTTCCTTCCTTCCTTCCTTCCTTCCTTCCTTCCTTCTTTTTTTCCTTCCTTTTTTAAAAAAACTTTTAAAAAATTAATTTTAAATAAAAACCTTTCTAAAAATTAAATTTCAATTCAAAATTCATTCAAATTAAATTAAACACAATTAATTAATTCTATTTACAATTACTTTAACTTCAATTAATGCCTATAATTTCTGTCATGTGAGTTTACACAAAAAATGTATTCAGAAAAAGTTTTGCACACGGCTTGAAAATTTTGCACACAAGCCGCCAAACCTTAGAGGGAACATTGTTCCTGGCCACATGCGGCCCTAGCCAGGGGTGTTGGGCAGGCTGCCCCTCCCCTGGGCCTGCGTGCTCCACCCTGGGGGTGGGGAGGACGGCCGGCCCAGGGGCCAGGGGAAGTGCTCCTGGACCACCCTGCTGACTTCGGCGCACAAGGCAGTGGGGAGCATAGGGAAGTGTGGCTGTTGGGGGGCCGTGGGGCCCACGTAACCGCGGGGCCCAGGGCTATTGCCCCATTCCCCTCCCCCAAGGATGGCCCTGCTGGCTAATTTTTACCCGATGGTTTCAATGACAGACATACTGATGATTTGCTTTTGACATGTAGTATTACCTTCTTGTTTACTTTTAACTTCCATGCTCCTCCTATATCAATAATATTTTTTTTCATTATTTGTTAATCTGCCTTCCTTATCTAGAGGATAATACACTCAAGGCAGGGACCAGGTTTTCGTATTAGAGTTGATTGAAGACATTTTGTTTAAACTTTTTTTCAATTAAAAATTGGGTTTTAAACAAAAATTTTCATGAAAGGTATCTGCTTCCCTTGAAAGTTCTAGATTTTTCTTCAGAAAAATAAAAACTGAAAGTATCTGTCCATTAAATGAAACTTTTTGAGTTTTTTGCAAAAATGTTATGTTGTTGTTTTGGTCTAAATTTTCTGCAAACCCCCCCCCCCCCTGCATTTTCTGACTGGCTCTACTTATATGACAAGAACCATACAAATCAGGGAAGATCTACAAACAATAGCTCTGTGGAGCTGGACCCAACGATCTGGAGTAGAATCCTGACTCTACTGGAGTCAGAGGATTTTTTGAGATTGACTTCAGTGGAATCAGAATTTCACCCCGGAATCTCTTTTCACTGGGATTCCAAGGAGTTTGAGGACCACACTTCTGTCTCCATTGTGGCCCTGCAAATACTTTTACTCTGTGGAGAGCATTTGTCAGAATCTGCGAAATTAAACTCACAGAATAGCCAGAGCATCTGTGTCCACCTCCTGTTTGATATGTTGAAAAACATCCTGCAAATACTGAATTTTTATATAGGCCTGAATTCTGCATAGCCTTACAACACATGCTTAATTTTACACACTGTGAGTAGTTCAATGGATTAATCAGTGTGTATAAAGTTAAGTATCTTCATATGTTTTTGTGACAGGGTCGGGCAGCCAACCTAAACTCAGTCCTTATTTCTAATTAATTAGTTTTGAACTCCACTCTCCAGAAAGAGTGCATTTTTTTAAAAGTGTGTGATCCAGGAGTTAACTGTGCTAGCACAGCAAAGTCTCTATTATAGTTCCGTTCAAACATATTTATATATGACATAGAGCACTACTATGTTCCTTGATGTTTTTTCAGATTTTTTTAAAAAAAATATCCATTTAACATTTCTAATATTAGCCCTACCCTGGATGTGGAAGAAAAAATACATTTTATTGTTACTAACTTAAACTGTTTCTTACAATAATTTATTTCTGAGACAGCTTAGATGGGGTAAAGCCCAGCCCAGAGTAGAAAGAGCCAAATGATGTGATTAGGTAACTTTCCCTTGAAGGATGGGAAACTTTCCATACCAACAGTGCAAGCTCCATTTAAACTTCCCTCAATTTCAGATGAAGAACAGAATATCAAATGGAAATAACAGTGCTGTTTTGTGTTTTTATTGATTTTTTTAAATGTGTTGTTGGAGACTGGGTTTAACCCTTTCTGAGGGTAACTCAAACTAACTAGCAAGGTGATTGAACAAAAATTCAATCATCACTGTGGGGAATAATGTTCTTACCATCTGAATGGAAAATACTATTCAGAACATTAATATTTCCTGTTTATGTTTACTGACAGACCATGCTGCCTAATGTAATGAGAGACTCATCTAAATTTTACTATTATACCTCATAAAGACTTGATTAGTGTACTGTAACTTGAAACGGTAAGATTTTCATTGGAATAAACATATAGCTTTTTTTTTTCCCCCCTAAATTCATGCTGTAATTTCCTCACAGATTATCATAACTAAAGTAAATACTTCTAAATTCATGCTATCCCCCCACCAAAAATCGTCATAATCAAAGTAAAAAATCCTAATGATAACTGTTATGCCTCCTAGGGTAAAAAGAAGCAAACAACAAAATAGTAACAGCAAAGATTTCAGAATGAGCACAGTGAAACAAGTTTCCACTGTCACCCTTATTTCTTTCCTTATTTCTAACTTACCAGTTTGAACTGTATCACCTAGAAAGCATTCCAGAACTTAAAAGTCATCAGAATCCAAAAAAAACCATATATCATAGTGTGCATTCAGCAAGAATTGTTTCCCCCTCAGGTATGTCCACATACTGTTAAGATAACAGATTTCAGTAACAGAGTAAAAAATGCAACCCTCAGGAATAAACTGATAAAACGTTTGGGTCAAGAAAAAACATGTTTCATTCAGTTATCTTACTCTATATTGGTAAGGTAGCTGTGGTACACACACACAATATGACCACAGAATCTCCGTGCAGCTCTCATCACACACGACACAAAATGAATTTGGAAGTAATCAGTAATCATTACTACTCTGTGAAAATAATGAATAAAGTAATATGTAACTGATTGTGTTTCAGATCCAAGAACCAGTACTGATAGTTAGCAAGGGATTCTTTGTTAGAATTGTGCAGATAATTTTCCATGAAAAAATGTATTCAGTTAATGTTCTTTACTCATGAAAGATGTTTTTTACACATGAAAGATACATGAATATGTAGGCTTATAGATCTACCTGACATTAAGTAACATTCTAAATGTAAGAGTTTAAATTTGAGTAGTAAACAAAGGGTTACAAGAAGGCCAGCTAGGCTGGCTATCTTTGCAGTGTAGCATCCCGTGACCTTAAGTTGTAAAGCCTTACAGTTCTCAATAGTAGTCAGTCACAAACTGTCTTGCTAAACGTTCTTTTTGAAAGGCAAAGGAACACTGAGAGAATTGATAAAAATTGTGCCATCTTGAGCAATTTCCTAAGATTGTAAATGCAGGGGAAATAATCTCCTGTCTTTGTCAAAATTTATAAGTTAAATAATTAACAAAAAAATTAGAAACTAGTGTGTTAATTTGTGTGATTGAAGAGTGAATGTGAATAGAGGTTAAAAAAGTGATAAGAAGCTGCAAAGGGGAAGATGTACCAGTTCTCAAACAATGAGGATTCATATAGCTGAAGAATGTAAGAAAAATTAACAGAAAAGAACAGAGGAGGCAACATCCCCTCTCCCCAAGGACATGGCATGATAAAGTTTGGAACAGGAACAGAACAGTAAAAAC
Organism: Pelusios castaneus; assembly: GCA_007922175.1. Taxonomy (NCBI): domain Eukaryota; kingdom Metazoa; phylum Chordata; order Testudines; family Pelomedusidae; genus Pelusios; species Pelusios castaneus. Next base: position 10,260,272 of record ML685835.1, read on the forward strand.
ATTATGTTTGTTACATCTGTGGGTGATAGATCATCACATCAAACATGGGGAACGACATAACATAGCAATTTTCATAGACTTGCATGTAGTCTGCGCCCTATAAAAAAGGTGAAGGGAGCGCGGGCTTCTTGCTTGCTGGGACCCGCAGCTTCCCGGCAAGCAGGAAGGCTCCCCACAAGCTGCAGCTCCCTTTTTCCAGGAAGCTGTGGCTTCCCTGTCCTGGAGAGCTGCGGCTCCCTTGTCCCCAGCCCTAGGTCGACTTAGGGAACTAAGTCGACCTACGGGGTCCACACCGGTTTTAGGTCGACCTAACAAATCAACTTAGCCATCAAGTCGACCTAAACGGCGGTAGTTATTAAGTCGACTTAAGGAAGCCCTTAAGTCGACTTAATGAAAGCCTGTTGTGGACGCAGGGTTCTTTAGGTTGACTTAAGCATCCTTAAGTCGACCTAACTTTCAAGTGTAGACATACTCTTAAAATCCAAAATTAGTTCATACACAACAGGAAGAACGATGAAAGAGAGGAATGGGGCAGGAGATGTAACAGTGAAGAGTGCATCAGAAACTTTATAGTAAAAGTACTACAGGATTCCTTGTTTGTTTTGCTGAACTAGACTAACATGGCTACATCTTTGGAACAAGAATTTGTCTTTGTATGTTTCAACAGGCTAGAAACAGTTTTTTGTTTTTATATTTTTAAAATATGTTGAGAGCTAGAAATATACTTAACCAAGTATAATTTCACTTAGGTCTTGGTGCAGAGAACACTCAGCAACCAACAGAGATTCAGCAGTCTTCTGTTGTGTACTGAGATGTGGCATTTAGTGGCCTCAACAGGAATTTGACTGACATAGTGGAGTGGTTTTGCCAGAGTTCTCTTTCCATGGTTATATTAATGTAGTCTTGTTTGTTTTGATTCGCACTGCAGTAGCAGTTTCATTTATTGGGCCCTGAAATAAGCAGCCATTGGAAAGACGGGTTTCCAGCTGGACTTTGGGGTCACTAAGGGTGCATCTACATTTGTAAATTAAGTCAACTTAAGCAGGCTTAAGTTGACTTAATTTACTCTGGGTCTACACTTGAGTTTCCTTAATTCAACTTAAGCAGTCCCTTAAGTCGAATTAAGGAAAAGTTAGTTCGAATTAGTAAAACCTTGTTTTACTTGGAACTAACCCTTAATTCAAACTAGTTAGTTTGAATTAAGTCAATGTGGCCATATTAGTTCGAACTAACCAGCACATTGACCTTAATGCAACTGACTAATTCGAACTAAGCAAGTGCCATGCATGGCACTTGCTTAGTTTGGACTAGCATTCTCGTGGGGCCATGCTAGTTCAAATTAAGTTAATTTGAACTAATTAAAATTAGTTCGAATTAGTTAGTTCGAATTAACTAATTCGAACTAACTTTGGTAAGTGTAGACATAGCCTATGTCACTAATTCATATGATATTCTGGACGGAGCTGTTTCCATCTCATTGCATGATGGGGTATCCTCAGATCATAATTGTTCACTCTATGGAGAATAACCTAATAACTAGTATTTGACTCCAACAAAATTCCCCAGGCTGTGGTACCTACAAATCTCATTGGAGTCATCAAATGTATATTTAAGGAGGCTCTGCCAAGGATGCTGAGCCTATCTGGCTTCCCTGATCTTGAAAATTGATCAACAGAGAAATAGGCACAGTATTATTAAGACCTAGTTGGGCCTGATATTCAGTATGGTCCAGATAGTGCCACTCTTACTCACTCTCAACAGTCCCATTGACTGGTATTTTATTACCTATTTATAGACTAGCTAGGTTGGTATTTGCCCAAAGGGTAATATACACCTGTCCACTGCAGGCATGACCATGGTCCTGGCTGATATATATTTATGGTTACAGGGAAGTATTATTACCTACCATGAGGGAGAAAAAAATCAAATTAATTGCAGACATTCCTGTAACAGGATTTTCTTGCATCTTTGGTGCATTAGGTCAGTGGTTTCGTGATAAAAAAGGAAGTAGGTAAACTCCCAAGTTAAACCCCATATTCTATAAATAAGAATGGGGTAAATCCTGTTTTTCCATGTTTACCATCAAACACACTGCTGCATCATATCTCTAAAAACACAGAGCAGAGGGTGAGGGGGAAAAAAGAGACAAAGTAGGATATCAAATGTGGGAAAGAAGCCTTAATATCAAGCACAGATTAAAGATGACCGCACAAGACAGACACTGAAAAGGCCAGCTAGAGGATCTCAGGATTTGGGAGCTGAATCCCAGTTGTTCAGGGTACACATATTTGTACCCCTACATCATATTGTATTTTAAGAAAAAATGTAAGTTATGATTCTGTTCTCTCAATGAAAAGTTGTGGTCCATGTAAACCTAAAGGTCTTTATTGAATATGTAATTGTCTACTGCATGATGACATTGTGAATGCAGCTGTATAGCATTTGGGTCATCATTTTAGAAAAGACCAAGGTGATAGAAGTGGGTGAATACAGATATTCATGTTCTGAAGCTGACCACAATGGAATGGGATCTCAGCATATAGATGAATATTGGGCCAGGTAGATAGAAGGAGCTGTACCACTTTACGTATTTCTTATTAGAAAGGAATACAGAAAAAACTTCAGTAGAGGATTACACTCACTGAGACGTATAGATTTGGGCCATGCAACCAAATCTGATGTAGCTATAGATGCTATCATTTTTGCTCACAAAATCGATGCACCCAAACACCTACTACATGAAGGGACAGTGCCTGACATGTGCAGGGTGTAGATTTAAGGGGGTTTACTTGGAAAAGTTTGAATCTCCTGCCAATTCAATGGAGTGATTTTTGACACTACATACTCTAATGTGCCTGTTCAGGCTTGCAAGATGAAAAGAGAGCCCACAGATCAAAGGGCAGATAGCTTGCAAGCTTTGTGGCACATGATGAACACTTTGCTGACAATCTAATTATATAGGGATGAAATTGTTGTGCACATGCAATGCACATGTAAATACAAAACTTTTTTGTTTCATTCTGTATGATGCAATTTGCCAGAGTTATGACATTAAGCAAAACACAAAAGTTCAGGCTAGAAAACAACAAGAAGTTACTGTCTGGTATCAATCAAGATAAAAATCAGTGCTCCCATTTAGGTACCAAAGGCTACAAGCTGCCTCTCTGGCTTTTAATCAATCAGTCTCTTAAACTGGAGTCCCTTTGTGTTTTTCACACTAGAGTCTTTGGTATTACTAAAGCATTCCCATGTCAAAAAGCCTAGTCTCTCTTGGCAACAAGGTTTTTGAGGGATTCTGCTTTCTAATCAGAGGTTACTATGAATATGAAAATGAAGTTTAACCAGCAGCTCCTAGCCTGCTCAAAGGCACATAAATTTTGTTTTAAAAGGCACTCCCTTCTTGGTGTGAGGCCAGTACTGGAAACTGGTTACATATATTATGTACAAGTGTGCTTGAACTTCAAAAATGTTCACCATTTGATAACTAGGCTCTTTCTGTGATATACATGGCCTGAGTTGAGTATTGTTATTAGTACACTCATCTTTTGATAACGAAAAGGAAAAAAAATTGTCTATGAAAAAATCCAAACCTGCTAAAAGCAGATTTTTTAAAAAGCTTTTATTTTCTTCTTAAATAGTGTAAATCAATGGGACTCAAAGTAATATACTTTCCTAAAAAAGTTAAGTTAAAAATCACGTATCACTACTTTCTCTGTCACCTAACATAGGCTATGTCTACACTCAGGAATTTAGGTTGACTTTACTAAGTCAACTTTAAGTTGACCTTATTAAGTCGACTTAGAGAGTCCACACAGGACTCTAAAGTCGACTTAAAGCTGGCCTTACTAAGTCGACTTAGAGAGTCTACACTAGACTCTCTTAGTCGACTGGTTAGGTCCAGTGGGAGGCGAGGCCCCTTTGGAGCCTTGCTCCCCAGGGTAGGAGGGCTCATCCTGGGGGACCGCTCGGTCCCGGCTAGGAGGGAGCCCCATGCTCCCTTCTCCCCGGGACCTGAGCAGTCCTGGGGAGAACGGAGCTGGGACGAGCCGCTAGCAGCTTGTCCTGTTGAAAGCCAGTCCTGCAGTCGACTTAGGGCGTCCACACTGCTTAAGTCGACTTAAGAAGTCGACTTAAGAAGTCGACTTAAGCATTAAAGTCGACTTTAAACTAGATTTAATAAAGTCGACTTTAAATTTCCTTAAATCGACTTAAGCAGCAGCGTAAGTCTACTTAAGGAAATGCCAGTGTGGACGCAGAGTAAATTAAGTCAATTTAAGCCTGCCTCAGTTGACTTAATTTACTAGTGTAGATGCACCCATACTGGTAATGATGAATAACGTTTATTTGTGGTCAATGTGCTATTTGTTCTACTGTACATGAGACACTCAGAGATGCTTGATATTAGACCAACCAGATACGTTTTTTATTGTCCTTTGTGTTTACCCATATAAACCCTGAACATGGTATTGTCTCCCATTCCAGCATAGATCAGCATGTTTGCTCCATTCTCATAAGTGATACTGAATAGTGAATGTAGACACGTGAAAGGGATGGTGTGGATAGGCATCCATAAGTTTGAAGATTTATCCAAACATCATCCTTAGTCTCTAAACCTCTGCAGAGTCACAAAATTGTGCTGCAAATCTCATACGAGCAGGCTCTCAGATGAGATTTGCATTATTCCTGGTTCCATTTGGTCATGGAAATAGTGAAGCCCTTTTTCCAATATTTTGGCAGTTCTACTCTGGTCCCAGACAGAACCTCCAGGTGGCATGAAAATTAATGGAAGAAGAGGAAGGGGAAAGAAACATATTGGCTAGTTTATTTGTATCTTCAGCAAGGTCAGTTCCAAGTTCTGGTTGAAGGGTCCAAATTCTGGATGTTAGTTCTTATTTTATACAACTGGTTTGCCTATCTTTAATACTAGAGAGATAGTGTAGGTAAGGTAATATTTTTCCTTGGACCAACTTCAGTTGATGATAGAGATAAGCTTTCATGGATTCTGTGTAAGCTTGAAAGCTTGTCTCCTTCACCAACTGAAGTTGGTCCAATGAAAAATATTATCTCACCCACATTGTCTCCCTAATATCCTGGTACCAACATGGCTACAGCAACATTGTAATGGAAGATATCCTTAATATTGATATTCACTGTCAGGCAGCTTTTTTTCTGCCTTTTACTACTATTCATGTAAAGACTATTACCACTTGATGTTGCAGGATTGGTTTCCAAAATCAAAAAAATTATACGCTAAGGAGGTTAAGAAAATTAGAAAGAAAAATGGATTGCATGTTAAAACTTGTATGGTCATGTTACACATTAGTGCTGAAAAACCTTCAAGCAAAGTGATTATGGAGTTCCTGGCTTCTAAAAGATACATTATTTCACCAAGAGATGTTATAAATTGTCAGATGTGTGTACGCACTACTCAAGTATGTGAAGGGAAATGCAGGTGTGCCAGGTGTGGTAGGAGAACATGTGTATAAAAAATGTAAAAGCAGATAATATTGTATTCAAGTTTTTTAACTGCAGTGGAAAACACAGTGCTACATTTGAGAAATCTGAAGTCACCATTTATACCTAAGAACAGGGCCAAAGTAATGAATAATATAACTATGGCTGATGCAGTTAAATTAGTAATTAAATCAATTAATCTTAGGGAAGAAGAAAGCACTGGGGTCTCAGCTAAAATCAGTAAAGAAATATTAGTACTGAAGAAGCATGAACAGAAAGAAATGAAATCACTAAAATAAGCTTAAAAATATAATTTCTGCAGAAGTGTCTGACGAAGGAGGATTTTCTCCTATGAAAGCTCATGCGATAAATAAATTTGTTAGTCTTTAAAAGTGCCACCAGACTCCTTGTTTGTTTTACTAAACTAGAGTAACATGACCACCCCTCTGGAACGTTTAATGAATTTGACACTGTCCTTTTCACTACATAGGCCAACGTGTATGATGTCAGAACTGAAAAAAATAAAAAAATAAGGTCACCAAATAAACCGAAAAATAAGACAAAACAAATTAATAGATGTGCAAAGCACTGATAGTGAAAGAGACCTTTGTCATTTTTTATATATTGTGACAAAGTCAGACCTGGTAGTTCAGGAAGGATGACTGAAAGCAGGACTTAAAATGATTAAAGCCCTTTTCCCTATGAACTGAAATAGGTTACCTGAAGTTAATTATGGACACCTGAGTCTAATTAAGGGCAGCCTGTGCCTTTCAAAACCTCTTCCAGTGAGAGGGATAAGAGAGAATGGATGAGAAGCAAGCTGCAGAAGGGTTGTGTGTAGCAAAGAGAAAAGGTTTCTGATAGGTGAAGAGCTATTTTTCCATATAAGCGGAATGATAAGGGTTGGTCCCCAGCATATCTAGGCCCAGGATGGGTTAGAGAGAGTGGTTGGCAGCTGGTAGCTGACATAAGCAGAGGCAGTACTCCTGTGGGCATCAGAAAATAATGTAATTTTTTTGGTTAAAGGCTAACCATAAGGCTTACCCTGAAAATATAGTAAATAAACCGATGTGAAGTATAATACCTCCAGAGTCAGCATGTTTTACCCCAGATCCCCTCAACACCAGATGGAAAAATTCTGCGTCCTGATGTGACAGAAGAGATGTGTTGTCACATGATGTATAAAAGCAATGGAAATCAGAGGACATGATAGTACTTACATGGATTTCAGAGTTTCCGTGTGCGTCCAGGGGAGAATTCTTATATAGAATGAGCAGTAATAATTGTTTCAAATGGAAATCTTTGACAAGATAAAATAGCATAACCTAAACTAATCTTTTCAGTACCCACAAAATAGTTAGGTATTCAGGCTCCAGACAGGTGGAATACAGAGCAGTTGGAAATGTGCTATCTATCTCTTACTGGGAAGCTCCTGTTCCAGCCTAAGTGTTGCCATATCACCAGTAGCCCTTTTGGGCCAATTATCCATACTTACAAAATCTGCCCTCAGTGGAGCTTATACAGGATGGATGCTGAGACCTTTATATGAGTCTTAAGAGTGCACCTCTATGTGACTGCTCTGTCAGCAGACCCCTACCCCACTCATTCTCTGTGAGAAGCTTATATGCTGTAAAAGACTTTGCCTGATGCATATGACACTTTTTCTATATATTCATTTCAATAAAAACATATTTAGAAAAAGTAATGAGAAAGACAAATATGATCATTTTCAAGAATGGCTGTTTAATAACTGTATAGAATAGTGCAAGAATCTGAGTAATCAACAGATGTAAACTTGTATTTTAGAAAGTCTTAGGTAACAAATACAACAAAGAGCTTGAGCCCCTACATTTGAGAAAATGCAGGGCTAACTTCTGTGCATAGGAAAAATAAAAACATATGCCATGGTAGCAAGCCCCAAGCATATGCCTCATCCTGGAGCTGCAAGTAGCAAGACAGGCAAATGCACATTTAGCTGTGGGAGATTTTTGCAGGCAGAAGGTGATGTACATTGCTTCTACATAAAACACTATCCTTATTGTGGGGTTTCAGAGCTACTGTACAGCCATCTTGAAGGTCCAGCATGTGGATTAAATGATGCCTGACATACTCTATCCTCAACACATCCCCTTCTTCTCTTCTATCTATTGTTATTTTTAAAATTGACTTCTTACACTGACATTTGGTACTGCAGACAGAAATTTCACAATGAAGATAGAGGCTGAAGAAACCCTTAGAAATTTAGTGAAACAAGAGGAGATACTGTTCTACTGGGTAGACTGATTGAAGCTGAGAAGTCGCCTACTCCAAGGGATCCACAAAAACAGTTCAGTGACTGGTAATGAATCGGGCTCAAAGAGCTTCCTCTCTATCACTATATGTTGTTGAAAGTACACTTTGCATTTATGACAGGTAGATTGATTATTATTATTATTTGTTTTGCACTAACTCGGAGAGACCTCACATAGCTGGATTTAGGGGCCTGCACAAATATATAGGTAGTCACAATCCCTGCCCCAAGGAACTTAAAGTTCCAAGAAATATATATATATATAAAGGAAAATTAAAAAGAGAAATCATATCCCTGACTCAGTGTCCCATTATTGTACTTTGTTCGGTTCTCTGTTAATGGATATGATGTAAGGCAGAGTTACTTGCTCTGGCTGTCCTCACTGTAGCTATGGGTTGAATCCAGGAGTAGTCTTGTCTGCTACCTAATTTACCTGTTGTGTGCAGAGTAGTTGTAGCCATGTCGGTCCCTGGAAGCTTAAATTCGTAATTCTGCTGGACACTAAAACTCATGGACTGAACAGAGACACTAGACTTATGGCTTATACAACCTGTAACCCACAACCCCCTCTTTTTATCCTTCAACTGCAGAGTTGTTCACAGGCCACTCTACCTTGAATTGTCCCTTAAGAATATGCAGCAAAAACGAGTCCTGTGGCACCTTAAAGACTAACCTTAAAGTTTGTCCAATAAAATATTACCTCACCGACCTTGTCTCTCACATAATTTACCTGCCATTTGGTGCTATTTGTTCTAGGATATAAAAACAATGAAGAAATGCTGATTTACACCAGCTGAGAGTTTGGCCCACATGAAACAAAGAGAATATTATGTGTATTTTTCCCTACCTATGGCAAGACAGCAGATAATGTAAACAGCACAGGTTGTGTTTTATACTGATTATAATGAGTTGTGTGTGGAATTCAAAATTAAGAGAAAGAACTGTTAGTTCACTAACATAAGTCATTGTGGTAGGAATAATGGCCCAAAGCTGCAAAACCTTATCTAAGGGCAACAGAGTCCTGTGGCACTTTTAAAGACTAACAGATTTATTTATCGCATGAGCTTTCATGGGAGAAAATCCCACTTCGTCAGACGCTTTGAAGATGGGAAACTTACAGAATGGGAGGAAATTAAATGAAGGGGAGTGTATGACATAGAATCAGGTCAGGCTGTAACAGCAAATCAAAATAGGTGTTAGGATTCAAACACTGGGGAACAGCACATAGAGGAAGGTGAGGTAAAATCAACTGTTGTAATGAGAGAAAAATCCATAGTCCCTGTTTAACCCCAAGACAACTGAGTCAAATTTGCATATAAATTCGAGTTCTGCAGTTTCTCTTTGAAGCTGTGATTTGTTATTCATCTGTTTCAACACAGCTATTAACAAGTCATCAAGGGAGTGAGCAGGGAAATTGAAGTGTTCCCCTATTGGTTTTGTAGTGTTGCAATTTCTGGTGTCAGATTTGTGTCCATTTATTCTTTGGCGCAGAGACTGCCCTGTTTGTCCAAGATATAAGGCAAAGGGGCATTTCCGGCACATGATGGCATAAATCACATTGGTGGATGAGCAGGTGAACGAGCCCTTGATGGAGTAGGTGGCTTGATTTGGTCCTGTGATGGTGTCTTCAGTGTAGATATGAGGGCAAAGTTGGCAGCGTGGTCTGTTGCAGGGATATGTTCCTGCTTTAGTGTTTCTGTTGTATGATCTGTAGTTGCTGGTAAGTATCCTTTTAAGGTTAGGGGGCTGTCTGAAACAAGGAGAGGTCTGTCTCCCAAGGTTTGAGAGAGTGAGGGATCATCTTGTAAAATAGACTGTAGATCTTTGATGATGTGTTGAAGAGGTCTGGCTTGGGGGTTGTAGGTGGTGACCAGTGGCGTTCTGTTGTTGTTTTTCATGGGCTTCTCCTGCAGTAGTTGACTTCTGGATACCCGTCTGGCTCTGTCAATTTGTTTCTTCACTTCTGCGGGTGGATACTGTAGTTTTAAGAATGCTTGGTAGAGATCCTGAAGGTGTCTGTCTCTGTCTAAAGGGTCAGAGCAAATGCGGTTATATCTTAGGGCTTGACTGTACACAATGGATCGTGTGGTGTGTCGAGGATGAAAGCTCGAGGGATGTAAGTAACTATACCGATCAGTAGGTTTGCGGTATAGGGTGGTTTTTATGTGCCCATCGCTAATTTGCACTGCAGTGTCCAGAAAGTGGATCTCTTGTGTGGAGTGTTCCAGGCTAAGTTTGATTGTGTTGTGGAAATTGTTGAAATCTCTATGGAAATCTTCAAGGGCATCTTTACCATGGGTCCAGATGATGAAGATGTCATCAATATAGCGTAAGTAAAGTAGAGGTGCTTTGGGATGAGACGTGAGGAAACGTTGTTCTAAATCGGTCATAAAGATGTTGGCATATTGTGGGGCCATGCGGGTACCCATAGCAGTGCCACTGACTTTAAGGTATAAATTATCTTCAAATCTTAAATGGTTGTGGGTGAGTACAAAGTCACAGAGGTCAGCCACAAATTTAGCTGTGTCATCATAACAAATCACAGCTTCAAAGAGAGACTGCAGAACTCGAACTTATATGCAAATTTGACTCAGTTGTCTTGGGGTTAAACAGGGACTATGGATTTTTCTCGCATTACAACAAGTGATTTGACCTCCCCCTCCTCTATGTGCTGTTCCCCAATGTTTTGAATCCTAACACCTATTTTGATTTGCTGTTACAGCCTGACCTGATGCTATGTCATACAATCCCCTGCATTTAATTTCCTCCCACTCTGTAACTTTCCTATCTTCAAAGCATCTGACGAAGTGGGATTTTCTCCCACGAAAGCTCATGCGATAAATAAATCTGTTAGTCTTTAAAAGTGCCACAGGACTCTGTTATCATCTTGGATAGTTCTTCTAATAGCTTGTAATCCATCCTTGTGTGGGATGTTAGTGTAAAGAGCCTCTACGTACATAGTGGCCAGGATGGTATTTTCTGGAAGACCATCAATGAATTGGATTTTTCTCAGGAAATCTAGGTGTGTTGATAGCATAGGGTTTTAGGAGAGAGTCCACATAGCCAGATAATCCTGCTGTAAGCGGGCCAATGCCTGAGATGATGGGGCGTCCCGGGTTTCCTCTTTTATGTATTTTTGGTAGTAGATAGAATATCCTTATCTAAGGGAACAGTCCCACTGGCTTGAATGCACTACTTGCATGCATAAAGGTTTGTAGGATTGGGCCCTAACTTCCTTAACAGGCATAACTCCAAAACAGACTTTGAAATAACTAAATTCCTATTAACAGCCAACAACATTAAATTGAGCAGGCTCTTCACCACGTCAAGAACATATTTGCTAAAAGCAGTTAGGGGGAGATGGTGTCATTATGTGAGGGTGGTGCAGAACTACACAGCCTGGCGGGAACTCCTGAAGAGCACCGTCTCCCTGGGGCACGGAGGGAGAATGAACACTTTTAGAAAGGAGGAGCCTGCTCCCCACCAACATAGCTGGACAGCTCTATGAGTGCATCCACACTTACAAATAAGTCGACTTAAGGAGGTTTAAGTCGACTTAAATTACTCTGCGTCCACACTGGGCTTTCCTTAAGTCGACTTAAGGAAAAATTACATCGACTTCTTAACACCTCAATTTACATAGACTTTATTAGGTCAACTTAAACCAGTGTGGACGGGGATTAGCACCTAAGTCGACCGTATTAAGTCGACTTAAAGGGTTAAGTCGACTTAATAAGGTTGAAAAAGGGGTTATGTCTACGCTAGAAAAATTAAGTCCACTTCTGTTAAGTCAACCTTATAAGGTCCACTTTAAGTTGACTTAAAGTCGACCTTATAAAGTAGACTTAATAAAGTCAACTTAACTTTTCAAGTGTAGACATAGCCTATGTGTGGGACAGGGGACTGATGTCTCCTACTGTGTGTGACCAGAACCATGCCCCAGGTTTCATCATTTTTTATAATAATCACCTCCCTTTCTTCACCTCCTTTAAGTCAATAGTTCACAATCAGAGATACTTAATATTTTTTGCTGCCTAAGTTCACTTTTTTGTCTATTTCCCTTGATTTTTAGAGAAAATATTGTGTTTTACCATGAAAATTAATACATTTGAAAATAAATTAGTAAGACAATAATAATAATTAATAAGAAGAAATGAAAGAGAAAAACAATACGGATCAAATTCTACATCATTTGGAGTTAGATCAGTTTAAACCAGTAAGATCTAAAACCAGTAAAGTACTTAAGCATGTGTGCATAATTAATTGCATAGTCCTACTGAAGCTGGTGGAACAGCTTATGCACTTAAAGTTATGCACATGGCTTACATGTTTTGCTGCATCAAGACCTACACAAGGGTAGAAATGGGCCAAATTCAGTCCAGCTGTATTCTTACTGATGCATTAGAATTACAGCAGGGACAAATTTGAGCGTGTTTGTCTAAATCACTGCTTTTTCTCTTTCTACAAGTGGGATGCATTGTTTGTGTTGAATGTATACAATAGAAGAAACCATGAATCAACATCTACTTATGTATCCAAATCAGGCCCAATCAGTTTGTTGAAAGCAGATAATACATTTGGCTTGTCCTTTATCCATTTCCATCTTTGTGTGCATGGCGCATGTCCTTTTTGGAGATGGATCCATAATCCCATTCCTTTGTGTAATCAATAACCTTTTGGAAATGTACAATGTGTTTGCAAGGATACATCTATATAAATCCACAACAAGCCTGCATAAATCAGCTATACAGCTGTGTGACATATCTGAAAATTCAAGTTCTTCCCTTGGAAAGAAATACTGAAATAGTATTTTCACAACAATTCCCTTTTTCTCCTTCTCAGTATAATCAGTTAACTGATAGTGACCATGACACCATTTTAATTACATTTCTTTCCTTTCCAACTAAGAAAAACATTTAAAATAATATTTTAAAAATCACCTATTTATAATAAAACATTACACTGGAAGTTTTCAAAAGTTTATGAGATTCTAATATTCATTATAACTCATAGCATAAGTAAAGAACATGAAATGCCATGTTTCTGTGGGAAAAAAATCAAAAATAAGTTTCTGATTAAATTCTCAAGCTTCAGTTAGCCACATATCACATTCATACTGTGCATCTACAGTAGCTGTCATGCAAGGCATCTTAGGATAATTTACAAATAAATACATATACTATCCAGTGTCTTTACAGGAAAGACTATATGTGTACAGATGCTAATAAGACCAACCTTGAAAAACATGCCTAAGTGGTTAATATTCTGAACATATATCATTTCAAAAGAGATAGCAAAGAGTTTTCACACATTAATACTGCAGGACAAATTCTGTGTTACATATACACTTGTGTGTGAGAGACTAGTTACTAGTTAACTTCAATGGGGTTTACACACACATAACTTGGGGCATAATTTGGACCTAACAAATTCCCCAGTAGTACTACACTGGAAAATGGATTAAACCTATAGTACCTCAGAACAACCACATATGTTTCTCATATACACATTAGAGATAATTGATGAAGTTCTCTTTGGGTATGCCTACACTGTAAAAGAACCCAGTGGCACTGAGTCTCTGAACCTAGATCTATTTACCTGGGGTCATGCTACATAAATGTAAATGCAAAATCTAAGGCTCTTCAGATTTTGGATTTTGTGTAAGCCCCACCTTTCTCACCATGTTTTTGTGCTTCCAGATCCAACCTGAACCAGAAGTTACAGAGGCTAAAAAATAGTTAACATAGGGAATAATCCTAACTGATTGTCATTTTGATATCAGTTTGAAGCTGCTCTGAGCTCTGTAAAAAGGCTCGTGGGTTTGGGGTTTTTTTGTTTTGCTTTTTTACGCAAATCGGCGCTCTCTCTCTCTCTCTCTCTCTCTCTCTCTCTCTTTCTCTCTCTCACCTACTCTGTTTTCACAAAAACATTTGAAAGATCTTATTTTTGTTCCAGTAGAGAATGAAAACAAGTTGCAAAACCTTGAAAGTTGCTGCAGAACTGAATTGCTGTTCTCCTGACATCTTTGAGTATAAATGCATAAATTGGACTCTTCAGATGGGGTCACATACCTTTATCACATGATGCTTTCCATCTAATATAGGCATCTTAAATATTTGGCACCAGTATGTTGTGTCTTTGTCCGGTATAAGCATCTGTCTTAATAAAAAGGGGGGAAAAACACTAATATAAAAGTCAAACTTTTTCAAGTTGCTTCAGTTACCGAGTTTCACCTCTCACCCCATCAACCCTAGTCCCTAACTCCAAATAAAAACAAACCCCAAAATAACTTACGTCTTGGTTTGTGAAGTTAAAGTATGACAAAGAGGCAGTTATATCTTCCTTTTTCTCAGGGTTCAGTAAACGGAGACTCTTTGAGCCACGATTTGATCCATGGTAATTTTGACTCGCTTCTCCCATGTCTTTGTGATGATAGGCCCATATCACCTTTACTGTGCTCTCCTTGAAAACAAAATCTTTTTCTGATTAGGTATAGGAAGACATCCTTTCTCACAGTTTATTTGACAAAATTACCAAGGCGGATCCAGAGTTGAAGTTAATCACTCCACTGGAGCCACCCTACCTGTTTTTAAAATCTACCTGCATGTTTCTATGACTGTCTTCTGAACATATTTTGCACAGCTTCCCTTGCAGGGCTCAGCTGGCTTCAATCAGATTCCTAAAGGTTTATTCCACCATTGAAACATGTATGCTATCAAGATATGTGTGTCTTTCCCATTAATGTTAGCAAGTTTTACTCATCGTCATAGAAAGCAGAATAGATCCCTATTCTGGATAGAACAGCAAATAAACAAGCAAATATGGCAAGTCTCTTTTTAAAAGGGTTACTGGTGCTTCTCATATGGATCAGATGTTAGAATGAGAATGCATCTCAGTCCGGCCTGTTCTCTATTTGTGGCACACAATAGTTTATTGTCCTGAAAATGGTAATATTTTGATCTAATTCGGGTTCTTGGGCTCAATGTGGGGAAGAGCGGGTGGTGTTCAGTTGCCTGTGATGTCTGAGATCAGACTAGATGGCCCCATAGTCCCTTCTGGCCTTAAGCTCTGCAACACCAATTAAAAAATATTTCCTCTCATAGCAAATTTTGTAGAGTTAGAAGATTAATATACCAAAGTGAATGATTGAAGCAAGTCTTTCTACTTGACAGTCAGTCACCTTTAATGCTATTGTCAATGAGTACAAATGTTAAAACTGCATTATAAATAAATAAATAGAATATGGCAGCCATATGAAGTAAACAAAAGAACTTAACATGGATGCTAAAAATATTTATAAAAACTACTCTTCTTAAAAAAGAGAAAATACAGAAATCCAAATATAAAGTATGTTTATCCTGCTATATGCCCACATGTTCCAGAAACTCATCTTTTTGTACTGAGAGCAACCATGTAAGACTTGCGACAAAATGATTTTGAGAAAGGTTTGAGAAACAGAAAGAAGGGGAGGGAAAGAAGTTGGAATTTCACATTAACTGCCATGCCTACTAAAACACACACAAATATTGAAATTTTACTTGATTAATCTAAGCTCCAAAATGGAACTTTTTGGAAAGTTTGTGCATATACACATTTAGTACTTGAATTTCTGCAGTTCTTTTTTTTTTTAACATGAGGAGTTTTTGATAACTGGCTTCAACATACATTTTTATGTACTTGATCTATCTCATTTACTTGATCTATCTGTATCTCTTTACATTAAAGTAGAGCATCTTACCGTAATACTCTTATCATTTGGGTCACAGGTGTGCAGCTCTCTACTAAAAGCCAGTATTGTATGTGTACTATTTTCCATGGCATACTCAAGATGGTAATCCTGTTGAGAATCTTTCTTCAATGTTCTGTTTGCCTCTGTAAAATAATCCTATTAAAAATACAAAACAAAACCAATTTGGCGTAATTCATTATAAAATTATCTGGTATTAAACCTAATACATGTCTTTATGTAAAATATTGAAACTACACAATCATTTGTTAACAGAATGATTATATATGGGACTGAATAATTATCAGGGTAAAAAGTCATCTATGTCTTTTTCCAGCAAGTTCCAAAGGGGTAGCCGTGTTAGTCTAGGTCTGCCAAACAAACAAGGAGTCCTGTGGCACTTTTAAAGACTAAGAAATTTATTTATCGCATGAGCTTGTTTGTTTTTCCAGCAAGTGAATCTTACTGGTAAACAGCTGAGGCTCTGGAACTTAAAGCAGATCTTTCTTTAGCAATAGAATAAATATACTGCTTGTGCCTAGAAACCTAGAAAAAACAAATAGTTTACTTAAAAGACAATGAGTAAATTCATCTTAACAGTAACTTCACTGACTTCAGTGGAGCGATAGCAAGAATTCACCTAATGTTCATCTCAAAATCACTTCCTTTTCCTAATCACTACTGTGTTTTCTGGAAAATTCTTTTTCCTTTTCCTAATCTAAAGGAAATCTAAAAGTCTAAAGGAGCCAGCCACTCCAGCATTAATTACTGTGTTTTCTGGGAAATTATCATGAAACAGGAAAATGCATTGTCTTGTATCATTTTCAAAAGTCCGCCCAAATGTTTTTAGCATATATTTTAAAAGAAAGGCGATTACAGTCTTCATTGTAACAGACGTATCATATAATGCAGAAACTGCTTCAATAATGTCACATCATTAACCTTTTCACCCCTGAATACTTTGCTGCCATGTGCAGCTGCACGCCTCATTCCCCGAAAATGACACATCCTCTCATCCTGACAAAGCCCCAACCATGTGGTGTTCATCAAAAAGACCTTCCATAAGGACATGGGAAGCAGCAAAGTCTTAGTTGCCATTCTTTCAGTTTTAGGCCCTTTCTGTACAGATTTTTTTGTTTATTTTTTTGCTACTCTGTTCACTGAACCTTGGAGGGGAGCAGCAGCTGGGTTCTGTTTAAGAAAACACCCAGAGAAAACTGCTTTCCCAGTATACACTAGGATTCTCTCTGTTACCAAAGGATTTTATTTGAAGCAGAATTTTTAAGCTTCTAGTTGTGTTGGGGCTGTGTTTTCTGTGATTTCTATGACTTGTATAGTCCACCCCAGAGACAGAATCTCTCACCTGAATAGGCAACAGAGAGAGTTTTAAAAGGGCACAGGCAAGTGTTTAGAAATAATATTCAATGCAAAACCTGAGGTTGAGCTCAGACCTCTTTGAAGATCTGGCTGTTGGTCAAAAGCACTTAAATAAAAACCTTAGATGAAATCTTAGCCACAGAAAAAAAGCATACAGTTAATGAGGCCAGGATTTCATAACTTCTTTTTGAAATGTCCCTTTTTCTCTCATTATCACCTTAGTACTTGAGAGTAGAATTTGTCTCACTATGCATGCTATAGAAGATATATATGCATAATGATGTATGCATGTCAATATCTATACATCTTGAAAGTAAAGCACTCAAAAATTAGAAAATGCTAGAAAAACTTAACTGGTCCACCTTGTGTGTATGTACTATGATATTAATTACATGAGTGTACTATTTTTTCCACAGGACACCTGCCTCATCCAGTGCACAGGATGGACCATGTTAGGGGAATGAATCAAGTCTTTGAGGTGAAGAAGACTGTTGCTTGTAGGAACCCTACTTCATATGTTGCAAAAGTCAGATGGTGTATAGTGAAAGAGGCAGAGCATAGAAGGAAGAGAAAGGATGGTCTCTTGGTTAAAGAAGATGAATGCTATGGAGAACTGGATTCTATCCTCGCATGTGCCACAGAGTTTCCCTATGCTGCTTGGCAAGTCAATTACATCAAACTTTTCACACCTGGCTACTATTTGGTCTTTATTGTATGGTGTCCAACTTGAGTCCCTGAGGCTGACAATTCATAATTGCAGCTAAAGTCAGTATGAACTGTGCTTTGAAGAGAAAGCATTTGATCATGAAGATAACAATGTCCCCTCACCTCACAGGAGTGCTATGAAGATAAAATAATTAATTAATGTTTGGAAAGCATGCAAGTACAATAGTGATGAGTATCTCAGACAAAACCCATTCTGAATGCATAACAGGATTTGAATAGCGTGCAGTAATATGGCCTGGGGCCACACATTGAACAGTGAAGAAAACACAAAATATGGATTGGCTGCTTCTTCAATGTGCACTGAACGAGGCCAGGGTCCAATCACAATGAAAACAAATTTACAAACTTCATACATTGTCACAGAATGAAATTACTGTTTTCCAGCCAACCCTATGCATGGCTATATGCAGGTGAACAAATGCATGTGCAAAAATGGGCAAGTGTGTGTGGATGGAAAAAGTCCCCGAATCATTAGAATGCTGAGTTGAGAAGAGGAGCTTGGAAGAATCTGAGAGATCTAGGTCCTACATACATGTGCTGAGAAGAAGGGAATAAACAGATGTCTTAGGTGGAGTTGTGTGGTAGGACAGAATGGCTACATTTGTTTTACCAGGTGGAATTAATGGACCTGCTTTGGAGTCTGTGTTGGGGGGAATAGATGGATGGGTGTTGTATGCAGGTTTGCTTGATGAATGGTGATTTTATTTTCAGTGATTAACAGATTTTTGTAGAGTGGAAGCTATCGACTGTTTTTCCTATTGAGACTGTCACAAGGAATAGATGGATTTGCTGTGAGGCAAAGGACCCACTTCCAAGTTTTGTCTGAGTGAGTCTCATCTAAAAACTAAAATCCTGTTCTCTGCATCATTGGATTAGGCATAAAATATGGCAGTAAGAATAATTGATGATGATCCTTTAAATGTCATCATACTGTTTCATTCATCCTATAGGAATGGAGAGGGAAGGTCACAGTTCGATCTGCTCACTTTACTGTGAGTGATGTCTCATTTTGATTTTACACAGGGATGGTGTTTGGAAAATACCATCATATCGATGGGTATGTCTACACTAGCAATTTAGGTCGACTTAAGGACACTTAAGTTGACCTAAATTACTCCCTGTCTATACCAGACTTTCATTAAGTTGACTTAAGAAATTCCTTAAGTCAACTTGATGAAAGCTTAAGTCGACTTAATAAGAACCACCCATTAGGTTGACTTAAGCCTTAGGTCAACTCCTTAAGTAGACTTAAGGAGTGTGGATGTGGAGTGACCCTTAAGTCGACTTTATTAAGTCTACTTAAGGGTGATTAGATCGACTTAATATGGTTGGCTTTAAGTCAACTTAAAGTCGACCTTATTAAGTTGACTTAACAAAGTCGACCTAATTTTTTCTAGTGTAGACATAGCCGATGTGTTTTTCAGCATCTAGCAAAGTGAGCAAAGCTGTTTTCAGTCATTACCTATACAAATCTATTTGCTTACTTATCACATTTGGCATGTGAAAAACCCAGTATTTAGTAGAGAAATGTATCCAGACATCAGCTGGGGGACAATTCACATTTTCTTCTTAAAAAAATGTTTTGCTAAATCACGCTCTTTTGCTTTTGGACAATCTGCCATCACAAACATGGAAGACATGTGGTGTGCATCTATATTTACAAATTACGTTGACCTAAGGAGGCTTAAGTCAACTTAAACTACACTGTGTCCACACTGGGCTTTCCTTAAGTCAACTTAAGCAGTTCCCTAAGTCGACCTAAGGAAAAGTTGTCGACTTAATAATACCTCCTTTTAGGTCACCCTAATGCAGGGGTAGGCAACCCCCGGCACGCATGCCAGCAGTGGCACACAAGCCCATTTGGAGCGGCACTTGGCACCCTCTGTGGCACCACAGAAAATGCCACTCCTGCCACCAAAAGACACTCCAAGTGGCTTCTGTCAGGGGCGGCTGCAGTGCGGAGGTCCCTCCCATGTCCATGCCCCAGGCATACCATGTAAAGAAGCCACCCAGAGCGGCTCCTTTCTGTGGTATGCCGCCGTCAAAAGGAGTGAGTCCAGGTAACTGGGGATAGGGGTCCCCAGGCACACTGCTGAGAGGAGCCCCTCCAAGTGGCTTCTTTCCATGAATGGGCTGTTGGCACCAGCTGAGGTTTGAGGAGGAGGGGCCGGCACAGGGGTTGGCACAGATTGCCAGCCCCTGCCCTAATGCTTAGGTCGACCTCATTGAGTCGACCTAAGCCAGTGTAGACGCAGAGTAGCTCTAAGTCGACCTCCATGGCCTCCAGACCTTCCTCCCTGACCTCCCCCCAGAGTTCCTGGAATAGGAAGAGCCGACCCTGGCCAACTACAGGGCAGGACTCACCCCTGACCACACTGCTGCTTCGGAGCAGGGAAAAGCAGAGCCAGCGCTGCAAGCAGGCCCCATCCTGGAGCCACCAAGAAATCCTCGAACTGCTGGCCATAAGGGGGATGAGGCAGTCAGCTCTCAATTGTGAGGCAGCCATCACAATCGGGAGGTGTATGCCCCCATCTCCCAGGCCCTGGCTGCCAAGGACCACACTAGGGACACCCAGCAGGTCTGGGTCAAGATCAAGGACCTCCGCTAGGACTACCAAAAGGCCTGGAAGAAGACGCTCCAGACAGGGGCAGCCCCCACCAGCTGCCGGTATTACCAGCAACTGGATGCCTGTCTGGGCCAGGAGAGCAGCAGCCTGCCAGCCCACACCATCGACTCTGCTGAGCCCCCCTCCCTCAACAATGACCAGGAGGAGAGCTCGGGGGACGAGACTGTGGCGCTGGAGCAGGGGGAGGCCAGTGTCCAGCAGGAATAGGAGGATGCCCATCGGCGGGTCAAGCAGGGGCTGTGGAGAGGTGAGCAGAGGCTGCTTGAGCGCATACTCGACCTCATGGAGTGGCAGACCCAGTCCCTGGAGCACCTGGAGGAGCCCCTGTTCTCTCGGGGCCCCACCCTGTGCCCAAGAGGCAGCCTTCCTCGCCGGCGGGCTGGGACCGAGGCAGACGTTTGCAAGCCTGGGACCCGCCTTCCACAGGCCACCGGCACCGGCCCCTTCCTCCGACCGCCCTGACTCGCCCCGACCCTCTTCACTCCTCCCAAAGTCTGATAGCCCAGACTTTTCCTTCTTTGGAACATTTTAAACCCTTTGAAAATAGTTTAAAGTATCTGAAATGTAATGCACTTAATTTCTCTGCATTTTCTATAGTAACATTGCATAAATCATTCATAGCAAACTTCAGCACAGACTTTACATCAGTCAAATACTTAACATTATCACTACGTGCTGTATAGAAATTAAAACAACATATGGAAAGTTAACAGTCTCACAGATTATACCAGTTGCTGTATATCATTTACAAACAGATGAAGGCAATGATGTTAAATTGCTTCTCACGTTCTATTGACCTTTATTGCTTTCATAGAAGAGTTTTGCAATAGACATGTTTCTGATTGGCACTATACAAAACAGTATGGAGAGTAATTTCTTATAGATGTAATAAAAGATGCTAATAGGCTGTTTTATCCTTGAAGAATATAAGCACAGCTGCACAAGGAATCTTGACAAAAAAAAATATTACCAGCTGTCATCATACACTTGAACAGGTGTTTATAGAGGGGGGAAAAAAAAACAGGCTCAGAATCTTTAGTGTCCAAGACTGTTTTGGTTATGATATTCATTTCCTATAATCAATTTTACATAGCACCTTTCAACCCAAACCATCATAAAGCAATTTACAAACTATGACCCTATCTTCAGGTTCAATGTGTGAGCAAGGGTCTGCCTGAATGATTTATAAAAGTTGCCATGTTATTCCCAGAGATCATTGAATTTTAGTACTGATTAAATTAGTGTTGGGTGCATGTCAAGGTCAAGCAAATGGGCAAAAGCATGGGCAAAGGAAGATGCATCCAACTATTTCAAGTTTAGAGACCCTGCTAATTGGTGGAGCCTGAGATTGCTCCAGTTTGGGCCATAGCTGAGCTGAGCTTTGCTGCGCTGGGCAGAGAACCAGGAAGCTATAACTCAGCAGGAGCTCAGCACAGCACAGAATCTGGCTCAGTCTATCTAGGAAGGATAAACTGCTCCACAAAAAATAAGAAATGACCAAAACTCTTGTCTGAAATTTGCATCATACCAACCCCCCTCCCCTTTTTTTGAGATTCTAAATCATATGCCTAACTTTATTAATTATTATTATTATTATTATTATTTATTCAAAGGAAATCTGCATTTCATGATTCCAGCAGCCAATGCACAATATCAGAAGAAAAGTCTTTTTCACATGATATCTTAAATGAGTTCCATCTTGAACTCAGGGCAAAAATCCTACTCAATTCTTATTTTATTAAAAATAAAATAGCCTGACCAACAGCGCTAATAAGAAGGAAAAGTCTGAAAGCATCAGTTACTATGTCACAGTAAGAACATTATGAGATCATTCTGGTTGATTGACAGCGATGTAATGAGTCCCAAATGAAAAAGAATATTCCATCAAAAGCCTAGACTGACAACAAGTAGCAACTGCAGGAAGCATTCAAAGGAACTGTCCAATAGCAAATTCATTTGGCACCTGTAACCAACATGGCTACCCTTTGGAACTATAACCAGTTCGTTTATGATTAATTACTGATAGTTCTTTATATAAAAGCTAAATGGCTATGTCTACACTAGGAATATCTAGATCGACTTTGTTAAGTTGACTTAATAAGGTCGACTTTAAGTCAACTTAAAGTCGACCTTATTAAGCCGACTTAACAAAGTGGTGTCCATGGACCTGGACTAAGTCTACTTTGTTAAGTTGACCTAACTGCCCTTAGGTCAACTTAATAAAGTGGACTTAAGTCGCTGAGCTTAAGTCGACTTTAGAAAGTTGACTTAAGCAGAAACTCGACTTAAAATGAGGTTTAATAAAGTCGACTTAAGGAAAGTGTAGTGTAGACGCAGAGTAAATTAAGTTGACTTAAGCAAGCTTAAGTTGACTTAATTTACAAGTGTAGATGCATCCTCAGAGAATAGGGACACCAAGAGAATGGGATTGCATCTCTGACCAATTTGGCTGTTAGCCATTGATGGATGTATTCTCCATGAATTTTTCTAATTCTTTTTTTGAATACACAAAGTTTTGGCTTTCACATTATCTCCTGACAAAGAGTTCCACAGGTTGACTGTGTTGTGTGAAACAGTACATCTTTTTGTTGGGTTAAAACCTGCTGCCTATTAATTTACTTGGGCGCCCCTGATTCTTTATTCACTTTCTCCTTACCAGTCACTATTTTACAGACCTCTAGCATATCCCCCCCTCAGTTGTCTCTTTTCCAGGCTGAAAAGGCCCAGTCTTTTTAATTTCCCCTCATGTGGAAGCTGTTCCATGCTCTTAATCATTTTTATTGCCCTGCTCTATACTTTTTCCAATTGTAATATGTCTATTTAAAGATTAGGTGACCAGAGCTTTACTCAGTATTTAACGGGTGGGCATACCATGGATTTATATAGTAGCATTATGATATTTACTGTCTTAGTATCTATCCCTTTTTTCCCTAAACGTTCTTAACATTGGCTATGTCTACACTGGCAATTTAAGTCGACTTAAGGAGGCTTAAGTTGACTTAAATTAAGCCATGACCACACTAGGCTTTCATTAAGTCGACTTAAGAAATTCCTTAAGTTGACTTAATGAAAGCTTAAGTAGACTTTATAACTACCACTCCTTAGGTCGACTTAACCCTTAAATCAATTCCTTAAGTCGACTTAAGGACGGTGTGGACGTGGAGTAACCCTTAAGTTGACTTTATTAAGTCGACTTAAGGGTGGTTAGGTCAACAACAAAGTGGACTAAGTCGACTTAAAGTTAAGTCAACTTAGTCCACTTTGTTAAGTCGACTTTAATAAGGTCGACTTTAAGTAAACTTAAAGTCTACCTTATTAAGTCAACTTAACAAAGTCGACCTAACTTTTTCTAGTGTAGACATAGCCATTGATAGTTTTTTGACTGCCGCAGCACATTGAGCAGATGTTTTCAGAGAACTATCTGCAATGACTTCAAGATCTCTTTCTTGAGAAATAACAGCTAATTTAGTCTCCATCATTTTGTATATATAGTTGGGATTATGTTTTCAAATGTGCATTACTTGGCATTTATCAAATTTGAATTTCCTCTGCCATTTTCTTGCCCAGACATCCAATTTCATGAGATCCCTTTGTAAATCCTTGCAGCCTGTTTTGGACTTGACTATCCTGAGAAACTTTGTATGGTCTGCAAATTTTGCCATTTCTGTTTACCCCTTTCCTGGATCATTTGTGATATACGTGGAACTCCACTGGTCCCAGTACAGATCCTTGAGGGACACCCCTATTTATCTCTCCATTCTTAAGACTCACCATTTATTCCTAACATTTATTTCCTGTCAACCATTTATTGAATCCTTATCCCAGAATTGCATACCTTATCTAAGAGCTTTTGGTGAGGGACATGTCAAGGACTGTCTGAAAGTCCAAGTACACTATATGCACTGACTGGATCATCACCGCCCATGTTTTTTAATTCTCTTTAATAGATTGGCAAGATATGATTTCCCTTTACAAAAGCCATTTTATTTTGATACTTCCCCAACAACATTTTATGTGTATAATAATTCTGTTCTTTACCATATATTCAACTATTTTGACCAGCACTGAAGTTAGGCTTACGGGACTGTAATTGCCAAGATTGCCTCTACAGACTTTTTTTAAAATTGGTGTCACATTTGCTATCCTCCAGTCATCTGACACAGAAGCTGATTTAAGTGACTGGTTACATACCACTATTAGTAGTTCTGCAGTTTTACATTTGAGTTCCTCAAGAAATCTTGAGTGAATACTATCTGGTCTTGGTGACTTGTTACTGTTTAATTTATCAATTTGTTCCAAAACCTCCTCTAATTGACACCTCATTCCGGGACAGTTCCTCAAGATTTGTCTCCTAGAAAGAAAAACTCATGTGGGAATCTCCCTCACATCCTCTGCCATGAAAACTGATACAAAGAATTAATTTAGCTTCTCCACAATGTCCTAATCTTCCTGGGGTGCTCCTTTTGCACCTTGATCATCCAGTGGCCCCACTACTTGTTTAGCAAGCTTCCTATTTCTGATGTACTTAAAGTTTTTTTTTCCTGTTAGTTTTTCTCAGTGCTTTTTTTTTGTTAAAAAAAAATGTGCCAGTACTCATATCTTGATAGTAAATTTGAAAAATGCCTCTCCCGCCCCTCTTCTTCCTCTTCTTCCAGCAGTGCTCCTTTTCCCTGCTGACCTCACCCCCGAACGGGGCAGCGGGGCCAGCAAAAAAGGTGCTGGTACTCTGTACCCCTGCATACCATCACAAAAAAAGAACTGTTTTTTCTATCTTTTTCTAGTTGATCCTCAGATTATTTTTTGGCCTGCCTATTTATGCTGCAGTGTCTCCTTATGTCCCTCACTAAAGCTAAAAGGGACCTATTGGTCATCCAGAGACTTTTCCACATTGCCCAAAGACAAGAACTACCTCCAACAAAGCACCAACTGAAATATGTCAGGGTGGAACACATTTTGCATCTGTCCCTTTGCTGCTTTTCAACTTGTTTTCTAATCACTTTTTGTTACTGTTGGTATGAGTGCCCTTAAAAGCAACATACCATTAAATACAGAGAACACTCACTGTTTTCTATTTTTCAAAATACATTCCAAGCACTTCCTTATAAGTAAATCACTTAACTCTGCGGGATACATTTCATAACAGATATTCTTTAGTTTGAGTGAGAGGTAAGAAGCAAGCCTATAATGAATAATAAAGTGGTTTTTAGTGACACACAGTCCCTATTCACTAATGATTTACACCCTAAGGACTATTTTTGTGTAAATTCAACAGATGACTCTTACAATGCAACCCTGTTGTATAACTTGCATAAAATAGGCATTCATCACAGAGGATTACTCAAAATGGGACTCTAAGTTGCTACGTGCTGTGGGTTGGGATGCACGGTTCCAGACAAGGGTGGAGACCAACGGAGAAGACTTGGTTTTAGCATGAAAATGCATGCTGTGTCAATTCATGAGAACAAATGAGAGATGCATACTTTTTAATATAGCTAGATGCAATAACTAAGGCTGCCCCAAGCACTTTCATGGCAAGTAATCCATGTTGAAAGAGACCTTGGCAGTATAACGGGTAACATTTTTACAAGCATGAGCTGTTCAACAGTTTCTCCAATGCAGTCATAAGCAAATCCCAGCCTTCTTACATCAAGCACCATTGTTTTGTTTCACTGTTTGCTGTTTTTAAAAACAAATGTGTTCACTGTAGTCCAATGCAATCTGCAGCCATACCGCAACAGTGCTCTTTATAACATGACGGAACACTTGGCAGTAGCATTCTCATTGATAACCAGTTCCCGCCTCTTGTCTTGCCTTCTCTCTCTCTCCTTTTTGGTTTCCCACCCCCCTCATGCAAGAACAAGGAAGTATGTTAAAGTAACCGTGCTATGAGACTTGGTTTCTACACTCTTTCAAAATTGTTTAATGGGTTCCCACTTCAGTAGCTGAATTCTTAAAATGCTTGGACACTAATGTGTCGTATCGTTGCCTGATCAAATCACTTAGCCACACTTTTAAAAATCATGTTGCTCCTCTGTGTAGTTTTTTCCTGCTATGATATAATTATAGTCTTCAATCTGATTGATCTATGAACAGAGCATTAACAGAATTGTCTTTCATGTCCCTCTAGCTCTACCTTCACCACACCTGATATCCCTTCTGTTACACTAAGGCTCAGGTGAAACAAAAGTTGTAACATCAAAGTCCAAGAGACATTTAAAAATATATATTCGAGTATATACTCGAGTATAAGCCAACTTTTTCAGCCCCCAAAATGTGCTGAAAAGTCGTCCTCGGCTTATACTCGGGTCTATATGGTATGTTGCCTTCCAATTCAGCTGTAGCTAGTATGACGCTTGGAGATGATGTAACGGGAAAAGTGCCAACCCCCGGGGCTGCGGCTTTGCTGCGGCAGACCCAGCCTGCACCCGGGCTCTGGGCTGGCCCTCCCCACCCTCAGGGTGGGACAGGCAGGCTCAAGCTGGGGTCAGGAGCGCGGGTCTGCCTGCCCCACACTGCCCGTCTTTGCTGCTGCCGAATGCTCTAGAGGGAGAAAGGGACCCCCCCCCCCCTCCGGCACTGAGATAGGGTTGCTTCAAGGTGGAACATAGCTCAACCCAGCAGCCAGAGCAAAAGGTATTGACAAATGCACCCCTCACTGGCCCCACACCCCACTATAACACCAACCCCTGCCCCCGCCCACTCACACCCCATCCTATGGATCCCCATCCCGCCTAACCCCAGCACCCAGCGCACACCTCACCCTCCACAATCTACACACCACACCGTAACACCCACACCCTGCACTGCCCCCTCACATTCCCCCATCCTGCCACCCCTTTCACAACCACATCCTGCCCCCACAGCCCTCCATTTGTGCCCCATCCCCACCCCCTAAACTCAGCCCCCACTACCTGCAGTGCCTCCCTTCTCCCAGCCGGGGGGGCTCAGCACCCCAAGCTGTGCTGAGTGGGGGCCGTTGCTGCGCCCCATGGACATGCTGCTCACAGGGGGGAAGAGTCACCAGGTCTCCTGTGCCCCTCACATCCAATACTTGCTCCCGGCTGTCAGCCTGCAGCTGCCCTGCCCCCCCCCCTTTCTTTCCTTCTTTCTCTTTCTTTGCTTCCTTCCTTTCTCTTCCTTCTCTTCCCCTTTCTTCTTTTCCTTCCTTCTTTCTCTTCCTTTCTCTTCCTTCCTCCTTCTTTCTCTCCCTTTCTCTTCCTTCCTTCTCTCTTTTTTCTTTCTCCCTTCTTTCTTTCTTTCTTTCTTTCTTTCTTTCTTTCTTTCTTTCTTTCTTATTGAAACTTACCAGTAGCTGCTGCATTTCCCACCCTAAGCTTATACTCAAGTCAATAAGTTTTTCCAGTTTTCGTAGGTAAAATTTGGTACCTTGGCTTATATTCGGATCGGCTTATACTCGAGTATATATGGTATACAAAGGAAAATTTATGTTGAAGAGCCAGGATCTGAAATACCATTTTTCCAAAAATTACATTTTAAGGAAAACAATTTCTGGTGGTGGCTGCTGAGTGCACATGTTGGAATGAAGAGTGTATGCCAGGGAAAAGTTTTTTTCTGTTCTCTGGAAATCCTCTGCAGTCGTTTTTCGCCCTGATGAGCTGATCTTTCACAGGGGAATAAACAGAATCTGGTTTTACCCTTGTTAACTGAAGTAGCTTTGCTCTCTTTATAATGTCTGTTCTCAAACAATGACCTCTCTCTTCCTTGTAACACTTCCTTTAAAAATAGAAGGGAGGGCAAAGGGGGTTAAGGAGGAAAAAAAAAAAAAGATAAGTACCAAATCTTTCAAAAGAGACAAGTGATTTTGAGTGCCCACTTTTAATTTAAGGAACTGTTCCAGGAGGTTTTGAAACAAATTGATAAAGTAAACAGTAATAAGTCAGCAGGACCAGAGAGCATTCACTCAAGAGTTCTGAAGGAACTCAGATGTGAAATTGCAGAACTACTAACTGGTATACAAACCACTGTTTAAATTAGCCTTGGTACCAGAGGACTGGCGGATAGGTAATGCAATGCCAACTTTTAAAAACCTTCAGAGGTGATTTTAGCAGTTGCCAGCTGGTGAGCCTATCTTCAATGCCAGTCAAATTGGTTGAAACTATAGTAAAGTACAGGATTAGCAGACACATAGATGAACACAATTTGTTGGGAAAGACTCAACACGTCTTTTGTAAAGGTAAATCATGCCTGACTAATCTATTAGAATTCTTTGAGGGGGCCAACAAGCATGGGGACAAGGATAATCCAATGGATATAGTATACTCAGACTTTCAGGGTGTCTACACTTACAAGTTAGGTCGACTTACGGAAGCTTAAGTCAACCTAACTTACTTCACGTCCATACTGGGCTTTCCTTAAATTGATTTAAGGAAAACTTAATTTGACCTAATAATACCTGTTTTAGGTCAAATTAGGGCTTAAGTATACTTCTTAAATCAACTTAAGCCAGTGTGGATGCCCTAAGTTGACTTCTTCCATAAGTTGACCTAGGGCAGGGGGCAAGGGAGCCCTGCATGGTTCTCTGACAGAAGGGAGCCACGGTGGCTCCCTTGTCCCCGGGGGAGCTCCTGCTCCTTTCTCCCCAGACCCGCGCCTTCCCTGCAAGAGGAGCCGCAGTCCCAGGGAGAAGGGCTCCCCAACCAGGGTTCCAGCAGGAGGGAATCCGCCGCTGGAACCCTGGCTGGAGAGTCCTGGCGGCTCCCTTCTCTCTGGGAAGCCGCTCGCAGCTTGTCCTGGGGAGAGCCAGCCCACGCATGGCTGGCTCTCCCCGCAGGGACAGGCAAGCCAGTGCTCTAGCTGACTGGCGCTCCAGCTGACAGGGGACCCTCTGGGGATCCCATCGGCTGGAAAGCCGGCAATTGCCAGCACAGTGCTCCAGTCGACAGGGGAAACCCCGGGGATCTCCTGTTGTCTGGAGCACGCTCCCTTCTTGCCCGGACCCCGCGGGTCCGGGGAGAATAGAGCGGGGCTCTCTTCTGGCTGGAACCGCTTGGTCCCAGAGAAGGGAGCTCAGGCTGTGACTCCCTTCTGGCCAGGACCCAGGCGGTCCCGGAGAAGGGACCATGGGGCTCCCTTTTCCCTGGGACCCAAGCGGTCCCGGCCAGAAGGGAGCCCCGTGTTCCTTTCTCCCTGGGACCACTCAGGGCTGACGGCTTGCTGTCTTGGAGAGAGCCAGCCCCGCGCACTGGCAGCTTCCCGGTCTCGGGGAGAACCAGCCCCATGCAGGGCTGTCTCTCCCCCGGATGAGCTGCTCACGGCTTGCCTGTCCCTGTGGGGAGAGCTGGTCCACAGAGCCGGCTCTCCCCAGGACATGCCGTGAGCCGCCAGCGGCTTGTGTGTCCATGCGGGGACAGCTAGCCCTGCGCAGCTGGCTCTCCACAGGACAAACCTCTGGCTGCTTGCCGGTCCCCCCCTTGACCTAACTAGTCGACTTAGAGAGTCTAGTGTAGACTCTCTAGGTCGACCTAATAAGGTCAACTTTAAGTTGACTTAAGAGTCTTGTGTAGACTCTCTAAGTCGACTTAATAAGGTAGACTTAAAGTCGACTTAATAAATTTGACTTAATAAAGTCGACCTATCTTTCTAAGTGTAGACATAGCCTCAGATAGCCTTTGACAAGGTCCCTCACCAAGGGCTCTTAAGCAAAGTAAGCAGTTATGGGATAAGAGGGAATGTACTCTTATGGATCAGGAACTGGTTAAAAGATAGGAAACAAATGGTAGGAATAAATGGTCAGTTTTCACAGTGGAAAGAGGTGAATAGCAAGTCTGCCGCTGATCTGTACTGGGACCAGTGCTGATCAATATCTTTCATAAATGATAAGAAAAAGGAGGCAAACACTGAAGTGACAAAGTTTGAAGATGATACAAAATTATGCAAGATAATTAAATTCAATGCTCATTGTGAAGAATCACAAGGGATCTCACAAAACTGGGAGACTGGGCAAGAAAATGCAGATGAAATTCAATGTTGATACGTGCAAAATAAATGCACATTTGATTTAGTGGGAATGGTCCTGCTTTTAGCAGAGGATTGGCTAGATGACCTCATGACCTTCCAACCCTAAGATTCTATGAAATCATAATGCCAACTATGCATACAAAATTATGGGATCTAAAATAGATGTTATTGTTCATGAAAGAGATCTTGTGACATCAGGGTAGTTCTATGATAATAACCACTCAACATGCCGTAGCAGTCAAAAAAATCTAACAGAATGTTAGGAACCACTAGAAAGAGACAGATAATCAGCATCATAACAAAATAATAAATAATAATAATATATAAATCCATGGTATGCCCACACCTGGAATGCTACAATATAGTTCTGGCTGCCCACAAAAAGATGTATTAGAATTAGAAAAGTACAGAGTAGGGCAAGAAAACGATTAGTGTGATGGAACAGGTTCCATATGAGGAAAAGTTAAAAGACTGGAACTGTTCAACTTTGACAAGAGATGACTACGGGTGGATATGATAGAGCACTGGTTCTCAACAGCTATGTCACGACAGAAAAATATGTTGTGACACAGTGGCTGAGTGTGTTGCTGCAACTTACCCCGCTGCCAGAAGACCACCTCCCTCCACCTCCCCCGCCCCCAGCCAAAAGAAATTCTGCCCTCCTGGTAGGTTCTGCTTCTGGTGGCGAGGCGTTTCTTTCTGCAGGGCGGTGAGTTGCGGTAGCAGGGGTCTGGGCTTAGTGCTGCTGCTAAAACCGCTGTCAGCGGCAACTTTTATTGGCTGTGGAGGGCTTTCTTTTATTGCAGCACTGCCAAAGCGTCGCCATAAGTGGCTTTTTTTGGTGGCGCAGGGAGGGGGGGAGGAGGTGGTGGTGAATCTTTGTTGAAGTGCCATCAAAAGTACCCCATGCGGCAGCGGGGCCAGCTGTATGGTCTTGAAATGCTGAAATGCCGGCAGTGGC
Source organism: Pelusios castaneus (assembly GCA_007922175.1). NCBI lineage: Eukaryota > Metazoa > Chordata > Testudines > Pelomedusidae > Pelusios > Pelusios castaneus. Next base: position 10,291,410 of record ML685835.1, read on the forward strand.
TGTTTCTTTTGGCAACAAGGGGCTTGAGTCATGAATGGCTGGCCACGCTGCCAACCGCGTCACGACACAGAAAACATTGAGAACCCCTGTGACAGAGGTTTATAAAATCATGACTCGTGTGGAGAAAGTGAATAAGGAAGTGTTATTTACCCTTTCCTGTAACACAAGAACCGGAGATCATCTGATGAAATTAATAGGCAGCAGGTTTAAAACAATCATAATCATAAGGATGTACTTCTTCATATAAGACATAGTCAAACTGTAGAATTCTTTGCCAGGGGATTTTGTGAAGGACAAAACTGTAAGTGGATTTTAAAAAAGGAACTAGATAAATTTATGGAGGATAGGTTCATCAATGGTTATTAGATGATCAAGGATGCAAACCCAAGCCCTGAGTACACCAAAGCCTCTAATTGCCAGATTCTTATACTGGATGACAAGGAATGGATCCCTCAAGAATTGTTCTGTTCTGTTCATTCTCTATAAAGCATCTGATTGTCCACTGCCATAAGACAGGCTATTGGGCTCAAAGGACAATTGGTCTGACCTAGTACAGTTATTCTTACATCCTTATGCAAGACCCTGCCTCATTCTACAGAAAGGTTTGAGAATGTAGCACTGGTGAAAGAATGATGGAGAAAAAGAGATGCTGTCAGCAAGCTGAATAGTTATAGCATTTCACCAGGACTGTATTTCATACTGCCACACTCATTACACTTAACACAGAATAGGTTTACGAATCAAATGTGCAGCTCTGAAAAATAGGAGGAAATTGGTAGTATCCCTTTTCATTTCAATCAGGGATGAACTGGCTATCAGGGAGTTCTGGCAAATGACAGAGGGACCTGTGCACCGAATGGCTGATGGGCCACTTCTCCCCACTCCTGGTCTCCCCCCTCTCCCCCCACGTCCTGGGCCCAGTGTCTGCTCACCCTCCCAGCCCTCAAATGCTAGGGATAATTTTTAGGCCCAGTCCGTCACTGCTTTCAGTTGTAATTTATCATGGATGACAGTGAACAAAAGCTTTCAAGGTTTAGTGAAACAGTTCTCGTGGCAACATTTCAAAATGGATGTTGAAAATTTGGAAAGAGTATAGAAAAGAGCTGCAAAAATGATTTGTGAGCTAGATAAAATGCCTTACAATGTGAGATTAGAAGAGCACAATCTGTTTAGTCTGTCAAAAAGAAGATTGAGCAGTGACTTGATAACAATGGGAGTAAATACCTGGTACTACCTTGATACCAAGGTAATACCTTGATAACTCCATGAGGAGTAAATACCTGGTACTAAAGGACTCTTTACTTTAGTAGGGAGAATTTAACAAGAATTGGCTGAAAGCTAAAGCCTGAAAAAATCAAAGTTTATAAAAAAAAAAAAAAAAGAAAAAAAGCTCAGGGAGGATTATTAACCATTGGAACATACTACCAAGGGAAATGGTTTTAAAATAAAGATTCGATTCTTTTCTGGAAGAAATTATTTGGTTAAACACAAGTTGTTGGGTTCAGATCTGAGGCAACTGGATGAAATTTAATGACCTGAATTATACTGCTCTGATCCCTAGGAGGTGCCTTCCAGCCTTAAATTCTATGAACCTAAGAAATACTCCATGCAGTAAAATAAGAAAATACTCCAAATGTTAAATATAGCTAATGTTCCAAAAGAAAATGCCATTATTGATTATTTAATTTCTGAGTTGACACAAGGCAGCATGTTTAGGACTTGGTTTCTTCTACTGAAGTTTTAGAGACTCCATGTGCTTAAAAATAAAAGCACCTCCAATTTGTATGGAGTAGCTTCAATGATCAAATGCTTACAGTAAATCATGGAAGAGAAAAGAAGGGCTACTATTATAAGACTAGATTCTACCACCCCTGTTTGCTTTGGCTAGTACTTTTACTCCATGAGCAATCTCTTTAAAATAAATGGATTCACTGGGAGAAGAAATTACTATACTCACGGGAAGTAAGAGTGGCACAATCTGGCTCATAATTTGTTGATACCGGGTTTGATTTCCTCCCTCCAATTTTACATCCTCTAACTCCAGTGGGTTCAAAATAGTTCTGTTTCCCCTGCAAAACTGTCATGTGATCAATTTCTAATAATTTTGGTTCACTTCTACTACTTTGTAAACCCCAATCAAGTTGGGGGGTCGTGCCCCCAGGAAAAGCGATGCTCAAAGGGCACTAAGATTTCAATGCAGGAAGCCCATCGAAAACCAAGTTAACTATCTCCCAGCGAACTGGCAATGGGCAGCAGCCTGTGAGAGCCAGTTAGGCGCTTCCCGCTGGAAGAGGCTCCGCCTTCTCACTTCACTTCTCCTCCAGACCCAGAGCTCAGCCCCGAAAGCCGGTGAGGAGAAAGTGGGAAGCGGGGGAGGGACCCTGACATCTTTAAGGGAGGAAAAGTTTGGAGGAGAGCTTGTCAGAGAGAAAGAAGAAGGGGTCGCGTACACGCAGAAGAAAGAAAGAAAGAAAGAAAGACTGGGGCGAGGACAGACGCCTGTAGCGAAGGGAAAGGGCGAGGCGAGAGGTACAGGCTGCCGAGGGAAAGTCGGGAGCAGAGAGGGCGATGAGGGAGCTCAGCAGAGGCCAGGGAAAGGAAGGGCCGAGGCTACAGCAGAGAGGGAGGCCGGGTCCAGCCAGCAGGCTGTGTCCAGGGGACATCCAGTGCGTGACTGCCTGCGGGGCTGGTCGCTGATCGCTCCAGGGCGCTGCACAGTGCAAACCCGCCCTCCCCAGTGGGGCGCGCGCCGGCGCAGGAGACAGCGGCTGGGTGGGAAAGGGCGGCGGTGGAGAGGCGCTCGTTCTCCTTACCTGCAGGTAGGGCTTGCCCTTGGCCACCCCGCCCAGCACGATGTCGGCGGACGCCATGCCCCCGGTGGGGGAGAGCCCGAAGCCCACGTAGCCTTGGGTGCGCACCTCTAGGCGGAAGAAGATGCGGCTGCCCTGGTGCCCCCACAGGAGGCGGTATCGGGCCGCCCCGTCCAGCACGGCGCTGTGCAGGTAGCGGCCGGCGGCCGTGGGGAGCAGCAGCCCCCACAGGAGCAGCGGCCAGCGGCTCATCGTCTCCCGGGCGCAGACGGGCTGGGTGCCGGGCTCGGGCCAGCACTGCTCGGCAGCCGGCGCTGGGAATGGGACTGTGCCGCGCCGCGCACGGCTGTGTGTAGGGGTCCTGCTCAGCCCGCCCCCATCGCGGGCGGTACCGGGGCGGCCAGCCCGGGGGGTAGGGGCGGCTTCTTCCCCCGCCCGCGGGCGGCGAGGTGATGGGGCGGGTCATGGAGGGGAGGAGTAGGAGGGAGGAAGGAGGGACGCAGCGCCGGGCGGGGGTCAGGATAGAGGGGGCGGCACCGGAGGGGGCAGGACCCGGGGCCGCCGGGGAGAAGCGGCTGGGAGCGCAGGTGGGGGTTTGTGGTTTCCCCAGCTCTTTGTTTCGGTGGCTCAGGCTCCGTAAGAGCCCTCCCCATGAGCTCCCGGCCGGGGCTGGCTCTGTCCCTGATCGGATCGCAGACGCCCTCTCCTCTCCCAACCCTCCCGCTTTAGCCAGCCGGCCACACGCTCTCCTTTCACCGCCCCGGCTAGGGGCAGACCCGGGGTTCAGGGCAGGCCACCACCTAGTGTGAACGGAAACGCGGCGCTGCCCTTGTTAGAGGTCGGGCGCTTTGGGGGGACCCTGAGGACAGGAAGGTTGGGCTCTAAAGGAGCCCGGGGAAGCTGAACCTGGGGGCTGGCGCTCAGCGGATGCCGTCTGCCATGGGCATGTCCGTGTCAACACACGGGGCTCCGGGTGCGAGAAATGTGTGCAGACACGTTGGAGGAAGAGCATGCTCAAGGCGGAGGCTTGTGGGTTTGAATGGAAAACCCGCGTTCCTAGCACCGCGGACACATTTTGCCCCTAATTCATCATAAAAACCCAAAGGGCAACATGACCTGTCCTTCGAAAGGTGGGCGGGTGGAGGAAAATCTTGACTTGGCAAAGTGGTGTAAGTAGGAAATAGGGTTGTTTTTTTATTTTCCCTCCCCTGAGAAGGAATCGGTGGCTACTCTTCCATGGAATATGCGTGGGACCTAGCCCCATACGGCCATATGCCCATCCTTGTATATTGTAAAAAATGAAGCATGAGCAATAGGGAAGCTTGACTGAGATCCTGTGTTTTCAGGTGCCCCTTTAACTCACAGTCTAAGTTTTTGAGCTCTTTCTTGTTTTAGAAAAAGCTGCCCAAACTCATATTCCTACAGGAATGTTCCTGTTCTAGGGCAGGTCATCTGCAGCTTTCTTTATCTGAAATTGATGGTGCAGGCTCCCTTTTCCCAGTGTTTCTGGTTGTTGGTTCACCACACAGGGCAGATAGATGTTCTGAAGTGGAAGTCCCAAGAGGCAGTGAAGAGCATTGCCTCCGAGCTACCAGCCTTGCTCACTTTTAAAACTCCACATCCTTCACTGTTCATGTGTGTTAATTCGTTTGGAAGTCAATTATCATGACTATGCAGAGATGTATCCAGAGATGGAGTGGCAGGACCTCTTAAAAGAGGAGACTGGTAATTTTAGGCCCTAGGGGGAGGAGGGGAAAACTGAAAGATCACATGAGAGTTGACACACAAGTACAGGAAGGTGATGTATTTATTGATTCTCAGTGGTCTGCCCTTTTCGTCTGTTTCTTCTCAGCAACATTACAGATCCATTCCCATAGAGGTGTTGGGGAGATATATAACATCGGTGTCTCGACTACCCCAGATCTGATCCCTACAGTATCCTTACCAGCCCAACCACAAAGAGAAAATTAATGAAAATCAAAAGAAAAAAAAGGCAAACCCTCCCCCAGTTTTTACTTCAAAAAGGGGGTTGATGAGCCACAGACTACATGATGTTCACTAGGGATTTCACTATTGCTATTGATGCTGGAGATTCTAAGGCTATGTCTACACCTAAAAACCCTAAGTTGACTTTGTTAAGTCAACTTAGAGCATCTATACTAGATGCCCTAAGTCAACTGCCTGTGTCCACACAGGCAGTCATTAGGTCAACCCAGAGCTGCCGGCGCTCCCCGGACAGGGGAGCCCCGAAGAAGCAGCTGGCGGGGCTTCCCTGTCCAGGGAGCCCCAGAGAAGACAGCCGCCGACGCCTCACAGGACAGGGGAACCTCCGGGGCATGTCCGTGGAGTGCCAGTGACTCTCTTCCTCAGGGTTCCCCATCCATGGAGCCCCGGTGGCTTCACTGACCCCAAGCCATGGCTCCCCAAGCCGTGGCTCCCTTCCCCCAGCCCTAGATCGATTAAAGGACCTAGGACACCAGTTTTAGGTCAACTTAATAAGGTCGACTTAGACCTTAAGTCGACCTAATGGCCGGTAGTTATTAAGTCGACTTAAGGACATCCTTAAGTTGACTTAATGAAAGCCCGGTGTGGAAGTGCAGTAATTTAGGTCCACTTTAAACATCCTTAAGTCAACTTAAATTGCTAGTGTGGACATACCCTAAGAGTTCAAATACCAGGATGATAGTCAAAAGTAAAAAAAAAACCCAAAAACTAAAATCTAAGAAAAAATAACTATATTTTCATGTCCACTGTACTCCCCATTGCCTAGTATCTGTGCCCTTTACAAGTATATTCATAGATTTATTTATACAGCATAAGTAGATATATCATTGTCACAATTTAACTGATGAGAAACTGAGACAGAAATTATGTGACTTGCCCACGGTAAAACTGAAAGTCCGTGGAAGATGTAGAAACTGAACCCCAATATCTTGAGTCCTAGGCCAGTACCTTTAAAAAAAAGCCATCCTTCCTCCCAAATAGAAATCCTAAACCCAACTCAAGTTAACCTGGATGCTTTTATTTCTCCACAAGTTGCAGTCAGAATATGGACACAGCTACATTTCATACACCAGTGGAAAATCAACTTCTATCCATCTATAGATAACAAACCAAAGCTTCAAAGAGAAACTGCAGAATTGGAATTCATATGCAGATTTGCCATAGTCAATTAAGGGCTTAATAGAGACCATGGCTTTTTTCTCCATTACAACAGGTAATTTTGCTTTCGTTTCTCCCCCACTTCCCTCCTATATGCTGCACTCCACTGTTTGAATCTAAACAACTGCTTTGATTTGCTCTAACAGTCCGGACTGATCCTATGACTTACATTCCCCTGCATTTATTTTGCTCCTATTCTGTAAATTCCCCATCTTCAAGCATCAAATGAAGTGGGATTTTCTCCCACAAAAGCTCATGGATAAATAAATTTGTTAGTCTTTAAAAGTGCCACAGGACTCCTTGTTTGTTTTATTTCTCTATGATTAAGAATGTTTCAGAGATGGCAAAGTCAACATTTCTCTTGGAGGAGTGTTACACCCGCATAAAGACAGAATTAAACAGAAAAGAAAAAAGCATAAGATCAGATATGGCAAAGTGTTAGGGCTTGACTACATTTGAAATGCTGCAACTGCACCACTGTAGTTCTTCAGTGTAAACTCTACCTATGCCAATGGGAGGGGTTGTCTCATCAGCACAGCAAATCCAGCTTCCCAACAGGTGGCACTGTCTACCCCAAAGATTAGGTCAGTTTATCTATGTAGGTCAGGGGTGTGGAATTTTTATACCCCTGAGTGACATAGCTGGGTAGACCTAACTTTTGAGTGTAGACTAGGTCTTAAGTCACCCAAATAGTCTCATCTCGCCCTTAATTTTCAGTTTATAGACAATTTGAAAATTGAATTATTCTATTTTGTGTGTCTGAATTAATTTGTCTCTGGGTTTAGATGGCTGTCTGCCAGTCAGATGAAATTTTATGAAAACAAATCAAAGCAAATTTGCCACATTAACAATGCCTTGTCTTTAGATTCATGAATGAACTGTCCATCAATCCAACTATGACCAGCCCTTAGGTTTAGCAAAATTGTGCTAGCATCAACAAAGAGCTTCCAGAATAACTCCACATATTATGAATTGCCAGATGCATGGGATACAGGTAGCAGAACAATTCTAGAAAAGAGGAACATTAAAAAACAAAACCCATAAGCATTAATAATAAGAAAGTAAAAGGTAATAGGTGAAAAATAATTGAAAGCTAATTGCATATATATCAATCAAATAAAAATAATTTAAAATAGACATAAAAAAGAGATCCCTTGTGCTCTGTTCCTGACATCAGTGGTTCAAAATCACATGCCTGGAAAGCAAGTCATGTAAAAAGAAAAGGGAGATGATTAATATTCAGGTCCTGCCTTAAGAGGTGCTGAACACCCACACCAGCCATTAAGTTAATCAGCACCTCTCATGACTGAGCTTTCAAGGCCCAACAGATTTTAAAACTACAACTCTGTGAACACTGGGAATCACTTTCCAAAGGGGTAGCCGTGTTAGTCTATTGTAGAAAGACAACAGAGTC